>CM036754.1:74820254-75435254 GCA_020796225.1 Arion vulgaris | reverse complement strand
CGCTAAGTTAAATCCTCCACCCTACGCTAAGTTAAATCCTCCACCCTACGCTAAGTTAAATCCTCCACCCCTACGCTAAGTTAAATCCTCCACCCCTACGCTAAGTTAAATCCTCCACCCCTACGCTAAGTTAAATCCTCAACCCCTACGCTAAGTTAAATCCTCCACCCCTACGCTAAGTTAAAGCCTCCACCCCTACGCTAAGTTAAATCCTCCACCCCTACGCTAAGTTAAAGCCTCCACCCCTACGCTAAGTTAAATCCTCCACCACTACGCTAAGTTAAATCCTCCACCCCTACGCTAAGTTAAATCCTCCACCCCTACGCTAAGTTAAATCCTCCACCCCTACGCTAAGTTAAATCCTCCACCCCTACGCTAAGTTAAATCCTCCACCACTACGCTAAGTTAAATCCTCCACCCCTACGCTAAGTTAAATCCTCCACCCCTACGCTAAGTTAAATCCTCCACCCCTACGCTAAGTTAAAGCCTCCACCCCTACGCTAAGTTAAATCCTCCACCCCTACGCTAAGTTAAATCCTCCACCCCTACGCTAAGTTAAATCCTCCACCCCTACGCTAAGTTAAATCCTCCACCCCTACGCTAAGTTAAATCCTCCACCACTACGCTAAGTTAAATCCTCCACCCCTACGCTAAGTTAAAGCCTCCACCCCTACGCTAAGTTAAATCCTCCACCCCTACGCTAAGTTAAACCTCCACCCTACGCTAAGTTAAATCCTCCACCCCTACGCTAAGTTAAATCCTCCACCCCTACGCTAAGTTAAATCCTCCACCCCTACGCTAAGTTAAATCCTCCACCCTACGCTAAGTTAAATCCTCCACCCTACGCTAAGTTAAATCCTCCACCCCTACGCTAAGTTAAATCCTCCACCCTCACGCTAAGTTAAATCCTCCACCCTACGCTAAGTTAAATCCTCCACCCCTACGCTAAGTTAAATCCTCCACCCCTACGCTAAGTTAAATCCTCCACCCCTACGCTAAGTTAAATCCTCCACCCCTACGCTAAGTTAAATCCTCCACCCCTACGCTAAGTTAAATCCTCCACCCTACGCTAAGTTAAATCCTCCACCCCTACGCTAAGTTAAATCCTCCACCCCTACGCTAAGTTAAATCCTCCACCCTACGCTAAGTTAAATGCCTCCACCACTACGCTAAGTTAAATCCTCCACCCCTACGCTAAGTTAAATCCTCCACCCCCTACGCTAAGTTAAATCCTCCACCCTACGCTAAGTTAAATCCTCCACCCCTACGCTAAGTTAAATCCTCCACCCTACGCTAAGTTAAATCCTCCACCCTACGCTAAGTTAAATCCTCCACCCCTACGCTAAGTTAAATCCTCCACCCCTACGCTAAGTTAAATCCTCCACCCCTACGCTGTAACCACCGCGTTAAATCCTCCACCCTACGCTAAGTTAAATCCTCCACCCTACGCTAAGTTAAAGTCCTCACCCCTACGCTAAGTTAAATCCTCCACCCCTACGCTAAGTTAAATCCTCCACCCCTACGCTAAGTTAAATCCTCCACCACTACGCTAAGTTAAATCCTCCACCCTACGCTAAGTTAAATCCTCCACCCTACGCTAAGTTAAATCCTCCACCCTACGCTAAGTTAAAGCCTCCACCACTACGCTAAGTTAAACCTCCACCACCTACGCTAAGTTAAATCCTCCACCACTACGCTAAGTTAAATCCTCCACCCTACGCTAAGTTAAAGCCTCCACCACTACGCTAAGTTAAATCCTCCACCCCTACGCTAAGTTAAATCCTCCACCCTACGCTAAGTTAAATCCTCCACCACTACGCTAAGTTAAATCCTCCACCCTACGCTAAGTTAAATCCTCCACCACTACGCTAAGTTAAATCCTCCACCCCTACGCTAAGTTAAAGCCTCCACCCCTACGCTAAGTTAAATCCTCCACCACTACGCTAAGTTAAAACCTCCACCACTACGCTAAGTTAAAGCCTCCACCACTACGCTAAGTTAAATCCTCCACCACTACGCTAAGTTAAAGCCTCCACCACTACGCTAAGTTAAATCCTCCACCACTACGCTAAGTTAAATCCTCCACCACTACGCTAAGTTAAATCCTCCACCACTACGCTAAGTTAAATCCTCCACCACTACGCTAAGTTAAATCCTCCACCACTACGCTAAGTTAAAGCCTCCACCACTACGCTAAGTTAAATCCTCCACCACTACGCTAAGTTAAATCCTCCACCCTACGCTAAGTTAAACCTCCACCACTACGCTAAGTTAAATCCTCCACCACTACGCTAAGTTAAAGCCTCCACCACTACGCTAAGTTAAATCCTCCACCACTACGCTAAGTTAAAGCCTCCACCACTACGCTAAGTTAAATCCTCCACCACTACGCTAAGTTAAAGCCTCCACCACTACGCTAAGTTAAATCCTCCACCACTACGCTAAGTTAAAACCTCCACCACTACGCTAAGTTAAATCCTCCCACCCTACGCTAAGTTAAACCTCCACCCCTACGCTAAGTTAAATCCTCCACCACTACGCTAAGTTAAATCCTCCACCACTACGCTAAGTTAAAGCCTCCACCCCTACGCTAAGTTAAATCCTCCACCCCTACGCTAAGTTAAAGCCTCCACCACTACGCTAAGTTAAATCCTCCACCACTACGCTAAGTTAAAGCCTCCACCACTACGCTAAGTTAAATCCTCCACCACTACGCTAAGTTAAATCCTCCACCACTACGCTAAGTTAAATCCTCCACCCCTACGCTAAGTTAAATCCTCCACCACTACGCTAAGTTAAATCCTCCACCACTACGCTAAGTTAAATCCTCCACCACTACGCTAAGTTAAATCCTCCACCACTACGCTAAGTTAAAGCCTCCACCACTACGCTAAGTTAAATCCTCCACCACTACGCTAAGTTAAAGTCCTCCACCCTACGCTAAGTTAAATCCTCCACCACTACGCTAAGTTAAAACCTCCACCACTACGCTAAGTTAAATCCTCCACCACTACGCTAAGTTAAAGCCTCCACCACTACGCTAAGTTAAAGCCTCCACCACTACGCTAAGTTAAAGCCTCCACCACTACGCTAAGTTAAATCCTCCACCACTACGCTAAGTTAAATCCTCCACCACTACGCTAAGTTAAAACCTCCACCACTACGCTAAGTTAAATCCTCCACCACTACGCTAAGTTAAATCCTCCACCCTACGCTAAGTTAAATCCTCCACCACTACGCTAATGGCAAAAGTTGAGAACTAATTGCATTATCCACCTTGGGAAAGACAATAGCACTCATCCTCAAAACACATCATGTAGTCTATGTGCCATGAAGGTAAAGTGTTTGCCTATCGCTCCAGAAATACTCAGTTCGCTTCCCCGAGTGGAGAGATTGGGAAAGTCTTCCAGATATACCCTATCTAAATGTAGGTGAAATCTAGTTTGTAGTCATATCGAAAATGGATGAAAAAACTTATTTCCGTGTTCAAGTCGACCAGGCAAAAATAGCTTTTCGGAGTTGGAATTAGATACAAGTAAGATGGAAAGACTCTGTCCTGGGGAAAATTCATTTTCTATTGTCTTTTCCCATGTGCTTGATGGAATTTGTTGTCTACTCTTGCCGTTAAGCGTAGGGGTGGGAGTTTTAATCTGTTTCCAGGGCCAGTTAAGTCACCCTTGTTGAGGTATATCCGTGTTTATGTAGTGTAGTCTTGATATTGTCTTTCCATCTTTTTCTTGGTCTTCCCTTAGCTCTAGTACCCATCTCTTTTTATTGTAAGCTGTTACTGGTGGTCGGTTGTAATCCATTCTCATTAAATGTCAAGGCCAAACCACTGCATTCATTAAATGTCAAGCAAACACTGCATTCATTAAATGTCAAGGCCAAACCACTGCATTCATTAAATGGCAAGGCCAAAACACTGCATTCATTAAATGGCAGGCCAAAACTGCATTCATTAAACGAAAATTCATTAGGAAAGACTACATTACAATTCCTACAAAAATGTCCACCACCTTTAAAATCATATCGTCGTCTCTAGTCGGTGCTACGGAGTTCGTGCACTGTCGCTGAGATTTGTATGTGTAAGAAAGAGATTAGATCACACATGAGTGAAATCCGAGCGCTTTGCCTTCCTGCCACAGAGATTCACAAAACTAATCTGAAACAAAATTGTATTCATTATCATTATCAGGAGCCGTGCCGGCTAGCGTAGGCGAACATGGCTCTCCACAAATATATATCTTTGGTGTTTGTTATGATCTCAGATGTTGACGCTCTTACGTGCCATGAAGTCAGGCTATCCAAACTTTTCTCTCTCTGTCTTCCTCTGTCTCGCCTAAACTTGATGTTACCGGTTGTCACAATGAGCTATAAACTTATCTTTCCCATTACATGTCCGAAAAATGATGACTGCCTCTTTCTTATATTGATGATAAACTTTCTCTGTGTCTTGATCTCATTCAACACCTCAACATTAGTCATTTTAGCAGTCCATGGGATTCTCATCATTCTTCTGTAAAACTACATCTCTGTGGCCTTCACAGATTTTTTGATCCGTTTGTTTATTGTCCATGACTCTCATCCGTATGTCAGTATTGGTTCTATGTAGCAATGAATAACTCTCATTCTGATCTCAATAATTATATTGCAATAAATGTTCTATAGTGGACAATCATTTATTGGTTAGATTAATCCATTACTTCTGTATTTATTACATCAATTATGTTTTCAGTAATATTGTTCATTGTTCGCGTGAGGATTATCTTCATCGCACATATGACCATATTTACTCCCATCTTCTCTAAAACATGTATTTCAGTATGTTTAGGATTACAACTCCCGTTCTGTGTTAATTTATGTATCTGATAGAGTTAATCTCGTGGCTCTCCCGTCTCGCCACACCTATCGGTATGCACAACTTGCGCAACCGAGATAGAGAATACCATTTATCTTCTTCGTTGAAATCTTCAGAGCGTATGCTTTCTCTTAGAGCATTGATGATGTCGCTTTTGTCCATAGAAAACCCATTCTCGATCTTAGCATTGCTCGCCAGTGCATTTGCTCTATCATTACCCTATACCCCAGCATGACCTGGGACATAGATTAATGTAAGTGTCAGGATTGTCGCATTTTGAATTAATTAATGAGGTTTGAATAAATTACTTCTTCTTCTTCTTCTTTGCGTTCGTTCTTTACAACCAATTTTAATCACTCTGTGATATGTATGATCTTTGCCAAGAACGTGTATACGTTGCACATTGGTTTGTAGGCCCCTAAATGCATAGACTTCTACACATTTAGGACACATGCATCCGATTTCAGCCAAACCTCCTTAGTCGCCTCTTACGACATGCATGGCAGGTAACAGTGGTTCTATTCTTTACACCCCAAATTTGGGCCCCGGTAACCACTCGGGTCGATAAATTACTAATTCACTAATACTCGGAATGTAAATGATGTAGGATAACTACTCATGATGGATTATGTGTTTACTTGTGTCTCTCCGCTCCTCGTGGAGCATAGGACATCAACAGTTGTTCTCTACTTTTCACGATCTCTTGCTGTTTTCGCTTTGGCTTCCCAGAATAGTCCAGAATCCTTTAGTTCCTCAAAAAATATATGTCTCCAGATCTGTTTGGTAGTCTCCTTTATCGTTTTCTTTGCGAGTTCACTAAACGGTTTGTCTCGTGATACTCGACTGTGTCTTTAGCAAGGTGTGCTTGACACGTTGTTCTTTTCGCAAGGTGTGCTTGACACGTTGTTCTTTTCGCAAGGTGTGCTTGACACGTTGTTCTTTTCTCTTCTTAACATTGATCATCACGGGTTCCATGTTCTGTTCATATTCACATGTCTGTTCTTGCAGCTGTCATACCATCTTAGTCTGAAGATACGCTGGTAATATATGCAGACAAAGGTATGTCTCTTATTTGCATTTAACCTGTTGACTCGCCACGTTTATGAGCCTTACAACAAGACAGATTTCACTTTTATGCTGAGTATCCTCAGCTTTGTTTTAACGGACATTGCAGTAGATTCCTTCACTGTGTGTAGAGGAAAAGTGTAGAGGAAAAGTGTGTAGAAGAGGAAAAGTGTGTAGAAGAGGAAAAGTGTGTAGAAGAGGAAAAGTGTGTCTAGCTTTTCGAATACTGGAGTTAATGTCCAGCTCATGATGACTACTGCAAGCAAAAAATGTGTCCTTGCTATTTAAAATTTTTTAATTTATTCAAAATGTCAACAATAGACTGCATGCTTGTATCAATCAAAATTAGTACAAATCATTTATTAACTGTTATATATATAAAGATATAGAAAGTAAGTTGAAACATTTGAAAATAAGTGTGTTTCATAAATAATGAATAAACAATGGGATGAATTCATGACAAGTGATGACAGCAGAGAAAGGTGTGGTCAGTGACAAGTAGCAACTATTATTAAAAAAAAGAAGATGAAGTTGGGCATGATCTAAGAGTAAAGGGATCAAAGAATCATAAAGCAGACATTAGAGTAGGAGGCAAATAATTCATGAAAGATAAGACGCCTTGGGCAAACGCTGAATTGGACTTCACTGGGAGAGGCGAGAAATATCGTAAAGTCGAATCAGGAATGGTGTGAAGAAACTGGGAGGAGGTACTCGTACAGACAGTGATTAGAGAAATAACCGTTATTTTGTCCATGGACAGGCAGGAGTCAGTGGTAATGCACGAGCTGATAGATTGACTGGCTTGGCTACGATATTAAAGGCAGTGTTCATGGATCGAAATGACATTCTTAACGCATTGAGAGACTCTTTCCGAACAGAGGAGTTTCAAGGCTCTGAATGCCACTCGCTGACCAGATTGAGAGAGATAGGTGTCGATAATGGTTAAACCCGAAAAGAACGACATACTAAATATGCAAAGAGATTAATTAATCAAAATCGAACTGGTGTGTTGGATCGCTGGACGCTGCTGGATTTATTGATACGGAGATCGGAGCACCTATGGACATGTCCGGAGTGTTATGATGATAGGCCTCATATAACTGATATAACTGATAACTGATAACTGATATAACTGATATAACTGATATAACTGATCGAACTCAATTCCATAGAGGACTGAACAACTTGTCTAGGATAAACAGGTATAGCGAGATTGCTTGCCTTCGCTATAAAACTTATAACGATATGAGAGAAATACGTCTGTATTTAGATCGTTCTCAACTTTGAATCTAATCGATACTTTCATATTTCATATGTTTAAGCTTCAAGTGTGTAAGTATGATACAATCGATATCTTGAGAAAAATATGTCAGAAAAGTAAGTATATATTTCAATGTTTATAATTTAAAACAATACAATGAATTATTGATTTTCGTGGTCTGTATGCATACATCAGTTATCAGTTATATGAGAACTATCATATCAGCACTCCAGACATATCCATAGGTGCTCCGATCTCCACCTCAGCAAATCCAGCAGTGTCCAGCGGTCCAACACGCCAGTTCGATGTTGATTAATTAATTAATCTCTTTGCATATTTAGTATTTCGTTCTTTTCGGGCAGCACCAATATTGACACCCTTCTCCTACAATATGCATAGATATGCGTCTAAAGTGACTGGGATACGTTTGTCGTATGAGAGATGATAGGATCACAAAGAACATTCTATATGGTCAACTCTAAACTGGTACTAGACAACATGGGCGCCCACTGTCACGATTCTTTGACATAAGCAAGCGTGATCTCTCTCTCTCTCTCTCTCGCGATCCCGACCTAGACTTATGAACCAACTTTTATCATGAATTTTACGGTGTTTGTAAGGGACTCCGTTCCTCCGTACAGCTTCTCGCGAAGCTCTGTGTTTTGAGGCCAGGCTTCTTTTCTTATACCTGCTATCAGTTGACAATCTTGCAGAACGTGTTCTGCCGTCATTCCGCCTTTTGCAGGGGCACAGGCTAGTTGTACCAATTTTAAATTTATTAAACATGTGGGCGCGGAGCTTGTTGTGGCCGGTACGGAGGCGGAGTATGGCAACTTGTTCACTACGAGACAGACCATAGTACCCGTCGCTGTTTTTGTACTGAGGATGGTTTTGTCCATTTGTCTTTATAGTGCCAGCCGATGATTGTTCTGGCTTCCTCATAACTGATCTCGAGATCAGTCTGAGGTAGTCGTCCGCCTTCTTTAGCTAGCTTGTCGGCGCGTTCATTTCCGCTAATGTTGCAGTGTGATGGGATCCACTGAATGACGGTGCGTTTGAGTGTGTACACTAGTGCATCGAGGGTCGCTTTGAGCTTATTTAGCTCTGTTTTGCCTACGCTTTTGAGTGCCGTGATGACCGATAGAGCATCGGTGAATATCACGACTTTGTTGCGAGAGGAGCCTCTTCTCTCTAGGATCATTTCGGCTGCTGTTCTTATTGCCTCTGCCCGGTAGTTATTTGAGTTTTTACCTGTGGCAATCGCTTTTGTGACTGTTACTTTCTTTGAGAGCTTAAGCACTATTCCTCATCCGCCATGGCTGATTGCGTTCCTTGCCGATCCATCAGTATACACGTGTGTCCACTTATTTTCAGGGTATTCGGTCGCTATGCATTTTCGTTGTCGCTCTTCTTTCGAAGTTTTCTTACTGCAATTTTTTTCAGTATGCCTGGAATTGATTCCCTTATTTCCTGCATTTTGGTTTTCCACGGCTGGCACTTATCGGTTGCCGGGATTGATTTGACTTTGCAGTTTGCTAGGACCGGATGGTCTGCGGTCAGTGCTTAAGCTTTTCTTGCGAAGCTGGTTCTCTGTATCCTGCCCCTTCCGACTCCGTTCATTCTTTCGTACATAGGGTGGAAATCGAACCGTTTAAGTTTTTCGGCTATTACTAAGACTTTTCTGTCCCTTCGATCTGCCATTGGTTGGATGCCTGTGATTGTTTCCATCGCCTTGATGGGCGTGCACTTCATGGCTCCTGTGATAATGCGTATTGCACGATTTAAGCGTGATCTAACTTCATTCGGCGTAGGTAAAGAACATTGCGTGCGTCTGTCCAAACACAGGCAAACATGGCGAACGGCAGTGAGGGATGGTTCAAAAGAAAGATTAAAAACACCGTCAAATATGGACGCAAAATAGAGCGCAGAGCGCAGAAAGAACATCCTATTTATCAACTGTATACTCCAATTTCTCCTGCAGCAACTGTGGCAAGGATTACCACTCCAGAATAGGACATTACAGCCAAAAGAAAAGTTGTGATTCAGCACAGAACATACTACATGACAAAAGCCTATATATGTCTCCCGATACAAAGAGGCCAATGAATGCAGGTATAATCAATAACTTAATAATCAAGTGTTTTATTTCCCTAACATTATTTCAATAGAAACAAAATTACTCACGCCAAATAGATCGGGTTAGAAATGAAGCCATCCGGGAAAAGTGGGTTTAACATCAGTACCGTTCTTCATCAAGAAACAACAAATTTTTATTGGTTTGGCACACAAACAGGTTACCAACAGACAGTGTGACTCAAAGAGCAAAGCTACTCCAATACAGTATATACAAAGCAAACGACCGTCCATGCAAATGGTGGCAATCATAAATAACATAGGCAGTGCAAACAATATTACGAAGGGCACACAAAAAGCCCTTTCTTGAAATAGCTAATTCTGCTAGGCAAAAGAGGATTAGAGAAAAGTAGATAATCTGCAGATGTCGTATTATTGATGGCAGTATAGTAAACGAGCTCACCCTAGTAGCATGCTGTTAACATTGTGAAAGAGGATTTAGTTAATCTCAATCTATATCGTTGACAACTATAGTGGTGTATACGACTGTATCAAATACGCCATAAATCACTATAGCAGTTTATACTACAGAACACTCTCATTCCCATTTTAGAAAACTGTTAAGCTCCTTTTTTTAAATATCAAAGTTAACGCTCTAACTACCATGAATATTTTTGAGTTCTGACTATAACTGTCTTAACCCTTTCACTCCGTAATTGTGTTTACTCTTGGACGTATATATAATGCAAAGTATACCGAATTATATTTGAATAACCGTTATCAACGAATACCGAAGCAGGCATTGAAGTGGGATGCAAAGGGTTCAAGAAATAGAGGACATCTCAGAAACCAATTTTTCTGAGAAAGGCAAGAAATATCGGTCTCAGTTCCATGTAGTAGGTTGAGCAGGTTGCCCAGGATAGAACGATGTGGATAAATTACTTGCAGCTTCTATGTAACGTAAAACGGTACGAGAGGAATTATTATATTATTATACTGAATCAGCCAGTACACTATATTTGCGTCATTTTGAAATTACTAGAAGGCAAAAGAGTTTTAATACATATATACGTATAATACAAAAGATGTTTTGCTTATACAAATGTTTGCAGTGACTATGATATTAATATATCGTTTCTTCTATATATATCTGATAGGTTAGGGTGACGACAGAAGACCAGGCAATGACAATACCGCGACACGACATAATATAGTGGAGTAGTGCACGCGTTGATGTGCAACGCACAGAAGACGTGCACGTAAAAGCAGCATATAGGGGATTCGATATAACGTAGGGAACGGTCGACAAGATAAAAAAAAGCCGGAGGACAGAGAAAAAGCGATGCATATATCATTATCATTGTATAAATCGGTCGAATACAGGATCCTGGCAGAAAGAAGTTATAGTATTTGTTCTATTATTTAATCTCCATTGCTAGTAATTTACTAATCTACTTCAGTATACCAAGCCAAGCTACTACTAAATTCTATAACTTTACACTTGGCTTATCCCTGTATACCAAGCCAAGCTACTACTAAACTCTATAACATTACACTTGGCTTATCCCTGTATACCAAGCCAAGCTACTACTAAACTCTATAACTTTACACTGGCTTATCCCTGTATACCAAGCCAAGCTACTACTAAACTCTATAACTTTACACTTGGCGTATCCCTGTATACCAAGCCAAGCTACTACTAAACTCTATAACTTTACACTTGGCTTATCCTGTATACCAGCCAAGCTACTACTAAACTCTATAACTTTACACTTGGCTTATCCCTGTATACCAAGCCAAGCTACTACTAAACTCTACAACTTTACACTTGGCTTATCCCTGTATACCAAGCCAAGCTACTACTAAACTCTATAACTTTACACTTGGCTTATCCCTGTATACCAAGCCAAGCTACTACTAAACTCTATAACTTTACACTTGGCTTATCCCTGTATACCAAGCCAAGCTAGTACTAAACTCTATAACTTTACACTTGGCTTATCCCTGTATACCAAGCCAAGCTACTACTAAACTCTATAACTTTACACTTGGCTTATCCCTGTATACCAAGCCAAGCTACTACTAAACTCTACAACTTTACACTTGGCTTATCCCTGACCTTGTACATATACATATATATATAAAAGTTGTAATATTTATGGCTAGGTTAAAACCCTAAACGGTATAGTACAAATAGAACAAAATACTGCTCGTCGGGTGCCGGGGCCTGTAATGGAGGCAAAGAATAGTACCACTGCGACCGAAGATGCATGTCGTAAGAGGCGATTGATGAAGGACTTAGGAAAACTACCATAATAAATAAAAAGGATCTCAGAAATCGAATGTGCTGGCATACTTATAAGCGCATAACTGGCACAACGTACAATCGCTCTTAGGCTTGGAGCACATACAAATCACAAAAGAGTGGTTAACAAGTGGTTGATATGGAAGGTTTGAAGAAAAAGTGGTTGTTTGTATTCTATTCTCATCAAATGTCCCAACCACTGCAATTGTTGCCAAATCATGACTGACTGTGAAGAATATCAGCAACAAAGTTCAAGACGACGAAAGTGACATACTAAGAATGACGATTTCAGCGGCTCTAATACGCTCGGTGAAGTTTTAGAAAATCAAAAACCCAAACAAAAATGTTTAAGTCAGGTGTATATTGTCATAATTGATAATGTACTGTCTGCCTTAGCTAAACGCATGCAAACGTACCATAGAGTGACTGATGTATTTGGAATACTTCGACAGTTAAAATCTCTTACAGCAGAAGAAATCTTGAAAAGAACTCCAAATATTGTCAGTGCTTACCAAGAGGATTTGGAAGAAAGCCTAGGCGACGAACTTGTGCAGTTCACTGAACTTCTTAAAACTAATGTAGCTGCTGCTTTTTACAACGAAAAGCCTGAAGCATAAAAAGCAATTTTATAAACTTAAAATTGAAAGTTCATTAGTCTTGTTTCAAAAATGTAGAAATAGTCTTACGAATTTACTTGTCTTTAACTTTTTGTGGACCGTCTGCCCAGCGTGTTCGTAGCGCGTTGGACTACGGGTGACTATCCCTCTGTGTGTGCCGGTTCAATTCCGCGGGATGGCAGAAAAAGCCACAGATTCCCCAGATGTACGGTGTTCGTGGCACCGAACCGAAGGTTTACGATGTCCATGCAACCGAGCCGAAGAGCTGAAAAGCTCAAGTGCTTCTGGATCAGAAAAAAAAACTTTTGTGGACCAAACGTCTTTGGGTTGGACACTTTTTTAACAGAAGCCATACTAAACGGCGTTTTCATTCTATAAACAAATGGCTTGTAAAAGCAAGGTTTTTGCCCTGGTCTACTAGAGTTAATGATTACTAACTGAAGCGGAGAACGTTATTTTTCGACATTAAACGTATAAAAAGTGAGTTAAGGAACATGATGGCACAAGATCGTCTAAAAAACCTTACCTTAAAGAACATTGAATGTAATTTACTTAGAGAAGTTAATTTGTCTAGTGTTATCTCTAAATTTGCTCACATTAAATCGATAAAAGTTGTTTATAAAAGTTGAGTTTTCTTTTATTATCATAAAAAGCCTAGGTCCTCTTGATAACATTCGCTACAGGCCCGCGCTGGCTTAATTCGGCACTGAAGAATATGTAACGCACTACTACATTAGAACAATAGTTCTATGTGAACATATTCGTTACTTCCGTTGCTTCCTCTGGGGCTCTTGATAAAAAACTCCGTGTGCTCATCTTATGTGAACATACTGGGATTGAATCTTGAGATGAATGGAGTAGTTCTGTGCCACCTCAATTTCAGACTGCTGTCATAGTTATTATATTCAATAAGAAAACATTGTGAGCAAAATAATCCATTACTAATTAACATAAAATGGAAAGAATTCAGAAGTGATGAAATCAGAAAAAAGTCTGGGTAATCACTAATAACAACTTTTATAAGAAGGAGAAGATGGAGATATGTTGGACACACTTTGAGAAGAAATGATCAAGGAATATCAAAGCAGGCATTGAAGTGGGATGCAAATGGCTCAAGAAAGACAGGACGACCTAAGGAGATCCTGAAACGAGCTTAGCTGAGAAAGGCAGAAATATCGGTCTCAATTCAATGTAGAAGATTAAGCGAGTTGCCCTGGATAGAGTAGTATGAAGAAATTGCTTGCAGGCCCTATGTAACGTATAACAGTACGAGGAGAATTATTATTATAATTAACGAGGAGGTTGAGCCCCTCAGGATTGACAGCGTCAAAGGAACAGTTATTTACAAAAATGGTACAACCATTCACAAAGAACGATGTGCGTCGGCATTTTCGGTGCTATAATGAGAAAAATAATAGGAGAATCCAGTTGGGCATATGCAACAACTACATGTACTTTGACAATGAAGATGCGGGTAATCACAGAGTCAGTAACGTGTTTGACATCCCATTACTACCTAATGACTTCATGGGTTATCTTAGCTTATATTAACCACAATTGCCGTGAAGCGGCGTGGGGAGATTTAGTTTTCTATCTTTTGCCGGGTGTGTTGCGCTTGCGTTGCCAGTCCATGCTTTCGCAGGGACTCTGAGATGTTATCTATCCATCGTGTTCTTGGTCTGCCTCGTGCTCTGCGCCCTGAGTGTTGATTATTGTAGGTAAGTGATGGTAGTAAATGTGGTTCCATTCTTATTAGATGGCCGAACCACTTGAATCTTTGCTTCTCGATGTACTGTATGCATGGTATAGTACCAACGATGTTTTTGATTTTCTTGTTTCTCACTCTATCTCTCCTTGTAACATTGCCAACTTTTCGTAGACATTTCATTTCACATGTTGTAATCTTTCTTTCTTGTGTCTTAGTCAGGGTCATGTTTGGCACTGATAGCAGAGAGTTGGAATAAGTATGCAGTTTATCATTCGTTTGACTGCCATGTTAATGCTATGAATATAACTTCATGAGTATGATTCGTAAAGTCAAAACAGGAATGGTTACATAAAAATAGGTGGACATGCAAATACAGAAAAAGATCAGAGAAATCTTCGTTACTTTTTCCCTCAGCAGCATAGGAGTCCATGGGAAATGGAGGAGCTGACTGATCGGCTTGCATGGCTGCGATATCAGAAGAAACTGCAATGGGTAGAAATGGCATTCTTGACGAATAGAAAGAGTCTTTTCGAAAAGGAATAGTTTCAGCGTTGAGAATTCCATTGGACATATAAAAAGACACGAAGGCTGGAGAAGACCATCATGGAAGGAGGCATATCGGCAAAGAGGAGAACAAGAAGACCACGAGAAGATGGATTCAGGTTGTAAATGTTGGTTTGAACATGACGGCTGCAGATCTGGCCTACGAGAGAAATTCCGGAGGACTGTTAGAGTGATCAATTTCTGCTCAAGGTAAGATAGTTGATGATGATGAATCCCATTCGCTGACCAGACTAAGAAAGATTGGTGTCGATAGTGGTACAGTGAAAAAAGAACGTCGTTCCACGTATACAAAACAAAAATACCTTATCAATCAACATCAAACTAGCATGGTGGGCCGCTGGACGCTGCTGGATTTGTTAAGGCGGTGATCTAAGCTCTATGAAAAGCCCGTACTGCTACGATGATAGTCGTTATATAACTAAACTGATTTTTTGGTGTTGATTTATTTCTTATATCCAGAAGCACTTGAGTTTTCAGCTATTCTATTCGGTGCCATGGATATCGTAACCCTTCGGTTTGGTGCCGCGAACACCGTAAATGTGGAGAACCTGTGGCTTTTTTGCCAGCCCGAGGAATTGAATCCGCACACACAGGAAACTTGTCTCACGTCGACCAGCGCGCTACGAACACATTGGGCAGGCGGGCTCTACTTAAACTAAACTGATAAAAACAAATCAGAATCAAATTTTAAGAGCAGGATTTTAAACCCATATGATTTTGTGTGCATCGGATTATGTTATAAACAACTTTGTACATCAATACATCTCTATCGATTATCAGTTAGTGTCTTGAGGTAATCCTTAATCCTCCTACTTAAATTATACTGTTTATTGACTTGTCCATATCACATTAACGATTCTACAAAGTTCATTATAACCGTTAAACGATAAAGATAACAGAGTAGACTCGACAGTGTGTTGGTGGAGCTAGCATGGGGAGGAAAACGTAGTAACACTGTGACAAGCAAGGTATGTTGTAAGAGGCGCTTAGGAAAGCTATTCTAGTAAATAAAAAGCGTCGACAAAATTCGAGATGCCGGCCTACTTGTAGGCGCATAACTGGCACAACGTATAATCGCATTTAGGCTTAGATCATATACAAATGACAAAGAGCGGCTAATAAGTGGTTAATATGAAGTTTTCAAAGAAGACAAAGAGAGATGACTGCAGAGAAGATGTTCACAATAAACTTGGTTATTGGTTATTAAACTGACGTCTTTGCACACCGTGATCAGTATACCCCAACAGTTATCCAAGAGTATGTATACTGATGGTTCCCGTGGCTCGCTGATTAAACACACTCCTCACTCTGTTCCTCGTGCATCCAGTTCTACTTGTACAACGGGTAACTCTAAACTGCTTAAATCGCTGGATCGATTCAACATCGATTTTAGTGTCCTCATCCAACAGACAGTCCCGAATAGACCGAAGAACATCCCACTTATCCATCTTCAACTCCCCAACAATCGATGCTGTTGATGCAAGCCTGGCCGCTCTCTCATTACCGCAAACACCACATTCCCATGACAGAAGATCCACGTAAGCCTCTGGAGTCTAGAAACTTCTATAGACGACAACCACTAATACCGAAACCTGCCCTTTTGGGTTTTGTGAAGCATCGACTGAGAGTAAGATACAACAGAGGCCCCAGTAAATGAAGTCCCAGAAAGTCAATGGAAGACAACAGTAGCGGCCTCAAACTCCATCCTCATACAATAAACTGCGTAATATCAAAGAACTGTATAAACACAACAATAAGCTCAATTAAATTCGATATATTTACATGAACGTCAAGTAAATAATTTGATAAGGTGTATATTTGCTAAGTCGTCCCTTTTGTTTGCGCTCCAAAGGTCGTCAATTCGAATATGAACCGCATCGTTTTATTAACGAATGCCTTTTTCTGGAGATTGCTATGAGTGCTGCTGGAGCTACGGAGTTCATGCTTTGTGCCATACATAGTGAGTGAGATTTTTGTGGATAGGATTGAACACGAATGGCGAATCCTGGTGTAATCTACTTCTTCTTCTTTGAATGCTCCACATCAACCCCCTTTTTAACAACTCTGTGATTGTATGTGATCTGAGCCTAAGAGAGAGTATACGTTGTGCCAGTTATGAGTCTACAAGTAGGCCAGCATATCCGATTTCTGCTACGCTTTGTTATTTACTAGAGTAGTTTTTCTAGGCCTCTACCTCAGTCGCCTCTTACGGCATGCCTTGCAGGTCGCAGTGTTACTATTCCTTGTTCCCCTTACCAGCCCCTGCAACACACGAGTAGGATAAACAACAAAATGAACTGAAAGTTGCTAAGGAACACTTGTATTTTACTGATGAACCTCTCTTAAGTAAATAGCATCGATGTTTTGAAATGGAGATATAATGTTGGGTAAACTGACTTCCTCGTCAATCTGTGATTGCTTTAGCGGTTGTGTTTAGTTCTGGTCGGTGCTTACATAGAGATAATAACACTTCAACATACGTGTAAATCATGCTGTTATTATGTCCATACTAGCTATCGAGATTCATTGATCTTGTTCAATATTAGCAATCGAGTTTAGTGTTGGACATAGTGCGATATTAGGAGTCGAGTTTAGTGTTGGACATAGTGCAATATTAGCAATCGAGTTTAGTGTTGGACATAATGCAATATTAGAAGTCGAGTTTAGTGTTGGATATAGTGAAATATTAGGAGTCGAGTTTAGTGTTGGATATAGTGAAATATTAGGAGTCGAGTTTAGTGTTGGACATAATGCAATATTAGAAGTCGAGTTTAGTGTTGGATATAGTGAAATATTAGGAGTCGAGTTTAGTGTTGGACATAGTAAAATATTAGGAGTCGAGTTTAGTGTTGGATATAGTGAAATATTAGGAGTCGAGTTTAGTGTTGGACATAGTGAAATATTAGGAGTCGAGTTTAGTGTTGGACGTAGTGCACTATTAGAAGTCTAGTTTAGTATTGGATACAGTGAGAAATAATTAGATGTCGAGTTTAGTGTTAAATATAAGTCATTCGTCAGGTATCATGTTTGAAGTGGAATGCATATTCAGACTGACTGTGAAAATTACTATGTATAGTTTTGAGTATTTTGTTTATAATAATTCTTGGTTAGTTTCTCACAGTTACACTTCTAGATGGTTGTGGACCACAGCTGGGGACACCCTTTAGTTGGGAAAAAACATCAAAATTACTCTACTAGGTGGTTGTAGTCTACAGTTATGGATACTAATTAGTTAGGAATAACTCCAAAATAACGATATTATTAGTTTGTGGTCCACAGCTGTGAATACCAGTTAGTTGGCAATGACACAAAAATAACGCTACTATGAGGTTGTGAACCACAGTTGGAAATGACACCAATATTACGCTTCTAGGGATTGTGGACCACAGCTGTAGACACCATTTCGTTGGAAATTACACCGACATTACGCTATTATGGTGTTTTAGACCATATATATAGTCATTATTTGGTTTGGAGTGACACCAAAATTATGCTTTTACGAGGCTGTGGACCACAACTGTAAACATGATTTAGTTGCGATTGACACCAAAATTATGCTTTTACGAGGCTGTAGACCACAACTGTAGACATAATTTAGTTGCGATTGACACCAAAATTACTTTAAGGTAATTGCTTTGTTACGTTGACACCAAAATTACTATATAATAATTGTGTTCAAAGTCAGCATAATTGATTGTTTAATAACAATGTTAACCGGACGTCTCATTACACAAGATTGGAATGGACAACATTAGAATGAGTAGAATTTTAATTGACAATAAAAAATTCGACAATATTGTAATTGTAATATTTAAGAACAATATTTTAAGTTTGATATTGATAGTTGAAGGGTTCTTCAACGATTCTCTACTTAATCGTTTTCAAAGTCTTACATTTTTTCTATTAGCTTCATGTTTGATGTGGGAGATCAGCAGTGGCGTAGTTAATAGTGAACTCGCTTCTAATGCTTGTGGTCCGGGTTTAATTCCACAGTGGACGTGGAATATTTTCCGACCATGTGGCGTCTATGGCTTAGGGGATAGTGACTCAGTCTATTAACCTCCGCGTTCTGAGTTCGAATCATGCTGCGAACAGTTTGATTGCAAATTGTTTCGCGTGGATATTTACAAAAGGACGATGGCACCACCCGTTCAGAAAGCAATGGCAAACTACTGAACGTAATAGTGCCGAGAAAAATTACGAACAGCGAATTCATTGCGTCCAAAACACGTTCACAGCGTATGGAATAGTTATCTCAGTATGCCAAAACAAGATCCGAGCGGTTGTTTTGGGTCCATCACTTTTGTTTCACTGCTCAGCTGTAATTAGTACGAAACCGTTCTTTTTTACAAATATCAACGGACAGATAACTCTTCTTTCGTACACGATCGAATGAGCGTGGTCCGACATTGT
Organism: Arion vulgaris; assembly: GCA_020796225.1. Lineage (NCBI taxonomy): Eukaryota > Metazoa > Mollusca > Gastropoda > Stylommatophora > Arionidae > Arion > Arion vulgaris. Next base: position 75,416,390 of record CM036754.1, on the reverse strand, counting down.
TTATATTTTTAAAATGTAATTTGTTTGACTAACATATTTTTCTGTTGCCAAAGGTAAACTTTCGTGTGTTAACTAAATAGCTGGTGTTGATTCGCAAAGTCATATAAAGGATAAGCAATTATAGCATGGCTTTCAGGGCGACCCAGCCTTAAGTGCATACCAGAAAAGCAAAGGGATCTCGTGATGTTGACATATCACCCATCGCGTGTTGACGGTCAATGAAAAAAAAGCCTAACACTGTATTATCCTATGTACCGATTTGTTCATCGTAGAATATGCTTTGAAAACTATTCTCTATCTATCAAACATAGGATAGTACTGACTTCACATCTTTTTACACTAATTCAAATGACTTAGATAATCATTTAATGATTCAAAGACTCCTTAGTCCTTGTGAAAATGTTATTATACGTGTATCTCTACTTGTTGAATGTTGTTATATTTGTTTCTGTTTATTCCTCTTTATTATGCAATCTGACTTGTAAAATAGGAGTCATCTCATTGACACTGTACCTAACCAATTAAGGGGTTATACTACTGAAAGTTGATCATTATAGCTATAGATATCGATTTCAAATTATGATATTATGTTAGTATTGCATTTCTACAATCACATTACGTAAGTTTATTGGATCACGAAAAGCTTCAAATTATTTTAACAGCCCTATCTAAAATTCGCTATGAAAATGTCTTCAATTGTCTTTCTTTGTCCTAGATACAGTGTTGGCATTCAATTACCCAATCCAGTCATGTATCATTGTAAGCTTGATCTGAGTACTAACAGATATATTAGATTTATTTAGGCTAGGCAATGACTGTATGCTGTAACGGACGATTTCCTTGACACTTTAGACTAAATTCACATTACATTTTTAAATCACAGTTTTCTCCCATTTTTAAATTTCGTTAACGTGGTTTTATGTTTCACCATGAAGAAATCCTAAGATACAATTGAGATTTGACTGACATATATAGTTTAAAATGACCCTTAGACAACAGAAATGCATTTCCTAGAAATAAATGTATATGAATTTTTATGAACAGGTCCATGGCCGTGAATTGGTATGTCTTATTCGTTGCACTCCTAGAGATCAGTTGCATGTTACAGAACAATTTAAAGTTGTCAGTGGGCCAGAATATTGGTATATTTAGGTTGTGCAATCAAAAAAATTGCAATTGTTATTTATTTCACTCTGTTTGGAGACCATACGCCGTTGTTTACAATCCAACATGGATGCCGTTTCCATGGCAACCCGATAATTTATTACTGCGACAGATATATAAATTTTCATTTTAGACCACTCTAGTAGTAACTGCTATGTATCACATAATTTTATTGAGAGATAAGAAAGTTGAGAAATCCTGTAGCATAACCCCTTAAAACTTACTGCAGCAGCTTGCGCTATGTTTTTTGACACGTATTGCCATATGCCGCACACTTCGCCATTATATGTATTTTTCGATGACAAGTTAGTATAATATTTGCATTAATATGTTCTGATTGTTGTCAGATGTTGATGTATCTCTCGCGATTACCGCTGAAACCGACGTACCAGATTTCCCCATAAATCTCATTCATGTGGGAATCTGATTCATGCAGCCTTACAATGGATGTGTTTCGTCACATCTTCAGCGCCATTTAGAGTTCTGGCGCTTATCCTTCGACGATGTGTCCGATTTTAGCCAGCGTTTACTCGGTTCGCTTTCCGTTAGCCTTGGGCTGTCCCCAGTCGACCTGCAAGCAGCAGGTTGCTATTTTCTTTTAGGGTAGCTACACTTAGACAACCTTCCCTCCCAGGTTGTTGAGCGTCATCTGACCATACTTTTCTTTTGTTTTTTTATGGACAAATTGGCTTACCTGCCGTCCAGTTTTGTGTATGGTTTACTCCGCTAGGCTTTGATTGTCCCCAATCGAACTTCAATGCAGTAGAGTTCTCTGCTAGAGCGAAACGCGGCTATTGCTTTCTCGATGGAGACCCCATCTTCGAGGCTCGCCACCGTATTGTTCACATCTCGTTTCTTGTGGGTGCCGTTTTGCCTATTTATGCATGTGTCCTCGTCCATCGACTGGGCCCTCCCCTTTTCTCTTCGTCACTTGTGCTCGCATTGTTCTACTGGGCGACACCGTACCCATTTCTATCTCACTGTGCACAGTTTATCACCATTCGGTATGAACGTTTGCACTGGATTCAAGCCTCTTCTAGGGTTTCCAGTTTTTTCTGCACATTTGGATGATCCGCTCACCCTTACGTTTGCCACGCCTTTTCGTTGCGCAATCATCAGCACCGTGCATGTCCGCGCCACCGGTGGGCTCCTCTGTGTATCGTCCATATGCGTGTTTGCTCTTCTTTGGTTCCTGCTCACCGTTTTTATCAGGTTTCTCACCGTGCTCACATTTACTATGCCTCGAGACTGTCAGGACACGCCTCCCAATTCGGGCCCCCACCACAGGGCTCCGAGTTTCGCCCCATGTGGGCCCATGTCTCTTCTCTGGATGCATCTCTCATCCGTTATGTTTATTTATTCAGCTTTTCCCATCGGCCGGGAGAGATGTGCGTTAATTGTCAATCTGGGATTTGGCTCGTCTGTGTTGCGAGCGGATCTACTCCAACGTCGCTGCGTCTCCCTACCCGCTTAGACAGACAGGAACAGTTGCCTATTTCCAGGATCACCACGTGGAGGTGGAGTAGGATCTTGGTTAGTGCCAGCTCACTAGTCCTGGCGCAACGTTGTTCTTATGCGACTTTGTTGATGTTGATGATACCCCAGATGTTGATGTAGGATAAATGTCTATTGTCTATTGTCTGTTCCAGGTGGAGTTGGCTGTCCACTGTTGCCGTTGAGCGTAGGGATGGGAGCTTTAATTTTCGCTCTAGGGTCAGATGAGTCGCCCTTGTTGTGTTATATCCGTGTTTATGTAGTGTGGTTTTGATATTGTCTATCCATCTTTTTCTGGGTCTTTCCTTAGCTCTAGTACCCGATCTCTTGTTATTGTATGCTGTTATTAGTGGTAGGTTGTATTTCATTCTCATTAAATGTCCAAACCAGTGCATTTGTTGTCTCTCAATGTATTCGGTTAATGAAGCTATGCCCACACTGTTTCTGATATCCTCATTTCGTAGTCTATCTTTCCTGGTGACTCCCAATGCCTTCCTCAAGAATTTCATTTCACACATGGTGAGATGATAAACGTACGCACAGTTGTCTACATAATTACATGACATTCAATACATTTTTCTGCATAATTTGTTCACATACCTCATCATCATCAGGTGTAGTCGTAGGCGATCATGGATCTCCACAAATCTCTGTCGTTGGTGTTCGCTATCAATTCAGATGTTGACGCTCTACTGTGCCATGAAGTCAGGCTATCCAAACTTTTCTCTCTCTGTCTTCCTCTGTCTCGTCTACCCTCGATTTTACCAGTTGTTAAAATATGTTCTAAACCTCCCCTCCTCCTCACATGTCCGAAAAATGATGACTGCCTTTTTCTTATAGTGATAATAAGTTTTCTCTGTGTCTTGGCCTCACTCAGGACCTCAACATTAGTGATTTTAGCACTCCATGGGATTCTCATCGTTCTTCTGTAAAACTACATCTCTGTGGCCTCCAGAGATTTTTAGATTTGTTTGTTTATTGTCCATGACTCGAATCTGTATGTCAGTATTGGTTCTATGTAGCACTGAATAATTCGCCTTCTGACCTCAACTGACAAGGATATTTACCTACATAATAAAAAAGAAAGTAATAAAAATGAACTCACAGCACGATTGTTACTTTACTAGTCTTATAAAATCATTATAACTGCAGTTTGGCGATTTATATGTTTGCTTCGATCATAACGGGCGAACTTCTTTTTCTTAGAACGCTTCACATCAACCACTTGTTTAGCACTTTTTGTGATGTGTATGTGATCTCTCGCGATCCTGGCCTAGACTGATGAACCAACTTTTATCATGAATTTTACCGTGGTTTTAAGGGACTCAGTTCCTTCGTACAGCTTCTCGCGAAGCTCTGTGCTTTGTGGCCAGGTTCCGTTTCTTATACCTGCTATCCGTTGACAATCCTGCAGTACGTGTTCTGCCGTCATGTCCGCCTTTCTGCATGGGAACAGGGTAGTTGTGCCGATTTTGAATTTGTTATACGTGTGGGCCCAGAGCTTGTTGTGGCCGGTACGGAGGCGAAGTATGGCAACTTGTTCGCTACGAGACAGACCATAGTATTCGTCGCTGTTGTTATGCTAAGGATGGTCTTTTGTCCATTTGTCTCTGTATTGCCAGCCAATGGTTGTTTTGGCTTCCTCATAACTGATCTCGTGATCAGTCTGAGATAGTCGCCTGCCTTCTTTAGCTAGTTTGTCGGCGCGTTCGTTTCCACTTATATTACAGTGTGATGGTATCCGCTGAATGACGGTGCGTTTGAGTGAGCGCACTTGTTCCTCGAGGGTCGCTTTGAGCTCATTCAGCTCTGTTTTCCCTACACCTTTGAGTGCCGTGATGACCGATAGAGCATCGGTGAATATCACGACCTTATTGCGAAGGTTCCTCTTCTCTCTAGGATCCTTTCGGCCGCTGTTCTTATTGCCTCTGCCTCAGTCCTGTAGTTATTTGAGTATTTGCCTGTGGCAATCACTTTTGTGACCGTCACTTTCTTTGAGAGTTTAAGCACTATTCCTCCTCAACCATCGCTGATTGCATTCCTGACCGACCGTCAGTGTACACATGTGTCCACTTATTTTCAAGGTATTCGGTCGATATGTGTTTTTCTGTGGCCGCTCTTCTTTCGACGTTTTCTTGCTGGCCTTTCTTTAGTATGCCTGGGGTTGTCTCCCTTAGTTCTGGCATTATGGTTTTTCACGGCAGGCACTTATCAGTTGCCGGGATTTGTTTGGTTTTGCAATTTGCTAGGACCGGATGGTCTGCGGTCAGTGCTTTAGCGATTTTTAAGAAGCTAGTTCTATGTATCCTACTCCTTTCGAATTCGTTCATTCTTTCATGCATAGGGTGGGAATCGAACAGTTTAAGTTTTTCTGCTAATACTAAGACTTTTCTGTCCCTTCGATTTGCCATTGGTTGGATGCTTGTGGTTGTTTCCATCGCCTTGATGGGGGTGGACTTCATGGCTCCTGTGATAATGCGTATTACCCGGTTTTGACTGTTACTCACTTTGGCGAATTGCTTTTTGGATGCATTACTGCATGCTGCTATGCCGTACTCCAGAATCGGTCGCACTCTTCCAGAGTAGAGTGTTTTGATGACTCTGGTGTTTGCTCCCACCTGGAGCCTGTGAGTTTGCGCATTATCGTGAGCCTGTGTCTCGCTTTTACCGTAGCATTTTCAATTTGGGGTACCAAGTCAATTTTCGGTCGAGTGTGACTCCAAGGTACGTTGGGGTCTTGCTTTCTGGAAGATCTTGCCCATTGACTTTAAGTTTAATTTTGTGATCTTGGTTGTTCTGGGAAACACAGTGTAAGTGGTTTTAAACGCATTTATTTTCATATTCCACTTTTTTGTCCACACTTCCAGGTTATTTAACGTAACTTGTAGTCGATTTGTTGCTATGGACATTGACTCTTCTCTCGTCCATATTGCCAGGTCGTCGGCATACATGGCAGAGTGTACTCACTTTGGCAGGCATGCTGCAATGTCGTTGACAAAGATTAGAAAGAGTGTTGGGGAGAGCACTCCTTCTTGGGGTACTCCTTGCTCTAATGTGACCTTCATGCTTGTGCACCCCTGAACTGGAACCCTTGCTATTCTGTTCTCTAGGTATCTATCAATCCATTTGTACATTCTTAACTTTATACCGAGGGTGAGGTGTTTCAGTTTTAGCCCCTCTTTCCAGACTGTGTTACACGCCTTCTTCATATCTACCAAAACTGTCAGTGTCTGTTTTTTTCTTGGAAACCATCCTCGATTTCCTGGGCGAAATAGGTTACTTGATCTTCTGTAGATTGGTGCTTCCGAAAGCCTCCCTGTTGTACCATGAGTAGCCCTTTGCTTTCCAAGTGCCAAGATAGCCGTTTGTTCACCATGCGTTCCATGAGTTTGCCAGTGCAGCTTAGGAGGCTTATTGGTCTGTAACTCGCCGGGTCTGGTTTATTTTTGCTTGGATTAAGGATGGGTACCATGATCGCTTCCTTCCATTCTTGTGGTACTATTCCTGTTCTCCACGACATATTTAGGACTACCAGTAGAGCTGCCTTTGCTCTGGTACCCATGTTCTTTACTATCTCATTGGTAATCCCATCCTTTCCGGGCAACTTTCTGAGCTTCAGCTCCCTTAATGCCTCTTCCAACTCATTACTGGTGAAGTGAATGTATCCGTTAGGTGACTATCAGCTTTTCTCGGCTCGCCTTGGAGGGCTCTAGCATTTATCTTAGTGTCATCGACTTTTTCTTTTGCTATGCTTACTCTGCTGACTTTGGCATATTTTTGCATAAGAATGTTTGGGGCTTCTCTTCCCGAGGACATCATTTTGTCTTGTTCGATGATTATTGGGGGTCGGCTGGTGTTTTCGTCAATCAACGCTTTTGCCAACTTCCACAATTTATGGCCGTCGTATCAAGGTTCAGGGATTCGGTCGTATCAACCCAGCTCTTTCGTGCTGTCGTTTTACCTCCCTCCTGTATTTTGCTGCTGCCGCCTTGTAAGCAGTATTGGTCGTTACTGACTGTGCCTGTTCAGCCTCACTCCTTGCCAATTCATGGTCGTTCTAGTGACTTGATCTATTAACTCCGATGTTCTGAGTTCGAATCACACTGCGCACAGTTTAGTTGAAATTATTTCGCGTTGATTTTTACAAAGGACGATGGCACCACCCGTTCAGAAAGCAATGGCAAACTACTGAACGTAATAATTCCTAGAAAAATCACAAAGTTGATACGCAAAGTCCTGTGAAGGATATGCAGTTGACTAACTTTTAAGTATTCAGTCACTCTAGTGGTGTAATGTCGATGCATTTACTTCTTTATCACCATTATTGTTTTCCCCGTATGACTTGATCCCTGTCGACAGAAATGACAAAACATCATCTGCCGAGAGTGTTACATAAAGCATATATTCCGTAGCTCCAGCAACATTCTTAGGGATATTATGGAAGAATTTACTTCATATAAGCCTCGGACCGGAATCGAACCCTTAACACTTTGAAATTGAGACCCATACTCATTCACTTATTTTCAGTCTTTTTATTCTTATATAGTTATAATCAATTTAGATAAGCTGTCCAAAATTCTCTTTCCTTTGGAATTGTTCAGTGGTCTTGATCATGTGTGTCACATCTCATGGCGGTCTAAAATGTGTAGCTCAAAATTAACCCGTGGCATCTGAAATTCTAGGAATGTTTTTGTTAGCTTTAATGTTTCTAACACTGTTACTTTACAATAACTTTTACTTTTGACAGGTACTGAAGAACTTCAAACAGTGAAATGTTAATAACAATATTCAAGATCTTTATTCTGATGTCGCTATGTTCAAATATTGCCCCAGTGACATTGTTGACATCAAATTGTGCTAAAGGACAGACTATCCTAGCGACATTATGGTACATGTCAGCGATATCATCACTGACAGCGACATTTAACAAAACATATATTTATGATCGGAGTTCAACAACGATAGATTTTACGACATTAGTTGAAAATGCAACAGTTACAGACTTAACAACAGACGAACAGTCTACACTTGCTCAAACAGATACAACTACAACAGATTATTATCATACAACACCAGCAGATACAACGACAACAGATTATCAAACAACACCAGCGATACACGACAACAGATTATCAAACAACACCTGCAGATACAACTACCCCAGATTATCAAACAACAAGAGCAGATACAACAACAGATTATCAAACAACACCAGCAGATACAACAACAAATTATCAAACTACACCAGCAGATACAACAACAGATTATCAAACAACACCAGCAGATACAACGACAACAGATTATCAAACAACACCTGCAGATACAACTACCACAGATTATCAAACAACAAGAGCAGATACAACAACAGATTATCAAACAACACCAGCAGATACAACGACAACATATTATCAAACAACACCAGCAGATACAACGACAACAGATTATCAAACAACACCAGCAGATACAACAACAGATTATCAAACAACACCAGCAGATACAACAACAGATTATCAAACAACACCAGCAGATACAACAACAGATTATCAAACAACACCAGCAGATACAACTACACAGATTATCAAACAACACCTGCAGATACAACTACCACAGATTATCAAACAACACCAGCAGATACAACAACAGATTATCAAACAACACCAGCAGATACAACTACACAGATTATCAAACAACACCAGCAGATACAACTACAACAGATTATCAAACAACACCTGCAGATACAACAACCACAGATTATCAAACAACACCTGCAGATACAACTACAACAGATTATCAAACAACACCAGCAGATACAACAACCACAGATTATCAAACAACACCTGCAGATACAACTACCCCAGATTATCAAACAACACCAGCAGATACAACAACAGATTATCAAACTACCCCAGCAGATACAACAACAGATTATCAAACAACACCAGCAGATACAACTACCACAGATTATCAAACAACACCAGCAGATACAACAACAGATTATCAAACACCAGCAGATACAACAACAGATTATCAAACAACACCAGCAGATACAACTACACAGATTATCAAACACACCAGCAGATACAACACAACAGATTATCAAACAACACCAGCAGATACAACAACCACAGATTATCAAACAACAACAGCAGATACAACTACAACAGATTATCAAACAACACCAGCAGATACAACTACACAGATTATCAAACAACACCAGCAGATACAACACACAGATTATCAAACACCAGCAGATACAACAACAGATTATCAAACAACACCGCAGATACAACACAGATTATCAAACACACAGCAGATACAACAACAGATTATCAACACCAGCAGATACAACAACAGATTATCAAACAACACCTGCAGATACAACAACCACAGATTATCAAACAACACCAGCAGATACAACTACAACAGATTATCAAACAACACCAGCAGATACAACTACACAGATTATCAAACACACCAGCAGATACAACAACAGATTATCAAACAACACCAGCAGATACAACAACAGATTATCAAACAACACCAGCAGATACAACTACAACAGATTATCAAACAACACCAGCAGATACAACTACAACAGATTATCAAACAACACCAGCAGATACAACAACAGATTATCAAACAACACCAGCAGATACAACAACAGATTATCAAACTACACAGCAGATACAACACAACAGATTATCAAACACACCGCAGATACAACACACAGATTATCAAACACACCAGCAGATACAACTACAACAGATTATCAAACAACACCAGCAGATACAACAACAGATTATCAAACAACACCAGCAGATACAACAACAGATTATCAAACACCAGCAGATACAAACCAGTTATCAAACAACACCAGCAGATACAACAACAGATTATCAAACAACACCAGCAGATACAACTACAACAGATTATCAAACAACACCAGCAGATACAACTACAACAGATTATCAAACAACACCAGCAGATACAACTACAACAGATTATCAAACAACACCAGCAGATACAACTACACAGATTATCAAACACACCAGCAGATACAACGACAACAGATTATCAAACAACACCAGCAGATACAACTACAACAGATTATCAAACAACACCAGCAGATACAACGACAACAGATTATCAAACAACACCAGCAGATACAACTACCACAGATTATCAAACAACACCAGCAGATACAACAACAGATTATCAAACAACACCAGCAGATACAACGACAACAGATTATCAAACAACACCAGCAGATACAACAACAGATTATCAAACAACACCAGCAGATACAACTACACAGATTATCAAACAACACCAGCAGATACAACTACACAGATTATCAAACAACACCAGCAGATACAACAACAGATTATCAAACAACACCAGCAGATACAACTACAACAGATTATCAAACAACACCTGCAGATACAACGACAACAGATTATCAAACAACACCAGCAGATACAACTACCACAGATTATCAAACAACAACAGCAGATACAACAACAGATTATCAAACAACACCAGCAGATACAACAACAGATTATCAAACAACACCAGCAGATACAACTACAACAGATTATCAAACAACAAGAGCAGATACAACGACAACAGATTATCAAACTACACCAGCAGATACAACAACCACAGATTATCAAACTACACCAGCAGATACAACTACAACAGATTATCAAACAACACCAGCAGATACAACAACAGATTATCAAACAACACCAGCAGATACAACAACAGATTATCAAACAACAACAGCAGATACAACGACAACAGATTATCAAACAACACTCAGATACAACACAACAGATTATCAAACACACCGCAGATACAACGACAACAGATTATCAAACAACACCAGCAGATACAACAACAGATTATCAAACAACACCAGCAGATACAACGACAACAGATTATCAAACAACACCAGCAGATACAACGACAACAGATTATCAAACAACACCAGCAGATACAACAACCACAGATTATCAAACAACAACTACCCCAGATTATCAAACAACACCTGCAGATACAACACAACAGATTATCAAACAACACCTGCAGATACAACGACAACAGATTATCAAACAACACCTGCAGATACAACAACAGATTATCAAACTACACCAGCAGATACAACAACAGATTATCAAACAACACCTGCAGATACAACAACAGATTATCAAACTACAACAGCAGATACAACGACACAGATTTCAAACAACCCAGCAGATACAACGACAACAGATTATCAAACACAACACACAACTACAACTACAACAGATTATCAAACAACAACAAAATGCAGATACAACGACAACAGATTATCAAACAACAACGCAGATCAACACAACAGATTATCAAACAACACCTGCAGATACAACAACCACAGATTATCAATCTACAACAGCAGATACAACAACCACAGTTTATCAAACAACACCTGCAGATACAACAACCACAGATTATCAAACTACAACAGCAGGTACAAATCCACAATTTTCAAACAACTCCAGCAGATAGAACAACAACCGTTTATCAAACAACACCATCAAATACAACTACAACAGATTATCAAATTTCAACAACTGCAAATATAACGACAACTATGACATCAGAAGCAACAACATTATCATCACAACAGACACAATCTGAATCGTCTTCTTTACTACGTCAGTCAACATCTGCATCATCTTCAACAGAATTATCTCGATCAGTAACAACATTCTTCCTACCAGAAACAACTGAAGAAAACACTTCCACATTCTTTCCGCTTACATCATCAATAAATACAACTGTTCTCCCAAAGACAACTTCACAAAATACAACATTCTCCTCGTTAAATACAAGTTCACCGTCTCCAACAGCAACATATACAACGTCTCGCACTGCAACATCAAATTCAACAACTGTGAAGTCATTTACAACATCAGTTAATACAACAACGTCGACACGACGGTCAACATTTGAAGATACTACTACGGAACAAACGTCCGTTCCAACGCCAGCGACGACTACATCATCTTCACAAAGACAAACAACATCGACATCATCACCAACAACAACAACATCAACACTATTGAGTCCATGTATTCGAAACCCATGTACAAAGCTGGGAGATTGTCGGGTCAATAACACGCTGTGTAATATATCATGCACATATTATCAAGATGTATTTTCTGGAAACAGGTGCACCTTCGTAAGTTGTGTGTCCATATTTTGTCTTTATTTACGTTTTGATTGAGATAGATTGATTGATATCTGTGGCTGCTCGTTATCATTTTTGTTTCGGGACCAGACAGATATTTTCGGAAAACTCATGGTTTCGGTTAGGATATATATGTACAAAATAATAAATACACGTTACACCTTATTTTTGCTGGGGCCCGGCTCCACTGGCCCTTAATAACGAACCGCCACTGATTGATATACATAGACAGACAGACATAGACAAAGACTGATGTCAGATATACTTTGAAAACAGACATATAGACATATAGATAGACAGACAGAGAAACAGACAAAGATGACAAACAGACAGGGTCTATAGAATATAAGAGAACACATTGTCACAATATTAAAGGTAAAAAAAGAGTAAGGCGAAGAATTGACTTCATTAAAGCGGGTTCCCATAGGCCTCCGTCAATGTCAACAGAGATGGCATGACATCTGATGAGAACATTGCCCAAAGCACGAACTCTGTAGCTCCAGCATCAATCCTATGGATCTCATGAAACAATTGCACGTGTGTCTCGGTCCGAACTCGAATCCACAACCTTCGGTACGAAAGGGCTAACAACTTAACCACTTCGCGACATTGAGACCCCTAATGATATAAACCTCTTTGAAGACACATAATGCAATAGAGGAATAAAAAATCAAACTGTCGATGAAGGACAAAGTGGTGGAACGGAACACACATCAGAAGGAATACATCTGATCAGATCGAAAAAGCTCAATGTTGTAATATAGAAAATGAGCTTCTAATTAAATAAATTGTATCTCACATAGTCTTCTTTTTTTCTTCCTTTCTCTAACCCTCTTTTTTTGTCTCACACCATCAGGATAAGAAGTGATTTATAAAACAAGCTTGTGTGTGTTTTTAATCACCTCTGTTATTTCTGAGTTCATCTTTTGCGTGGAGGCTGTATATTGCTTGATATTCACTGTTTATGAGTAGCATTATTCTTTGAGACACACTATCTGGTGGTAGCCAAACCATTTAATTTGTACTTTATTGATGAATTCAGTACTGATTTTAAATCTGAAGTTGGAGAAGGCTCGCTTGAATGGCGAGGGACACTATGATAGGGAAAGCAAGCCTTCACCCAAAAATCAGACCGAAACAACATACTGGACGCACTACGCCTGAATTTAAAGCGGGTGAACGAGAAGAAGATGTAGAAAAGTACTGAAGTTGTACCCTATTTTCCCTTGATTCCTTCATTACTAAACCGTTCTCTTCTTGATACTCAAAGCATTGTGTATAATCACCATACAAATATGTCGACAAACTGCAAGCATAGCAGAATTTCATTTATGAATGTTATTATTATTTTGCAGATCGACACTCTCAAAGAAGCTACGAATCTTGGAAATCGCAGTCTAGCGAACTTGGCATTAGATGTCTCTCATATTCTAAATACTGCTAACTCACAGATGATTATCGCTCCAACAAACAGCTCTATCGTGGTAGGTAGTAAACATTTGTTTTTACCACGTTGTATATAGGGTGTTTACATCATAAATGGATGTTTACGTAGAATAGAGGGACTGAGATGGTATGATGAGATTACGAACGAGGAACTCAGAGAAAGAATTAAACAGATACCAGTAGAGACAGAGCTCAGGAGGAGACACTGGCGATGGATAGGACATACATTGAGAAGATCGACCGGAAACATTGCAAGACAGGCACTGCTTTGGAACGCGCAGGGAAAGAGGAGTAGGGGAAGGCCTAGACAAATCTGGAGAAAAGAGCTGGATGCTGATATTAAAAGTATAGGCAAAACATGGACATAATTGGAAGGGATCGCAAGTGATGAAGAGCTTGAAGAAATTTGTTCAAAGACCTGTGCTCCGTTGGGAGCTCAAAGGTGAAGAAGAAGAAAAGAGCAGTATATAGGGTAATAAGACGCTAGGTCCGTATTTATCATTGAACGTTAGCCAAAAGCAAATGCTGTAACATACCAGCTAGCCCCATTGTTAAGGCACCCAACAATTTCACTGACAGCTAAGCAACAGATGATCAACAGCATTTTCATACCTACCTTGTTTTACCAGAGCCATTCATGGACAATGAGAAAATGCAGTCACAAAAATTGAACTATATTTGAAATGCGGTGCCTGCTAAAAGTTACCAACAACAACAGAAAAGACAGTCACCAATATCAGCATAAGAAAGAAAGTTGGCACATAATCTTGCTCGAATTACATCGATAAACAAAGAATGAAGTGGTTTGGCCACTTAATAAGAATGCATCCAAACTCCACAGTATACAGAGTCTTCTACAAAAGAAAACCAGGAAAGAAGGCAAGAGGAAGACAACGAAAAATATGGTTAGATGGCGTAGCAGAATCCTGTCAAAGAGTACAATAACAATCACCCAAGTCACAAGAACAGCGCAAGACAAAAACAGAAAACCATGATACTGGTCAACAACCCGGTAGCAATATGACGACAAAATAGAGAAAAAAGAAGTCAGTAAACGATAGGTGATGTGGTCAGCATCACGTCGACCGATTTTACTTCCCATGTTTTTCCTGGTACTCAATTGAGCCGGGGTCGACCTGGGAGGCGTTAACCGTTGGAAACAATTCCACTCTTACTGTAGAACTGAACCGGGACCACTAGTCTAAAAAGTGAGTTCATTAACAACTACGTTACTGCGGCTCAATGTTGTGGTAAGTGCATAGACATAAAGCTTTTTCTTCGATGTATCTGTGGCGTAGATGTTAGATGCACGCCCTACGTTCCAAAGATAAAGCTTTTTCTTCGATGTATCTGTGGCGTAGATGTTAGATGCACGCCCTACGTTCCAAAGATAAAGCTTTTTCTTCGATGTATCTGTGGCGTAGATGTTAGATGCACGCCCTACGTTCCAAAGATAAAGCTTTTTCTTCGATGTATCTGTGGCGTAGATGTTAGATGCACGCCCTACGTTCCAAAGATAAAGCTTTTTCTTCGATGTATCTGTGGCGTAGATGTTAGATGCACGCCCTACGTTCCAAAGATAAAGCTTTTTCTTCGATGTATCTGTGGCGTAGATGTTAGATGCACGCCCTACGTTCCAAAGATAAAGCTTTTTCTTCGATGTATCTGTGGCGTAGATGTTAGATGCAAGCCCTACGTTCCAAAGATAAAGCTTTTTCTTCGATGTATCTGTGGCGTAGATGTTAGATGCACGCCCTACGTTCCAAAGATAAAGCTTTTTCTTCGATGTATCTGTGGCGTAGATGTTAGATGCACGCCCTACGTTCCAAAGATAAAGCTTTTTCTTCGATGTATCTGTGGCGTAGATGTTAGATGCAGCCTACGTTCCAAATAAAGCTTTTCTTCGATGATCTGGCGTAGATGAGATGCGCTACGTTCCAAAGATTAAGCTTTTCTTCGATGTAATGGCGTAGATGTTAAATACCTACGTTCAAAAGATAAAGCTTTCTATGTATCTGTGCGTAGATTTAGATGCAGCATAAGTTCAAAGATAAGCTTTCTTCGATGTATCTTGGCGTAGATTTAATGCGCCCTACGTTCAAAGATGAAGCTGTTTCTCGATGTATCTGGTAATGTTAGATCAGCCTACGTTCCAAGATAAAGCTTTTCTTCGATGTATCTGTGGCGAGATAGTAGATGGCCCTACGTTCAAAGATAAAGCTTGTTCTTCGAGTATGGCGTAGATGAGATCCGCTGTTCCAAAGATAAAGCTTCTTCGATGTATCTAGCGTAGATGAATGCAGCCTACGTTCCAAAGATAAAGCTTTTCTTCATGTATCTGTGGCGTAGATAGATGACGCCTAGTCAAAGATAAAGCTTTCTTCGATGTATCTTTAGGTGATGTTAGATCACGCCCTACGTTCCAAGATAGCTTTTTCTTCGATGTATCTTGGCGTAGATGTTGATGCAAGCCTACGTTCAAAGAAAAAGCTTTCTTCGATGTATCTGTAGAATGAATCAGCCCTACGTTCAAAGTAAGCTTTTCTTCGATGTACTGGGCGTAATGTTGATGACGCCTACGTTCAAAGATAAAGCTTTTTCTTCGATGTATCTGTGGCGTAGATGTTAGATGCACGCCCTACGTTCCAAAGATAAAGCTTTTTCTTCGATGTATCTGTGGCGTAGATGTTAGATGCACGCCCTACGTTCCAAAGATAAAGCTTTTTCTTCGATGTATCTGTGGCGTAGATGTTAGATGCACGCCCTACGTTCCAAAGATAAAGCTTTTTCTTCGATGTATCTGTGGCGTAGATGTTAGATGCAAGCCCTACGTTCCAAAGATAAAGCTTTTTCTTCGATGTATCTGTGGCGTAGATGTTAGATGCACGCCCTACGTTCCAAAGATAAAGCTTTTTCTTCGATGTATCTGTGGCGTAGATGTTAGATGCACGCCCTACGTTCCAAAGATAAAGCTTTTTCTTCGATGTATCTGTGGCGTAGATGTTAGATGCACGCCCTACGTTCCAAAGATAAAGCTTTTTCTTCGATGTATCTGTGGCGTAGATGTTAGATGCAAGCCCTACGTTCCAAAGATAAAGCTTTTTCTTCGATGTATCTGTGGCGTAGATGTTAGATGCACGCCCTACGTTCCAAAGATAAAGCTTTTTCTTCGATGTATCTGTGGCGTAGATGTTAGATGCACGCCCTACGTTCCAAAGATAAAGCTTTTTTTTCGATGTATCTGTGGCGTAGATGTTAGATGCAAGCCCTACGTTCCAAAGATAAAGCTTTTTCTTCGATGTATCTGTGGCGTAGATGTTAGATGCACGCCCTACGTTCCAAAGATAAAGCTTTTTCTTCGATGTATCTGTGGCGTAGATGTTAGATGCACGCCCTACGTTCCAAAGATAAAGCTTTTTCTTCGATGTATCTGTGGCGTAGATGTTAGATGCCACGCCCTACGTTCCAAAGATAAAGCTTTTTCTTCGATGTATCTGTGGCGTAGATGTTAGATGCACGCCCTACGTTCCAAAGATAAAGCTTTTTCTTCGATGTATCTGTGGCGTAGATGTTAGATGCCACGCCCTACGTTCCAAAGATACTGGGTTCCCTTCCTTGTGGAGCTATATGGATAATTTTCCCTGATCCCTGATCTCAGTGTAGGCGAATCCCGAGTGGTTACCGGGTCCAAAATTTGGGGTGTAAAAAATAGAACCACTGTTACCTGCACGCATGTCGTAAGAGGCGACTAACGAGGTTTGGCTGAAATCGGATGCACATGTCCTAAACGTGTAGAAATATATGCGTTTAGGGCCTACCAAACCAATGTGCAACGTATACACGTTCTTGGCAAAGATCAAACATATCACAAAGAGTGGTTAAAATTGGTCGTAAAGAACGGACGTAAAGAAGAAGAAAGTGTAGGCGAGATCGAGTTCCTAGTCCTATCGTTGACGGACGATGAAACGTAGATCATGTGTTCAAGTGAAGCACACAAAAGAGCAACTGACAGTTCAAAAATTGAGAAGATCCGGCTAGGAAGCCGCCGTCCTGGCAAACTTAATTAGAAAAATGTTGAAAATTAAATTTCTACAAAATATCTTTACAATCTTCTTAATTAAGGTGATGACTCTCGCCGTTGCGACCGAGTTCGTGCACTGCCGCTGAGTTTTTCCTGTATAAGAAAGAGATCTGGGCACAAATGGTTACTTACCTAATTGCAATGATGTTGGTACTATCAATAATTCGATCAATCAATCACATGTAGTTCATACGTTTTCTTCAGAACTAATAAAATATAGAACTATATTCAGTGACATTTAACCGTTAAGATCCATTCTCTTGGACTTTCGCTTTACGAGACTTGGCTATTGTTTGTTATCAGTTTTGAACGGGTTAAAAAATGTGGATTTCTCACAAGAATTTGTTTCTTATTTTTCATGTTTGTAGGCCTACACACTGTGATATATCACAAACAAGATTGGCCCTTAAATAGAAACGTGCGTGCCTCGGCTACAATAGAATTAATTCCTATAAAACAAACAAGCAAGCACCTTTTATAAGAGTTTCTTCTTTCTTTTTCTTCTTCTTAACATTCGTTCTTCACGCCCATTTTATTTTTCTTATTGTGATATATAATTGATCTTTAACAAGAACGAATTATGTTGAAACCATGTTAAAATTATGCCACTGCTTTTATGTATGGTACAATACATATGTAGGTCAGGGCTTCCGTTTTCCTACAACGGGAAGTGTTTTGAGTCTGTCTCGCTGACAGTCAGTCCCTAACACTTCCCCTTCATTCGTACAAGTTGTCTTTAATGATCAGTTGTGCCGTATATTTTGGCTTGGATCTACACCAAAGAGTCTTTCGTACTGCTGCCTTTCTGACTGTGTGCGGCGTTCATTCAGCATCGTGTTATGAATACTCTTTTATGCCTTATATTTTGGTTTAGATCTACGCCCAAGAGCAATTACTACTTTACATATGACTGGGTGAGGTCGTTCCGGTATAGGAACATTTACAATTCTTCTAGGACTGGTCGTTGGAATGATCACTTGCCGTCTGCTTTGTGTATTCATTGCTCTTTAACGATCATTTTTCGCCGTTTAATTGGGCTTTATGATCAACGCCTAGGAATATGTCTACACTGTGCATCCTTTCTGACTATGTGAGGTCGTTCCGGTTTAGGAACATGCTCAGCCAATGGGGACACATAAGCTTTTCTTGTACTACGGCATCCTACACGTATAGGTCGCCGTGAAAAGTGTCGCCAAGGTTTAAATTTGGACGACCTGTCGAACCATTTCACTGTCGGCCTGACTTTTCGGCCACTGTGAGTTTATTCTGGAGTAGGAACATTTCCGCCTCTTTCGAGATGCGTTTCGGCACTTGGCAATTTGCAGTTTGTACTCTGCATTTTCCCTGACCCCAGGAAACACTGGACTGGGGCTGCACACAGATGATCCAGAGGGTCGTTTCAAACGGCGCTGTCAACGCAACTGGAAATTTTGCACTCGCCAATGTCACCCGCTCCAGTTCTTCCGGGGGATGGTAGTTGTTATTGCAACTGTACCTTGCCTGGTTATGCAAGTGAGGACAGTTTCGTTAGTCCATTTTAGGATTTGCGCTCTGCCAACCTTATCCAATAGATGAATCCACGCATTGACCTCCGATACGACGTTTACTGCAAGCTACCCTTGTGTCGTCACGATGCGTTACAGAATTCTCATAGACACATGTCCGGAGCTGTCCATTATGATCGGCCGGACTGTATACATCGTCATTGATTTTGCCACACTGGCATATAGTCGGCCATTGGTTTCGGGAAGTCGTTCACAGATCTCGTACGCTGATATTTCTTGCGTTTGCATTTCATTTGAGCAACATTTCTTCAGACATCGGCCAGGAGACGCGTGCATTTTGTTCAGGATTTTGGACCTGTGTTACATTTCTGTACTTGCGCTACTACCACTGCCTGTAGTTCTTCCTCGATCTCTACCCGCTTATCCAGACAGTAACTTCTGACTGTTTCCCGGGTCACCACGTGGAGGTAGGGTAGGATTTTGATTAGTGCCAGCTCACTAAACCTGGCGCGACGTTCTCCCTATAACTGCGCCTTGAACCTCTAAAAAAGTTTAAAATATCTTCGAAATTCCGAAGAGAGTTAATTTTTATGTTTATGTTTGTTGACCTACATGCTATGATATAACCAACAAAGGATCGTCCTTAGGATGAGAGAGGGTATTTTAGACTAATATTTGTTTTTATAACTATTGTTTGTAATTAAGACAAATGTTTGTTGTCGTGACAAATGTTTGTATTTTAGGCTATTGTTTTTTCTGACTATGGTTTGTAATTTTGACTAATATTTGTTGCTGTGACTACGCTTTGTATTTTAGGCTGACGTTTTTTTTTTTTTTGTTACTCTTTGTATTCTAGACTTACGATTGTTTTTTGACTAATTTTTCTATTTTAGACACGTTTATTTTTTGTATTACTGTTTGTATTGTAGACTAATATTTGATTTTGTGACTACTGTCTTTTTATTTGACTGACGTTTGTTTGTGTGAATAAGGTTTGTATTTTAATCTAATATTTGTTCTTGTGCCTATATTTCGTATTTTAGACTAATGTTTGTTCTTGTGACTAATGTTTGTAATTTTAACTAATGGTTGTTGTCGTTACTACTTTTTGTATCTTAGTCTGACGTTTGATTTTATGACTACTGTTTGTATTTTAGTCTGACGTTTGTTTTTGCGACTACTGATTATATTTTATACTGTAGTTTGTTTTTGTGATTACTGTTTGTATTTTAGTCTGACGTATGTTTTTGTGATTACTGTTTATATTTTAGTCTGACGTATGTTTTTGTGACTACTGTTTGTATTTTAGTCTGACGTATGTTTTTGTGACTACTCTTTCTATAGTCTGAAAGTAATGAAACCCAACGAAGATCAATAGTGTTATTGGCAAATATAATTAAGAATTCGAACTATTTTAACAAACATAATGTTTACGCTTTGTAAGCTTTACTGAGAATACGTTCCGATATTTGTTTTCTCAGCTGAACTCTGCTGGAGCGATCTCGGAACTAGCAGCAATAGTTAGCAAAACTTCAATGAATGCTTCCACTTTATCAGTCATTACTCAAAGTAAGTTTGAGATTTAGTATTCTCTTGTCATTTGTTTTACACAAACTTTCTTTCGTGTTGTCTAGTATTTCTTCCCTTTTCTCATTCTGAGTTAATTTACATTTTGTCTAGTCTTTTTTTCACTTGTTTTACTGATTTACTTTACGTGTTGTTAATTCTTTCTTTCACTTCTCTCATTCTAATTTACTTGAATTGTTGTGTAGTATTTCTTCCCTTTTCTCATTCTGAGTTAATTTATATTTTGTCTAGTCTTTTTTTCACTTGTTTTACTGATTTACTTTACTTACTTACTTACTTAATCCCGTCATGCCTAGTGACACATGGGGCTTCAGAAAGGACTTTCCATGCTCTCCTGTCCCGTGCAACCTTCAGCGCAGAGCCCACGTCAGAGATGCGGTGTCCAGTTCCTCTTCCATCATGCGCCTCCATGTTGTCCGTGGTCTGCCTTTCTTTCTCTTTCCTTCTGGTGTCAAAGTGAGGGCTACCCTTGCAGGCATTTCTTGTCTCATTCTCATAACATGTCCGAGCCATTTCCATCTTCTTTTTTTTGAGTATGTCATTCATTGCCTCTTGTCTTGTGTCTTGAAGTAGTTGGTTATTGGATATTTTTACTGGCCAAAAGATTCCCAAGATTCTGCGAAGACAAGAGTGGTGGAAAACTGACAGCCTGCTAGTATCTCCTTTGGTCATCCTCCAACATTCCGATCCGTAGAGCAAAACTGGCAAAACAATGCTTTTATAGAGTTTAAGCTTTGTGGTCCTATTGTAAATTTTGGACTTCCATACTGGTTTCATTCTGGCAAAAGGGGACTGATTTACTTTACGCGTTGTTAATTCTTTCTTTCACTTCTCTCATTCTAATTTACTTGAATTGTTGTCTAGTATTTCTTCCCTTTTCTCATTCTGAGTTAATTTATATTTTTCTAGTCTTTTTCACTTGTTTTACTGATTTACTTTACGTGTTGTTAATTCTTTCTTTCACTTCTCTCATTCTAATTTACTTGAATTGTTGTCTAGTATTTTTAACCATTTCTTATTCAAAGCTACTTTATATATTGTCTAGTCTTCCTTCACTTGTTGTACTTAAAGCTAATGTATATATTGTCTAGTCTTCCTTCACTTGTTGTACTTAAAGCTAATGTATATATTGTCTAGTCTTTCTTTACTATCCCATTCAAAAACATTTTTAAATATTATCTCTTTTAATTTATTTCATTTACCTTTATTTCACACGAAGTAAACTACAGAGAATACACTTTCCATTGCAATGGCAAAATCAGCCAATCCTCCGTATGTGTACCTCGTCAACGAACAATGCTATTAATATACAGTGGATACAAAGCGGAGGTCACCCACATAAAAGGGCGAACAGAAATAACAGAAGCAGTTAAAGACACCATGAACAAATTATACAAAGGAGATTATACTATAAATATCGTCAGATCATGACGTTGAAATAAAAATAATAATTAAAGCAAGAATAACAATATCTGTGTTATGTTGTATGGGGCCGACATAATAACATGTTTGATTATGCAAAACATGACCCCTGACTAAGACACAAGAAAGAAAGATTACAACATGTGAAATGAGATGTCTACGAAAAGTTGTCAACGTTACAAGGAGAGTTAGAGTGAGAAACGAGAATATCAGAAGCATCGTTGGTACTATACCATGCATACAGTACATCGAGAAGCAAAGAATCAAGTGGTTCGGCCATCTAATGAAAATGGAACCACATTTACAACCATCACGTGCCTACAATAATCGACGCTCAGGGCGCAGAGCATGAGGCAGACCAAGAACACGATGGATAGATAACATCTCAGAGTCCCTTCGAAAGCATAGACTGCAACGTAAACGCAACACACCTGGCACAAGATAGAAAACTAACTCTCCCCGTGTCACTTCACGGCAAATGTGGTTAAGATAAGATAACACTGTTTTGTTTATTGGTTACTGTTTTATCTTTTGAGGTCTTCTGAATGCCACAAGTATACTTATGGATGTAATCACATATGTTTCCTGTGATGACTCCAGCGCTAGCGTTTGCAAATTCAACAAAGTATGTATCTTCTTCTCACGAACGCTTCATATCAAACTCTTGTTAAACAACTTTTTGATTTGTATGTAATTTAAGCATAAGAGCGATTGTAGGCTGTGTCAGTTATGCGTCTACAAGTTTGCTAGCACATTCGATTTCTTTTCGACGCTTTTTAGTTACTATGGCATCATCACACTGCAACTGCATAAGCGTTAACGAAAACACCGACAGGCTATCAAAAGCAGGTTGGCGACTACCGCAGACTGATCACGAGATCAACTATGAAGAGGCAAGAACAACCATCGGCAGGCACTACAAAAAATGGTCAAAAGACCACCCACAAAAGAACAGCAATGATGCTATGGTCTGTCCGTAGTGAACAGTTGCTATATTCCGCCTCCTTACCGGCCATAACAGACTCCGAGCCCACATGTTTAACAAATTCAGAATTGACACAACTAGCCTGTGACATTGTTAAAAGGCTGACATGACGGCAGAACACTCAAACTGCAAGACTGAAAGTTGTTAGCAGCCCTGAGAAAAGAACGTGCCCGATAACACAGAGCTTCGCGAAAAGCTGTACGGAGAGATGGAGGCCCTAAAAGCAAAAACAAAATTCATGATAAAATTTGGTTCATCTTTCTAGGCGGGGATCGCGAGAGAAGTTAAGGTGTTCCTAGATCGGACCAGTCTTTTGGGTTTACTTGACCTTGTATCCCCATACACTTTTATTTTCTCTAGCGTCGTTGAGCAACAAAGACGGGCATACAGGACAACTACGTTCGTTCGGAGGTTGAGACCTTTACTGATGTCTTCCAGTGAATCTCTGTGACTCCGTTTACTGTGACCGTTGTTATATCTGACTCTCAGTTGATGTTATAAAAAATCTAGAATGGCAGGTTGCGGTATGAGTAGATGCTGTCCGTAAATGTTTCCAACCTTTAGAATCTCACGTTGATTTACTATCCTGGATACGCGTGTGTTCGCGGCACTGAGAGAGTGTACAGACTTGCATCGATTGTCAGGGGAGTTGATGATAGATAAAAGAGATGTCTTTAATCTCTTGGCGACCTCGTGTTAGATGAGGACACTCAAATGGATGCTGAATCTATCCAACGATTTAAGGAATTTAGAATTACCACTTGAACACGTGTAACTGCATGCTTGAGAGTCAGAGAGCGGTGGGTATTGGACCAGCGAGTCACATAAACCATCAGTATGCATACCTTTCGACATCTGTTAGAAAGACTGAGCACCTATAAGTCTGCCGAGAGTGTCATGACTGTAACCCCTTCACCAATTAATATTATGATATGTTTACAATATAAAGATGACCTGTCATTCGACATATAAAAAGAAAAGTTAATTGCGTATCCTTTACATGACTTTGCGTCCAACCCCAGCTTTTAAAGCTGTTTGTAATTTTTCTAGGCATTATTACGTTCAGTAGTTTGCCATTGCTTTTGAACGGTGGTGCCATCGTCCTTTTGAAAAAATCCTCGCGAAACAATTTGCAACCAAACTGTCCGCAGTGTAATTCGAACTCAGAACGTCGGGGTTAATAGACCGAGTCACTATTCCCTAGGCCACAGACGCCTATAAAAAGATGAGATAGAAAAATGAATTTGTATTTTTCATAGTTTCTATGGCAGTCATTTTACCATAGTTTCTTTATGTGGCCAATATATAGCCGGCATAAATAAAGGATGATTTATGCAATAACTTGGAAGTGTTCACGAGTAAGCAAATGTGTCTCATCATTTTGTATGCTTTCTGTCCATATGCATTCTCAGTTTGCTGAGTCCTGGTTGTGATCTGACGTTTATATCCTGTTTTCATTATGAGACTAGTCGTCAATGCACTTCGCTATGTGCGACGTTTCACTCATTGTTGAATTCTGTTTCTATCTATATTTTTATTTCTGATAAAAGATGCCATATTCAATTTGTGTACACACCTGGATACAAATATTCTTAAAGTGTCGTGCTCTTATTTTCTGATAGTACGGTTGTGGGGTTATATGGTACAAATGAATTATAAACCCTTACCCGAAGCCTACGCCATGAACCGGGTTTAACTCCACAGTAGGAGTAAACCTTTCCCCAACCGTAACAACTGCCAGGTTGACTCAGCCTCAATTGGGAACCAAAAAGCACTAGAAAGTAAAGAATGTTGTCTTACAGTTGACAATATCAGCCCTCATCGTGTGCTGATGGTCGGTGAAAGATGCAGTCTAACAGCGTATTCCCCAATATACCACACAAAGTATGAAGGCGGTTTTCATATATTGTGATGGTACCAATTGCAGAAAACGGTAATGGAAAGCCCTGGGGTACGAGGCAGGGGATGACCAAGACGAAAGTGACAGCAGAATATCAAAAAAGTCTTGAACATCATGTCCCGCTGGAGACGGTGAGGGAACTTGTTAGAGACGTAGAGTTTTTCAGACGGGATGTGATGAAATCGACGTTTCACAAGGGACATGCTACTACATAACTTGATATATGTTTTTCAGACGGGATGTGATGAAATCGACGTTTCACAAGGGACATGTTACTACATAACTTGATATATGTTTTTCAGACGGGATGTGATGAAATCGACGTTTCACAAGGGACATGCTACTTGATGAGCCAATTTGAGTTTACTTCACTTTCTATATTGTATTTATTGCGCTTACTATTTTGTATTGTCTATTGGCTACTGTCTTTCTTCCGGTGGTTGTTCACTCTTGCCGTTACGCTTAGTGGTGGGAGATTTAATTTTCTTTCCCAGGGACAGATGAGTCGCTTTTATTGTGGTATATCCGTGTTTTTTTAGTGTGGTTTTGATATTGTCTATGCAACTTTTTCTTGGTCTTTCCTAAGCTCTATGCCTGATGTCTTTTCATTGTATGCTGTTTTTGGTAGTTAGTTGTATCCCATTCTCATTAAATGTCCGAACCACTGCATTTGTTGTATTTCAATGTATTCGGAGCATGGAGTTATGCCCACTCTGCTTCTGATGTCCTCGTTTCGTAGTCTATCTTTCCCGGTGACCACCACTGCCTTCCTCAAGCATTTAATTTCACATGTGGTGAGATTTATGTAGTGTGTTGCTGTCAGGACCACGTTTTGCACTGGTAACAAAGTGTTGCTGTCAGAACACGTTTAGACTGAACAAAGTGTTGGTATAAAAATGCTTTTTATCACGTCTTTTTACTTCCAATTTGATCTTTGTGTGTTGTAGTAATGGTGCCAGCTAGTGCGCTTACTTACAATTCTATATTATAGACAAGGATCTAATGAGCGATATACAAGAATCGATTTTTCTATTGGAAAAACAGTCATTCACAATTCGAATGTCAGCACGTTCAGGACAGCAATGAGTAAGTAATTATTTGCAGCTTTTCAGCTCTATGTCTGAACTTAATATTTTCTCGCACTTCATCTACTTACACAAACACATACACACATTCACATACACACATATGTATATATGACTACACACACAGGTCAGAACAAAATAACCATACAATACTCAACAAACAGTCCTTTCTAGAATTAGTTCCAGGCTGCAGAGTCTCACTAAGAAATAAGACCAAAAAAGCTCGGATATAACCCAAATAAGACACCCTTTGAAAGGGCGTGCATAACCTAATAGACGTAACCCTTTCGTTCTGAAATTTTTTTATTACCTCTGTCTAATTTTTACTTCAATGTATAATGAGATAGAAAGTATACTGGACTTTGCGTCATCTTAAAAAATAGTGAGAGCTCGTATATCGGTTCAGAAGGACGAAGGGGTTAATATACCATCAAACAAACAAACAATGTTCATCTGTACTACTTAACATGATTTCTGATATGAATTTAAATTATATGAAGGCTTACTTTAATTTAGTTCATTAAGTATTCTGTGTTTATTTGTTATCTTGATACAAGTCTATGACCGAAACGTCGAGCGTTGTTTATTTTCATATTTAATCATTAATTTTTCATTACATATGAAATACTGTATATACCTGCCTTTCCCCCATGAGCCCATTTACTCAGTATTACTGGAGCATCTCCTACGGTTTTCTCCAGATCTTATCTGATCTCGTCTGAGCACCTCAGATTTGTAGATTTTCGTACATCGAATTATAATTTACACAGTATCTACATTCACATAAATATTATAATATTCTTGATGTATAAATTATCTCTCATGTAGATGCAACCGGTATACATTTATCAGTGTTGACAACCAATCATGCTTCTTCAATTGCTGGAAAAACAATGACGACGGATGGAGCATCGATAACCATACCATTAAGTATGAAGGATATTTTGGCAGAGGATGGTATATCACTTTTGGTAAATATATTTAAAAACACTTTTTTCCATATTTTGGTTGCTAAAAAAAACTAGCTGATGACTGAGTTATTTGGAAAATAATATTAACGCAAAGATGGAAAAACATTTGAAGACAAACTTAGGGATAAGATTGAAAACAAGAAAAACAAAAGCATTCTTAACTCTCTTTGGGACCAGGGCAAAGCCAAGTTTTCACAGACCGTTTGTTTTTAGAATAAAAAACGCCCTTTAGTGTGGCGCCTGGTATAAAGGTGTCCAACCCAAAGTCACGTAGTGTAGCGTTTGGTCCACAATGAGTTAATGGCTGTATGTAAGGTTGACTTGACTTATTCCTCTTCTTTCTTCATGGAGTATATGACCTCAATAGTCGTTCGCCACTTTTCCCGGTCTCTGACTGTTTTCTTTATACTCTCCCAGGATAGTAGACACTGATTCCCAATCCCAACTTGGGAGCCTCTATTTTTGTTGTCTGTGGTCGAATAACGTAGCCAGAACATCAGTTTCCTTGCAGGTTTGGCTGCTATGCCACGTCTTTCTCCGGTATTGAGCCTTAGTCAGTCTGAGACTCGAATTAGTTTTGAACAATTCGTTTTAAGTTTCATTCACTACGTTCTTTTTTAAATGGGTGGGTAGTTAGCCCATCGCACTAACAATAACCTAAAGGACGAGGAGGCCACATTTAGTCTGACCCAGGGGCGGCTCGTCATTAAGGGCCAGTTGGCCTGGCCCCACCAATAATCGAAAGGGGAAAACTTCCCGGAATAGACAAATAATAGTAAATACTCCAAAAGCTATGATTATTCCGAAAATTTGTGTCTGGACTCACAAAGAAAAATGACCCCGAGCTGCCACTGGTCTGACCTCTCTTCTTTGACTTGTTCGGCTTGGGTAACCCTGCTGGTATAACTCCGGCTCATTGGAGTATGCTTGTCCCCCACACAAGGTAATGACCTCATGGAGAAATGGAAAGTAAGAGCGAAGAAGCCAGATATATATATATATATAAAAAACAGGGTGTTCAACTTAAAAGCAGCACCGTGATAAATAGAAATTTTCCGGGTACGCATTGCATCTCGTATATTTACTATTTAAACCGGTTCTGACTAGCTTGCCTACGTCACATTTGTTCATCGCCCCTTCCCGCACTTCAATTACACACCATCACACAACCTTGACCTATACTACGTCATAACTGAACCTTCTCATTTCCATACATATATGCCAGATTTGCTCCATTCACAGGCTGCTTTTAAGTTGAACACCCTTTATATATATATATATACGAAATGCCATTTTGTACATATTTTGAGCTGACCCTGGAGCACCAGTGTCTTTTTATTTTATTGTGCATATGGCCTCGTGACGATTTGTAAACCATAACTAAGCAACGATGCAAGGGAAGTAACAAATAAATATACCAATTTAGTTTCAAGAATTCGCTATAATACTTTCACGTCCTGTGGTGATATTCTTATTATCTTGTTTATACGTATACGGTTTGGAGTGTCTGGTCAAATGGATCAGACCGCGGCTTCCATGCGGGAGTCCTGGGTTCAATCCATGGTAAGGTCAAGAATTTGCTTTTTTTTATGTCGCGGGCATAAAGAACAATCCTAACCTGAACAATTTAGCTGCGACTGCACTAGCCATGCGGCACTAAATTCCACAATCACGTGTCCCTACTGTCCTGATATGAAAATCGTGACATATCCTTTACAGGACTTAGCTATCAGCAACAGTAAACGAGTCGTCGACTTTCTAGGTACCACTTATAAGTTCAGTAGTTTGATATTGCTTTCTGAACGATGAGGTCTATTTTTATCGTTGTCAAAAATCCAAAGGAACTAATTTGCTTCCAAACTTGCCCGCCTCGGAGTTTGAACCAGGTACGCTTGTGTTGTGATCAAGCTCACTACCGCTTAAGCAACAGACACCCACACCGACAAAAAAGCGGGACTACAGGCAGAAACAACATTTGTTTTCCATATATATATACAGTTAACCTATCATGTATTTTATTATTCAATGATATCCATATTGTTTAGGGTTGCCATATTGTGATCGCAGATTATCGAGATGTCTTACTATCAATATTTTCTCACAGATATCAGTACTGGACCAGACATTCCCCAGCACCCGAACTTCTGCCAGCTTAAACATAACAGGGAAGGCCTTTTTATGTCGAATGGTAGATAGCAGTGGTAACAAGGTAAAGGTTGACAGTTCCGATCCTATTACTTTGGAGTTTGGATCTAGTTCGGGTAAGGATAATCAATTATTGATGATTGTAAATGATATGATATTGAATCGATTATTCTAAAATTATAATATTAGCTGATAAATAGAAGAAGGCTAATTAACGCTACGCATGTTCAACAAATGTTTAATTGGCACAACTAGCCTGTGCCACTGTGCCATGACGGCAGAGCACATACAGCAAGACTGCCAGTTGTTGGCAGGTCTGAGAAACGAAACCTGGCCTGATAACACAGAGTTTCACGAGAAGCTGTACGGAGCTAAAAACAACAGCAGAATTCACAAGACAATTTGATACATCGGTCTAGGCGGGGATCGAGAGAGAGATTAATGCTGGAATATTTTGTCTAGTACTGATCCAATATTCGAGTTAAGAGAAATATAAGTTAGATGAATAATATATCAGTAATCCTGCTTCATAAAGAACTTAAATTTGGATAATATCTATAATATCGAAAAACAACTAGAAATATAGATAAACACATTTTCCTTTGTTTTGTATGTGTGTTTGTTTTCAAATATTTCACTTCGTTATGTACAAGTACATCAGAATCGTTAAATACTTCACTTTATTATGTACAAGTACATCAGAAACGTTAAATACTTCACTTTATTATGTACAAGCACATTAAAAACTTTAAATACTTCACTTTATTATGTACAAGCACATTAGAAACTTTAAATACTTCACTTTATTATGTAAAGCACATTAAAACTTTAAATACTTCACTTTATTAGTATAAGCACATTAAAAACTTTAAATACTTCACTTTATTATGTACAAGCACATTATAAATTCAATACTTCACTTTATTATGTAAAGCACATTAAAACTTTAAATACTTCCTTTATTATTACAATCATTAGAAACTTTAATACTTCACTTTATTATGTACAAGCACATTAAAACTTTACATACTTCACTTTATTATGTACAAGCACATTAGAAACTTTACATACTTCACTTTATTATGTACAAGCACATTAGAAACTTTACATACTTCACTTTATTATGTACAAGCACATTAGAAACTTTAAATACTTCACTTTATTATGTACAAGCACATTAGAAACTTTAAATACTTCACTTTATTATGTACAAGCACAATATAAACTTTAAATACTTCACTTTATTATATACTAGCACATTAGAAACCTCAAATCGTACCATCTAGAAGCTGTGTCACACACTGTTTCTGCATTTCTAGTTCACTATTAACAATTCTCTACAAATATTTTTTCAGTAGAAGAACAGCAACAAGGTCTGAACGACACTTTCATCAAGATATCCCTTGCAAACTTCCAAGACTCATCCTTCGAAGCCAGATATCAAATCGTCGGCGACTACTTCAGCCTCTTCCTCTACGGACGATATGATAAACCTCCTACAGATCAAACATATGATTTCAGCGCACGTATAGTAAAAGGACGGATACAAAAATATGTTAAAAATAAAGTGAAGGTTGATATTGCCTTTGATACGTCGATCCTCACAGTAACTGTAACGAATCCAGCGACCCAAGGAACATATCTCTACGTGAAGACCACCTTTCAAGGTATCAAATTGTGTGTTATTTATTTAGTTCTGAACTGCGTTGATTTACTCCTAAATCGATTGATGGATTGATTAATAAGGCTACCATAAACTGAATTTATGTGAATAAAAATGATTTCATCGATCTTTCAACAGAAGATATCAGCAGCAGTATACTAACTCCGTAGAACCGACAAGTGTACCCGATGTAATTGTGCATCATTATCAAGTTATAGTTCATAGTTATAGTTCATAAGTACGGTTCCAACTTCACTACAACGGGTCACCCCATAATTGCTCCGTTCCAGTGCCAATGAAAATCACACGAAATGCTAGCAACTGTGAAATGTTTCCTGTGTGAACTAATTCCAGAATGAAACAGCCGCGTACCGCCACAAAAGCAACATTCACCGCATAAAATGCATATGGACGTCGCTAATGTAGCAACACAAAACTGTTCATCACTTGAATTGCAGTTATTGTGAACATCAATCATGACAAAATCCAGCATTCTGCACTCGCAATATAATTGCTTACGGCAGATATAGCTTTTCGTCATAACAGCTGTTCGCCATTTTCTGAATACACACAACAAACGCACGGTTGACACAGCAAACAGCATTCCATGTATCAGTCATAGCTCACAGCGTTGCTCAAGCACTAACTCAGCAGCTCGGCAAACGAAACCGGAAAATACCCAACCAAACATGGCGAAAATGCGCTAGCAAAGTCGTGTTCAGAATCAAACAGTTCTGAATCTGAATGGCCCTCCCGCATTCCGCCATTGCTGGCCAGATTTTTCCCTTCCAGAACCTGGTTCCATGATAGAAGTACTGAAAAACTATGTTCTATGCAAGTTGACCGGAGTCAGCAGCAGTCATTCTCAGATCGTCAATGATATCTTGCACCCATCGTCTTCTAGGTCTTCCTCTCATTCTTCTTCCAGGCCCATTCCTTCCCAAATTAATTTCTCCAGGCAGTCATGTCGTTGGATGCGTCCGAAATATTTAATTTTCCTTGTTTTTATGCTTTGTAATAACCAACTCTCTTTAATATCAAACTGTTGCAGAATAGAAGCGTTTGTTCTTTTCTCTGTCCATGATATTCTCAGTACTCTTCTGTAGCATTTGCATTCAAAGACATTAATGATCTTCTCTGCCGCTTTGTCCATGTTCCATGTATCACAACCATATGTTGCCAAGGAAAAAACTCAGGCTCTTAAACACGTGATTAGTGTTCTTATGTCAGTTCTCTTCCATAGGTTATTTAGTTCTTTTAGTTTTTGCAAAGCAATGCTCAGCTTTCTTTTAATTTCTTTTATTTCCGTCATTTGTCAGCAATGCCTCAAGGTATTCAAAGTTGTCGACACTTTGTATTTGTAACACTACGTAGCAATTGCGAAACACGTAATAACAAAGTACTGTAGTTTTATAAATACAAAGAAATACAAAAACAATGACAATACAGAGTATACAGGAGAATATAAGCAATATCATTCACACGAGACGTTTGGGATGTATCGAATATGTGATAGACTTGGAAACTGGTTCTATCAAGAAAACTGCACTGAAATGGACATCAGATTGAAAACGAAAATGTGGAAAACACAAGGATGAAAAAATTAGAGTAAGTACCTAAGGGAAATGAAACACAGCTGGAGCACAATACATAGGAGGGCACTAGAAAAGAACAAAAGAGAAGAACAGCTAAATGGAGCCACAGAAACATAGAATGGGGTCAAGAACAGAGAAGAAGAGCTGGAGCCACAGAAACATGAGAACATGGTCAAGAACAGAGAAGAACAGCTGGAGCAATACATAGAACGGTCAAGAACAGAGAAGAACAGCTGGAGCAAAATACACAGAAAAACGAGTCAAGAACAAGCAGAAGAACAGCTGGAGCACAATACATAGGACGGTCAAGAACAGAGAAGAACAGCTGGAG
Organism: Arion vulgaris; assembly: GCA_020796225.1. Lineage (NCBI taxonomy): Eukaryota > Metazoa > Mollusca > Gastropoda > Stylommatophora > Arionidae > Arion > Arion vulgaris. Next base: position 75,383,781 of record CM036754.1, on the reverse strand, counting down.
CACAATACATAGGACGGTCAAGAACAGAGAAGAACAGATGGAGCACAATACATAGGACAGGCAAGAACAGAGAAGAATGGTATGCATTTGTTGCTGCTCTATGCGCTAGGGGCATGACAGGCTAAATATGTATACATTATATAAGAATATAAATATATAATCGAGAATGTGATTTTATTACAGCATCCCACCACAGAAAGCTCACCACGTGTGAAATGAAATGCTTAAGGAAGGCAGTGGGGGTCACCAGAAAAGATAGACTACGAAATGAGGACATCAGAAGCAGATTGGGCATCACTTCATGCACCGAATACATCGAAAGACAACAAATGCAGTGACTTAAACATTTAATGAGAATGAAATGCAATCAACCACCAATAGCAGCATACAATAACAAAGATCGGGTACTAGAGCTAAGGGAAGACCAAGAAAAAGATGGATAAACAATATCAAGACCACATTACATAAACACGGATATAACACAACTAGGGCGACTCATCTGGCCCTAGAACGCACATTAAAGCTCTCACCCTTACGCTTAAAGGCGTAACAGCGGACAACCAATTCAATCTAATATCTGGGAATAGACAATAGACAATATATATATTTGTGTTGTATAATTGATAAAAATTGTATCTGACCACACAGGTACAGAACTAAAATCTTCACGCCGACGACTTCTTCAGTCCTCATCTTCCCTTTCAATGTCAACCAGCTCCGTTGCAGCCACATACTGGAACAAAGATTGTGCCTGCTGGTCGACAACTCCTGACGTCAAGGTACAAAACTATGATATGTTAATAATTTCGCTCCTAACATGAACAGTTTTCTGGCCAAATACCATAACAAATGAGGAACTTTTGAAGGGAACAGGCTGTGCATCCTTGGAGACAATCATGAAGAGACGAAGATGGAGGTGGTTTGAACATGAATGTCGTATGCCAGTGGGGACATTGTCAAATACAGCTCTTAGATGGACAGCACATGGTAAGGACGTCTAAAGGAAACAAGGAGAAGAACTGTGGAGAGAGAGTTAATAAGTGTAACCTGACGTGGGAGATGGTTGGTAGAAAGGCAGAAGAACGGCAACAGTGGAAGTCTCTTCTGGAAGCCATATGTGTCAATCGGGACACGAAGAGGATATAGATAGAACATGAAAAGTTGTTTAGTGAAGTGAATTAAAGGCTACCCTAATCATGGAGGCACACTGAGATCAGTCTATAGTGTAGATCATAGGTTCCCAACGGGGCGGTGAGAAGTTGAAAGCGGGCGCTGGTTTGAAAAGTAAATTTTGGGGGGCATTGAGGACCATCCGCCGCCCCCTAAGCTGAAAATTTAAAATCACGCGAGTCCTGCCCACACACAACGATTAATAATGCAATAGACAGAATCAATGCATATTGTATCAGGTTATGTTGGAATCAAAGAAGAAATCCAGACAGTATGATGTCGAGTATTTGAAATAGGTTTTATTCAATCACCCACAAACAAGACATTATCAATGTGTCTGAATTTTCCACAAGATGTTTTCACATAAAGCTATGAAACCATCGCGATTAGAAGGACATGTGAGCAAAATACATCCTGACAGAAAAGATGAAAATGTATCTTATGTTCAAGATTAGAGGTCAACATTCGAGATGTCCAACTTTGGCTGGTATGGTTTCGGCGGTAGCAAAACAAGAAAATGATGGGTTACCTCTTCATGCAACATTTCCTACTTATTGCTAAATCTGAAAAACCGCACACTATTGCGAAGATTGATACTTCCAACGGTGAGTGAGGTTCTGCGTTCTGTACTGCATACGCCACGGTCTGAAATTATTTTTTAAGTCTCATTGAGAAATAACACAGTGTAGAGATGAATCGTCGAAATGATGTTTTGACGACTACTTTTGAAGCTTTTTTTATAACTTCATGCGTCTTTTTTTTTTACCAACAAATGAGTCTTTACCTCTGGCGCAGGTTCGCTTTATAAAAGATGAAAACATTTGTCATGAACTATTATTTGCAAAAACGTTAGAAACGGACAATAAAGACAAATCTATATTTGACGTATTGGAATACCATTTTTAAGAAAAAGAATTCCGCTGAATAATATCTTGTCTGCTGCCGATGGTGCTATGGCAATGGTTGGACGCTACAGCCAGTTGATTTCATATTTGAAAAAACTGTCCCAAATGTAGTCGCCGTGCGCCGTGCAAATGAGCGGCAGGAAAATCTTGCAGATCAAAATCCACCAGACTCAGGAGATTCAATATAATCCGTTGGAACGCCGAGGACATTTACACCAAAAAGGCAAACCCTAGCAGTGAAAAATAGGCCTTGCATGTATTCAGGAATCACACATCGAACCCCCCACACAGATTTTCTGTCCGAGGTTATTAGTTATACAGATAAGGCCAAACGGAGGATGAGGGGAGGGGAGGAGGGAGGGGGGCTTCATACGCGTTAGCAACAAATACACCATGAAACAGATAGAAGTCAGCACAAATGGGGAAGCAGAAATCATAGGAATTGGCATCTTTGTAGACATCTAACAGATTCGAACTAACAGAGCCCTTATGCTGGAAACCATGACACTGATCAATACAAATTCTCTAGAAGTGGGAGATTTTAAATCCCTTAGAAAGGTGGAGATACCAAGACACCAATGTAAAAAAGGGGGGGGGGGGTAGAACAGTGGGAAATAGATAACAACCTGTAACTCAGGAATGCACTCAATGACCCACCAACCTTCTACTCCAGAATAGAGAAAAATATATCCCACAGACCTCGTCTTTGCCACCGGTGACATAGCCCACAACTTGAATCGAACCTTCATGGAACAGCTAGAAGACAGTGACCACAAACCTGTCAAGCTCTCCTTGAAGATTAGATATTTCACCCAAGTCCAAAACATAATGACCCAGTGGAACTACAAAAGAGTTGACTGGGCACAGTTTGCAAGGCTCAGCGACATCTACTGTGACCCCATAAATACACACAAAAAAAGATAAGGAACATGACATACCTACTTAACATATCCATTCTGAGGGAAGCAAAAGAATCAATTTCTAGAGGTGCAAGAAGAGACTACAAATCTTATTGGTTAGAAGAGCTCTTAACGTTAAAAAGTCACCAGGAATGGATGGCATCACAAATGAGATGCTCATTAATCTAGGCAAGAAAGTCAAGAAAAAAGCTGCTAAAAGTTTTGAATGCAGAGCTGGAAAGTAGCAGAAATGACCTAGTGAATCAAAAAAAAGCTATCCAGTGCCCAAGCTAAAACAAGAAAAAGACACATTCGATCCAAGCAATCGTAGACCAATTAGCCTCTTTAGGTGTGTTGAAAAAGTGATGGAGAGGCTTCTCAATAGACGACTCATGTGGCAACTGGAGCAAAAACAATTGATACTACTACAGCAGAGTAACGGATCAACAGAAGACCAAGTAACTTACATTGCACAGGAGATTGAAAGTGGATTTCAAGAAAAGAACACTAACGGTATGGGTTGACATGGAGAAGGATTTCGACAGGGTCTGAAGAGAGGAACTGAAAATCAAACTGCTCAAACTCTGAATCAAAAGGCGCATGTATATCTGGATATGTCACTATCTGGTAAATAGAACAGCCGAAGTATAGGACCAGGAAAAACGTAGCAGGAAGGCAATCATCGAACAAGTTGTTCCCCAAGGAGGGGTCCTGTCTCCCACGCTACTTCTAGTTTTTATAAATGATTATGGAAGACATCCCCAACAGAGTGCATGGTGCAATCTGCGCTGATGATCTGGCACTATGGACACGAGAAGAATCAATAGCAGTAGTTCACCTCAAGGATGCAAGATGTAATTGGAAAGCTAAAAAAATAGACCAGGTCTTGACTGCCCTTTATAAATAAAAATTATTCAGTCTTCAGCCTATCCAAGAAGAAACAAATGCTCAAACGCAAGTTCAATGACCACCTACTCTCAATAGACGAATGTCCAACATATATGGGAATCATGATAGACAGCCGGCGGACATGGAAAACACAGATAAATCTAGGGAAAAAGAAAAGAAGAGACTGGGGATCGTGAACAAATTAGCAGGCACCAACACTAGTGCGGGTTGTAGCATTCCGAAAAGGATTTACTCTGGGAGAGTTTGACCAGTACGTTAAGTATGGAAACAGATTGTCAATAGAGTTATGCGAAGATTTAAAATTATTGATGACAAAATGTCACCAAACATCGAAAAATTTGTTTCATCATATTTAGTTCAGTCTAATAAATACATTATACCATAAATTGTGTCAACGATACTGTGACGAATACAATAATATTGGTTATTCTAATAAAATAACTTAAAAATATGTCCTTGTTTTCAATTTATAGTATATACAATAAAGTTTACCTAAGGGCGTAGCGAATTTATGAAAAAGGGGCGCTCGTTCAAAAACTTGAAACCTATGGTGTAGATGTACTAAAGCTTAGTTGATTAGAACTGAAGGGTTAGGGCAGTTAAAGAGAAAGAGAGAGGAAGAGAGAGAGAGAAAACGAGAAAAAGGACTTCACTAACACGGTTTTCAGACCAAAACAACTCTGAAGTGGGAGAATCACGAGGGACACTGATGATATGGAAAGCAAGCCTTCACGCAAATCATACAGAAGCACCATACTGGTCTAAGTCTGAATTCCTAGCAGGTGAACTGAAGAAGAAGAGATACCATAACATACATCTCAAAGTTTCGTTATAAATCATGAATGTGTTCCTTGTTTCTTCACTTACAGGTAATTGCCGTTAGCACAAGCGGAAGAGTGAGTTTACAACCAATTTTCTTGGAGCATTTGCTCTGAGTCAGGTCATCATTGCACCAGAGATAATTGATTTTAACTCTTTGTTTCTCAACTTCAGTGAGAAACTGGAAGACAGTCCTTATGTTCTAATCTTAAACTGTATCATCCTGGCTTTAACAGTTCTAACTACTATTGTACTAAGACAATTTGATATATCAGATTCTAACCAAGTAAGTAACCTCAATTTACTTATAGTATTAAAAGTTAGATACTCGTCTCTAGTTCTAACCAAGTAAGTAACTTCAATTTACTTATAGTATTAAAAGTTAGGTACTCGTCTCTAGTACTAACCATAAGAACTTCAATTTACTTATAGTATTAAAAGTTAGGTACTTCTCTAGTACTAACCAAGTAAGTAACCTCAATTTACTTATAGTATTAAAAGTTAGGTACTCGTCTCTAGTTCTAACCAAGTAAGTAACTTCAATTTACTTATAGTATTAAAAGTTAGATACTCGTCTCTAGTACTAACCAAGTAAGTAACTTCAATTTACTTATAGTATTAAAAGTTAGATACTCGTCTCTAGTTCCTAACCAAGTAAGTAACTCATTTACTTATAGTATTAAAGTTAGATACTGTCTCTAGTACTAACCAAGAGTAACTTCAATTTACTTATAGTATTAAAAGTTAGATACTCGTCTCTAGTTCCAAAGGTATTTAGTTTGCTTTCTCGTGGTATCTTGGAATATTTTTCCAGAGACCTTGATCTCAGTGTAGATGAGATCGAGTTCCTAGTCCTATCAGAGACAGACAATAAAACGAAGGTACCGCGTTCAAGTTTAGCACGTAAAAGAACCCTTGGCAGTTCACAAAACCAGAAGATCAGGCTGAAAAGACACTGACGGGGAAAATTCATTAGAAATAACTTGAAAAATAAAATCCCTGCAAAATAATGTTACCATCTTCAAAATTATATTGGGGACTCTCGCCGGTGCTACGGAGTTCGTACAATGCCGCTGAGTTCTTCATGTGTAAGAAAGAGATTGGAGCATACATCGTTAACTCACCGAAGTGAATGAATTGGACCTATCAATCAATCATTCAAACTAGTTCCAATGTCGTTTCAGTCGTTGATTGAACAGCTAGAGTTTGAAACAATAGCTAAAGATAAAGCAATTAAGTGAAATGCAGTTGAATATACATGGTGTTCAAGATAAAAGCAGCCTCGTCGTTAAGGTAGCATCATAGTCAAGGGAGCTAATCTAGCATATGTTTATGAAAATGAGAAGGTTCAGTAATGACGTAGTATAAGTCAAGGTTGTTTAATGATGTGTAATTGTAGTGCGGGAAGGGGCGATGAATAAATTAAATGTGACGTAGGACGAGCTAGTCAGAACCGGTTTAAATAGTAAATATACACATCGCAATAAGTAACTGGCAACTTTTGATTTGTCACTCGGGCAGCTTTTATCTTGAACATAGTATACATTTATGTAAACTAGAAATGAATAACAAATAGCAGGACGAATTCAAGAGAAATTATTACATTAGAGAAATAACAATAATAACAACTATGATAAGAAAGAGGAGATGGAGATATGTTGGGCAAACTCTTAGAAGAAATGATTAAAGAATCATAAAGCAGGAATTGAAGTGGTAAGGCAAATGTTTCAAGAAAAAAAAAAAGACGTTCTATGGAAACTGAAAGAAACTAAACTGAGAGAGGTGAGAAATATCTGACTCAATTCCATATAAGAGATTGGACGATCTGCCTATGATAGAACGGTGTGGAGAAATTGCTTACAGGTTTAATTTAACCGTTGTAAATTAATTAATTACACGGGAGCAATTTATATCAATCTAATAGTTTATGTTAGAAATATGTCTGTCTTATGTCAACAGTAATATCATCTATACATTTGATGAAGTGGATTGCTATGTGGACCCACAATGTCACGGTTCATCATGTCATTTAGGAATTCATCATCCGGAAAGATCTCCATTCTATCGCAATCTTGGCAACCCTTGTCTGTACCTGCTCTCAAAGATGCACAGACTTAATAACCCGGGAGGAAGCACTATATCCGCTTACTTCTGTCCCACCGAGTCCATTTCTGCCTTTTTTACGACATTCTTTTTCCGTCCTATCTCAAGGTCACCATTCATGCTCTTTCTAAATTTCTCTCGACCTCCTTAAGTAAGTAAGTCATATAATATATATTTGATATTTTCACGTCTGTAGTCTAAACGGTGGTGGCCTCTGTGGCGTTAGTGACTCGTTCTATTAACCCCGACGTTCTGAGTTCGAATCACAGTTTGGTTGCAAATTGTTTCGCGTGTATTTTAACAAAAGGACGATGGCACCACCCGTTCAGAAAGTAATGACAAACAACTGAACGTAATTATATCTAGAAAAATCACAAACAGCGTTACAAAGCTGGGGTTGATTCGCAAAATCCTGAAAAAAGATATGCAATTAACTTTTAACTTTTTAGTCTAAACGGTGGGAATTCAATCACAACCTATGCGTATCTGTTCAAACTTCGCGGCGGGCAGTTTGGAAGCACATTTGTTCAGCGTGAATTTTTACAAACGTTAAAAATAGACCTCATCTTTCAGAAAACAATGGTAAACTACTGAACGCATAAGTGGTGCCTAGAAAATCGACGATTGGTTTGCTGGGGTTGATGGTGAATTTGTGTAAAGGATATGCCACGATTTACATTTTTTAAATATTTTCATGAAATTTAATGAAAACTAAACAGTTTTGATATTTTAATATTTTCATGAAATTTAATAAAAACTAAACACTGTTTTGATATTTTAATATTTTCAAGGAATTTAATGAAATCTAAACACAATTTTGATATTTTAATATTTTCAAGGAATTTAATGAAAACTAAACAGTTTTGATATTTCAATATTTTCATGGAATTTAATGAATGCTAAGGAATTTAACTCTGCCAATGCCGGTTCCAAGCCCGGATGAAAAAGGAGGGGGACTTGTGCGTGAGGCCAGCTACCTCATCACAAGAAATTGAAATAGCTACAGAAACTTGTAAGAAAACAAATAAAGACACATATGACAAGTAATGCAGATATCACACTGGAATCTAAAATGATGAAAATAACAGAGCAGTTCACCTATTTGGGTAGCAATTTTGATTGCAAAGGAAATTTAAAAGAAATTATGATACAATTGGCAAACAACATCAGCTTTTAAAAGTCTAAATAAAATATGGAACTGCAAGTTATATAGTATTAAACTAAATTACAAATTTTCAATTCAAATGTTGTATCAATCTAACATATGCAGAGCCGGATTAGACCAGCGAGGGCCGTAGCAAATTTTAGCGCGGGCCCCTAAGTTTTGATGATAATAAATAATAAAACATAAATTTTACAAAACAAACTTGTCTCGATTTAATGTGAGCAAATTTAGAGATAATACTAGACAAATCAATTTCTCTAAGTAAATTACATTCAATGTTCATTAATGTGAGGTTATTTAGACGATCTTGTCCCATCATGTTTCTTAACTCACTTTTTATACGCTTTAATGTTGAAAAGAACGTTCTCCGCTGCAGTTAGTAATCATTAAAGACAAGTAAATTCGTGAGACTATTTCTACATTTGGGAAACACGACTCTAATGAATTTTCTATTATAAGTTATAAATTGCAGTTAAAGGCCTCATTCTTTTCGTTGCTAATAGCAGCAGCTACATTAGTTTTAGAAGTTCAGCGAACTGCACAAGTTCGTCGCCTAGGCTTTCTTCCAAATCCTCTTGGAAAGAGCTGACAATATTTGGAGTTCTTTTCAAGATCTCTTCTGCTGTAAGAAATTTTAACTGCCGAAGTGTTCCAAATACATCAGTCACTCTATGGTACGCTTCCATGCGTTTAGCTAAGGCAGAGAGTACATTATCAATTATGACAATAAACACCTGACTTTCAAATTTTTATTTGGGTGTTTGATTTTCTACAACTTCATCGAACGTAGTAGAGCCACTAAAATCGTCGTACTTAGTATTTCGCTTGCGTCGTCGTGAAGTTTGTTGCTGATATTCTTGACAGTGAGTCAGGATTTGGGCTTTGGCCTCAATATCTGAAAATGTAGGCCGCATTGCTTGAACGTACCGTGTAACGATTCATAAAGAGCATATCCCGTGTTAAGGTCTTGATCAGGTGACTGTAATGAAGCGCTAGACGCTTGCGAGCGTTCTAGAATTCCGTTCCATAAAATGCTAACTATTCCGTTTCCAACTTACTCATCTCCAAAACTAGCCCATACGCTTGATTACGACACTCTACCTTTTAATCCATGTTATTTGAGATGTCATCCAAAACTTGTTTGATAATGGTAAAACCACATAAAGTGCTTTTGTCGCATCACTCGGAAGACCACCTGGTGTCCGACAGTCTCTTCAAAGTCGGAGTTTTGAACCTGTATCTTCCAGTGCTTTTGTAAGAATGCCCCATCGATAGGTAGAAGCGGAAAAGAATGTATAGAGACTTTCAACAAAATCGAAAAATGGATGCTTCTATACAACATTCTGCAGCACACTTGGCAACCAAATTCAGTGAATGTGCAAAGCAGGGAATGTATTCTGCGTACTTATTTATCTCCTTAATGCGTGCTTGTAAGCCGTTGTATTTCCCACTCATGTTGCTGGCATTGTCATAGCTTTGACCGCGACAGTATTTGATATCAATGCCAGTTTCCTTTAAAAAATCCGTAAACTTTGGGCGAGTTGTTCAGCAGTATGACCTTCCATACCCAAGAACTTCACAAACCTTTCCACTGGTCCAGATGGTAACACATAGCGCACTATTAGAGTGAGTTGGTCAACATGCGAAATGTCTGGAGTAGAGTCCAGTGATACGGAATAGTACTTGCATTTCTTAATTTCGCAAATAATATGATCCAGTAGCTTGATGCAATTAGATGGATAAATTCCTCACATGTTGTTTTTGATAAGTATGATGTATGTCCCTTTCCTTTATTTGCATAAGTATTTATATGCTGAGCCAGAAAAATGTCAAATTTGGCTATTAATTCCAACAAACCTAAAAAATTTTCCCATTATTAGGTGAACAATAATTTCATCCCTACCCCGAAAATGCAAGACCTCGTTCTGCTAAAAATTGGATTACTGAAGTAATTCGCTCCAAAAGTGTCCGCCAATATGTTTGTTCGGTCTCATTTTGGCTTACAAGTTGAGAATCGACACGAGCATCTTTCTTTTGCAAACTAACAGAGAAATTATCGCTTGTCTATGGGAGGTGCTTTCTTCATGTCTTTTCAACAAATTATTTGCCTTTTTCCAGTCGTCAAATCCTTCTTTCGTAAACCGTGACGAACAGTCTGAATCAGTAACTTTGCAAACAAAACATAAAAGTTGTCCTTTAGTTTCTGAATAACACAACCAATCTCTCACATGAGTTTTGTTTGTTGGTTTATGTGATATGTAAAAAACGACTTTCGACAAAATCGTGGATTGTTTTCTTTATCGTATGTTTTTTGGAAGACAAGAAATCACTGTTCATATGTTGCACTTCGCTGCTTCCTTTCGCAATCCCAAAAATCTCGATTGAAGTTGACTGGCCATTCACCAGTATCGTTGGAGTACATTTTATTTTCGTTGTGCTTTTGGCTTGTAGAAGATGTTGCTACATTGAAAGCATGTGCTGTGCTTTCTGCCTCTCTTTGGCTTGAAAATGATATGGCTAAATTGGAAGGACTTGCTGTACATTCGACTTCAGTTTGTCTTGTGGAAAATGTGGCTAAATCTGAAAGTTGCTGATCGTAATATTGGTAATGATGATTGTTCTATATCACTATCTTCATCTACTATACTGTGAGACGCGACTTCTATATTTTCTGCTTCGATTTCTTTGGATTCAGCACCATTACACACGACATTAAAAATGCAGACAGATTGCGTATTTTGATACAAGAACTTGTTATATTTTTCCTTTTCATCTTGTGCTTTACGCTTGCACTTCCAGAAGCGTAATGTCGACCCGTATCTCTGGCTCTGCTGCTCATGATGTCTATCTCAATCTGGGAAGAAAAAATGAATTTACAAATAAAATGTAATTCTTCTACTTTCTACTAATATAACATATAAATGTGAAAGTTTGGACAGCGTTTTATGATATAACAATTTACTCATGATGATATATTATATACAGGGTGCTTCGTAATTTAACCACTTAACATGACTATAACTCTGATTTAAAACATTTGAATTCATTGAAAACGAAAAATGATAGAAACTATTTTAAAAAAATTTAAATTTTTCACTGAAACATAAAATTAGCTATGTAAAATAAAATAATAATAAAATAACAAGATGGGAGGGTTTAAATACATTCAAAGTTAGCAGAACAAATAAAAATTACTCTCTGTGTCCGTTTGTGTGCTTCTCTGTAAAATTATGCAGCTCTGTGTTGCGGCTTCTTGTTGCAGGGTCCTTCAAGTGTGTCCAAGTTTTCTGTTTAATCATTTGGCCCTCCCTCGCATTATTTTCTGGGACATCTAGTCGAGTGCAAAACAGTTTCTCACAAAAAAAGTGAATGACATGAAATTTATTTAGGAGTGCCCAGATCTGCTCATGTCTTAGAACAATATTTCATACGCCCACTTGCATTTATTTAAAACTAAGTTTCGCGCGCAAAAACTACTGAACGAACAGAGACTTGAACTGGTTTATGAGTCAAATTTAATTGTTCTTTTGTTCAAGCTTTCAAGTTTTCGTTTATTAGAAGCGTGTACACAAGAACACTCCTATACAAAAAGTAAAAAACTGTTACGTTGTTAATGAGCTCAGTGGGACCGCCCAATTAAGTCCGAAATTGAGTAAACATGACCTTGGCCCTAACCTCAATAAAAAAATGAAAGGAAATTATACCCACCTCCCAAACTTGGTTCCTTGTTTATGACTAGTGACAACTTAGCTCCAGAGGCGGCCCCCAAGCTCGGGGCCCGTAGCATTTGCTACTTCTGCTACTATGCTAATCCGGCTCTGAACATATGCCAGCGAGAGTTGGAAAATGACTAAAGATATAGAAAGAAAGTTGAATGCATTTGAAAATAGATGTCTGCGAAAAATAATGAATATAAAATGGAACGAATTCAGGAGAAGTGATGAAATCAGAGACATGTCTGGTCAACCACTAGTGACAACTGTTATAAGAAAGAGAAATGGAGATATGTTGGGCACACCTTGAGGAGAAATGATCAACGAATATCAAAGCAGGCATTGAAGTGGGATGCAAAGGGTTCAAGAAAGAGAGGTCGACCTAAAGAGACCCTGAAACGAACTTTGCTGAGAGGCAGGAAATATCGGTCTCAGTTCCATGGAGGAGATTGAGCGAGGTTCCCAGGATAGAGCGGTATGGAGAAATTACTTGCGGCCCTATGTAACGTATAACGGTACGAGATGAATTATTATTATTATTTAATGAAAACTAAACTGTTTTGATATTTTATTCTCAAATATCATTTTCTTCCTTTTTTTTGAAATCAAGTGGGCGTATTTGCCATTACTAGGCAACAACGGATCTGACCAATGGCATTATGCAATATCTGTGCAGACATCTGTGAGATCCCAAAAACAATTGAAAGCTCAGCCTTGCTTGTCTGTCATTGGACAATATGGTCAAATCACAGCAGTTCCACTTTATGATGGCATACGAGAGGTGAGACTTTCATTTTTATATAATTATTTCCTCCAAATTGTTAATGTGTTAGATACGTTATGACTTTTATTTGATGCGTCAAAGGACCAGGTCATCAACATATCAATAGTTCTTTAAGCACGTCTTTTGAAACAGGACACTGAAGTATTTCTTCTTCTAGCTTCGGCTTTCTTGCGATACCATCATTGATTATGTGGTCTTAGAGGATGTTTTCAACTAGCTTTACACCTTTAGAACAATTTTCTGGCTAACACTATGTTACCAGTGTCAAACATGGTCAATAACAGTAGATAATGAGCGGACAATCATAGCGACGGAGATGATGTGTCTTAGAAGAGCTGCAGATGTGACAATAAGAGCTAAAATTGGAAATTAAGAAATCAGAAGAAGACTGAATGTGAAACCAGTCATGCAATTCATAAAAGAACAACGGATTAATTGGTTTGAATACCTGACAAGATATCCCTGGTATCGTCTACCACAGAGAGCCACACAGAAAAAGTATAACGAGTACAAGGCAAAAGGAAGACCACGCAAAAGACGAACGGTAAAACGTATATCCCATTTTCAAGTTGAGCACGTAACGAACGCTTGCAAATCAAAATTGAGACAAGCAGTCTGAAAGCTACAGCCCGAGCACAATTTATTATATAAATTATAAAAATAATACTCTTTTACACTATTTTTACCATTTTCTAAATTACATCGGGAACCATCGCCGGCGCGACGAAATTCGTGCACTTTCTCTGAGATCTTCCTGTGGAAGAAAGAGATCGGAGCACACATGGTTACCCATAGAGCAACAGGTCGCCCAGATGATTATCATATCAGACTCGATGAATATGCTTCAAAGGATTGAATCTGGAAGTATGCGTTTAGAATGGGTGGACAGCATTCAGAGATCACATCTCAAGAAAATGACTAGGCTCTGCACCCGTGGACATGCTGGAGTGCAGGGTAACAAGCGTGTTGATTTTCTTGCAAACAATGCCCCGACGCAACCGGGCAGACGTATGGACAGAGCCGATATCATCAATGCGCTCCGCTCTCATTTATGTGACATTGGTAAGTCTCAGACGCTGGAACGAGTTCGAGAATTAGGTGTTAAATTTGGACATGCCAGACAGTGTCGTCTTCGTGGTAGAGAGAAGATATACTAATCAACTTTTCATTGGTATAGTGAGCAAATGGGCTTTGGGATGGCTGCTGCAGCGAACAACATAGCACGAATGGGATAGCCCAATGTGCCATAACATCGATCGCATAACATAACACATGGTTACTCACCGAAGTGCAGTGATAATGGTCCAATCAATCAATGAAATAACTTCCTATGAACGACAGACTTTATTTTTCCATTTGATGTCCATCGGAGAGCTGTTCTAGCAATAACCCCTACTGACACAAGATATGCATACCTAATTCACCTCCATCTTCGTCTTTTAGTGATGGTATCTAATGATGCACATTGTGGTCTATTTAAAACAAATCTACCATTATTAACACACTTTAATTTTATTACAGAATTTTAAAAGAGGTACAACAAGTAATTTTATAATGTCAAGCAGCAATAATCTGGGACCTTTAATGGAAATAAAAATATGGCTATCAGTAGAAGATAACATAGAATCTCATAGAATTCTCCCAGAACTTGACAGCGATTGTCAGAAACATACAACTTCTTATGTTGGATCACATGAAGATGAAGAAATAAACAAGTCTACTTATAGAGAAGACTGTGAAAATAAATCTGCTGGTTCGTGTTTGACTTGTTGCTGTTGTCGAGATTCTGCTGCGAAAGTAAAAGATGAGCTACCATACTGGAAACTGGGACACGTGACTGTCATGGACTTAACTACAAGAGACAGGTAAGACTTCACAGTACAGGTAGTTTCTAAACAGGTAAGACTTCACAGTACAAGTAATTTCTAAACAGGTAAGACAAAACTAATTACGATTGCACTATTTTAATTCTTACATCTTGAGAGAGTCGTTCCCAACAGAGGAGTTTCAGGGTTGCGATTTCCATTTGATGATCAAATTGAGAGAGATGCGTGTCAATATTGGTGCAGCCCAAAAAGAACGACATACCAAATGTGCAAATGTTTGATTAACCAACACTGAACTGGTGTATTGGGCCGCTGGACGCTGCTTGATTTGTTGAGCTGGCGATCAAAGCACCTAAGAACGTGTCCGGAGTGCTATGATGATAGTCCTTAAATAACTGATTACTAATTATGACAATTGAAAGATATTCTTACTCTTAAATGCAAGTAATAAGTTGATTCTTAATAATCACGAGCAGTATGATGTCTACAACTTAAAGCTATTCTGATTGTTACCTACTAATAATATTCTTACTGCTAACCTTCTTATGAATGTTAACACCCGCGCGCCCAGCGTGTTCGTAGCGCGTTGAGCTACGAGTGACATATCCTCTGTAAGTGCGGGTTCAACTCCGCGGACTGGCAGAAAAGCTACAGGTTCCCCAGATTTACGGTGTTCATGGCACCGAGTCGAAGGGTTACGATGTCCATGACACCGAGCCAAAGAGCTTTCAGCTCAAGTGCTTCTGGAAAAAAAAAATGAATGTTAATTTGTTTCATAGACACTAGTGCCATGTGAATTCCTAATAAGAATTTACGGGTTTTCTGATTCCTAATTTAACAATGATTTTCTGTTTCTGAGAAATAAAACAATGGTATTCTGTTTCCCAAACATCAGTGACATGTGGATTCATAATAATAAATAATGGTATTTTCAATAAGAAATGGTATTTTGATTTATACAAAATTATAATGTTATTCTGATTTCTAAACAAACAACCCTACTCTTATGTTTAAAAAAAAACAAATTGATATTTGGACGTGTAACAAAATGAATGGTATTTTACTAAATAAGATTGTATTTTGATGTTATACAAAATTGTAATGTATTAAAATTCTGATTTCAAATAAAAACCAACTCTTATGTTTCATAAAGAAACATTATTGATATTTGAACAAGGAACAAAGAAGGACAAACAAGGAAATGGTATTTTGATTTATACAAAATTATAATGTTATTCTGATTTCTAAACAAACAACCCTACTCTTATGTTTAAAAAAAACAATTGATATTTGAACGTGTAACAAAATGAATGGTATTTTCAATAAGAAATGGTATTTTGATTTATACAAAATTATAATGTTATTCTGATTTCTAAACAAACAACCCTACTCTTATGTTTATAAAAAAAAACAAATTGATATTTGAACGTGTAACAAAATGAATGGTATTTTCAATAAGAAATGGTATTTTGATTTATACAAAATTATAATGTTATTCTGATTTCTAAACAAACAACCCTACTCTTATGTTTATAAATAAAACAATTGATATTTGAACGTGTAACAAAATGAATGGTATTTGATACATAAAACCTAATGCATTTTGTTTATTTAGAAATTAAGATGGACTGATACAATTAATTGTAAATGTAATTAAATTGGAACAAATGAAAGGAACAGTTCTGCAATGATAAAAATATGAAATCCTCAATTTACTTTCATAAACCGTCATGATGGTACTATATAACAAGTGATGTAGTATGCGCTAATCCCACCAGAGAACGAAAGAGAGAGACAGAACAAGCGAGAGAGATAGAAATAGAGATTAAGACATAAAGCTATATTAAGTGGGATAGTAATAATATATGTACATTAAAGTCTGATCCAGTAAGTTATGTTATGAGTATTGGAATATAACATTGATGGGAATTGACCGTTTAGCAAAAATAAACCCAGATATGACAACCCCTTTTAAACTGTTAATTCCTATTATTGAGAGACCTTCAGTTCGTCATACTATTTCAAATTGTACAGTAGGGGTGGCATATTTTCCTACTGTAACATCTCTCAGGTCGTCCACGCCTTAAATTGAGTACCAGAAAAGAACTGGAAAGTATAGGCGACCGGCGGGCTGTTGATTACATGTCAATGTAAAGACACGGGCAAACACAGAATTTCACAATATACCTCATGTTATCATGAAAGGAAAATATCATATATTATAAGGAAACAAAGGTGGAACTATTTAAGTCATGTTCTTAGATCAGACGAAAAGGGACTAAATCAACAAGTCCTTATGTGGTCACCAGTTGAGAAAAAAAACGTGGAAGACCTAAGACCACTCTTCGAAGAACCATCCAACAAGAAAGTAAACTATTTGGATGTAAAACCATACAAGATCTCCAACTGCTAGCAACGAACCACATCACATAGAGCTCTAAAACCTTTGCCCTATGTGCCGCCTTTGGCACGAAAGGAACAAACTAACTAACTATCATAAAAGGTATATTACAATGTTTTCGAACTCTTCATACGTCTACCTATTTTCAAGAGGTTAGCACCCTCATTACAAATAACGGTAGTAGACTAGAAGACAAACACTGGATATGAATATGTAAAAGACTTTCTTCAAGACAACAGCAGAAAACAGAAGGTCTACCTCCTACTTACCGATCGCTGAAGACTGAACAAACACTTACATAAGAATAGTTCAAACAGTTCTCTCCCCGTGTCATCACCGGAGCATGTTTGACTGTACTCACCAGAGTGAGCTTAAATACAATATGTGGCCACACAGTACGACCTAAAATTGGAGCTTTAAAGAAATATGACATATTTTAAACTAAATGCTCTGTTTTTTCATATTGTATATTGGATAAGCGCATGACCAACGATGGCCGAAGTAGAAGATACCCTAACGATAGCATTTATTTTGTGACTATACTTACTTGTTTATCCTAATCTTACAACATGCTAACAAAAACATAAATATTATTTTCCTAGGTACACTTTTATTTGTCAAGATTGGCTCTCTAAAACACACGGTGATGGTCGAACATTCAGACATATTCCTGTCCTGGATTCGACATTAGCTGACAGCGGAACACTTTTCGATATAATTTCGAAACGAAATCTCTGTGACCAGCATCTGTGGCTTTCGATTGTTACCAGGCCATCATACAGTATCTTTACAAGAGTACAACGCTTTCTATGTGCTATATCGTTTCTATATCTAGCTATGATTACAAATGCTATGTGGTACAGGGGATCCAAAAGTGAAGACCAAGATGACTCTCCAACGTCTGGTATAACAATAGGAGTGATAAACATCACTTACAGGTATGTGAATGTTCTTTATTTTCATTCTTTCTTAAAGGTAAACCTCAATAATCACAGAAAATGAAGAGGTCAACTTCAGACTTTACCTCACATTAAGTGACTGATTGATAGAACCATCATCATTGCACTTCGTTGAATAACCATGTGTGTTCCGATCTCTTTCTTACACAGGAAGATCTCAACAGCAGTACACGAACTAAGTAGCGCCGAGGAGGGGCTACATCCATAATATATGTAATTTATACAACGAAAAAATTATTTTCTAGGATTTTATAAAAATATTTTGTATTGAATGTTGTCTAAGTAGCGACTTTCCAGCCTGTTATTCTCGACGATTTTGAACTGTCAAATGTTCTTTTACGTGCACAACTTACAGACTAGGTTAACGTTTAATCGTCCGTCTCCGATAGGACTAGGAACTCTATCCCACCTTTACTGAGATAAGGAATTCTAGGGGAAATCCCATGGTTCCACGAGGAGTGAACCGAGTAACTTTGAAACGAGGAGAGGCACTGCACATTAACTCATTCGCTACGGAGTGTTTTTAGCTTCTTGAAGGAATTATTTTTTTACTTCCAAAGAGATTACACTCATATTTTAGCAAGCATCGCTTGTATGATTGACAGAAAATGCGTCCCGTATGGTTATATGTTAAATCTACCTGTATTATATGTGCCTCCTTCCTTCTGAGCTATCTCATGCTCTTTGATAGGGAGCATGAGAGAACTACCATTTTTTAATATAGGCACATATTGACGTAGACTAATGAGAGAACTTTTTTTTAGCTATGCGATTGATAAAATCTTCTTTGACAATTTGAATATCATAGTTGAAAGATGTATTTATCTCGACAAAAACTTTGGAATCTCCATCACAGAGCATTCGGCAATAAACAAGTTCTCTTTCTCACTGACCTGGCAAAATAAGCTTGGCAGCTTCAGCTTCCATAGAATTGGATGAACCCTCACAATTTTCTCACATTGGTACTTTACAATGATATATAATTCGATATGTCTTTAAGAATATAGATACCCATCACTAAGTACCAGCCAAACGGTGTTTCTAGACATCGTCTTTTAAACAATACGTTAAATATCCGAGAGGGTGGGCTGTTTAAAAACTCAGTTTCAATTTTTTGTTAAATTTAATTTTTTTTAACTGATTTCGATTCTAGAGAAATACAACTAATAGAATATAACATATTTGGAAAATCGATATTTTAAAGAAAATATGTCATTTCGTGAGCTCTGATATCCCTTAACTCCTAAGTATTTTTCAATTTATACAATTGTCGAATAAGAAGGGAAAGTAATGGAAAAGCAAAGAAATATTACACATCTTTCAGGCGACGTTTTGTTCCTGAGATAAGCCATTTGGATCTTTATATAGATAGGACCACAATCATTACAATTTGGTGAATAACCATCCGTGCTCCTATCTTTTCTTTGCGCTTGAGTGCCTCATTGGCAGTCCACGAGCTTCATAGCACTGTTGAAGATCTACGGTGTGATACAAAGAAAGTGAAAACTTTTTAGGACATTTATTTTTATTATGACCTCCAACTGCTAGCAAAGAACTGTATCAATGGAATTAAAACTCTGCCTATGTCCGCCTTTGGCATGAAAGGAACAAACTAAACTAACTAATTATCTTGTTAGAAACAGTATTATAAATAAAGAAAATAGTCTATCTTGTAAACCAGTGCTGTTCAAAGGTTTTAGATGCATCTGACTGATGGCTTAGAAGCTTACAGGCGTCAGTATCGACTGATGACCATAGACTTGATGACATATTGGCGAGTGTTTGTCGTTAAGTTTTTGTTTTACTTCTTTACTTTAATTCCAAATGTCCTTTGTATATTTCTTTACATTAATTAATATTTTCTGGTACATATTTCTTTATTACACTTTTTTTAATTCAACTAAACATTTCCTTGTAAATTTATTACATATTTCCTCTTACACTTCTTTACTTTAATTACATATTTCCTCTTTACACTTCTTTACTTTAATTACATATTTCCTCTGTAACTTCTTTATTTAATTACATATTTCCTCTGTAACTTCTTTACTTTAATTACATATTTCCTCTGTACACTTCTTTACTTTAATTACATATTTCCTCTGTACACTTCTTTACTTTATTTATATATTTACTTTAATATCCTATTTACTTCTTTAAAGAATAATTGCTATTTTATAATGTCTCCAAATGGTTTCTCATAAGTCATTCATTTTCATATTTTAACATTTTCCAGGACATTCTTCGTTGGTGTGGTCTCGTCAATCATCATTATTGTACCTGGTGTTCTCATGACGTGTATGTTCAGGAATAGAAAGCAGCATTTTTTTCATGGGCAGCGGATTTCTCCAGCCCGATCTGTACCTGGAGCATCAGTAGGAGCAGAATTCAGTTCTGTAGATGAAGTGAGAAACAACAATAATATAGCTTCTAGCACAGAATACAACAAAGCACAAAGAATCACATCAGACCATACACCGATTTTGGTAACTGAAGCTGAAAATAGCTCAACATCCAATGTTATCAATCAAACAGAATTGGCAGCTTCAGAACAAGCGAACGCTCAAGAAGACATGGATAATCTGACAGGAATACTGAGACCGGCAAAGAAGTCAACGAAGATACCAACTAACACGATAACTCCCTTGTTTCCATTTGTAGCAGATCCATCGTATCCATCCAGTTCACAGGCGTATCAATACTCAGATACCATACAGATTTACGATATATGGAGCAGAGGTGTAGCTGAAGCTAGAAAAAGGCGTGGATTTGATGTTTTGACAGACGTACCAAAACGAAAACAAAGACTGTTACCGTGGTGGACAATAATCATTGGTTACGTTATCGTTGTTGCTTCAATCAGTACCTCTGCAGCATTCACGTTTTTCTATAGCCTGCAGTGGGGTGGATCATTGTCACTTAAATGGATGGCTTCGTTATTTGTTTCTACAACAGCTGGAACTTTTGTAATAGAACCAATCAAAGTAAGGAGATGTGATATTTTGTAATAATTGTTAAACTTATGTATATGTGTGTATGTTTATTCATATTTTTCTATGTTTATCCATTTCTCGGTGACGTCTGTGGTCTAGGGGATAGTGACTCGGTCTACGTCTGTGGTCTAGGGGATAGTGACTCGGTCTATTAACCCCGACGTTCTGAGTTCGAATCACACTGCGGAAAATTTGGTTGGATAAACTGTTTCGCATGGATTTTTACAAAAGACGATGGCACCACCCGTTCAGAAAGCAATGGCAAACTACCGAACGTAATAATGCCAGAAAAATCACAAACAGCGTTGAAAAGCTTGGGTTAATTCGCAAAGTCCTGTAAAGGATATGCAATAACTATCCATTTCTCTCTGTTCATCAATGCCACTGTTTATTTCTCTCATTGTTCATCCATCTCCATGCCTGTTCATTTCTCCATCTGTTTATTCCTTACACGATAAATATGTTGAAACTTTTACTTAGATCGTTGCTTTTCCATATTCTTTAATCGTTTTCATTGTTTTGGGAGAGTGTATTGTGCATGTTCTGAATTGATTGCCTCTTCGATCAAGTTTGCCGCAGTCCTATAGACGGGTCATTTGGAACTATCTGGTACGGCCATTTGAATTCAAGTTATCGCCACTTATTTTAATTTTGCACACTGATTTTTCCCTCGTTGAATTTGTACTAATTGAGATATAATTTTTCTGCATTAAAAAAAAATTTGTCTAAATTAGTTGCATTACCGGCTGGTGTAGGTGATCATGAATCACCACAAACGTACGTCCTTAGTGTTGACTATCAGCTCGGATGTTGACATTTTTCCGTGCCATGAAGCCAGACTGCTCAAAATGTCATGAATGTTCTTGGAATAATAATATAGTAGTTCTCCCTTCCATTTTCCATTCACATTTGGAAGATATAGTCTCCGTCTTGGACAGCTAGTTCTGGTTGTTGGGATTAGTAATTGTTCTTCTCTGACATACAGAAGAGATATCCACTTATGAAATGAAAAGCATGGCATATCCTTTACAGGACGTAGCCATCAACCACACTAAATGAGTCGTTGATTTTCTAGACCCCACTTATACGTTCAGTAGTTTTCCATTGCTTTCTGAACAGTGAGGTCTATTTTTAATCTTTCGAAAAAATCCCACGCAAACGAAATTGCTTCCAAACAGCCCGCTGTGGTGTTTGAACTTGGCAAGCTTGGGCTGTGATCGAGCTCACTACTCTCAAGCCACAGATGCCCACATATATATAAGGATAACTGGAATCCAGTACTTCCATTGTGGCACCCGTCACGTTACCCGTTACGTTACCCGTAATCTACCCAAGGGAGGTGCTTTTGAGAGTATCCCTTCATCAAGGGAAGACCTTAAATGTTCAAGGTCTTAAATACTTTAGGTAATATAGCTCAAGTAGTAGCATGTCCACATCCATCACAGCCCTCATGTAAAGCTCTCTGTCTCTTGCAAGTTCTCCTGCCTCCTCCAGCGTCATGTTCAAGGTTTCTTTGATGCCCTTCTGCCTTCTTTGTTTTGGTCGTCCCCTGTCTCATTTTCCAGGAACCATGCCTTCATTTACCTTTCTCTCCAGACCACTGTGGCGTTTAATGTTGCCAAATTTTTCATCTCCCGGGACATGATGTTATTTATGAACCAATACTCCTTGATATTCAGGTCTTGTAGGATATCTTTGTTTCTTCTATTCTCTGTCCAGGATGTTCTAAGAACTTTTCTATAGCACCTTGTTTCAAAAGCTTCAATTTTGTTTTTAATGGTGTGTTATGGTCCACGATTCGCATTCATATGTTGCCACAGGGAGTATGCATGTGAATACGCAGGGGGAATAACTACCAAGCTACAATCAGTGTGTTTTATACCGGGTGTTCAAGATAAAAGCAGCCTGTGAATGGAGCTAATCTGGCATATATGTATGGAAATGAAAAGGTTCAGTTATGACGTAGTATAGGTCAAGGTTGTGTGATGGTGTGTAATTGTAGTGCGGGAAGGGGCGATGAACAAATGTGACGTAGGACAAGCTAGTCAGAACCGGTTTAAATAGTAAATAGACGAGATGAAATGCGTACCTGGCAAATTTATATTTATCACTGGGGCTGCTTTTAAGCTGAACACCCTGTATAATGCTGCATTGCTAAACCATGTTTACAGTAGAACAAATGTAACAAAGACGAGGGTGCAAAGCTTACAAATATATGTTATGTTGAACACCTGAGCTCAAGATTTTGAATACCACAGCTTATTGTTTTTCTGTTAATTATGCATCGACTATATTTCTATATCCTGACAGATTGTTCTCATCTCTCTACTCTTATCCTGTTTGCTTCGTGACTCGGCACAAGATCAGCTGTCAGAAATGGCGCCAGTTGACCCGGATTATCGAACCATACCGTCTTTAGATCTGTCAGGTATTTACTAAATAAATTTTTAGCTGTTAAATCCTAACCATGCACAACTATGAAATTAAGAATGCACTAAATCAGTGAATCCCCCATTCATCATCATCATCATCAGGTGCCGTACCGACTGGCGTAGGCGATCATAGATCTCCACAAATCGCTGTCTCTGGTGTTTGCTCTAATCTCAGATGTTGACGCTTTTCAGACGTCAATCTAAAATTTTCTCTTTCTGTTTTCCTCTGTCTCGTCTCCCCTCGATTTTACCAGCTGTTACAGTGTGTTCTAAACCTCCTCTCTCATCACATGCCCGAAAAATGAGGACTGCCTCTTTCTTATATTGACGATAAGCTTTCTCTGTGTCTTGACCTCATTCAACACCTCCATATTAGTCATTTTAGCAGTCCGTGGGATTCTCATAATTCTGTTTCCCACATTAGTATTAGCATTATTACATCTTCTTCTTCTTCGAATTCTCCACATCGACCACTTGTCAACCACTCTGTGTTATTTGTATGTCATCAGAGCCCTAGGCCGATTGTACGTTGTGACAGTTATGCGCCTACAAGTAGGCCAGCACATCCGATTTCTACGCTGCTTTTATTTACTAAAGTAGAATCCCTAGGGTCTACATCAGTCGCCTCTTACGACATGCATTGCAGGCTGCAGGGGTACTATTCTTTGCTTTCTCTGGGGGCCCAGCACCACATAGGCGATTGCATATACTGAGAACCACAGTACTTAACTTGTAGTATACGCACATTATAACAACGATTTTAAGTGCTGGACTTTTAGAATACACTTTTCCATAGAAAAACCGCACTTCTATTTTATATATCAGAATGTGCAGAGTTGAAAGAGCTTTAATACAAATTTAAATGATGTATTCTACAAATAATTATATATATATATATATATATATATATATATATATATATATATATGTCATCCCGTTGATATTTTAACTATATCTGATTTTAACTAAAACATGTTGGCGCATCAAGCAGCTTGCTGGAAAATTGGTACTGTTAATATGATTTATCAGGTGGCTTGTTGTAGTCTTAGAGTTAAGTCCCTGTGTAAATAATACAATCTTCGGGTAATAGTACACCCCTACAAGAGTCAACTGAATCTCTACAAGAGTCAACTGAACCCCTACAAGAGTTAACTGAATCCCTACAAGAGTCAACTGAATCCCTACAAGAGTCAACTGAATCTCTACAAGAGTCAACTGAACCCCTACAAGAGTTAACTGAATCCCTACAAGAGTCAACTGAATCCCTACAAGAGTCAACTGAATCCGTACAAGAGTTAATTGAATCCCTACAAGAGTCAACTGAATCCCTACAAGAGTTAACTGAATCCCTACAAGAGTCAACTGAATCCCTACAAGAGTCAACTGGATTCCTACAAGGGTCAACACTTAAATAGAATTGCATTTATGTTCGTTCCGGAGCACATGGGTATCGATGGAAATTAAAAATAAAATTCATTCAAGATATTTTCACCATCTTCAAAATTACAGTAGGGACCCTCGCCGGTGCTATGAAGTTCGTGCACGCAGCTGAGATCCTCCTGTGTAAGAAAGGATCAGATCACACATTGTTACTCACCAAAGTGCAATAATCAATCAATTAATCAACAGCAGAGGGTGGGCGTATATTGTTCGAAATAACTTTGCATAGGATGACTTTTTGTAACTTTTTAACAAACAGGTATACCCATTTCATAATACCACGTCTACTTGATTATACTGTAGAATAGTTTAAGATATGATTGAACATAGAAAATATGACATTATCTATAACAGCGTTTCCCAAAGTGGGTGGTACCGCCCCCCAGTGGGCGCTGAAATGTTATAGTGGGGGCGATAGTGGGTTCAGAAGAATTCAGGGGTGTTCAGGCGATTAGTGGTCGGTGGCTCTTTCGATTGAATAATCATTTAAAATTTGAATTCTGCATTTTAAATTTCATCTTATTCCCGTCTTACACGATATATTTTTCATCAATTTTCTATTTCCTGTATATAATCATTTGAAAATTGATCATGTATGACTGAAATATATATCAATTTTCTACTTCCTGTATATAATCATTTGAAAATTGATCATGTATGACTGAAATATATATCAATTTTCTACTTCCTGTATATAATCATTTGAAAATTGATCATGTATGACTGAAATATATATCAATTTTCTACTTCCTGTATATAATCATTTGAAAATTGATCATGTATGACTGAAATATATATCAATTTTCTACTTCCTGTATATAATCATTTGAAAATTGATCATGTATGACTGAAATATATATCAATTTTCTACTTCCTGTATATAATCATTTGAAAATTGATCATGTATGACTGAAATATATATTAATTTGTTGCTATGTCAAAGAGAAAATAGAACATGTATATATGTAGGAGGGAGGCGCTGACAAACTGTTATAATGTGGAGGGCGTTACAAAGTTTATGTTGTGCAAAGTGGGCGGTGGGCCGAAAAGTTTGGGAATCTATGGTCTATAACAATATTTGAATGTGCTTTCAGATCAGCACTTACCAGCAAATCACAGAGAACCTGAGGAGGGCAACATTTACGGAAAACTTAGCACTGAATTAATGAAACGAAGAAAGCAACTAAAAGTAAGTTATAAAATAACTATTTTAACGTTCGTTCCCAATGGAGCATGGGGCTTCGATTTATGACTTACAACTATATTTGGTTTTCAATTCAGCGTTACAAATGAAACAAAGTAATGAAATTGTTCATAGTGCTATGCTAAATATGCATACCGGCAAAGAGGAGAGGAAGACCACAGAGAAGATAGATTCAGGATGTGAATGATGCTTTGAACATGACCACTGCAGAGGCAAGACATATGACATTTGAGAGAGAGCACATTCTGAAGAAATGTTGAGATGGCAAAGTTGTGCTCAGGACAAGCTATTTGATAATGTTGAATACGTTTAGATAACAAATAATGTTGTCAAACTGCCAATGTGTGCAATATCGTGATTGCGCATGCTCATTAGCTATCATATGTTTTCAACTTTCATAGTTCATTACAGTTCTCCAGCTGATCATCGTTTAACATTGGACTCGCTTGATCAAACTTCGAAATCAACACAAATCTCAATGTACCTAATGTGTGCAAGAGAAATTAGACATAACATAAGTAGATAGAATACAATGTCTTGAAGCCACCTTACATTAAACTACATTTTCAGATCTATCCTATGTTAAATTTGAGAACCTGACTGTCAATATATCAATGACTGTACAAGAACTAGGATGAAAATAAATCAACCGATATAAATATCAATCAATCAATCAATCAATCAAGGGTTATGAATGCTGGCGTAGGCGATCATGTCTCTCCCGCATTCTCCTTGCTTGGTGCATGTAATCAGTTCTGATGTCGATTTTTTTTTCAACCATGATGTCAGGCCATCCAAGATCTTCTCCGTCTGTCTTTCACGATCTCTTCTTCCCTAAGTTTTACCTGTAGTCACCAAATGTTCTAAACACTCTCTTAGCATGTTATGCCCGAAGAACCTTGATTTCCATCAATACACGGCGCAACTTATAAATGATGATCAAATATATAAAATAATTTATTGCTTGAATGTTTGGCTATCCTATGCAGAAAATTATGCTTATTCAATTTTTGTATCATTTCAGTTGCAGGAGCGATTGTTTTCTGTTTTCCGAGGGATTACTTTCCAAGCTGTTTTCGTGATTCTTATCGGTCTAATATGTCTTCATACCAATATTGGGACTTCATTCAATCAAAATGAAGTTCTAAGAAATCATATGGGGTTGATAAATGGCATTGACTCGGTAAGATGTGTGAGATGAATTGTTTCCAACTGCTTGTTTAATAAATCAAAACATATATATATATATATATATATATCGGCCACTTGTTAACCAATATGTGTGATTGGTATGTGATCTGAGCCTAAGAGTGATTGCACGTTGTGCCAATTATGCGCCTACAAATAGGCCAGCACATCTGATTTCTACGATGCTTTTTATTTACTAGGGTAGCTTCCTAGGTCCTACATCAGTCACCTCTTACGACATGCCTTGTTGGTCGCAGTGGTAGTATTCTTTGCTTTCCTTGCGGGCCCTGGCACCAAGCGTGCGATTTTGTTGACAAAATAAACACAACCTAAAAGATCACAAATAGTGGTTAACTATGTTGATACGAAAAAACGCAGAGTAATAACAACATCGACATTTTAAATTTGTTTCTGAATAATTTGTTTGTCGAAATCTACTTTTTAAAGTATCTTTCTTTATTTTTTATTCTTATCGAATAATTCTCTATATCCACGTTTGAAGAACTCTCCCAAGTTTTTTATTCAATATCTTTGTTATTTATATTCTTTCTTTTTTTGTCGTCACACTGGTAGCCGGCTGTTGCTCAGTATCGTGGTTTTCTGTTTTTGTCTTGCGCTGCTCTAGTGGCATGAATGATACTTATTTCTGCTGTTTGACTAGATTCTAGAATGTCATCTAATCATCTTTTCGTGGTCTTCCTCTCGCCTCCTTTTCTGATATTCTATTGTAGAAGACCAGAGTGGAGTTTAGTTGCATTTTTATTAAATGGCCGAGCCACTTCATTCATTGTTTCTCAATGTAATTCAAGCAAGGTTCAGTTCAAACTTTCTTTCTTATGTTTGCATTGGTGAATGCATTTTCTGGTGTTGTAGGTAACTTTTCACACGAATTGCATTTTACATATAGTTATTTTCTCACTACCATGTCGCATAATAGAAATCTTTACATTTCCAGAACATTTCCAACCACAACAACTTCTACAAATGGCTACGAAAGACAGCTCTACCAAATCTTCTTCCAAAATTCTACTACAACAACCAGCTTATGA
Source organism: Arion vulgaris (assembly GCA_020796225.1). Classification (NCBI taxonomy): domain Eukaryota; kingdom Metazoa; phylum Mollusca; class Gastropoda; order Stylommatophora; family Arionidae; genus Arion; species Arion vulgaris. Next base: position 75,355,822 of record CM036754.1, on the reverse strand, counting down.
GTGTGTATATGCAAAGGTACACTTCAGATCTTCAAATGTACAGACTCACACCCATTAGTCTCATACAAAAGAGGGTCAAAAGTAAGTCTCATATAGCTACATGTATTAAAATGTTTACAATGTCTATAAAAATAAGTTACTCCTAACACATACACGTTCTCAGATCTACCTAACATTATTTGGTTATAAAGAATCTCTGGGAAATAAAGTTGACAACATCGATAACTATATGCCACAGGTTATACCTTACTCCGCAGCTACATTTATGCAAAGTTTAATATTGACCATTCATCCCTGTGTACATGTGAACAAGGAACACAGCATACAGGGCACACATTTCAAGACTGGTTCGAATTTGATATCTTGTGACAAACTCACTGATCTAGTGAAACAACACTGGAAAGAAATCCGCACGCATCTGTGTGTTTAAATACACAAACCAAGGAGGTTTATACAGAGACAACATTGAATATATAGACAATATTGCATGCTAAAGAATGATGGAAGGATGGATATAGAAAAACGATATTTATCATTGACATTTCGTTAAAGTCAAAGTTTGTTTCATGGAAATACGCCCAACTATTCTCATTTTTCTTATCTACTGGATGTTAAAAGTGTCTAAAATCAGCTTAATCCGTGATAATAATTCTTTACCATGTATATTTTTTTCTTTTTCTGTCACACTGTTATCGGGTTGTAGTCCAGTGTTGTGGTTTTCTGTTTTGTCTTGCGCTTGTCTAGTGGCTTGAGTGATAGTTATGTTTGCTTTTTTGACAGGATTGGGCTATGCTATTTATCCATATTTTTCGTAGTCTTCCATTCGCCTTTTTTACCAATGTTCTGCTATAGAAGACTACGTATACAGTGGACTTTTGTTGCATTCTTATTCTGAACTACTTAATTCTTTGTTTCTCAATGTAATTCAAGCAAGGTTATGTCCCAACTTTCTGTCTGATGCTGATGTTTGTGATTGTTTGTTATTGTGTTGTTAGTAGCTTTTTCGTACGCATTGCATTTCACATATAATTATTTTTTGCTACTGTGCTTTCTCCATTGTCCATGTTTGGCTCTAATAGCACAAAGTAGGTATGAAAATGTTGTTTATCTTCTCTTGGTTAGACTAATTGATATATTTGGATGACTTAACAATGGTGCTAGCTGATAAGTTATAGCATTTGCTTTTTGCACTCTAGCCTTTAACCAGGCAATAAAATATCTTATATTTTCCACAATATATCCAACCACAAATAATTACACATAGTTATATAACCAAGACATTTGTCAAATCTACTCCCAGAATACTACTACTATGTGCAAATAAATATTTGCAACAAAATTGTTATAGTCAACAGTCACACGTTTTCTCATATTAATATTATGAACATATAAATAATGTCAACAACATTATTCTGCACATTGATCAAATATTGTTTCATCAGTACAAACATATGCGAATTTACATTACTTTAGCAAAATTAGTGTATATATAAAAATCAAACATGTTCTATTGATTGTTCTATCCAAAGGTAACTGCAAAGTTCCGAGGGTGATACAAAGTCACTTTTATCGACATATTTCCTGTAAAACAGACTACGATAAAACAACTGAAGAGACAGGTGACTTTTTGAAAGGTAAATAACATGTCCACAGTATCGCCTATGCATTTTTCACACGGAAATATGTTAGTATTACATTATTATTACTCTCCATTCCACGTGGAGCATAGGACCTCAACAGTTGTCTTCTACTTGTCCAAGTATCTGATCGTATTTTGTCATAGCTTCCCATAATAGTTCAGCATTTTCAGCTCCTCAAAAAGACTCCGTCTCTAGGGCTGTTTAGTACTTTTAATACGTCCTCTTTTCCGTTTCCTCCTGCAAGCTCCACTCAAGTGCTTGTTTAGTGACACTGAACTGTGTCTTCGCAGGGTATCCCCGAGACATCGTCATTTTTCCCTCTTGATTTGGGTTCTCATGGGCTCTAAAACTAGTAGTAACCTTGAACACCTCCAGTATTCCATAGCGGATACACTGACAAGGAAACCACACGTACAGTTCATAGAGGATATGTATATTCTTATCTTGTGTCCCTTGCTGTTTCAGGATGTTTCGACATCTATGCTAGTCCCTGCACTGTCGAATTCACAAAACACACGTAGAGTATAGTCTGCCACTGAGTATTTCTTCAGACTAAATGAGAAATAACGACTTAAATTTTTTAAAATAGAAAACACGTTTTGCGTCGATTAATTTGGAAGGGGTTCTGACTTCTCATGAAATGAAGCCTAAATCAGATGCCACTTTATGCCTACAGCTGTAGATGGCCTGGTTAAATGGGTTTTTTATAAGACGGTGCTTGTGAAAAAATTCATTAAATTAATACTAACATGAAGCTCGTGAAAAATGTCACTGTCTTAAATATTACGTGGATCACTCTCTCCGCTGCTGGAAAGATTGTACACTGTTGCAAATGCTTTCCTCTGTTACCGATCGAACTTACATAAACGTATTCACCAAAGTGTTTCTCCTTCTTCTTCTTCGAACGCTCCATGTCGACAACTTGTTAAACTACTATTTATGATTTGTATGTAATCTGAGCCTAAGAGCCTTGTACGTTGCACTACTTATACGCCTACAAGTAAGCAAGCACATGCAGCTTCTGCCACGCTTTTATTTACAGGGTAGCTTCTCCTACCTCACTCGCCTCTTACGGCATGCCTTGTAGGTCAAAGTGTTACTATTCATTGCTCCCCTTGCGAGCCCCGGTAAAAGACGGGTGACCAAAGTGTAATGATGACGGTTCTATAAATAAATCAGTTATTGCTCTCTATTATCTTATAAAGAGGAAGAGTCTGACCAAAATGGATTAGAGTTCGGCTCCCATGGGGAAGAGAGCCGTGTTCAGTTCACGGTATGGCGAAAAAAAAATTATGTTGTCAGCATAAATAAAAAATACTAACCTGAACAGCTTCGCGGGGGTTGTACTTGCCATGCTGTCATTAAATTTCTCAGGCTCACGTCCTATATGTCCTGCACCGCCTAAAAGCGGTACTGCAGGTAGTAAGTACTTTTTCGTCATATAAAACAACGTGTAATAGTAAAATTTCTAGTTTTGCACGTTAACATAAACAAAAAATAATGTGTATAATTTCCAACTGAAATTTAGACTGGATTCCATGCGATGCAAACTGCAGTGAACCATGGTTCACTTACACATCTGGTAATCAGTGGAGCACAAGTCAGTCTGGGACTGTAGCAGACTATCGTCCTGGTGGTTATCAGCTTCTTCTAGAGCATGAACAGAATCAAGCGTTAGAGTCTGTGAATATGCTAGAAGCTGTGAAATGGCTGGATAAACTAACAAGAGCAGTGGCAATTGAGTTTGTTGTATTTAATCCTAGCACACGTCTTTTTACACAGGTATGTATGTATTTAATCCTAGCACACGTCTTTTTACACAGGTATGTATGTATTTAATCCTAGCACACGTATTTTTACACAGGTATGTATGTATTTAATCCTAGCACACGTCTTTTTACACAGGTATGTATGTATTTAATCCTAGCACACGTCTTTTTACACAGGTATGTATGTATTTAATCCTAGCACACGTCTTTTTACACAGGTATGTATGTATTTAATCCTAGCACACGTATTTTTACACAGGTATGTATGTATTTAATCCTAGCACACGTCTTTTTACACAGGTATGTATGTATTTGTAGGCGTCTGTAGCTTAAGCGGTAGTGAGCTCGATCGTAACTCAACAGAACCTGATTTAAATCCCATGGTGCCCGTCTGCCCAGCGTGTTCGTAGCACGTTGGACTACGGTGACTATCCTCTGTGTGTGCGGGTTCAATTCCGCGGGATGGCAGAAAAAGCTACAGATTCCCCAGATTTACGGTGTTCGTGGCACCGAACCGAAGGGTTACGATGTCCATGGCACCGAGCCGAAGAGCTGAAAAGCTCAAGTGCTTCTGGATCAGGAAAAAAAAATCCCGTGGTGGGCATTTTCAAACACATTTGTTCCCGTGTGTTTTTAAGAAATGTAAAAATAGACCTCGCGTTCAGAAAGCGATGGCACACTACTAAACGTGTAAGCGGGGTCTAGAAAAATCAACTACTCGTTTAATGTGGTTGATGACGACATCCTGTCAAGGATATGCCATGATTTTCATTTTCACTCATGTATGTAATTAGCTACTTACAAAACATAAGTTAACACACGTACAACATATGTATGTTCAAACTCTCCACGTTTCATACAATGTGTCTGCGAAAGATCTTGGGCGTGTTCTGACAAAATACTATCTCTAATAAAGTACAGCTTGCACACAGTGTCAACAAGAGAATATGATCTCCATCATCCAAACGACACACTGGAGATGGAGCAGACATGTGATAAGCATGGAGACAAACTATGTCAAGAAAACTGCACTGAATTGGATAATAGAGGATAAACGAAAACGTGGTAGATCCAAAACGACATGGAGGAGAACGGTATAACAAAAAATAACATAAATTAATCACAGTTTGAACACAATACAGAGGACGGCCAGGAATACAGAAATATGGTGTGTATGTGTCGCTGCACTAAACGCCAGGGGCGTCACATTCAAGAAAGAAATATAAAAAAGAGAGAAGACGAAGAAGTCTGATAGACAGCAGAATGTCTGGCAAATGTTAACAAAATTATACTGCAAAGGTTGTAGTTATAAAATGCAGAAATGGTATGGCTGAAATGGTGAAGAAATTCAATTTTATTCATTCTTAACTCTATCTAAACTCCAAAAAATATAATGAAGTTTAACTCATTCTTAACCTCCTATCTATATCCTCTTCGTGTCCCGATTAACACATAAGGCTTCAACAAGAGCTTCCCTGTTGCCGTTCTGCTGACATTCTACCAACCGTCTCCCACGTCAGGCCGCACTCCTTCAACTTTCTCTTTCCACAGTTCTTCTCCATGTTTTCTTTGGACGTCCAGGCCTTCTCTTTCCATCTGGTGTCAATCTGAGAGATGTCCTAGCCAATGCCCCCACTGGCATACAACATAGCCTACATGTCCAATCCACCTCCATCTTCGTCTCTTAATTAACGAAAGGCTTCAAATATGTGTAGTAGGTGCTATGCGATGGTGGTAGTAGATGACATTTAGTGTGGGGTTTCGTAGGGTACCTCATGATAGTACAGATGAGGTACGTCTTGGTAGTGAGTGGGGTACCTTTTGCTTCTGTTTGACACACAATGAATGCACGTTACAACGTTAAATGTTGACAAACCAGTCGTGAACTAACGGGTGCGATAAGGTCTTTAATACATGAGAGTTGCATAATGTTCGTCAATCAAATATGTCAATCAAATACAAGGATTACATCACCTGACCGAGAATAGCTTTTGAGTAAAAGAATGAACAGTGACATGGTTCTCACTTGGGCGGTCATCTTGTCTCTGCTTTTTCCGTCACTTCCCAACTACCTATCTTTGTTTCTACGTCATGTCTCGTTGTTATGTGTTGCGCTTCTGCTTAGAGAGTGCAACACATAGTCTCAACTAATATAATATATCTTACCAACTACTCTAAACTAGGGCTACTTGTCTGTATGAGGCTCTCTGCGCGGGGGGACATGGCTGTATGCCCCTGGCATAGCCATTCCTCCAACACCCCCATTCCAGTTTCTGACGTCCCGGCAGATTGAACCACCGCTAACGGGTATGGTCCTGGGGCCAGGTTCCTGTTACGGTCCTAGCCCTGAGTCATGACGATAGATGATTGAATTAAATGGGACTCCGTCACCACACATAATTAAATGCGACCCATCAACTCGTCTATGCTCCGAGAAATGGCTCTACTGACCTCCCCTACTGGATCATGTATCAAACACCATCACCTTAAGTGATGAGAGGCAACGACGAAAGTTGTATGAATTAAATGGGACTCAGTCACCACACATAATTAAATGCGACCCATCAACTCGTCTGTTACTCTGGAAAGTGTTTATCAGCTTTAGGAAATGTAAGGTGGCTGTATTGTAACATCCTATCCTTACATGGCGTGAGACTGGGGGTGATGAGATATCATACACATGCGGTCGCCAGTCCCTGTCGTGGGTACCAAGCCCCTGTCTGCAAATATTGACCAAAGAACAACAAAAACAAGTTATTAATGGAAATCAAAATGCAAATTCAAATTTCAAATACAATATTTAAAACAAGTGTAATAATCCAGTAACCTCTAGGAGGTATTAAAATCCACCCAACAATCCCAAAGGAAATAAATAAAAACCCCAAATATTTTACATATTTAGTTCAACATTACATAGTCGCAATTCCATAAGTTAATAATATTTATCCGACAATCTCAAAGGTAGGACACAAAATCCCAAATATTTTATATATTTGTAACCTCAGTGAGGTATTAAAATCCAACCAACATCCCAAAGGAAAAAAACCCCGAATATAATGTATTTGCTTCAACATCATGTAATCTCCATTTAATCAAAATTAGGGTAATTGTGGAAATTCACATCAAAATAATATGACGTACTAAACAATTTAAATATAAAGTGCAGTCCAATCTATTACATGCTACGTCACGGTTTATTTATAGTATGTTGCTGGTGCTGTCTACCGGGAAGGGGCATTTCCTACTAATTCGCACCGCTTTAATTGACGCCCGGAAATAATAACTCTCTCAGGGTTGTCTTTGTCACACGATTCAATCTGGTATGTCCCAGACTGTCCGTTAGGTATTTTTACTACTTTGTAGGTCTGTCTAGAGTATAAGTCACTCAATTTATTTACATCAAAGGTGTGATCTATTCTCTTTCTTACTAGTGAGCCTATTGGTATTATGTCGATTTTATTCTGATTGTAATCCGTGATCTGTCTATTACGTTGGATCCGATCGGACACCTCTTTATGAGCATGATGTAACCGACTCTTGTGAATATCGATCCATTCTCTCTCATCCGATGTAACAACAGTGTCGAACAATTCGTCTACTGCGAAGTTGATAGGCATTTTCGGTTGTCTGCCATACATTAGGTAATATGGCGACCTTCTTGTCGCTGTATGAGGTGTAATATTGTACATGAGTACTACATCTTCCAAATAGCAAGACCATTTGTTCTTTTCTGTTTCTTGCAGAGACCGTAGCATGGATATTAGCGTCCGGTTAAAACGTTCACAAATGCCATTCCCTCTCGGGTTATATGCAACTGTCTTAGATTTTATGATGCCGTAGACCTGACAGATCTCGTGTATAACTGCCGATTCAAAACACTTGCCTTGGTCAGAGTGCAATTTGTTAGGTATTCCAAGGTACGGTAACCATCGAGTCGTCAAAATTGTAGCCACTGTTGCCGTGGACTGGTCTTTGGTGGGGACCGCCATTACAAACTTAGAAAACACATCTGTTATAATTAATACATGTTTAAAGCCATGGTCATCCCTATGCAGTTCAACGAAATCCATGGCCACCATATCCAGAGGTCGGTTGGAAATAATGTGACCGTATGATTTCGCTATCCTCATTAGAGGTTTAGTGACATTACACGTCCGGCAGGCTCCGCATAATTTGCCAACATCCTCGGACATGGAAATCCAGAAAAATTTAGTTTTCAACAACGCCAGTGTCTTGTCTCGACCCTGGTGACCCATGTTGTGTAACGAGGACATGACTTCCCATTGTAGTGCCCTAGGTAATACTATTTTTAGTTCGGGTGGGTCGTTGAGAGTTGTCTTATAAATGCACAACACTCCATTTTTTAAAGTAAGTTGTTCTTTGGTCCTCCACAACTGTCGTGTATCAGGGCCACTTGGCTCGTCCGGGCAGATTAGCGCGGTCCGTCCCGTCAGGGCCTTTATAATGGGGCGTAGTGAGGTATCGTCGAATTGTATTCGACCTATGTCTGCTGCTTCCAAGGAGGTTTTGTCCTTGATGGTCGCTTTGGTAGCATTCAATGCTATTAAGTATTGAGGATTCTTTGCTACCTGGGCGAGGTTAATCCCCACGTCCTCGTCTTCAGAAACCGTAACTTCAGGTGACGTCTGTAAGGGATAACGTGAGAGAAAGTCGGCATTTTTATTGAGCGTGCCCTTTCGGTGTTTAATTTCGTAATCAAACGTTGCCGTCTGCGCCAACCATCGCTGTTCAACAGCACCAAGGTTTGACTTAGTTAAGAAAGTTAATCCTTTGTTGTCTGTATAAATTATTGTTTTCCCTCCCAGTAGGTAAGACCGAAATTTCTCTGTGAGGGACCATTTTAACCCCAGAAGTTCGAGCTTGAGGCTGCTCTTGATATTTTCTCCTCCTTTCAGGTGTTCTGCTGGCATACGCTATTACCCTTCTCAGTCCTCCCTGATTTTGACTTAGTACCGCCCCTAACCCATTGTACGAGGCATCAATATCTAATAGGAAGGGTAGACTGAAATCGGGGAACCCCAGTACGGGAGCCGACGTCAATCTATCTTTGATACCGATGAAGGCCTTCTCACAGTTCTTACTCCAGATAAATAGCGGCCTACTATCACGAGGGAGGGCCCTATTGGCTCGAGGGCTGCCATTATTTATCAGCTCGAGGAGGGGTTTTGCAGTCTGAGAGAACTGCGGTATAAATTTTCTATAGTAGCTCCTAGTCCCATAAACGCACGTAGCTGTTTAATATTAACAGGAGCCGCAATCTTCTGAATAGCCTCTACCTTGGAGGACTGGGTTTCTATTCCCCTGTCAGAGATAGTGTGACCAAGGAACTCTACTTTGGTCTGGCAGAATTTACATTTTGCTGGGTTTACTTTTAGTCCAATGACTCTTATACGGTCAAACACCAACCGTAGACGAAGAAGGTGATCGTCAAAGCCACTATAGTAAATCAGGATATCGTCCAAGTAAACCAGCAAAGACTTGAACATAAAATCGTTCAGAGAATTCTGCATCAATCTCTGAAAGGTGCCGGCTGCATTAGTCAGACCCATAGGCATTCTGGTGTACTCATACAGCCCGAAAGGGGTGCAGAACGCCGTTTTTTCGATATCATCTGACTTCATGGCAACCTGGTAGTAACCACTGGTGAGGTCTAGCGTGGAGAATACTTTCGCTCCCCCTAGTGAATCCAAATAATCGTCAACTCTCGGTAGTGGGTAGGCATCCTTAATTGTGCGTTTATTCAACTCCCTATAGTCGACACAGAGGCGCAGCGAACGATCTTTCTTTTTAATCAGCACCACTGGTGCCGCCACGGCTAACACTTTCTCTAATGATTTGTTTATTTAACAGGTCGGTTATATGAGATTGAACTTCCGCATAGAAAGCGGGAGGTATACGCCTATACGGCAATTTGACCGGAGTAGTATTATCATGCAGCGTGATAGCGTGACGAATCTTGTCAGTATAACCTACATCAGTGTCGCCGTTAGTAAAAATATCAGTATACTCACTCAACAGCTGACGTAGTGACTCGATTTGTACTGTAGACCCCGTGCTACCCTTCAGGTCGAAACTTTGTTTGTCACCTTTCATAGGTAGATCTCGTGCTGGTTGTCGTGCCAGTACAGAACATTCAACCTCTGTAGCCGAAACAACATTGATTTTTAAAGCACTATCGATATCTATGTCGTGGATTTCCCCCACTACTTCTCCATTAGTGAGCAGTACGCTCTCATTGGATAGGTTAATCACCTGGATCGCGCAACATTTATGTTTTAGACGAGTCACCGTGTTACAGCAGAGAATCCTTTGAGCGTCCAGTGACCTGGACGACTCAAATATCACTGATCGGGTATGATTAGACATATTGGCCCCTTTAACCCATACCACCTTCAAAGAATTCGCATGAATGTACGTCTTCTTTTTGCCAGAGTTCCAGATGAACGCCGGTGATTGATTCTTTTGTATTATCTTATTTGAGGCAGGTACCGTTGCCGATTCTAACAGCGGACGAAATACCGGCAATCTTTCCAACACGTTGGTGCCCAATATAGCCTGGTGCTCATCCACCGAGCTCGTAGCTGTCTCCTTGAAAATATAAAACCCACAGTTAGTTAAATGGGTATCGTAGACGTAAACGTCAACGATCACGTGTCCCAAATACGGGATTTGTAGGCCATTAGCTGCTGTTAAACGTACCCAATTGCGTTCTGTCAAATGAGTGTGAGGGAAATAACGACGAAAACATTTTTCGGTTAGTGCCGACACCTGGGAACCAGTGTCAATTAAACACTTTATCACGGAACCATTTATGGTCGCATCCACGAGAACCTGCTTACCCATTAATGTTGTCTCGGGGCCCTCTCTGTGCGCACCCAGGGTCGTGCCCGCCCTCCTGGGTGGTGGCTGTTTAACGGATTATGCCAACACTCAGTCTCGACGTGCCCGCGCCCGTTGCAGATAGCGCACCGGGATGGCCGTTGAACTGCCATCCTGCCACTCTGTGGAGCCAGGGCCACATTTGTCGACCAACGATTATCTAATTTATCCTCCAAAGCCTTAATATGTCGTTGCAATTGTCGTATTTGGGGATCTAATTTAGCCGAAGTATCAGGAATGGGTTCCTGTTCCCACCTAAGGGCGGCGTCTCTGGTCTCGACTATAGGGAGTTGAATAAACGTAAATAGTAAGCACCCTGAACTGTTTGGCCACCCTGTTAGTCCGCGGGTCAGCAGTTGTATTAAATGGACAGCAATTGTGTAAAATGTTCAATAAAAACGCCGTGATCAACTAGTGTAAAAGTTCTGTATATCACAATAATTAAATTGTTCCACCTAGCTGAAGAGCAGGGTAGGACATCAGTTGCACCGAGACCAGCGTCGAGCCCCTGGTTAGTTGATTGAAGCAGTAATTGACGTTAATACTTAAGGAGTCCAGAGAGTTCAAGAAGGAAGGTCCGAACAGAGGACCCCAGTCGTGTTCCCAAGTCGTTCGTCTTAGAAGTAAGTGAGCTCACACGTAATTCTCTCACCATAATAATACCAGTTTGTGTGCAAAGATGTACATGCAACAGCGAATCCAGTGATGGACTATCGTCAGTGCCCTAGATTGACGAAGTAAGAAGAACTTGAAATGGACGATCCAGACCACAGCTGAGCAAGGAGGAAAGTCGTAAATAAATATCAAAATTTGTGTACTCCCATAGTTCTGATGTACTTATATAGTTCTGGTCCACTGAATGATACTGGTACTAGTAAGTACCTAGGGCAGATCGTGTTTGGAACTTCTGACACCAAATTGTAGTAGGTGCTATGCGATGGTGGTAGTAGATGACATTTAGTGTGGGGGTTTCGTAGGGGTACCTCATGATAGTACAGATAGGGTACGTCTTGGTAGTGCGAGTGGGGTACCTTTTGCTTCTGTTTGACACACAATGAATGCACGTTACAACGTTAAATGTTGACAAACCAGTCGTGAACTAACGGGTGCGATAAGGTCTTTAATACATGAGAGTTGCATAATGTTCGTCAATCAAATATGTCAATCAAATACAAGGATTACATCACCTGACCGAGAATAGCTTTTGAGTAAAAGAATGAACAGTGACATGGTTCTCACTTGGGCGGTCATCTTGTCTCTGCTTTTTCCGTCACTTCCCAACTACCTATCTTTGTTTCTACGTCATGTCTCGTTGTTATGTGTTGCGCTTCTGCTTAGAGAGTGCAACACATAGTCTCAACTAATATAATATATCTTACCAACTACTCTAAACTAGGGCTACTTGTCTGTATGAGGCTCTCTGCAGCGGGGACATGGCTGTATGCCCTGGCATAGCCATTCCCTCCAACATATGCATGTTCGTTTCGAAAGCTTCTCATTTGTTATGGTATTTTGCCAGAAAATTTGCAGGATTCTTCTTAAATTTTTAACTCCACATAATATAAACTCCCACTGTATTTGAGTGTTTAAACATGTGAATTTTAACTCTTTCTCTACTTTACATAATGTAAGCTCACACTGTGTTTCGATGTTTGATCTATTACAAGGTGAAAGTCTTAAATGAGTTTCCAACATTTGGTGGTGGCATTACAAGATTGGATATCCGTTCTGCCAACCTGTATCCGTACACGTATGTCTGGGACTTCGTGTACCTTCTCGCACAGTTAATCTTTGCGCTCTTTTGTAAGTAGTGTTGTTGTGTGTAATTGTATGTTGTATTGCTTTCATTATTCAGTTATTAGTTACTTAACTATTCATATATAACACAATCACAAACGAAGAGTTAAAGTAGTTCAGTGTTAAGAGCAATTGCCTCATAGACGATTTGTCACTGGTATGAATCCGTCATATTTTGTTTGACTTTTTTTTTAACCTGTAACCGCTTTCATGTCGACCCAGCTTCAATTGGATTTCCCGCAAAAAAAAAAAAATGTTGTTGTTGAACTCCTGGAATTATGAGTTTACATTCCTTTTCCTATGTGCGCGTTGGGGAGAATACCCGGTTTTTTTCAGACACAGAAACCTCCAACAACTCAAAGCGTGTAGTGCTATGATTAGTGCTGTGGAGACTCCTAACCAGGTAGAGTCTATAATTGTTATTACTGTAATATTCTGCCATATCTAGTGCAGTAGAAGCTCTAAAAAACATCACTTATTGATCGAGTCAGCATGTGATTATAGTCCAGGAGTCACTGCTGCAGTGCTCTAGAACAACCACCGTTGACCACTCTTTGTGACCTATGTGATTTTCGCCAATGAGAGTATTGAGGGACGACCTGCACGGACAGATGTTTGCGTTTAATCCAAACGATCAATTTTTGCCTCACTAACAAATAAACACAACAGAAGTGATTGTTAACCACACAACCCATCGTGTGGAAGTTTGTCCAAAATAAAAGATTATGCACCTAACACCCAATTTCATATTATAAAACATGGAATAAAAATATGTTCTTCATTTATTTATTAATGTATGCTCAGACTCGTTCAGCAGATATCGAAAGATATAATTACTGATGGTTCCTGTCACTCATTCATTAAACAAACTTCTCATTCTGCTTTTCTTCTGACCAGTCCTATTGCCTACGGGCGCTCTGGTGTTTTACTGCAATATAATTGTATGCCGACAACATATCATAGTTCATGTGTAATCTTGTTGCCAATCTTTCCGCAGTTCTGGTACGCATCTGCATGATGATTTATTTACTTACCTGCAGCAGACTTAAGTCTGATAGACAATCCAAACTTGGGATAGGAGTCGTGGTGGAAGCAGTAGAACTGACCGTGTCTTTGTTTGCAGTGATAGCATTCGCTCTTCGAGTAGATAATACTATTGCTCTTGTGAACTTTATTAACAATAATCCAAGTAAGAGCTTCTTCCACTCTTAATGTTACTGTATTTATACGTACATAACCACTAGTAACATCTGTTGTAAGAAGGAGAAGATGGAGATATGTTGGGCATACCTTGAGAAGAAATGTCTGGTCAACCACTAGTAACATCTGTTATAAGAAGGAGAAGATGGAGATATGTTGGGTGTACCTTGAGAAGAAATGTCTTGTCAACCACTAGTAACTTCTGTTATAAGAAGGAGAAGATGGAGATATGTTGGGCTTACCTTGAGAAGAAATGTCTTGTCAACCACTAGTAACTTCTGTTATAAGAAGGAGAAGATGGAGATATGTTGGGCTACCTTGAGAAGAAATGTCTGGTCAACCACTAGTAACATCTGTTATAAGAAGGAGAAGATGGAGATATGTTGGGCATACCTTGAGAAGAAATATCTGGTCAACCACTAGTAACATCTGTTGTAAGAAGGAGAAGATGGAGATATGTTGGGCATACCTTAGAAGAAATGTCTGGTCAACCACTAGTAACATCTGTTATAAGAAGGAGAAGATGGAGATATGTTGGGCTTACCTTGAGAAGAAATGTCTTGTCAACCACTAGTAACATCTGTTATAAGAAGGAGAAGATATGTTGGGCATACCTTGAGAAGAAATGTCTGGTCAACCACTAGTAACATCTACTATAAGAAGAAGAAGATGGAGATATGTTGGGCTTACCTTGATAGGAAATGATCCAAGAATACCAAAGCAGGCATTTAAGTTTAGAGGCAAATGGTTCAAGAAAGAGAGGACAGCCTTGGGAAATCCTGAAATGAACTTTGTTCAGAGAGGCAATAAATATCGAACTAAATTCCATGAAGTTTCCCAGGACAGAGTGGTATGGAGAAATTACATGCAGGACCTATGCATTGTTTAAAGATACTAGATGGATATGTATTTATTTATATACACATGTCTTTCAAAGACACGTGTGATTAGAAAAGATGATTCTGGAAGGAGACATCCCGGCAAAGATGAGAAACGAAAGACTACAAAGAAACTGGTTTCAGGTTGCAACTGATGTTTTTTAAGCTTCACGGTTGCAGAGGCATATGAGGGAATGGCACTGAAGAGTTGTTATGGTGACAAAGTGGGGCTCAGTACAGGCTTTTTGTTGATGATATACATATTTATATGTATCTTGTTTTTGTACTATGTAATATCTATCTGACTTTGTTTTTTAAGTTGTGTACATTTGTTATATAGTTTTACTACTATATTTCCTTGTGTTGATAATAGTATTTAATATTTACCAAAAATAGAGTTGTTAATTAAGTTATTCTCTATCTATATCCGATGCCTGCCTGCCCTGCGTGTTCGTAGCACATTGGATGACGGGTGCAAGATCCCCTGTGGGTGCGGTCGAATTCCGCAGGTTGGCAGAAAAGTCACAGGTTCCCCAGATTTACGGTGTTCGTGGCACTGAAACGAAGGATTACGATGTCCATAGCACCGAGCCGAAGAGTTGAAAGCTCAAGTGCTTCTGGATCGGAAAAAATCTATATCCGATTCCAGTCACGTTTTAGGGATTTATGGAAACTTACAAATCTGAGATGGTCAGACCGGATGAGTTCTGGAGTAAACCGTGGGTGAAATGAAAATCGTGGCATTTTCATTACAGGACGTAGCCATCATCCACAGTGAACGAGTCGTATATTTTCTAGGCACCACTTATACATTACCGCGACAGCTCTCAGGTCGACCCAGCCTCAACTGGGTACAAGACATGCTCTGGGAAAGTAAAGGCGGCCGGCGAGATGTTGACCGCATCACCCATCGTATGTCCACGGTCAATGAAAAATACAGGTCTAACACTGTATTGTCCTATATACCATGAGGTATGAAAGGGTTCCTTTACTTTTTACTTCTTACTTATACGTTAAGTAGTTTGCCATTGATTTCTGAACGGGGAAAGGCCCACTGCCGAAACGTCTATTGTTGTCGTTTTTCTTATTTAATCATTTATTTTTCCTCGCTTATGTCATACTGTATAAACATGTCACGTTTGAGAAATAAGGCTTTCACATGCGACTTCCTTTGTTGTCATTCTGCCGTCTTTTTATCAATTTTTCTCATGTCAGGCCCCAATCGTTTAACTATCATTCCCAATTCTTCACATCTGGTGTATCCTTTGCTTGATAAAGGCCTTTCGATCGAAACGTCACTGTGTGTTTTTATTGTCTTTGTGCTTTGTATAAAAACAGTGTGAGAGTCTGCAGCTCAAGCGGTAGTGAGCTCAATCACAACGCAAGCGTACCTGGTTCAAACTCCACGGTGGGTAAGTTTAGAAGCAAATTCGTTTCCGTGGAATTTTTACAAAAAGGTAAAAATAGACCTCACCGTTCAGAAAGCAATGACAAACTACTGAACACATAAGTGGTGCCTATAAACTCAACGACTCGTTTACTGTGGTTGATGGCTACGTCTTGTAAAGGATATGCCACGATTTTTATTTTGTTCATTAAATAACTACAGTACTTTGTTTTTACTTGTTTTTCCATTGCCTTAAAAATTACATAATCTAATTTGTCAATAAAATGCATATAATGTTGACTATTCTCGCAGATGAATTCGCCTCATTCGACACAGTTTTCCTCTATGATGAGATCTACACTGTCTGCATTAGCAGCATATTGTTCATTCGAATGTTGAGGTTCTTATCACCGTTGTCCATCAACACACAGTTGTACATCATGAGAGAAACGTTGATATCTTCCAGGACATTATTGATGAACTTGGGCATCACTGTGATGGTTGTCATTGTCTCCTTCTCGTCTTTCTTCTATATTTACAATGGAAGGGTTAAGGAGAATTCTAGGACAGGTAAATGAAAGAATATTGTAGACAGGTAAATGAAAGAATTGATTTGATAGGAATGAAAGACTATTGTAGACAGGTAAATGAAAGAATATTGTAGACAGGTAAATGAAAGAATTGATTTGATAGGAATGAAAGACTATTGTAGACAGGTAAATGAAAGAATATTGTAGACAGGTAAATGACAGAATATTGTAGACAGGTAAATGAAAGAATTGCTTTGATTGAAATTAAAGAATATTGTAGACAGGTAAATGAAAGAATATTGTAGACAGGTAAATGAAAGAATTGATTGATTGAAATGAAAGAATATTGTAGACAGGTAAATGAAAGAATTGATTGATAGAAATGAAAGAATATTGTAGACAGGTAAATGAAAGAATATTGTAGACAGGTAATTGAAAAAATTGATTGATTGAAATGAAAGAATATTGTAGACAGGTAAATGAAAGAATTGATTTGATAGGAATGAAAGAATATTGTAAACAGGTAAATGAAAGAATTGCTTGATTGAAATGAAAGAATATTGTAGACAGGTAAATGAAAGAATTGATTTGATAGGAATGAAAGAATATTGTAGACAGGTAAATGAAAGAATTGCTTGATTGAAATTAAAGAATATTGTAGACAGGTAAATGAAAGAATTGATTGATTGAAATGGAAGAATATTGTAGACAGGTAAATGAAAGAATTGATTTGATAGGAATGAAAGAATATTGTAGACAGGTAAATGAAAGAATTGATTTGATAGGAATGAAAGAAGATTGTAGACAGGTAAATGAAAGACTATTGTAGACAGGTAAATGAAAGAATTGATTGATTGAAATGAAAGAATATTGTAGACAGGTAAATGAAAGAATTGATTGATAGAAATTAAATAATATTGTAGACAGGTAAATGAAAGAATATTGTAGACAGGTAAATGAAATAATATTGTAGACAGGTAAATGAAAGAATATTGTAGACAGGTAAAGGAAAAAATTGATTGATTGAAATGAAAGAATATTGTAGACAGGTAAATGAAAGAATATTGTAGACAGGTAAATGAAAGAATTGATTTGATAGGAATGAAAGAATATTGTAGACAGGTAAATGAAATAATTCATTTGATAGGAATGAAAGAAGATTGTAGACAGGTAAATGAAAGACTATTGTAGACAGGTAAATGAAAGAATTGATTGATTGAAATGAAAGAATATTGTAGACAGGTAAATGAAAGAATTGATTGATAGAAATGAAAGAATATTGTAGACAGGTAAATGAAAGAATATTGTAGACAGGTAAATGAAATAATATTGTAGACAGGTAAATGAAAGAATATTGTAGACAGGTAAATGAAAGAATTGATTGATTGAAATGAAAGAATATTGTAGACAGGTAAATGAAAGAATATTGTAGACAGGTAAATGAAAGAATTGCTTGATTGAAATTAAAGAATATTGTAGACAGGTAAATGAAAGAATTGCTTGATTGAAATGAAAGAAGATTGTAAACAGGTATCTGTTGTTTGGTTTTTTCTTTTAAATAAATCTGAGGTTTTTAATATTCTTTGACGCTAATAATACTGCTCATTACTGTTGGATGAGGAAACTAAAATTGACATCGAGTCAATTCAGCGCTTTAAAAAGATTGGAAGTACACGTTGTATAATTAGAGCTTGAGAGAAGAATGTTTAACCAGTGCGCCACAGGAACCATAAGTATGCATAACCTTCCACATCTGTTGGGGAAGACTGAGCAGCTATGTGTCTGTCCTGAGTGCTGTGATGTCAGCTCAGTAACCAATAACCAATTCTACTGGTTAGTGTAATGATTAATTGATTGCTTGATATAACCATCATCATTGCATGTTGGTGAATACGTCGCGTGTTCCTATCTCTTGCTTATAAATGGAGATCGCAGTAACAGTGCACGCACTCTGTAGCACCGGCGAAAGTCCACAATGTAAATTTTAAGATTGCTCAAGTTTGTGTCTGATTTCTATTTTTAATCTTGTTTAACTAATTTTGGTTACTTGGGCAGCGGCTTTGCAGCCAACTCCTAACAAATTTCAATGTTCAATGGTTATTTTCATGCTCAACTTGAATTAGGGATCTCCATTTTATTGTCCGTCTCCAGTAGGACTAGGAAGTTACTTTATCTATATTGGAAACAAAAAATATATATACAACAAATATATCAAACCTTATGTTAGAGACAATATTAAAATAACTTCCTCCGTTTGTCGCCACGGACTGGAATGGGAGCAAAGAATACTAACACTGCGATCTACAAGGCATGTCGTAAGAAGCAACTAAGATAGGGGCCTAGGAAAGCTACACTAGTAAAAAAAACGTCACAGAAATCGGACTTGCTGGCCTACTTGTAAGCTCTTAACTAGTACAGCATACAATCGCTCTTAGGTTCAGATCATATACGCATCACAAAGAGTGGTTTAACAAGTGGTCGATATATAGTGCTTGAAGAAGAAGAAATGTAATTCTTAGTGGACCAGAGCAAAAGTCACGATTTTACAAGCGCTTTCACGTTGTGATAACCAAACGCCAATAAGCGTGGCGGAATGTAAAAACGCGTCCACTCAAACGCCACTTAGCGTGGCGCTTGGTCCACTAAGAGTTAAATAATTGAATGCATCCAATCAAGAAAGATAATAATGACAGCACACGATGTATATGAGATGTATACAGGCAAAGCTATACAATGATTAAAATAAAGCAGAGAAAACAGAGATACGACTATGACAGATTTCAACATGTGTAAAAAGGTTTTTGCATTTGTGAAAAAAAATTTGCAACAGTATGTGCATCCTGAGCGTGTGTCAGTTTTGTGAAAGTTTTAACGAGTGGCGTATACCAAAGGTCTGAATTTTCTCGGTAAAGCGCGCGCGCGTGCGTGTGTGTGTGTGTGTGTGCGTGTCTGTGTGTGTGTGAGTGCATGTGAGTGGTTAAAAATTTCAAGAATCTGTCACGAATTTGTCAAAAACATTTTGTATGACATATAGGTACGTAAAGACACGCGATATTTTCCCGAGCGAAGCCGGGTAGTATATATATATATATATATATATATATATATGACATGAAAATCGTGGCATATCCTTTACAGGACGTAGCCATCAACCACAATAAATGAGTGGTTGATTTTCTATGCACCACTTATAAGTTTAGTTGTTTGTCATTGCTTTCTGAACGGTGAGGTATATTTTTACCTTTTTTTTCACGGAAATCCCAGGGAAACGAATTTGCTTCCAAACTTGCCCACCGTGTGGTTTGAACTAGGCACGATTGGTTTGTGATCGAGTTCACTAGCACTTGTGCTACAGACGCTCACTCATATTTATCTTAGTAGTAGTAGTTTTCTGCAATAATTCAAGTACCACCAATCTTTGTCGCTGAACAGACGCACTTTGTTTCTCCACTGGTGGTTGCAAAGTTCAATGCAAACGTGAAAGTTTATGTTATAATTTCATACTTCTTCATCTTCTTCTTCTTAGAAAGCTTCATATCGACTACTTGTTAACCATTCTATGTGATTTGTATGTGATCCGAGCCTAAGATCGATTGCACATTGTGCCAGCTATGTGCCTAGAAGTAGGCAAGCATATCCGATTTCTGCGACGATTTTTATTTAACCAGGGTAGCTTCCTTAGACCACTACCTCAGTCGCTTCATACGACATGCCTTGTATGTCACAGTATTACTATTGGTAATGTGCAACATGTCGTCCAACCCACTCTCCGAAGAACTATCTGCATAATGTACATTTTGGAAATCTCTGCTCTCTCAAACAATCCATAATTTGTTATATTCTCTCTTCTCTTCATCCTTCGCCCTTAGGGAAGCATAGGTCCGCAACCAAGGCCTTCCAAGCCCGCCTATCCAAGGCCATCTTTTCCAGATCTCGCCACTCTCCCCGTTTTTTTGCGTTCCATTTCTAACTCCCGTCTCCAGGTGTTTCTGGGTCTTCCTTACTTCTATTGCCCTGGGGGTTCCATCGGAGAGCCTGTCTTGCGATGATGTCAGGGGGTTTCCTCAGTGTGTGTCCTATCCATCGCCACCTTCTGCTCATTATCTCCTGTTCCACCTGCCGTTGTCCTGCCCTATCCCACAGTTCTCTGTTTGTGGTCTTGTCATACCATCTCAAATGGAATATCCTGCGTAGGCATCTATTAATGAATGTCTGCAGCTTAATTTGTTATATTGTCATTCCATAATATTTCAAGAATACTTTTATCACATCTCATGTGGTAACAAGTTGAGCATTCGTTCGTATCAAGAGTCTTTAGTCTATAAATTAGACCAAGCGAGGTGTGTACTCAGAAAGTAAGATGCACATGGTTGCGATTTGTGTACGCTCAGTTAATGTGTTATTTTCCGTTCCCACGACTTATATACAAAAATGTACGTATGCTAAAACATAGTTAGATGACGATTTAAAAAACAACATATACTTTACAAGTGGTGCCTAGAAAATCGAGGACTTGTTTACTGTTGTTGATGGTGACGTCATATAAGGGATATGCCACGATTTGCATAAAATATATTTACATAAACATTGAAGACAGACATAAACTTTAATAAACATTGCAGACTTTATTTATTTGTCTAAGGAGCATAGGATGGCATCAGTTTGTCGCTAATTTCCTCGGTCTCTGGCTGTTTTCTTCCAGGATAGTTGAGCCCCCTTCATTTCCTCAAGAAGAACTTTAGGTCTGTTACTGACGTCCCATTCTCCGTTTTCCCTGTGGATTCCACTCAAATGCTTGTCTAGTGACACTCGACTGTGTCTTTCGTAGAGTATGCGTGACGAATCGACATTTTCTCTTTTTAACATGGTTCGTCTTAGGTTCTTGTCTAGTTCTTATCACAGGTCTGTGATTGCATCTCTAACATACCATCTCAGTCTGAGAATATGACGAAAAAATCCACTGACAACGGTCTGATTCTTTTTAGTAGTTAACTTGGTAACTCGCCGTGTTTCCGAGCCATACAGCAACACATATCTTACATCTGATCTGAATATCGTGAGCTTTGTTTTAGTCGAGATGGCAGTGGACTTCCACACTGTGTGCAGGATAGTAAAGGCTTGTCGGTCTCTCCTAATCCTGGCTTTAATGTTCTCATATGTACCTCCAGATTGGCTGATCTTGCATCTAAGGTAGACAAATGCACCTACATCTATATCCCTTCCTTCAATCAATATCAGGTCTTGCTGATTGTTGTTGCTTTGCAGTACATTTATCTTCTCTTAGCTGATTTTAAAACCCAAATATTGTAGAGAACCATATAGTTACATAAGCATTCTAGACAAACGTATATATAAATATATATAATTTTATGCTGATATTGTTGCAGTACCCACAACGATTATCACACTGCTAATCTCACTTCTGGGACTGGCGAAATCAAATGATATCACTGACGGTACGGCGGAATATTGGCAGGTAGTTAACGATTTAATTGTCCAGTACATTTTTCTTAATGATATTTTTTCAGCAAAAACTCATTATGAATTTACTGACTTAAGAAACCAATTTCTGCGCTAACAGTACTATGGAAAGATGGTAGAAGTTGCTTAACAATTGGTTAGCTGTTGTACGGATATTTTTTTCCTGATCCAGAAGGACTTGAGCTTTCAGCTCTTCGGCTCGGTGCCATGGACGTTGTAACCTTTCGGTTCGGTGCCACGAACACCGTAAATCTGGAGAACCTGTTGCTTTTCTGCCAGCCCGCAGAATTGAACCCGCAATCACAGAGGGCTTGTCTCCCGTTGCCCAACGCGCTACGAACACGCTGGGCAGGCGGGCGTTGTACGGATAATCTATGTCTTAAGCCATACATTGATATGGAAAAATTAACTGCTATCTTTTTATTGTATGCTGTTAGTGGTGATTGGTTGGTTGTATTCCATTCTTACTAAATGTCTGAACCACTGCATTTGAAGAAATGTGTCATCTTCGTATAATAACTCTGAAATATTGTTTCCATTTTTGCAGACAACCAAAGTCTAATCTATGAAGATGAAGATCAGCTACAACATTATATGCATTCATAGTTATTAGCATGCAGGAAGCAAAGCATGAAAATCAATACACAAAAGATTGAGACTATGAAAATCAGCAGAACACAAAGCCAAGCAAACATTCAAATCAACAACATCAGAGATAAAGCACTTTTCTGAACTCAAATATTTAGGCAGCATTTTCATAGAGGACGGAAAACTTAATAGAGAAATGGAGACAATGTGTCAAAAAGCAAATGCAGTGACGTACCAGATGGCACCATTACTACAACACCCAAATATCATGA
This sequence comes from Arion vulgaris, assembly GCA_020796225.1. Classification (NCBI taxonomy): domain Eukaryota; kingdom Metazoa; phylum Mollusca; class Gastropoda; order Stylommatophora; family Arionidae; genus Arion; species Arion vulgaris. The sequence goes on along the minus strand of CM036754.1, from coordinate 75,333,380 downwards.
TGAAAGTGAAAATACAAATGATACAAAGTATTTTTCTACCAACACTTTGTTACCAGTGCCAAACTTGGTCTTTTACAGCAATACACCACAGAAAGCTCACCAACACTTTGTTACCAGTGCCAAACTTGATCTCTTACAGCAATACACCACATAAAGCTCACCAACACTTTGTTAACAGTGCCAAACTTGATCTCTTACAGCAACACATCACAGAAAGCTCACCACATGGGAAATGAAATGCTTGAGGAAGGCAATAGGGATTACCATGAAAGATAGACTACGAAATGAGGACATCAGAAACAGAGTGGGCATAACTTCATGCACAGAATACATCGAAAAACAACAAATGCAGTGGTTTGGACATTGTATACAATAAAAAGAGATCAGATACTAAAGCCATGGAAAGACCAAGAAAAAGATGGATAGACAATATCAAGACAACACTACATAAACACGGATATAACACAACAAATGCAACTGATCTGGCCCTGTAATGCAAATGGATGCTCGCACCTACTCTTAACGGCAAGAGTGGACAACCAATCCTATCACCCCTGGGGACAGATAGTAGACAATACTGTTTCCTTCAATCGTAAATGAATCAAAATGTTTTAGTTTTAGCTCACCCCTGGCATTATACATTGTGTGTTTAAGAGAAAATTTGAAATATTTTTTGGCAACGGGTAAATACAAGGAAGGAGAGATCGTGGAAGACAGAGTAAGAAGTTGTTGGATGAACTGACATCGTTTTTTCAACAAAATATCGACTTCAGAACTGGTTAACTACCTAACTGTTTAAATGATTAATTAAGGTAGAGAAAGTTGTGAAGAGACATGATCGTCTACGCCGGCAAACATAGCACTTGACTGAATGATATATGTTGAATAAATATAGCGCCCCTTGTGTTGTCGGGCTCCACAAGTGGAGCAAATAATAGTAACACTGCCACCTACAAGGCATGTCGTAGGAGACGACTGAAGTTGGGAAGCTACCTAAGTAAATAAAGAGTCGCAGAAATCGGACGTGCTGGCCTACTTGTAGGCGCATAACTGGCACAACGTACAATCGTTCTTAGGCCAGGATCACATACACATCACAAAGAGTAGTTTAACAATATAGAGCGTTAGAAGAAGAAGTAAAAATTATAAATATAGGTAGAGGAATGCAATTTGTGAAGAAAGGATGAGAAAATAAATATCAATATTAACATACTCAATTAAAAAACAAAACAAAATATTACACACCAGTGGGACTGATTAGCGTAATGTGTAAGCGTTTGCCTATCAATTCTAACATAAGAGGGTTTGTGGGTTCCCACACTGGACGAGTTCAAACATGAGGGAAGGAATTAATCCTCCTAACTCCTGCTCACTTGGTACTAGGAATGTAAAATGAAAAGCACTTCATTTTATAATGTCTTAAAAAGACTGCGCGAAATTTTATTTTATTTTTAATGTTACACACAATTTGTAACCGATAATATCATTGTAATACGTTATATTATCACTAGATGTATAGATAGCGTCAAGCACTAGATGACATCAGGAAGACTCCTTCCTCCAAGGCCAGATAAAGAGAACACATTATACGGAACAAAAGAACAACTTACAAACACATGCAGATACCACTACATAGCATTGGACCGAAGGGCAAGAGCTCAAGTGTCGCTGGTGTAGATATCACTACATAGCATTGGAGCCGAAGGGCAAGAGCTCAAGTGCCGCTGGTGTAGATATCACTACATAGCATTGGAGCCGAAGGGCAAGAGCTCAAGTGCCGCTGGATCGTTGAAGAAGAAGAAAATGTATAGATATGAAAATCAAATAGTTTGTCTTGAGTAGAACTTTGTCACATCAACAGTCCTTCAGAATGCCTCTCTCGTAGGCCATATGTCCCGCCTCTACAGCGGTCATGATCAAATCATAAGTTACAGCATGACTCCATCTTCTCCGTGGTCTTCCTCTTCTTCTCTTTGCCGGTATGTCTCCTTCCATGATGATCTTCTCCAGCCTTTCGTTTCTTTTTATACGTCCAATATACCTTAATTGTCTTTCTTATTTGTAGCCTTAGCCAATTGTTTTTGATTTTGAGTTCTTTCTGGAAAGAAATATTTGTACTCTTTTCTGTACATGATAGACGGAGGACTCTTCTGTAACACTTACATTCAAAAGTACATGTATGTTTTGCCACTGTTTTATATGTATAGGTAACACAATATAAATGTTGTTTGTATTTCTTAACATTTGCAGGTAGCTGTTCAACGTATCGTGTTCGGCATTTTTAGCATGATTTCCACCATTATGCTTCTTAACTTTGCCATCTGCACATTAAACGTATCCATGGAAACTGTAAAAACAGCCGAGCTTCGTGTTCTGAGAAAGCTTAGGAAAAAGGCACTTAGATTTACAGAAGAAATACTCTCGGAAGGAGATCCTGATCAGCGGCATGAACTGGACAGAGAAGTAGGCTTCTTTGTGTTCGAGAAGTTGAGCAGCCTTTTCTCAAGCTGTTCCAGTAAACAGTCAGACACCCCAAGCAAGGAACCAGAAGGTATGCGCATATTTGTATTAAGTTTATCAATAACTGAGAACCAATCGTCTGAACACAAAGGAAAGGAGTATTTTAAGAAAGGAATGATTTGTTGGAAAAGTACTTTTGAACCCTACCTGAGAAGGAGTCTCCGCAGTATTAAGCATATTACTACACGCCTGAAGCTGTTGGGGGTTTCTGAGTTTTAAAGACAGCTTGGGTGCCCCCATTGCACTATAGAAAAAGAGTGAAAATTCATAATTCCTGGGGTTTGAAGTAGAAGAAGAAAAATAGTACTAATTTATAAAATTCATTATCAAGAAAAACAGAATTCCTATAAAATAGTGTCACCATCTTCTAAATGACATTCGGAGACCATCGCCGATGCTACGGAGTTCGTGCACTGTCCCTTAGATCTTTCTGTGTAAGTCAGAGATCAGAGTACACACCGTTACCCACTGAATTTAAATGATTATGGTCATATCAATCAGTCAATCAATTCTAAAAACGTATTTGTTTCAATGAGAATCGAGGTAATGTGTGTAAGCTCATGAAAGAGATTATAGTGCGTTTTAAATTGATTTTCCGCGGGGAAATTTAATATCTCTGCAACCGCTTGACCGTAATTGTTGTAACTTTGCATATGATCTAATGATCGTAATGTCCAGAGGTTGATATTTTTTTCTCAATAACAAACGTATGGTTTAAAATTTTCTTTATGTAAAGTATATAAAAGTGACCATCTCCTTAGCCAACCATATAATGAGAAGTATTACCCTTCATATTTGTGAGATGTTGCAAGTTCCACGACTTGCACGTTTTCACGTGGTTTTCCAGATTTTAATCGCTTTATCGCACTTTAAAAAATGTATAATGATCCTTCCGGTGTGTTTAGTTACAATTTACCGTTTGTGTTTTCAGAGCATATGTGTATTACAAAATGTTAGGCTCATCAAAGTGAGTAAACACTTTATATGATTTATATAATATGAGTTATCTCAACCTCCAAAATTCGAATTGTACATACGCCTATGACGAAAATATGTGATTTTTAAAATTTACGGTAAATTATTTTCTTCCAGCACCAGATAATTACTAGGTTTGAAAAGATCAAAGGAATTCGCCGTTGCAAGAAAAGTACACTACCTGCAACATTGAATTTTAGACAATCGTTGGGACATCGGAAATACAACACCACATGCAAAAAATCACGTTCATCCATGCAATGAATATGGAGATATTTGAGGTCAATCGTTGACCAAACGTTTTGAAACGCACTATAGTTAGTTAGTTTGTTCCTTTCGTGCTAAAGGCGGCACATAGGGCAGAGGTTTTAGATCTCCATGTGATACGGTTCTTTGCTAGCAGTTGGAGATCTTGTATGGTTTTACATCCCAATAGTTTATTTTCTTGTTGGATGGTTCTTCGAAGAGTGGTCTTTGGTCTTCCACGTTTTCTTTTCCCAACTGGTGACCACATAAGGACTTGTCGATTTAGTCTCTTTTCGTCTGATCTAAGAACATGACCTAAATATTTCCACCTTCGTTTCCTTATTATATTTGATACGGGTTGTTGGTGTGCTCTATCTCTCACTGTGTTGTTAGAAACGAAATCACTCCATTTTACTTTTAATAATTTTCATAGACATTTATTCTCAAAGATGTCCAGTTTCTTATCAATTTTCTTTGTTGATTTCCAACTTTCACAACCGTAGGTCAGTACAGGAATCACACATGACCTAAATAATTTAACTTTTGTGCATATACTAAGATCTTGAGATTGCCAGATATTCGTTAATTTAGTGAAGGCACTAGCTGCTATAGCAATACAAGAGTTTATTTCTTTCATCGTGTCTCCGTTGTTTGACACTTTACTACCCAAATATGTAAAATGTTCAACTTTCTCCAGTGTTTGACCATTTATTACGATGTTGTCTGTTCAGTTTGTGAGGTCCATAATTTTGGTCTTGGCAGAATTAATCTGGAGACCAACCTGTTCTGCAAGTGTGCAAAGATTGCTCGTTAGTTTGTGGGCTGCTTGTGTGGTTGAATTCAATATGGCCATGTCATTGGCAAAGTCAAGATCAAATAGTCTGCTGTTATTAAGCCACTTGATGCCTAGTTGATCATCTTGGGTGCATTTGCGCATGATCCAGTCTATAGCTATCCCAAAAGCATAGGTGACATAATGCAACCTTGCTTCACACCCGAATTGACTGTGAACCAGTATGAGTTTCCTGCATCTGTTCTTACACAGCAGGATGCTTCAGAATAGAAGGCTTTATAATATTGATGTATTTTTCCTGGAAGCCGTAGGTCTTAAGAATCTCCCAGAGAGTAGAACGATGAAGACTATCAAACGCTTTCTGAAAGTCTATAAAATTTATCACTAGTGGTGACTGGAATTCAATTGATTCTTTTATAATGGATCTCAGCGTGAAGATATGATCGGTACAAGAACGATGTGGACGAAAGCCAGCTTATTCTTCTCTTAGCCTTGCGTCGAGGGCTTTTTTCAGCCTCTCCATCAAAATACTGCAGAATAGCTTGCCAGATGTTGATAGCAGAGTTATTCCGCGCCAGTTGTTGCAATTTGACAAATCGCCTTTTTTGGGAGCTTGAATATCACTCCGTCTTTCCAATCTTTTGGAGGGTCTCATTCTACCAAACATCGTTCATTAAGGTACGTAGGAATCCCACTGATTCCTCGTCAGTTGCTTTTAGCATCTCTCCTGAAATATTGTCGCTACCGCTGGCTTTGTTGATTTTCAGTTTCCTGATGGCTTGTTTAATTTCTTCCATTGAGAAGTCGTCAATGGGTGCATTTAATGATGGCATTTGTATTTCTGTTTCAAAAACTGGTGTTATCACTGGGCTGGGTCTATTTAATACCTCTTTAAAATGTTCAGCCCATCTTTTCGATTGTGCTTGTTGTGATGGTATGGATTCGTTATTTTTCCCTTTCACAGGACAGCTTGCAGTCGGCGGATGATTCGTTAGCTGTTTCATAATATGAAAGAGTGTTTTACTGTTCCCTGTTTTGGATGCTGTTTCTGCCTCTAGAGATAACTTCTGGATGTAATCACGTTTATCTTTGCGAGCATTTGCTTTAATATCTTTGTCCAGTTGTCTATATTCAAGGACTGTTGGTTCGTTTTGAGTCGATAGCATATTGTATTTAACTTCTTTTCTTTCTTGGATTTTTGCCATGTTTCTTCACTTAACCAATTCTTTCTTTCCTTTTTTTTTATATATCCCGCTGTTTCTGCTGCTGCAGATTTAATAGTGTTCTTAAAAAGTTCCAATGATTTTCTATGTTCTTCTCGGTGTGTCCTGTTGTAGTGACGTTATGTAAGTTGGTGAATCTATTATGAATATCGATATTGTAGGAACTTTGAATGTTTGGTAACAGTAGGCGTTTAGAATCTATTTTCTTAGTTTTTGCGGTTTGTATAGTACTTTCAATTTAGTTCTTATTTTAGCAATGCATAAGTTGTGGTCACTGCCAATATCTGCCCCTCTGTAGGCTCTTACATCTAAGACGGACGTACGAAATTTCGCGTTTATACAGAAGTGATCAATCTGGTTTTTGTATGTTGGTCAGGAGAATTCCAAGTTGTTTTATGCTATGGTCGGTTGATCTGAGGCCTAATAATCCTCAATCGTAAAAACCCCAGTATTTCTGAAACAGAGGATTTATCTAAATGTGTATCGTTCTATTAATGTGAAATGGCTACCCGTTCTAGTTTATTAAATAGTAAGCAGTGTTCGAAATTCGGCTATTGGAATGTCAGGACTATGTTTCAAGGGAAAACCACTGAGGTGTGTAAAAATGAAAAATTATAACCTGGACATCTTGGGTGTCAGTGAGTGCAGATGGCTGGATTCAGGTAAAAATTATATATCTAGCGAAAATGTGTTAATTATTCATTCCGGGAGAGCTGATAATATTTATAAAGAAGGAGTTGGAATCATCATGACACATAAAGCTGCATCATCGCTTATTAGCTGGGAGCCAATCAACGAAAGAATTATAACAACCCGACTACAAACTAAACACTTTAAACTTACAATTATACAATGTTACGCTCCAACGAACGAGTTATAACAGCCCGACTACAAACTAAACACTTGAAACTTACAATTATACAATGTTACGCTTCAACGAACGACAGCACAGATGACCAGAAGGACAGATTTTACGCTTCACTGCTAGACGTTCTAAACAAAACACCTAGGCACGATTTCATTGTGACTATGGGCGACTTTAATGCTAAAATCGGCAATGACAACAAAGGCATAGAAAGGTTCATCGGCAAACATGGCATGGGCACCATGAATCAAAATGGTGAAAGACTACTGGAATTATGCGAACTGACTAATATGACTATAGCTAGTACATTTTTCCCACACAAAGACATCCATAAATGAAAGAGATGTATACACATAATAACGACTGTGAACGCCTTGTTGTATTACGTCAATCAATCAAGTACCCTGCCTGCTGGCCGGCGTAGGCTATCATGTCTCTCCCCAACTCTCTCTTCTTCGTGCCGGTAATCAGTTCTGACGTTGATCTTTTTATCGAACCAAGACGTTAGACCATCCAGCATTTTCTCTCTCTGTCTTCCACGATCTCCCCTTCCCTGAATTTGTCCTGTTGTCACCAAATGTTCTAAACTTTTCATATTATATGCCCAAAGAACTTTGATTGTCTGATTCTGATTTTTCTGATTTTTCTTCTTCGAACGCTTCATATCGACCACTTGTTAACCACTCTGTGTAATGTGTATGTGATCTGAGCCTAAGAAAGCGATTGTACGTTGTGCCAGTTATGCGCCTACAAGTAGACCAGCACACCCGATTTTTGCGATGCTTTTTATTTACTAGGGTATCTTCCTGGGCACCTTCATCATTCGTTTCTTGCCTTGTGGGTCGTAGTGGTACTATTCTTTGCTTCCATTGCGGGACCCGACACCACACAGGCAATTCTTATTCCATTAATAATGTTTATTTGTGTGCAGGCTTGATTTATAACCTCATCATTTGTTTTCTTCGCTGTCCGTGAAATTTTCAGCATTCTTCTGTAAAACTACATCTCTGTGGCTTCCAGTAATCTTATTGATTGTTTATTCTTTATGCTAAGAACACCTATATATTACTTGGTTCCTCACCATCATCATGTGCCATGGATCATAGATTTCCACAACCGTAAAGCCTCAGTACTCACTATAGTTGTTGACACTCTACCGTGTAATAAAGTGAGGCTGTTTAGAATGTTCTTTAACTTTCGTGGAAGGTCTGTCTCCTCCCTCATTAATTTCGCGTGTTCTATTTCATACCGTGCCATAAAACAAGATTGACTTTTTCTTACATTAATAATGAGGTTTTTTGGGGGTTTTTCTGTGTCTTTACTTCTTTTGGCACATCAGTATTTGTTACTATGTTAGAAGTCCATTTGATTCCTAACATTCTCCTTTTAAGACGCATTTCTGTGGTCTCCACATGTATATTTATTTGAATAAAATTCGAGCATATTCTTTACAGGACTTAGCCACTAACCACAGTTAACGAGTCGTCGATTTCCTAGTCACCACTTATATTTTCAGTAGTTGGCCAATGATTTCTGAACGGTGAGGTCTATTTTTTACCGTTCGTAAAAATTCAAGTGAATTAATTTTCTTCAAAATATTTCCACCGTGGAGTTTCAACCAGAAAACGCTTGGGATTTGATCGAGCTCACTACCGCTTAAGCTACAGACGCTATAAAAAAAATAGTCCGTTCAACAACTCATGCCCTCAGTCCAATGCGAATTGTAGCAAAACCATAAATTCCACAGTAGCGAAACTTTGTACCCAGCCTTAGAATTATATCGACGCAAATGTCTAATGGAAAAAATTGTTACAGGAAACCTGGATTTTGTAATATAACGGTTTCCTTTGATGTTGGCGCCACATTTGACGAGTCTGATACATAATTTTAAGTTTTTACAGTAAACGCACCAATGACATTTGATGATAAGTTTCATACAAAGGCGTATCATCTCAGCTTATACATGGGGCCAATGTTGGTACTTGCAATAGAGACATGCAGTAAACAGGAAATGTAGACATAGTTGTATTATTGTTTTTAAATAACTTACATTACAGTTAAAGTTAGCTTCCATATCATAATGCCATCCCCCTTTCACGTCCAGGATTGGGGCTGGCAATGGCGGAGCTACTTGGAGATCTTCTTGTCAAATCGCAATTTCTTCGTTGCAATGTGTGTGTTAACATATATGACCCATGTATGTCTCTTTGCGGAAATGCGCGTATAGTATTAATGATACTTTTTGCATTGTAACTTCAAAATCATTAGAAATGTTTTATCAATGTCTGTTTTGAGAAGTCAACAATATGATCCAATAGCCTCATACTAATTTCGGTATACGCTTTTAACTAAAAGTCCGTCTCGCGCTAGTGACGTAATTTGTTTATCACGTTCAATCCCGAGTCTTTTTGGTGCAAGGAAATGCAAGAATTGTTTTAAAAAAACAGGGAATTCGTCCTGAATGTTGCTATTTGTGTCATCAATATATTAAATGGATGTAAACATTAGTTTTTTTTTCCAACTATGCCAATGGACGCGTTAAATACATAGCACTAAGAAGGAAACTTCTAGATGGTACGATTGTTTGAATGGCAAAAACTATTTTTTAGCGTCGAGAACATGTGTAGTTCACATGCAAGTTTTCAATTTATTTAATCAAATGGTTACAAAGATACAATTTTTATCTGTGGGCATGACAAGTTGAACGGACTATAACTATATCTACATTATCTAATTGCTTTAACTTTCGTTTGCGTATTGCTGTTTGTCGAAGTTAATACCCATTCTGAGTAATGGATGCATTGTTATTGCACATTTGTTATTACATTGCAGCTGAACAAGTGCCACAAGATCAAGCCAGTATGCATTGCGATATTCATAGAACGGTAAGAGAGTATTAACTCACTATAGGTCATTATATATATATATCATTAAGTTAGTTAATTGCATATACTTTACAGGACTATGGTAATCAACCCCAGCTTTTTAACACTGTTTGTGATTTTTCTAGGTATTATTACGTTCAGTAGTTTGCCATTGCTTTATGAACGGTTGGTGCCATCGTCATTTTTGTTAAAATCCACGCGAAACAATTTGAAACCAAACTGTCAGCAGCGTGACTCGAACTCAGAACGTCAGAGTTAATAGACCGAGTCACTATCCCTAGGCCACGGACGCCACCATAGTATCATTACACCTCTGGAAATGGAGAAGACACGCCTGTATGGCAGGGAAGACAAAGCTATATGTTAGGATGAACTAAAGATTAAGTCAAAAAAATTGATTAGTTAACATCGAACTGGAATGGTTGGCCGCTGGACGCTGCTGGATTTGTTGAGACTGCGATCAGACTATGGAGATATATATATATATTTGTATATATAAAACATTGGTTAGAGGAATGTCTTTCTTGTCTCCAATCTTGTTTTACCTCACAGCGTCAGTATAAGAAGAGATTTCTAGAACGAGCCCTTGTCTGCGCTTCATAAATACTGTCTTTCGTCATCTCTGTCATCTCTGAGGTACATCTTTTGCGTGTCCAGGCCTTTTACTTTGTATCAATTGTATCGGAGCAACATTGCTCTTTGATGTGCACTGTCTGTTGGAAATCTGGTTATGTGGCAGAACCATTTAATTTGTTGTTTCTTGATGAAGTCTAGTACTGATGTTGTACCCACTTTTTTCTTGATGTCTTCATTTCTCAACCGGTGTCTTCTTGTTACTGCCAGCATTCTGCGTAGACACTTCATCTCTGTTGTTTCTAGTTTTCTTCTATCATTTGATGTCAGAGTCCAGGTTTGGCACAGATTGCACAATGTTGGTAGAAAGATTGTGTTGAACATTGCTCTGTTTGTGTTCTTGGTGACATGTTTGCATGTTAAAATTTGCACTAGTTGTCCTATCATTTGATTTGCTATGTTGCATCTGTTTGGGATTTCGTTAGTTATTCTTCGCTTGCTGAAATAAGGCTCCTAAATTATGTAAAGTCTTTGACTTGTTTTAATGGGCGATTATCGATGGCGATATTGGTAGCGTTTGCCTCTCTAGCGAATGTCATTACTTCGGTTTTGTCGATGTTTATTCTAATATTGTAATCCTTGCTTGTTAACTGGAACATGCTAATGTGTTGATGTAGCTGTTCTTCGGTTGTTGATATGATTGCCTGATCATCGGTAAAAGGAAATTAGTTTAAGAGATCTCCAAGGTTATTTACTTGCTAGTGTTAGTTATTTAACAGATTTGATAAATGTATGTGATGAACAGCAGCGGTGATAGTACGAATCATTGTCTTACTCCTGACCCTAGATGAAATTGTTCTGATAGTCCTGTGTTTGTTCGAATCGTGTACTAGTTGTTTATATAGAGGCTCTTGTATATATTAATTAGGTGGTCATTAACCGCATAGATTGCCAATACTTTCTACAGCTTGTGTCTGTCTTTGAAGTCGAACGCTATTTCCTGGTCTACAAATGCAACGTGCAAGTGTTTGTCAGATTCGATATATGTTGGTAAGAGTGTATGTAAGCCGATAGTTGCAGAAATGTGCAAACAAAAATGTATATAAGACGATATTTGCAAAAATATGCGATAAAGTTTATATAGGACAGTATTTGGAAAAAATGTGCTACAAAAATGTATATAAGACGATAGCTGCAAAAATGTGCAACAAGAATGTATATAAGACAATAATTGCACAAATGTGCGATAAGAATGTATATAAAACAATAGCTGCAACAAAAATGTGTGACAAGAATGTATAAAAGACGATATTTTAAAAAACTGTGCGACAAGAATGTGTATAAGACGATAGTTGCAAAAATATCAAGAATGTATATAAGACGTTGGTTGCAAAAATGTGCGACAAGAATATATATAAGACGATAGTTGCAAACATGTGCGACAAGAATGTATATAAGACGATATTTTGCAAAAATGTGCGACAAGAATGTATATAAGACGATATTTTGCAAAAATGTGCGACAAGAATGTATATAAGACGATAGCTGCAACAAAAATGTGCTACAAAAATGTATATAAGACAATAGTTGCAAAAAATGTGCGACAACAATGTAAATAAGACAATAGTTGCAACAAAAATGTACGTAGAAATGTCTGTCTGGTGCGATATGACAGTGGATATGTTAATAAAAAGACGTACTAGAATATGTAATAAAATTTCTCGAGAACCTAACGGACGTATAACATAGAACATTTAGAAAAACGCATCTAAACGTTTGCGTCCTTGACAAGGAAAAATAAAAGATAAAATAAATGTCGAACCCAAGTGAAGGTCAATAGAGCTACAGAAACTGGAAAAAAGTTAGCTGCGGCTGGGTCGATGAACACTAACATTTGTCAAAGTAGCTCAAGGATATAGACATACATTAAGCATGTATCCACTCCCAGCAGTCATTGACAGGAATGTAAAGAGCATCATCATCAGGTGCCGTGATGGATTGCGTAGACGAACATGGATTATCACAAATCTCATTCCCTGGTATTTTGCAATCATCTCAGTTGTTGACGCTCTTTCGTTGCATGAAGTCAGTTTAATATATTCTCTCTCTCAGTGGCGGCTCGTCATTAAGGGCCAGATTGGCCGGGCCCCACCAAAAATAATATGTAACGTGTATTTATTATTTAATAAATTAAAATATAACCTATCCCAAAGCCATGCTTTTCCCGAAAATGTGTGTCTGGCCCCACCAACAAAAACGATCACGAGCCGCCACTGCCTCTGATTATATGTTGTAAAAAGGTTATGTTGTAGAAAAGTTTATCTTTATTATCATGTTGTTAGTTTAAGAGAAGGCGATAAGTATATATACACACATTGTCCTTAGTAATGATTAACATTTATTATGTTGACATTTTTTTAAAGAAATGAATATAAGCTTTTCAAGAATTTATTTAATCTGGCTTTCTTTTCTTTCTATCTTTCTGGTCTCGCGTTAATTTCCCATTTTGAAAAATTCGTTAGAATCTCTTTCTCTCTCTCTCTGTCTCTCTCTTTCTCTCTATTTCTCTCTATCTCTCTCTTTCTCTCTCTCTCTCTTTCTCTATCTCTCTTCATAACGTGTGTCCCTGAAATAAAAAATATCTCTTTATTTCCTTAATTTAGAGTTTTATATATACAAAATTGTATTTCACAAAATAAATATTGGCAAGATTCTTATATGTGTGATATTTCTTTTCCTGACAAAAATTGAATATTAATCAAATGTGTACAAGTAATGAATTTGTCTCAAGTCAATATTAACTAATTTCATATAAATAATCTCTTTTTCTTTCAAAAATTAACTTTAACTCCCTGTGAACAAAATGCCACACTATGTGGCTTTATATTGGACACCTTTTTACTATGAGCCACACTAAAAGGTATTTTTGTTTTAAACAAATGGCCTCAAAATATGGATTTTGCCTGATCCACTATGAGTTAATAATTGTTTCTGGTCACTATGAGTTAATAATTGTTTTCTGGTCCACTATGAGTTAATAATTGTTTTCTGGTCCACTATGAGTTAATAATTGTTTTCTGATCCACTATTGTGTTTCCAGAAAACCAACATTAGTTAATTTAATATATGTAGTTTTTTTTCTCCATAAAAATCAACATTAGTTATTTTCGCCCGAGTGGTTGCCGGGGCCTAAATTTGGGGTGTAATGAATAGAACAACTGTTACCTGCCACGCATGTCGTAAGAGACGACTAAGGAGGTTTGGCTGAAATCGGATGCACATGTCCTAAACGTGAAGAAGCCTATGCGTTTAGGGGCCTACCAAACCAGTGCAACGTATACACGCTCTTGGCAAAGATCAAACTATATCACAAAGAGTGATTTAAATTGGTCGTACAGAACGAACGCAAAGAAGAAGAAGAAGGAGACCATTAGTTAATATAATATATGTAACTTTTTTCTCTAGAAAATCAATATTAATACAAATAATATCTCTTTATTTTGTTCATTAAGAATTGTATATATAATATATGTTATTTCAGAGAATAAACTTTAGAAAGTTTCTTATATGTACGATAGATCGGCTGACATGGCTACAATATCAGAGAGAGCTGCAATGGACCGAAATGACAATCTTAACGCACTGAGATAGTCTGTCCGAACTGAGGTGTTTCAGGGTTGTGAATCCCAGTTGAAAAGATTGATAGAGATGGGTGTCGATATTGGTGCAGCCCGAAAAGAACGACATACCAAATAACCAAAATGATTGATTAATCAACATCGAAATGGCGTGTATGGCCGCTGGACGCTGCTGGATTTGTTGAGACGGAGATCAGAGCACCTATGAATGTGTACGGAGTGCTATGATGATAGTCCTCATATAACTGTTAGATAATACTAGGTAAAAGTACTACTACAAATTTATTTCATTACGCACTATATTTTATTACATATTTCTATTTATATCTCCTTGTACAGCTTGAAGCTATAATGGAAATACTGAAAACTTGGGAATCCATGTCCAATCAGCGGACAGTGCTACCATTAAAAGACTCAGTAAGATCTATGCATATGTCACGTCCTGGTCGGCAAGCAAGAAAGTCTAAAGACAAGCAGCTACTACTGTATGAAACTGGTTAGAATGGTCTTAGGTACTCGAAGTAGTAGTCATATTTAAGATAAAGTGCCATCTCCTCAACAAAGGTTAACTAGGATGTATCTTGAATATGTTATATCTCTGTTGATGTGGCACATTCTGGAAAACCGTGCTTGCTGGTCTATTAAAGTGCCATCTCCTCAACAAAGGTTAACTAGGATGTATCTTGAATATGTTCTATCTCTGCTAATGTGGCACATTATGTGAAAACTGTGCTTGCTGGTCTATTAAAGTGCCATCTCCTCAACAAAGGTTAACTAGGATGTATCTTGAATATGTTCTATCTCTGCTAATGTGGCACATTATGTGAAAACTGTGCTTGCTGGTCTATTAAAGTGCCATCTCCTCAACAAAGGTTAACTAGGATGTATCTTGAATATGTTCTATCTCTGCTAATGTGGCACATTATGTGAAAACTGTGCTTGCTGGTCTATTAAAGTGCCATCTCCTCAACAAAGGTTAACTAGGATGTATCTTGAATATGTTCTATCTCTGCTAATGTGGCACATTATGTGAAAACTGTGCTTGCTGGTCTCTTAAAGTGCCATCTCCTCAACAAAGGTTAACTAGGATGTATCTTGAATATGTTCTATCTCTGCTAATGTGGCACATTATGTGAAAACTGTGCTTGCTGGTCTCTTAAAATGCAGCCTTATATATTTACTTATAAAGTTTTTAAATACATTTTTAAAGATAAATGTCATTTTTGATTACTTTGTTACAATGACATAGACACAACTTTGGGGATCTATGTGGCAAAAAATTAAATACGTTTGTGTGTTCTGAGAATCGTGAGATTGAACCCAGACCTAGTTGCTCGAGTTAGTAGTGTATTTTCCCCCGAAAATGTATAGGAATGTTGCTAGAAGTATGGAACTTGTGTTTTGTGCAATATTTTGTTTGAGGTGGCATATCATGTCTGTGAAGATGGACTGACTCATACATGGACACCTTGTGCAATATTTTGTTTCAGGTGGCATATCATGTCTGTGAAAATGGACTGACTCATACATGGACACTCTTAGGGCAATCAAAGTATCTCTCTGGCTTTCAAAAATATTTCAGAATATAACATTATAAAATAATTGGTTTTAGATAATAACAAAAATATATCTTTTGCATTCATTTTCTAAATATTATTTTAGTCTAAAGTATTTAAAAACGTATCATATTAATTATTTTAAACTTAAAATCGAATTCATCTCTATTTTGTTTGGGTTAATTATAAAACTGATTGTATGTGTGTGTGTCGCAAGTAAAATCTTTGTAGGACAAATTCTGGTATTATGAAATTTGGACAGCTTATTCCTGCAGAATACAGTTCGACGTCATTATTTGTTTGAGTTCCAAACGAATTTTTTGGGTAAAACCGAGTTATGAGTTAGTTAAGTGTGGTTTTTTTAATGAATGCATTTCATAGTGTATTCAATCAGGCCGCAACACTAGATCATTGAGCGTGCGATGAGGTAAACAGGGAAACACTTATGTCATTCATTTGTGAAGCGAAATTATTAAATTAAAAATAAAGACAAAATGTAAATATTATTTAAAACTGGAAATAAATTTAGTTTTCCATCTTTTAAATCTTGCTAACGTCAATTTCTTCTTCTTTTTTTTTTACAAAATTATAATAGAACATAAATTTAGAAGATTAAAAAAAGTATTTTCATAACGTGAGCTATATTGGTAAATATGACGTTACGTCCATATACTGTTTTACATTCGGCACACAGCAGGATACACGGTCAATATCAATTACATGCTGGAGTGCAGGGTAACGAGCGTGCAGACTTTCTTGCAAACAATGCCCCGACTCAAACGGGCAGAAGTATGGACAGAGCCGATATCATCAATGCGGTACGCTCTCAATTATGTGACATGTGCACGTCTCAGACACTGGAACGAGTTCGAGAATTAGGCGTTAATTTGGACATGCCAGACAGTGTCGTCTTCGTGGTAGAGAAGATATAGTAATCAACTTCTCATGGGTACTGTGAGCAAATGGACTTTAGGATGGCTGCTGCAACGGAGGACAGAGCATGCATGGGAATGCCCAATGTGCCGTGACGTCGATCGCATAATATAACATAACATAACGTAACGGTCAATATCACGGCGACAACTTTAAATCCCAGTGTTTAGCAGTTATATAAAAAAATTTGTAAACTGTTGTTACTATCTGTAGTACCGCTTTTTATGGCGTTGTAGGACAGGTGGGACGTGAGTCTGAGGAATTTAGTGGCAGCATGGTTAATGATGTCGCGGTAGCGTAGTTGTTAGTGAACTCGCTTCTCAAGGCTGGTGGTCCGGGTTCAGCTCCCATAGTGGGCGTGGAATTTTCCCGGACCGCGACGGCTCTCAGGTCGACCCAGCCTCAACTGGGTACCAGACATGCTCTGGGAAGTAAAGGCGGCCGGCGTGATGCTGACCACATCACCCATCGCGTGACGACGGTCAATGAAAAGTACAGGCCTAACACTGTATTGCCCTATATACCCCAAGGTATGAAAGGGTTCCTTTACTTACCTTTACTGTGGTTAATGATGTCGCCGTGAAGCTGTTCAGTTTACGTTTTTTCATGAATGCCCACAACTGAAAAAAATCCTTGGCCTTACCGTGAATTGAATACGGATCTTCCACATGGGAGCCCTAGAAAATTTTAAAACAAAAAAATGTCCGTACCCTTTTCAGACATTAGGGTATACAGTGTATGACACTTCACATGTTTAAACCCTTGTCTTCAGGAGGTAGAAGGGTCAATTCTTTTCCTCACGTGTGGAACGTCGAGTATGGGATTGAACACAGCCAACTCTAGATAACTAGGTCAGACAACTGACCGGGGATTCCATGACCTAGATAAGAAAAGGGAGCTGGAAATTACAGATGTTTGATAGAAAAATGCGCACATGTTTGCAATTTTACTCAATTCTCTGAGTCTGTGGTTATGTATTGGTGAAAAATATTGATAAAAATTATATTTCTTTTTGTTAAACTTAACTTGTTACATAATATAACTTCGATTTAGCATTTTGTTTTATTTAAATTGAATTCGTCTATATACACCAATACTGGAATGCGAGGTCACGTGATGTAGTTGTGGTCTGATTTCCCATAATTCTTACCTAAGTACGAAGGCCCATAAGTTTATAGTTGGCTCTGGATTTAATCAACCACCCTCTTGTTTCCGAGTCGATAGTGGAACGCTTATTGACGTTTCCCTAACTGAGTCTAAGTCATCCTGAGATCCTTTACTTAAGGACAAAATTCCACGTTCAACTCCCATGCGACACAAGGCAGAAAAACTACTAAAATTTCTCAAGTATTTTCGTTTATACTTCCTTGCTGATGATATCGTTTATACTTCCTTGCTGATGATATCGTTTATACTTCCTTGCTGATGATATCGTTTATACTTCCTTGCTGATGATATCGTTTATACTTCCTTGCTGATGATATCGTTTATACTTCCTTGCTGATGATATCGTTTATACTTCCTTGCTGATGATATCGTTTATACTTCCTTGCTGATGATATCGTTTATACTTCCTTGCTGATGATATCGCTTATACTTCCTTGCTGATGATATCGTTTATACTTCCTTGCTGATGATATCGTTTATGCTTCCTTGCTGATGATATCGTTTATACTTCCTTGCTGATGATATCGTTTATACTTCCTTGCTGATGATATCGTTTATACTTCCTTGCTGATGATATCGTTTATACTTCCTTGCTGATGATATCGTTTATACTTCCTTGCTGATGATATCGTTTATACTTCCTTGCTAATGATATCGCTTATACTTCCTTGCTGATGATATCGTTTATACTTCCTTGCTGATGATATCGCTTATACTTCCTTGCTGATGATAATTCGTTTATACTTCCTTGCTGATGATATCGTTTATACTTCCTTGCTGATGATAATTCGTATTCTCATATTTAGATATATCACCTTGTACACTTTCCAACGGTGATTTATGAGTTGAATACCTGATATCTACCCCTTAATTTACGGGAAAACAAAAAATATATTTTACTTCATCTCATCTAGATCTTAGTTACAAAGAACTACCCCCTGAGAAGCCTTGACCCTCGGAAGCTCATTTAGCTCAATAAATATGACATTTCTGTTGACATGTGCTGACTTTTATGAATGTTGGATAGAACAAAGTAAGCTTTATTACAATTTTAAGCACATTTATGAGTCCATGGTTATTTATTGATAAAATGTTTTAATAATACTGTTATTTCTTAGCGTTAAAATTAATGTGTGACATACTATGACCTTGTTGTTGGCATATTGTGTTGTTTTTAGAAAAATTAATCTTTAACTAATAATATTAGAATTAGAAAGGAGTAGTTCTGGAAATTTTAACTTGCTCTGTACAACTTTAGAAACACAGACAGAAGGATGAGTGAGGAGTCTAGGAATACATTTCGATACAATCTCAAGCTATGGAACACGTGTAGATGATATGATTTTCAAAGCATAGAAGGAGCTGGTGGCTATAAAAGCAATGCATAGAAGGAGCTGGTGGCTATAAAAGCAATGGTTTCCTTTGTTGCTAGCAAAGTCTAGTTGTGACCTTACATAAGGTGTTTTTTTTTCAAAAATAGACCAAGGATCATGTCAGTTCTTATGCTCAGTTAGAGTCTAGAGAGTCTCTGTGGGTAAGTGGTTAATCCCTTGTCTTGCGTCTCCAAGCTCGTAGGTTCGAATCCAGACCCGTCATTCTATTCGCGAGTGCATTTTGTTTACCAGAAACACATCTAGGAATTTTGTTGGAACTACGAAGCTCGTGCTTTGTGAGATACTGTCTGCTAATGGCGTGCCATTTCTGGGCGAAGGACCGAGAAAAATAGGGTAAATTCCTTAACAATGAAGTCAACCCTTCGGATCTAGGCACTTTATTTTAGGGTCCCATTGGTATGCTGAAAGTTGCAGTACAAAGCTATGCGTATAATACTAGATTGTACAAAGAGCACAAGATATAGAGTGATGAGATACTTGCTTGACATCCCGGATATAGTCAGCAAGATTAGTTTACAAAAAGTATGTACTTGTTCAGTGTAAACATCACTGAAGACGTGACTCGTCAAGTGCTAGCCGAATAAACAAAATGGAAATTTAACAGATTTAAGTAAGGAAAAACTTTGTTCGACCGAAAGAACGAATTGGCATAGCGCATATTTATTCTCTAAGGCATTTGTTGGAGACAGGAATACTTACCTATGGCGACAAAAGAAAGGTCATATGTTGCTGTTGTAAATACCTGAAATAAAGGAAGACTGAAAATGGACCCAGTGGTGGTTGATACAGATGTAAAAACAGTAATAGATTAATGCGTTTCCTGTAATAAAATCACCGTATACATCGATATCTTTGCAATGCAGCACTGTTGTATCAAGTATGTGTTCACGGCGATAACAAAGGGCGTAACCATTCAAAAGGTCACCACCACCAGTAATATAACATTGGAAATTATAAGACGCAACAGAAACTGAAATCGTAAAACATAGAATCTCATCAACATATGGGGTTTTTAATGACACAATTAACAAGATTCATGTAGATCAAAGCAGCCTATATAAGAAAGCATTGATGCACATTTTTTAAAATTATTTCTACGTTTTGATATCGTTACTATTAATGTTGTACCAGGACATTCTGGAGTAAAAGGAAATGAGAGAATGGATAACTCATTAGTAAATCTCCAACCACAAATGGTCCATGTATGGTAATAAATAACATCGCTGATGATACAAGGGTATACTCAAGAAAAATGTATACATGAAGGACAAAAAAAAAATGTTTTGACGCTTCTAAGCAGTTGGAACATACCAATAGGAGTAGCAAGGCGAGAAGACCTTGCAAAAGACACTCGTCATTACATCAATCAACGCAGAATGGGAGTTGCTTGAATATGCTAAATTAAGAGATATAATTAATAAGAGATCAAAGCCGATCTGCAATGTATATGATCCTTAAATAAGAAAATGAATTATGAATCTTTGAAAATTAAAATCGTCAAATACACATTTTCAACAACGTCATATTGATGACGAAACAGCTATTGATCTCTCAAATTGATTACATTTTAACAAGACTAAATCTGACACAAAAGACGTCTTTATTAGAGTCATACACAATATATGTCTTGATAATAATCATCGATCAGTCGAAACGACCCAATCAATGCTACAGAAAGAAAATAAGAATGCGGTAGACAACCGTAAGCAACTGTTACAAATAATATATGGTTAAATGATAAGAGTAACATATCTAGATTTTGAGCCAAACAATTACACATAACTTTGAGATTGAAAATGAACATCGTGGCATATCCTTCACAGGATTTAGCCATCAACTACACTAAACTAGTAGTCGATTTTCTAGGCACCACTTATACGTTTAGTAGTTTGTCATTGCTTTCTGAACGCTAAGGTTGGTTTTTTATCGTTCGTAAAAATTAAAAGTAACTAATTTGCTTCCAAACTTACCCGCCGCGGAGTTTGAACCAGATACGCTTGGGTTGGGATCGAGCGCCCCACCATTACGCTACAAACGCTCACGAACTTTTAGACTGTTCAGATAACCAGCCATGGATACACATGTAGACTGTTCAGATAACCAGCCATGGATACACATTTAGACATTCATTTCAATCATAACGTTTTATTACAAAACACTGGATCAAATATTACCAGAATGTTGATATTTGTTGAGTGCTTGTTCTTTAATACTTACTTACCAACTTATTCCTCACAGTTACTCGTGAAGCATAGGGCTTCAACAGTTGTCCACTTTTACCGGTCTCTTGTTGTTTTATTAACGGTTTTCCATGATATCCCAGCCTTCTTCAGTTTCTTAACAGGAATCCGTCTTCATATATTTAAGACGTCAACTTTTCCTTTTTCTTTGCGGGATCCACTCAAGTGCTTGTCTAGTGACACTCGGCATAAATAGCATCGAATATACTATATATATATAACAACTTATAACTGTCATTACTGTCGTTACTCCTGTAGTACACTTTTAGAGCGGTGTAGAACAGGAAGAACAAGAGCCTGATGAATTTAATTGCCGCTAGCTAACTAGCAGTCGTCGCGATACTGATCAGGATAAAATTTTGTATGCCCCTGAGACAAAAATCCGTTGTTTTACCTTGATTGAACACGGGTCTCCGTCATGGAGTCGCGCTCTGATTCATTCAGACAAACGCTCCTCTCATCATCATCATCACCAAATAGCTTGTCCAGAGCAGAACTTTGCCACCACAACATCCTTCGGAATTTTCTCTCTCAAGGTCAGATGTCCTGCCTTGCAGCCGTTATGTTCAAACCATCAGTTACATCCTGAATCCATCTTCTCCGTGGTCTTCCCTTCTTCCTTTGCCGGTATGCCTCATTCCATGATGGTCTTCTCCAGCCCTTCATGTCTTTTTATATATCCAAAATATCTCAATTTTCGATTTCTAATTTGTAGCATCAGCCAGTTTTCTTTGATTTTGAGTTCTTCTGGATAGATCTATTTGTTCCTTCCTCACTACTAATAACTATTATAAAAACTGTGAAGGCTCAATACAAAGAGTAAGACAATACATTCTGTGAAATGCCACTATAGTTGCAGGTGGTGATATTGGTGCACTTTGAACGCCGCTAGAGTGGATTATGGTATGAAATGAATTAGTCAAATATCAATTTCAATTTTTGTTACATTTCTTTCTCCTCTCGCTCGCCTAGACTGATGAACCAGATTTTTATCATGAATGCTACTGTGGTTTTAAGGGACTCCGTTCCTCCGTACAGCTTCTCGCGAAGTTCTGTGTTTATGGGCCAGGTTTCTTTTCTTAGGCCTGTTATCAATTGGCAATCTTGCAGTATGTGCTCTGTCGTCATGTCCGCCTTTTCGCAGGGACACAGGCTAGTTGTGCCAATTTTTACATTTAAAATCCTTCATAATAACTTATTACACTTACACTTTCTTTCTTAAAGTTTTGTAATGAGATAATATAACACTGTTACGATTACTTTGTAAAACTAGTCACGATAGAGATGAAGTGTGTCTACGTAGAATGCTGGAAGTATCAAAAAGAGACCGCTTTAGAAATGAAGACATCAGGAAAAATGTGGGTACAACATCAGTACTGAACAGCATCAAGAAACAACAAATTAAATGGTTCTGCCACATAAGCAGATTACCAACAGACAGTGTGCTTCAAAGAGCAATGCTACTACTGTACAGTGGATACAAAGTAAAAGGCTATCCACGAAAACATTACATTTGAATTAAGAATGTTGGAATAATTCCTAAATGCAAAACATGATATATATATATATATATATATATATATACAGTGGAGAAGTGATGAAATCAAGGACATGTCTGGTCAACCAATAGTGACAACTGTTATAAGAAAGAGAAGATGGAGATATGTTGGACACACCTTGAGGAGAAATGATCAACGAATATCAAAGCAGGCATTGAAGTGGGATGCAAGAGTTCAAGAAAGAGAGGTCGACCTAAGGAGACCCTGAAACAAACTTTGCTGAGAGAGGCAGGAAATATCGGTCTCAGTTCCATGGAGGAGATTGAGCGAGTTGCCCAGGATGAGCGGTATGGAGAAATTACTTGCAGGCCCTATGTAACGTATAACGGTACGAGAGGAATTATTATTTTATATACAGTAATGGCACAATTTGTGGTGTATTATGCAACAGTACTTATAGCAGTCAATGTTTCTGAGATGTGTCTTATCAATTTTTAATTATTATTTATTTGACATAAGCTTGCGACAACAAAATGTGAAATAAATTGTGAGTTTTGAACTTATAACTACTTAAATTTAATTTTGCCTCTTGTTTTTGTTTTGGTGTAACCACTGGTAGATGAGGACCGTGCGTTATATTTTCTCAGTATGATGCAAGTCTTCGAAATGCCACACCTTAAATTGTTTTTCTTTAAATTAACCTTCAATTGTAATTGTCATTTTTCCTGTAAAGCCCCCATTTGGGTCCGCCTAATGCGGTCGCCTCTATGTATCATAGCACGGTATGGCCCTGTTGTAGATATTACTTTGAATATAGTGGACTAGGTAATTAACAACTCTAGCAACACATGTTACAAGTAGGAGATATCTTGGGATTACTTTAGAAGGAATGATCAAAGAGTACAAAAGCAGACACTGAAGTGGGAAACAAAGGGTTCAAGAAAGAGAGGACGCAATAAGGAAACCCTGAAACGAACTTTGCTGAGATAGGCAAGAAATATCGGACTAAATTCCTTGGAAAAGATTGAGCGAGTTGCCCAGGACATGAGGGAGGACATTTCTTGCAGGTTATATGTAACGTATAACGATACGATTAAACAACAATGTATCAAAACATATCGGGAGACTAGCCTTGATATTTCAGAGCATGTCTAGAAGAAAGAAGCTTTGAAATAACACAAGAATAGAATACAACGTAAAACTTCTATGGACTTTCATTTTGTTTTCTACAACAATATATGGATTGTGAATCATGTATAATCAATCAAAGCCATACCTGCTGGCGTAGGCGATCATGTCCTTCCACAACTCTCTCTCCTTCGTGCAGGTAATCAGTTCTAACGTCGATCTTTTGTCGAAAAAAGATGTCAGACCATCCAACATCTTCTCCCTCTGTCTTCCACGATCTCTCCTTCCTGATTTTACCGTTGTCATCAAATGTTCTAAACATCCGCTTAGCATTATATGCTCGAAGAACCTTGATTTTCTGATTCTTATTCTTTTGATAAGGTTTCTTTGAATTCATGCCTGATTGTATCCCCCCTATGCACAATAACACACAATTCAATATTTTGAAACAACGTGCTAAAAGACAATTTTCCGACTAGAAATTAAAAAATTATATACACATCCATAAAAGATCTGAAGATCGAGTGCACAGATTTATAACTATAATAGCATGCGTCCAGAAAAGTAAAATAGTGTTGTCACATTAAACGTCACACCGGTTAGTAGAGAACATTAATGTGGTTTATTGTTCTTGGAAGGCGAGGTAATGGACAACCAAAATTATGGTGGCGTTGAGGGTGAAGAGATAAAATGCTACAGACCTTCAGAGGACTGTGAGGAGATGGACGTTCTGCTGAGATATGCTATATTATGTGGTACTGTATAGTATTCTCTCCTTTATTCTCAATTATTTAGATATAACTTGGTGACAACTACCAGCAGAAGGACTATCAGGTCACTGGCTGTGACAAATCCCTGGAATGGCTAAAGATGCAAACATTCACTCACGTATGCTCAGCTTCTTCTTCCGAACGCTTAACATCGACCACTCGTTAACCACTTTTGTGATCTGTATGTGATCTGAGCCTAAGAGCGATTTACGTTGTGCCATTTATGCGCATACGAATAGGCAGCACATTCGATTTCTGCATGCTTTTATTTGCTAGGTAGCTTCCCTAGGCCCATACCTCATCGCCTCTTACGACATGCCTTGTAGGTCACAGTGTTACTATTCTTTCTCCCTCGAGAGCCCCAGCAAAACACGGCGGCATGCTCGGTGACTCTATGAGCATGATACAGAAGATCAATACCGGTAATGTACAAAACAGTGGATGCAATTAATAGAAAAGCGACAATTTCGACTCTTTCCTTCATCTTTGTCCCAGGGCATTCTGTGGTGAAGGGCAATGAGAGAGCGTTTGCACTAACGAACAATGATGCGATCGAGAATCAGTCTTTTATGTACAAAAGCAACATCATCAACATTCTAAGAGAAAACATACCCGGATCCCTAGATCCTACATGCCCGCCTGCCCAGCGAGTTCGTTGCGCGTTGGACGACGGGTGACAAGCCCCTGTGAGTGCGGTTCAATTCCGCGGGCTGGCAGAAAAGCCACAAATTCTCCAGATTTACGGTGTTCGTGGAACCGAATCGAAGAGTTATGATGTCTATGACAGCGATCCGAAGAGCAGAAAGCTCAAGTGCTGCTGAATCGAAAAAAAGAAGGTGCTACATCATTCGCCTCTTAGACATGCCTTGTAGGTCGCAGTGGTACTATTCTTTGCTTCCCTAGAGAGCCCCAGCAAGACACGGCGGCATGCTCGGTGACTCTATGAGCATGATACAGATGATCATTACCGGTAATGTACGGAGGCAGTAAGCCTCATTAGATACATTAACCAACACAGAACAGGAGTTGTTAGTTTAAGCACACTGAAATACATGCTTGAGAGGCGATCGGAGCAATTATGGACAAGTTCGATGTGCGATGATGATCTTCAAATGAGCAATGAACAATAAGCAAATTGATTTGACAATAATGAACACGTAATATATTTTAATTATAAATCGATTTATAGTAACATCTGCAACCAGGTGTCACCCAGGTAACGTGTCACTCAGGTAGCATGTCACACAGATAATAAAGAAACTGCTTCAGGCTTGAAGGTTTAAGTTCACTTTTCGAAAGATATGTCTTCAGAAAAATACATAAAACTGAAATATACTTACAGGGCATATATTTACATATACCTAGTTATCGGTTAATGAACAGACGTGACGGCACTCCGGGCAGACACATATGTACCAGTCTTCACCAAGAGATTATGAACGGTATGCAAACTGATGATTCCTAGGGTTTGCTGGTTAAACACACTCTCTCTCGCCTCTCTCGCTCTCTCTCTCCCTCTATCTCTATTTGCCCCTCAAGCAACCAGCTCTACTTGTACACCGTTTTTTTTTTTTTCGTCCACTTTCAACTCAGCGAAGGTTTCATCTCTGAAACGATTTTTGCGAAAATTCATTTTTAATTTCTTACAATGGCGCAGTAATTGTAAATTACTTACACTAGTCAGCCGTGTCTCAATGAACTAATGTATCGCCTCGCCCTACAAGCAGTTTCTCCGACCAGAGATTATGAAGTTATCGTCCTGAGTGACCGGGGACTCGAACAAATGCCGACAGTCAGGTCTTCGAACCTCGGCTCTGGGTCCTCTCCACGCTAGCAGGCAGCTCTATCTCTCTCCTCTAGGCAGCCCCTGTACACCGTGTAATTCCAAACTCCCTAAATCCTCTTGATGCATAGAGATACACAAACCACATGTATACATACAGAACAAGTAGGCCAGCACAACCGATTTCTGCTTTTTATTTACCAGGATAGCTTTCCTAGGTACTACATGCCCGCTTGCCCAGCATGTTCGTTGGACGACGGGTGACAAGCCCCCATGAGTGCGGTTCAATTCCGCGGACTGGCTGAAAAGCCACAGGTTCTCCAGATTTACAGTGTTCGTGACAACGAACCGAAGGGTTATGATGACCATGACACCGATCTGAAGAGCTGAAAGCTCAAGTGCTGCTGAATCGAAATAAAAAAAAGGTGCTACATCATTCTCCTCTTAGACATGCCTTGTAGGTCGCAGTGGTACTATTCCTTGCTTCCCTTGCAGGCCCCGGCACTGCACATACGTTTTTAAATATCAAAGTTATACATAATTTATTTTATCAAAATCTAGATATGTTACTCTTATCATTTAACCATATATTATTTGTAACAGTTGCTTACGGTTGCCTACCGCATTCTTACTTCTGTTCTGTAGCATTGATTGGGTCGTTTCGACTGATCGATGATTATTATCAATACATATATTGTGTATGACTCTAACAAAGACGTCTTTTGTGTCAGCCTTAGTCTTGTTAAAATGTAATCGGAGAGATCAATAGCTGTTACGTCATCAATATGACGTTGTTGGAAACGTGTATCGGTTCTTATTATTATTATTAAGTCGTAATCGATATTTACAATACACGTTTCACAATATGAAAAAGAACATATGAAAAACAAAGATCAGAATACTAAGAACATGCATGTGCGTTGCGTACGGGTGTGAAATATTGGCATTTGACAAGGCAGTGGGAAATGATATTTGTGCTTTTGAATATAAGCGTTACAGAAGAGTCGTTCGTATATCATGGACAGAATAATAGACCAGATAGACCGTTCGTATATCATGGACAGAATAATAGACCAGATAGATATATCAAGGACAGGGAAGAACAATCCAGATAGAACTCAAAAACAAAGAAAACTGGCTGATGCTAGAAATGAGAATGAGAAAATTAAAGTATTTTGAAATATAAATAGACACGAAGGGTTGAAGAAGAGAATGATAGAACGAGACATCCAGAAGTGCAATGATGTCTGTTTAGTAACCAATAACCAAGTAGACGCTCCCCTCCCCCATCCCATAAGCAATCAATGATCTGTTAACCTTACTTGAAAAATAAAATCTTGGCATATCCTTTACAACACCTCGCCATCAACCGCAGTAAACGAACTGTTGATTTTCTAGGTACTACTTATATGTTCAGTAGTTTACAATTGCTTTCCGAATAGTGGGAGCATATTTTTAACGTTCGTAAAAATCTCCGGGGACATATTTGCTTCCAAAATGGCCGCTGTGGCGATTGAACCAGGTACTCCTGGGTTGTGATCGAGCTCATTAAGCCACGTACTTACCCTTATAAATATCGGTATGAGAAATAAACTATATATAAATAATAGTGTCTGCTTGTTGGCTTTCTTTCTTTCTTTGATTGATTGATCGTTTGATTGTATCATAATCACCTCCACTTAACTCTTATAAAAATTGTTATAAGAAACACACGACATCTAGGGTCTGTTCACGTGCTTGCTACTTTCTTTCCTGATTTCTTGATTTCTTAATTTCTTTATTTGAACATGCTCACCTTTACTTTTTCTTATAAATATCGCCATGAGAAACGCACTACAAATGATAAATAACGTCAGCTATCATTATTGATTGATTGATTTATTGAATGATTTATTGATTGATTGATTTATTGATAAGATCATAATCATTACACTTCCATGAATAAACATGTGTGCTCCGTTATCTTTCTTACACAGAAACATGTAAGTGCATTGCTCGAATTCAGTAAGACCGGAGAGTGTCCTAGATGTAAGTTGGAGGATGGGAAAAACTGCATTAATTGTATTTGGATGTGTTGTCTTAGACATATGTTAGGCATGGATGCTAATTCCGTTACGAAAAAGCACTGAGAAGGACTGTGGAGGGTAAACAAAAACGTGAAGGATCCAAAACCAGCTGGGGAAGAACAGTAGAATAGTCGTTACTAACTATTATTACTACCTATAATACCGCTTTTTTGGCCCTGTAGGAAAGGAGGGACATAAGTCTGTGTAATCGCATGGTTAGTGCAGTTGCTACGAAACTGTTTAGGCTAGAATGTTTTCTTTATGCCCTCCACAGAAAAAAAACTCCTTTCCATTACCGTGGATTGAACCTGGGTTTCTCGTATAGGAGTCGCGATCTAATCTATTCGACACAGTAGAACAGTAACTGAAAGAAATGAACTATAGCGGAAACGCATTATAGAACACTGTTAACTCTAGTGGAACAGGGCAAAGAGCCATTATAGAGTACAAAGGCCACTTAGAGTGGCTCGTGGTTTACAAGGAGTTAAAGACAGAGAATGATGACGTGATTTGTTGTTGCTGAAGCGTCAAGGGCGTCATAGGTTAGAAGTGAGGTGGAGATATATATATATACTGTGGCATAATGAATTCATCTGTTGTGTTAATAACGTTCTTGTATTAGAATGCAGTCGGGGGATAGTAAAATGATGTACTTGTACTGAAGTGATGTACTTTGTGACTAAAGTGATATACTTAAAGTTGTAAAGTGATGTACTTACGTTAAAACTATGTACATGAGCTGAAGTGTGTATTTGATTTGAATTGATGGACTTACGTTACAGTGATGTACTTGTACTAAAGTGATATACTTACGTTAATGGGATGTACTTACGTCAAAATAGTATCGTTAGCGATGTATTGTGTTTAAGCTGTGTACTTGTACTAAGTGATATTGACTCAAAGGATGTTCACGTTACAGTGATGTATTGTACTAAAGTGATTAATTATGTTAAAGGATGTATTAGTCAAAATGATGTAATTCATTAAAGCTGATGTAATTATGTTTAAGTGATGTATTTATGCTAAAGTGATGTGTAATTATATTAAAGGATGATATTGTTAAGTATGTATTATGTTAAGTGATGTGTAATTATGTTAAAGTGATGTGTAATTATTTAAAGTGATGTGTAATTATGTTAAAGTGATGTGTAATTATGTTAAAGTGATGTGTAATTATGTTAAAGTGATGTGTAATTATGTTAAAGTGATGTGTAATTATGTTAAAGTGATGTGTAATTATGTTAAAGGGATGTGTAATTATGTTAAAGTGATGTAAATTTGTTAAACATATTTACTTCTGAAAAAGGGATGTACTTTTATTAATTATTAATTATGTGATGTTCATGTATTTATTACTGTAATAATATCAAATGATGCATATATTATTTCTAAAACATTGATTCACGTGGTATACAATGTTCTGGCACTTAGAACGCAATCGTAGAGTGTGGCCGCGAAGAGGATTTTAACTAAACCCAATCCACGTCACGGCTAGGTTGCAAGAGCTTGGATTGAAGATTGGAGTTAGACCGAAAAGTACAGCAAAACAGGCGAATGAGTAGGCTCATCGATCAACATCGAAATAGTACGGCGATTCACTGGATGCTGTTGGAGATATTGTGAAGGAGATCGAAGCATCTATGGACATGTCAAGAGTACAATGAAGATATTGCAAACAGAACACTTGAACAATGATGTGTTTTTCCTTTTTTCCTTTTCTTTTTTTTCTTTTCTCCATTCCTGTTTTCCCTCACAGAGTCAGGACAAGAAGAGATTTCCAGAACGGGCCTTTTTGTGTGCGCTACATAAATAGTGTATGTCGTCGCCTCTGTTATCTCTGAGATCCATGTTTTGCTTGGCCAGCCTTTTGCTTTGTATTCAGTGTATCGTAGTAACATCGCTCTTTGAGGTGCACTATCTGTTGGTTATCTGCTTATGTGGCCGAACCATTTAACTTTTTGTTTTTTTATGAAGTCTAGTACTGATGCTGTACCCACTTTGTTCCTGATGTTTTCATTTCTCAACCGGTCTCTTCTTGTTACACCCAGCATTCTGCGAAGACACTTCATCTCTGTCGTGACTAGTTTTCTTCTATCATTTGATGTCAGCGTCCAGGTTTGACACTGGTAGCACAATGTGGGGAGAAAAATTATGTTGAACATTGCTCTTTTTGTGTTCATGGAGACATGTTTTAATTTTAAAATTGACGCCATTTGACCTATCATTTATTTTGCTTTATTGCATCTGTGTTGGATTTCATTAGTTATTCTTTCATTTTCTGAAAAAAATGTTCCCTAGATATGTAAATGTGTTCTTCCAAGCTGCGATAAAATTACTTCTCTAAGGACTGGAAGTTGATACTTACTCTGGAGAATTGTCTCGGATGGAAATTTGACCATTTGCTCGGATAAGGAGGCTTCATTAATACACAGCTCCGAATGTGACTGCTATCAATGCAGGACAAATCGCTTTGCGTAGAGTGGTCTACAACTGTATGCATGTGCTCATGGTTCGATACTTGACGCGGTACACAACCACCCAGGTGTATTCTAGAATACTGAAGTGAATTTCCCCAAACGATTCGGGAACGCTCTTCTATCTGAGGTTGTTGATACAGTTTTGAACATACTTCTTCTCTTAATGTCTGTGAATTTAGTTTTGAAAAACTGTACATGCTCTGGATTGAGGACAAAGATGGGCTCTTTTTACGAATACTCATTGCACACATGTCAATTTGTGTGTTTCTCCTGTCAAATTCAAAGGGGTTTTGGCTTGATAAAGCTTGTGGTATCTCGTGAAAAGGCATAATAAATTCATTTTGTTCCAAATCGGATGATTTCAAACTCAAAACAGATGTGTTATTTCCAAGTGGATTTTGGTCTGGGAAATAACTCTGGTTTCCAATAACGCATGGTCTGTAGTTTTGGTAGTCTTGCAATTCCTCTGCGGATGTTATAATGTTCTGTAATGTGTTTGAGCTTTGTCTAAGCTGCAACGCTAAAGGGTTTTCGTTTTGTAAGTCTTCTGTATTCTCATTGCTATAATTACTTCTAGTTTTCATTGCTAACTCATTTGAGTTTGTCTTTGGTAAAGTTTCTTCATTGTTGCTAACAATTTCTTCTGGAATCTTGGAACATAAGTTGTATGAATCTTGATATTGTTTAGTCCAATATGCTTCCTCTTCATTAATTTCTTCATTGATCGTTGGGAATTGATTATTGCCATAAACTTGATCATAGTTAGTAGACTGTTCATGTTGTTGTTGATCAACCTCTGAGTTGTCACCTACGGCAAGAAGCTGATCATTGTCTATAAATTGAATTTTAGAGGTATCGCTGTAGTTTAAACTTGAGTCGTTTACTTGTGGCACGCATGTAGCAGTCAGCACACAATTAGAATTGAGCGCACACTTCAGGGTCTCCACAACACTTTTCAACCTTTCACACTGGTTTGAGTTATTAAATATCACTTCTATTATTCTGTTCGAGTCTTCAGTTGTACCTAAAAAATATATGAATGCTCAGTAATTAGTAATTAATTTACATGAATAATTTCTACCATTCTTTTTTAAAAAGAACCCTTTCATACCTCTTGGTACATACAGTGTTAGGCCTGTATTTTTCATTGACCATTGGCACACGATGGGTGATGTGGTCAGCATCACGCCGGCCGCATTTACTTCCCAGTGCATGTCTGGTACCAAGTTGAGGCTGGGTAGACCTGAGAGCCGTCGCGGTCATGAAAATTTCCACGAATTTCTACCCTAAAGTAACAGATTTATTTTCGTCATATACAATACTCAGTCATTAATAATCAACTTACATGAATAATTTCTACCTGGGTGTAACAAGAAGAGACCGGTTGAGAAATGAAGAAATCAGGAAAAAGTGGGTACAACATCAGTACTAAACTTCATCAAGAAACAACAAATTAAATGGTTCGGCCACATGAGCAGATTACCAACATACAGTGCACATCAAATAGCGATGTTGCTCCTACACAAGGGATACAAAGCACAAGGCATACCACGTAAAAGATGGACGTCAGAGATAACAGAGGCGACGAAAGACACTATTTGTGAAGCTCCTGCTAGAAATCTCTTCTTATCCTGACACTGTGAGACAAAACAGGATTGAAGAAAAGTTCAAAAAAGGTAACAGTTTACTTGCTTCATATGCAATTCTCATGGCGAAACACGTAACAACAATGGACTGTAGTTTGACAAAATACAAAAGCAATATATTTTGTAAAACTACATTACTTTGATTTTATATTTTTCACCATAACTACATAGTTTTACTGCAGTCTTCCCTTATATCGATAATGACATATGCAATGCTTAGTCATTAGAGATTAATGTACACGAACGGTCAATTCCAGCGTTTCCTAAAGTGGTCGGTACCGCACCCCCCACCCTCTTTCAGTGAGCGCTGATGCGTTCTAGGGGGGTGATAGTGGGTTCAGAAGAATTTAGGGGGTGTTCAGGCGATTAGTGGACGGTGGCTCTTTAAAGAAAAAATTAATAATAAATATTTTAAAATAAACTATTTTCGTAATTTTGCGATTGAATAATCATTTAAAATATGAATTCTGCATTTTAATTCATCTTATGCCGTCTTACACGTACTATTTTTTCATCAATTTTCTATTTCATGAATATAATCATTTGAAAATTGACCATGTATTACAAAATATATATAAAGTGTCTATATCAAAGAGAAAATAGAGCATGTGTATATATATATATATATGATGGAGGGCGTTGGCAAACTGTTATAATGTGGAGGGGCGTTACAAAGTTTATATTGTTCAAAGTGGGCGATAGGCCGAAAACGTTTGAGAATCTATGGTCTATACAAGAAGTTAGTGTTTTGGTTATTTCTAATCACCAAGTACAGTTTTCACCCTGTTTTATGTACCATCCCATAGAATGTGTACATTCGATTACATGTTAGTGGATCACTTGATCGCTGTTTCTGACGGACTACATTACATATATTTTTTTTTAAATCCCCAAAAGAAGTTTGAATTATAAATATGGTTGGGTATAACGTCACAAGTTATAGATTGCACAAAGAAGAGAGAGTTGTGGGTGGACATGGTCGTCTTCTCCGACAGGTCTAGCACTTGAAGATGATGATGATTACCATAAGGTGTTTTTTTTCCTTCAGAGGAAACTTTACTTTGTCTCTCTTTCATACTCGAGACGTGCTTGCGATGAAAGTGTTGATTCACATCTAACATAAATATTTCCAGGTGTAACATTTGTTAACGAAATTGATTGATTGATTGATTGATTGATTGATCGATCAACTTCGCTAACAAATATTTCCAGGTGTAGTCTTTGTTAGCAAATGATTGATTGATTGATTGATTGATTGATTGATTGATTGATTGATTGCATGTCATCCGCTCAAATATTCGGTCTTGTTAGGAAAATTGATTATATTGATTGATCTTTGCAAAATATTTCCTGGTGTAGTCTTTGTTAACGAAGTTGATAACACGCTGCGTTAGTGACCACGTGCAGTAGAAATTCCGGGGTTCGAAGCCAGCTTGGAACCAAAATGAGAGTTTCTTCTGAATAGTCACACAGTTGACATTGTGGGGGCAATCTTTGGTTGGATGTGATGAAGGTGAGCATTCAGGTGCATATGTTGTGTCCTAAGGCAGAAAATAATGACTTTTCTTGTCGTGTGAGGTGACTTATGGCCTCTTTTGGATTTGGAGTGGTGATGTGTTTAAACGGAGCACCTATGGTGGACATGTCCGGAGTGCAATGAAGATATTCCAAACTGAAACTGAAATTTATTGTAGAAAACTACATTTGAATAAATTATCTCAGGTAAGAAAAAGTACACCCTCACCTGAATCATCGCAGACAGGTGTCGTGTTTTTTACATCATTAGCCACAGGTGTCTTTGCAGAATCCACAGATGATTCTCTGCGAGACCTGTTTCTCTGAAAAGTAGATATATCATATAAGAATATTGATGTTGATTTGAGGTGTCCAACTTGAGATATATATATATAGATAGAGACAGTGGCGGCTCGTGCTCATATTTGTTGGTAGGGCCAGACACAAATTTTCGGAAAAATCATGGGTTTAGTTTAGGATATATTTTAATTTTAAAATAATAAATACACGCTATACATTATTTTTGGTGGGGTCCGACCCCACTAGCCCTTAATGAAGAGCCGCTACTGGATAGAGGTATTGATAAGGAGACAGAGTGCGACAGTAAATAAACAGAAAGAAAGATAAACAGATATGCAGGATGAAAGGACGGATGGGCATATGGACGAAAAGATAGATATACAAGATGAACGAACGAGTGGTCTAGCGGACTAACAGACAGACAAACAGACTGATAGACAGATAGACCGAAACATACAGACAGATATACAAATTGAAAGCTAAACATATTTCTTCCGAGATCCCTGGCCTCAGTGTAGGTAAGCTCTATTTCCTAGTCCTATCGGAAACGGACGATAAAACGTAGGTCTCGTGTTCAAGCTGTGCACATAAAGAAATACTTGGCAGTTTAAAAGTGATCAGAGTATGCTGCAAAATCGCTGCCCGGACAAATTTTACAATTTTTTAAATAGCTATAAAAATTGTTCTTAACATTAAAATAAGATTGTGGAATCTCCTCGGTGCTACAAAGTTCGTGCACCGCCACTGAGATCTTCCTGTGTAACAATGAGATCAGAACACACATTATCATCCACTAAAGTTCAATGATGATTGTCGTATCAAACAATCATTCAATCTGATGTCGCCCTTGTAATCTTTGTGGAGATTGTCACAATTTGAAGACAGCGATCCAAACCATAGATGCATGGTGAAATCGGGTGTGCTGGACAGAAATGCTCAAATAGCGTAGATGTGCTGTAATCATACCACAGCGCAATTACACTCCTCGAAGTCAATCACAAAAATTGAGTTAATAAGTGATTTTTTTAAAAGCAAGAGGACCTCGCATATCTGGGAATCGTCGTACCGGTAAGACACAAAGAAAACGAGCTGCGTAAAAAAACAGAACACACAATACCCACATGTCTAACCTTGATCATATATGCCCCACCTGTGGTAGGGGATAAGTTCTAAAATTGGATTCTACAGTCACCTCCGCACACACCAGAAAGGTGCAGTAGTACACGCCTGAGGCTGTTGTCATCATCGGTTGCGATGAATGGCTATTATTATTGAATAACAAATCATACCAAATCAACATGGATCCTTCATTCACATCAACACACCATTACAAACAAACCTTGTTCTTCTTTCTTTGAGACTGGCGAGATCGTGACCTATGTTGTGGGTCGTACACTGCACCAAACCAGGCTACAGTGGTAGATGAACAGGTATTGATGAAGACCATATTGTATATGAAGTAACTGAGGCATATCTAAGGAAATATAACCAGGTATATACTTTATATTAGTTCAATCACGAATATATCTCAAGTTATATACTCTATGTGAGCGTCTGAAGCTCAAGAGGTAGTGAGGTTGATCACAAACCCAAGCGTATCTAGTTCAAACCACACGGTGGGCAAGTTTGGAAGCAAATTCGTTTCGTGGGATTTTACAAAATAAGGTAAAAATAGACCTCACCGTTCAAAAAGCAATTGCAAACTACTGAACGTATAAGTGGTACCTAGAAAATCAACGACTCGTTTACTGTGGTTGATGAATATGTCCTGTAAAGGATATGTCACGATTTTCATTTTCATATACTCTATGTTAGTTCAGTCAACATTATATATATCAAGGTATATACTACACATTAGTTCAATCACGAAAATTTATCAAGGTATATAATCTACACTAGTTCAATCACGAAAATTTATCAAGGTATATACTACACATTAGTTCAATCACGAAAATTTATCAAGGTATATACTACACATTAGTTCAATCACGAAAATTTATCAAGGTATATAATCTACACTAGTTCAATCACGAAAATTTATCAAGGTATATACTACACATTAGTTCAATCACGAAAATTTATCAAGGTATATACTACACATTAGTTCAATCACGAAAATTTATCAAGGTATATAATCTACACTAGTTCAATCACGAAAATTTATCAAGGTATATAATCTACACTAGTTCAATCACGAAAATTTATCAAGGTATATAATCTACATTAGTTCAATCACGAAAATTTATCAAGGTATATAATCTACACTAGTTCAATCACGAAAATTTATCAAGGTATACAATCTACACTAGTTCAATCACGAAAATTTATCAAGGTATATAATCTACACTAGTTCAATCACGAAAATTTATCAAGGTATATAACCACTGTTCAATCACGAAAATTTATCAAGGTATATAATCTACTAGTTCAATCACGAAATTTATCAAGGTATATAATCTACACTAGTTCAATCACGAAAATTTATCAAGGTATATAATCTACACTAGTTCAATCACGAAAATTTATCAAGGTATATAATCTACACTAGTTCAATCACGAAAATTTATCAAGGTATATAATCTACACTAGTTCAATCACGAAAATTTATCAAGGTATCTATGTTAGTTCAATCTTCTTCTTTTGTCGTCACACTGCTACCGGGTTGTTGCCCAGTGTTGTGGTTTTATGTTTTTGTCTTGCGCTGTTTTGGTGGCTTGAGTGTTATTTTTATATTTGCCCTTTGACAGGATTCTGCTATGCCATCTAACCATCTTTTTGTGGTCTTCCTCTCTCCTTCTTTCCTGATGTTCTGTTGTAGAAGACTTTGTATACTGTGGAGTTCGGATGCATTCTTATTAAGTGGCCAAACCACTTCATTCTTTGTTTCTAAATGTAAGACAAGCAAGGTTTTGTGCCAACTTTCTTTCTTATGCTGATGTTGGTGACTGTCTTTTCTGGTGTTGCTGGTAATTTTTCGCAGGCAGCGCATTTCACATGAAGTTATTTTTTGTGACGACGTTGTGCTCATTGTCCATGTTTGGTTCTGGTAACACAAAGTAGGTATATGAACCTGCTGTTGATCATCTGTTGCTTAGCTGTCAGTGAATATTAGTTCAATCACGAATATTTATCAAGGTATATACTCTATGTTAGTTCAATCACGAATATTTATCAAGGTGTATACTCTATTTTAGTTTAATCCCGAATATTTATCAAGGTATATACACTATGTTAGTTTAATCACGAATTTCTCTGAGCAGTCATCATATCAACAAAAATATCAGCATCACATTACTCTTCATCTTTCAATGCTCCAAATAGACCACTTGCTTACCACTCTATGTGATGTGTATGGGATCTGAGCCTAAGAGCGATTGTACGTTGTGCCAGTTATGCGCCTACAAGTAGGTTAGCACATCTGATTTCCGCGATGCTTTTTATTTACTAAGGTAGCTTCGCTAGATCCTATATCAGTCGACTCTTACGAAATGCCTTCTAGGTTGCAGTGGTACTATTCTTTGCTTCCCTTTCTGGCCCAGGCACCGCACACATCATTTGAATTGTTTTTAAAAATACACCTCTTCTTACCTCAGAGTCAGAGGAGATTATCTGCACGAATGCCAATTTGCGTGGATAGTCCACGACCACTTTAACGGCACCAGTCCCTTTCTTGCAACCAATCCAGATGACGCGAGCAGGCTGGTGGTAGACTGTTGTTCCAAGAGGTTTGCATTCTGTTACAATCAAATAATATATAAACAGGATTAATGTAAAGTTACAGATGTATCATTAATTATCTAAGTTCTTCTCTATCTTATCTTTTCTCTACAAGGGTCTCCCTGGCGTAGAGGCTAGGTGCTCGTCTATAGTTCCGAAAGGAACCAGGTTCACTCCATTTGGATATTTTTAAAGAGAACTCTCATTTCAGGAAGATCAAGTTCCGAGTCCTATCGGAGACGGAAGATAAAACATAGGTCTCGTGTTCAATTTGAACACGTCAAAAAAAAACATTGGCAGTTCGAAATCAAGAAAAGCAGGTTGGAAAGCTGCAGTCTGTGCAACATTCATTAGAGAACATTAAAAATAAAATTCCTACAAAAATATCTTCTCCATCTTCAAATAGACATAACTAACCATTGTCGGTGCTACGGATTTCGTGCACTGCAGCTGAGGTCTTCCTGTGTAAGAAAGAGATCGGAGCACACATGGTTACTCACTGAAGTGCAATGATCATGGTCCTATCAATTAATCAATCTTTTCTCTTATCGTGTTTTTCCTCACAGCGTCAGGATATGAATATGAAGCTTTCTGTGCGCTTCATAAACAGTGTCTTTTACTGCCTAACTATCTTATTGAGTCTATGTAAGTCTCAAGTCAAATGATTGATTTCATTGCACTGGTGTTTACCTCATATGGCTTTGTCCTTCTCCGCAGAAAATGTACACCCTTGCCGAGAGTAAAAGGAAGTAAAGGAACCCTTTCATACCTCGTGGTATATAGGTCAATACAGTGTTAGGCCTGTATGTTTCATTGACCGTCGGCACACGATGGGTGATGTGATCAGCATCACACCGGCCGCCTTTCCTTTCCCAGAGCATGTCTGGTACCCAGTTGAGGCTGGGTCGATCTAAGAGCTGTCGCTGTCAGGAAAAATTCCATGCACACTGCGGGAGCTGAACCCAGACCACCAGCCTTGAGAAGCGAGTTCGCTAACAACTACGCTACCGCGGCTCTCTCTTGCCGAGAGTATTGCACACAAACAGCGAGCTCCGTAGCAGCCCCGACAACAATCATAATATGTAAAGTTTCGTCCGTATGTTTCGGCTGTCCACCAGGGAGTAAAAAATAGTAATACTGCAGCCTACAAGGCCTGTCGTAAGATGCGCCTGATGTATGGATATAATAAAGCTACCATAGTAAATAAAAAACGTTGCAGAAATCAGATGTATTCGTACTTGTAGGCGGGTAATTGGCACAACGTACAATTGCTCTTAAACTTAAGGTGACTTAATTGCATATCCTTTACAGATATTTGAGAATCAACCCCAGCTTCTTATCGCTGCTCACAGATACAGGCTCACGATGATGCGCAAACTCGCAGGCTCCACGTGGGAGCAAACACCAGAGTGCTCAAAACAATCTACTCTGGAAGAGTTCAAACGGTACTGGAGTACGGCATTGCAGCGTGGAGTAGTGCATCCAATAAACAATTCGCCAAAGTGAGAAATAGCCAGAACCGTGCAATGCGCATTATCACAGGAGCCATGAAGTCCACGACTATCAAGGCAATGGAAACAATCATAGGCATCCAACCAATATCAGATCGAAGGGACAGAAAAGTCTTGGTGTTGGCGGAAAAAACTTAAAGGGCCCTCGATTCTCACCCTATGTACGAAAAAATGAACGGATTCGGAAGGGGAAGAATACAGAGGACCAGCTTCGCAAAAAACGCAAAAGCACTGATCGCAGACCATCCGGTCCTAGCACACTGCAAAGCCAAATCAATTCCGGCAACCGATAAGTGCCCGCCGTGGAAAACCAAAATGCCGGAACTAAGGAATCAGTCCCAGGAATACTGAAAAAAGGTCAGCAAGAAAACTTCGAAAGAAGAGCGGCCACAGAAAAATACATAGAGACAGAGTACAATGAAAATAAGTGGTTACACGTCTATACTGACGGATCGGCTAGGAACGCAATCAGCGACGGTGGAGGAGGAATAGTGCTTAAACTCTCAAAGAAAGTGACGGTCACAAAAGCGATCGCCATATGCAAATACTCAAATAACTACAGGGCAGAGGAAGAGGCAATAAGAACAGCGGCCGAAATTATCTTAGAGAGAAGAGGCACCTCATAAAGTCGTGATATTCACCGATGCTCTATCGGTCATCACGGCACTCAAAAGCGTAGGCAAAACAGAACTGAATGAGCTCAAAGCGACCCTCGATGAACTTGCGCGCTCTCTCAAACGCACCTTCATTCAGTGGATCCCATCAGACTGTAATTTAAGCGGAAACAAACAAGCCGACAAACTAGCTATGATCTCGGGGTCAGTTATGAGGAAACCAGAACAACCATCGGCTGGCACTACAGAGACAAATGGACAAAAGATCATCCTCACCACAACAACAGCGACGGATACTATGGTCTGTCTCGTAGTGAATAAGTTGCCATACTTCGCCTCCGTACTGGCCACAACAAACTCCGCGCCCACATGTTTAACAAATTTTAAATTGGCACAACTAGCCTGTGCCCCTGCAAAAGGCGGACATGACGGCAGAACACGTTCTTAAAGATTGCCAACTGATAGCAGGTATAAGAATAGAAACCTGGCCCCAAAACACATAGCTTTACGAGAAGCTGTACGGAGGAACGGAGACCCTTAAAAACACGGTAAAAGTCATGAAAAAAGTTGGTTCATCAGTCTAGGCCGGGATCGAGAGAGAGAGAGAGACTGTGACGTTATGAGTCTTGTTCAAATTGTTCAAATTGTTCAAATTGTTCATATTGCTCAAATTTTCTTCTGTGAAAATTTGAAAAATTAAAAATTAAATTCCTTCAACATATTTTCACCATCTTCTAAATTACATCAGGACATTCGCCGGTTCCACGGAGTACGTGCACTACCGCTGAGATCTACTTGTGTAAGAACGAGATCGGATACCACATGGTTACTCACCGAAGTGCAATGTTAATGGTCTTATTAAGCAATCAATTATACAAATGAGCAGGGAGTTTTTAATTAGTTCAGTGTCAAATCTGGTTTTTTTTTGTATTAAATAACACTAGTATTT
This sequence comes from Arion vulgaris, assembly GCA_020796225.1. NCBI lineage: Eukaryota > Metazoa > Mollusca > Gastropoda > Stylommatophora > Arionidae > Arion > Arion vulgaris. The sequence continues at coordinate 75,292,397 of CM036754.1, read as the reverse complement.
ATCATCATCCGGTGCCTGCCGAATAGCGTAGACAATCATGGATCTCCCCAAATTTATGTCTCTCTTGTGTTTGCTATCAACTCAGATGTTGACGCTCTTCCGTGCTATGAAGTCAGGCTATCCAAAATTATCTCTCTCTATCTTCCTCTGTCTCGTCTATCCTCGATTTTGCCGGTTGTCACAATGTGTTCTACACTTCCCTTCCTCATCACATGCGCAAAATATGATGACTGCCTCTTTCTTATATTGATGATAAGCTTTCTCTGTGTCTTCATTTCATTCACTCCCTCCACATTAGTCATTTTAGCAGTCCACGGGATTCTCTTTCTTCTGTAAAACATGATCTCTGTGACCCTCATTTTTCGATCTGTTTGTTTATTGTCCCTGACTCGCATCCATTTTTTCAGTATTGGTTCAATATAGCACTCTATAACTCTCATTCTGATCTCAATTGACAAAGACTTGCAATACTAATATTACACACATTAATGAACAGATTGGAATTACCTTTTCTGATGACTGGTTTCTTTGGCACTTCTTTCTTCACAGGTTGGATTGTCACTTCGCTTGGTTTAACTTCAACTACTGTGAATTTGTCTGGATCACGCTGCAAGAAATTATGGGTATTTAATTTAGTTTGCAAAAGCTAAAAGAACTAACTAACCTGTGAAAGGGAACTGAAATAAGAACAAAAATCAAGAGCTCAAGATTTTACGTGTTTGCTTTGGCAACATATGGTTGTGAGACATGGAACTTTGGCAACATATGGTTGTGTGACATGGAACTTTGGCAACATATGGTTGTGTGACATGGAACTTTGGCAACATATCGTTGTGAGACATGGAACTTTGGCAACATATGGTTGTGAGACATGGAACTTTGGCAACATATGATTGTGAGACATGGATCATTAACAAAGCTGCGGAGAAGGTCTTTATGTTTTTAAATGCAAATGCTACAGACGAGTACATAGAACATCATGGACAGAGAAAAGAACAACTGTTTCTTTCTGTTCTATAACAGCTTGGTATTAGAGAAAGAGTTGAATATTAAAGAGAACAAAATCAAGGAAAGTTAAATATTTCGGATATATCAAACGACATGAGTGAATAAGGGGAGATAACTTTGGAAGAAATGGTGCCTGGAAGAAGAATGAGAGGAAGACCTAGAAGACGATGGGTGCAAGATGTCATTGACGATCTAAAAATGATTCCTGCTGACACCGGGCAATTTATACAAAACAGAGAGTTTTTCAAAACAGAGAGACTAGATGCCAGAAGGCAAATGCAGTGACATACCAACTGTCACCACTATTAAAACTTCCAAGCATTAACATGGCAGTCAAACGACAACTGATAAACTGCATATTTATTCCAACTCTCTGCTATCAGTGCCAAACATGGCCCTGACTAAGACACAAGAAAGAAAGATTACTACATGTGAAATGAGATGTCTACGAAAAGCTGTCAACGTTACAAGGCGAGATAGAGTGAGAAACGAGAATATCAGAAGCATCGTTGGTACTATACCATGCTTACAGTACATCGAGAAGCAAAGATTCAAGTGGTTCGGCCATTTAATGAGAATGGAACCACATTTACTACCATCACGTGCCTATAATAATCGACACTCAGGGCGCAGAGCACGAGGCAGGCCAAGAACACGATGGATAGATAACATCTCAGAGTCCCTGCGAAAGCATGGACTGACAACGTCAAGCGCAACACACCTGGCACAAGATAGGAAACTAACTCTCCCACGCCGCTTCACGGCAAATGTGGTTAAGATAAGATAAGAGAGTTTTTCAGGACTAATGTGAGTCAAGTTCCGAAAGGGACAAGCTACTTGATGATGATGATGAATTCAGTTTCAAAATGTGAACAGAATTAAATATATTGGTTCATTGTTTACAAGAGATGGAAATATGATGAAGAAAATTAAAAGAACAAACATGACATTACAAAAAATTTAACAACTACAAACATTATGAAGCGGAACTAACAGAAAAACAAAAGATCAGAATACTAAGAGGATGCATATTACCAGTAGCAAGTATGCATGTCATTCATTGACATTTAACAAGGCAGTGGGAAAACATATATGTGCTTCTGGGAGACAGAAAAAACTCTTAAATTGTCCCTGAAATGCTTTGATATAGACACCGCTTTACTTCGAATCTCTGACGCAAAATCGCAAATTGTGGCGATGTAACAACATAAGAGGAATTCGCATAGCTGAGAATGGTCGTGCCGTTGAGGTAAAAAGAACATGAGGAGCGCGAAAAGACAGAACACACAACACACACATGTCTAACTTTGATCATGTGTCTCACCTGTGGTAGGGGATTGCATTCTAGGATTGGACACTACAGTCACCTCCGCACACACCAGAGAGATGCAGCAACACACGGCTGAGAATGTTGTCATCATCGCTTGCGATGGACGACTATTACTTACTTTTGAATATAAGTGTTACCGAAGAATCTTCCATATAACATGGACGTGGAAGTGAACAAATAAATTTTCCCAGAACGAACTCAAAATCAAAGAAAACTGACTGATGCTGCTCAAAATAATAAGAAAAATTGAAGTATTTGGAAATATAAGAAACATTTCTGCAAAGAAGAAAAAAAGGAAGATCACGGAGAAGGTTCGTTCATGTTGTAACTGATGATTTGAGCATGACGATTACAGAGGCGGAACATATGAAATGTGAGAGAGACAAATTGCGAAGAACTGTTAGGGTGACTATCAACACAAGAAGAATACACAAAGAAGGAAAGAAGTTAAACCAAAAGTAGACAAAAATCGCATTGCTTGTCAAATATATGTCAAGAACATTGAGCATATCTTCTTCTTCTTCTTCGAACGTTCCATATCGACCCCTTGTTAAACCACTCTTTCTCATTTGTATGTGATCTGAGCCTAAGAGCGATTGTACATTGTGTCTGTTATGCGCCTACAAGAAGGTCAGAATATCCTATTTCTGCGACGCTTTTTATATAGTAAGGCAGCCTCCCTAGAGCCCTAAATCAGTCGCCTCTTACGACAAGCCTTGTAGGTTGCAGTGTTGCTATTCTTTGCTCCCTTTGCGGAACCAAGCATAACACGGTCGTGTCCGAGAACAACAAGGTACCATTGCTATTGGTTCCATCCCACATTGATATTCCAATAATCGAGGACTTTGAATTAGATCAACAGACAGACACACAGATAAACAGATACCGATGGATGGCTGAATGAATGGATGGCTAAATAGATAGATGTATAAATGGATGGATGGATATATGGATATTTGAATAGGTGGATGGAGGGATTTATTTATAGATGAAAGGATGGATGGATAGATAGATAGATGAATGGATATAATGATGTATTTAAGCATAGATGGACGGGTAGATGGATGGATAGATGAATAGATATGTGGATATATTTAAGCATGGTTGGATGGATGGAGGGATATATGTATAGATGGATAGATGAATGGATAGATTGATGCATTTAAGCATGGATAGGTGGAAGTGTGGATGGGTGGATATAAGATGTGTGGATATATTTAAGCATGGATGGGTGGATGGAGGGATATATGTATAGATGGAAGGATGGATGGATAAATGGATATATTAATGTATTTCAGCATGGATGGATGGATAATGAGATCTATGGAATAATGGATATAATAAGTACAGGCATTAATACGTTGTCTCTCTTACCTTGATGACCACAGTATGATCTGAACTATTGATCCATGAGATGTGGTCGTCACTAACAACAATCTGAGCTGCCTTTTCCATCTGCTCTTTAATTGTCCTTTTTCCTTTAGCTTTACCAGAGGGACTAGCTTTACCATAGGAACTAGCTTTACCAGAGGAACTAGCTTTACCATAGGAACTAGCTTTACCAGAGGAACTAGCTTTACCAGAGGATCTTTTGTACTTATAATATTGATCATCTTTGTATAAGTTTGAACTATCTCTTTCATATGAATGGTTACTGGTCATTATACTGGAAGCACCCGTGGAGTTCTCATTAGTCTTAGCAAATTCATCTTCATCAAAACTCCAAGAATCATCATTAGTTGTTACAACGCTTGCATCACTTTTACGTTTGAAACGCGACTTAATAAATTTAATGAGAAAATTTATCGCATTGGATGCAGCTTGGCGAGCTTTAGTGAAAATAGTATAAAATATGCTTTTACGCGCCCCTTTAATGGGACTGCTTGATCTAGTGAAAACTGACGGCGGGCGTGATGTTCTTCTACTGGCAGCTGCACTAATTCTACTTTGTTTACCGCTTACGACAGACCTTCTATGCGGCAATGATTGTCTTCCTTGATCAGCTGTCGGTGTAACATCATCTTCGGTATCTGTATACTCCCAAAACTGTGGGAGTGTAATATTATTGAAATCGTTAAAACTTTTGGCAGGAGTAGAAGGAAAACTGGGAGTCGCAAAAGCTTCGCTTTCAAGCGAGCTAATGGTTTCGCTAGCGGGGTTGCTTTCATCCTCTGTTGAATCTTCTACAGATTCTGCTATGCTCTTTCTTCTGACAGTTTTTTTATTGCTCATGTTTTTGATTAGTAGCTACTGCACGTAAGAAAAACGGATTAACAATTAGTATACTCTCACTAGAGCATCGAAAACATAGTACACTTTGGTCGTTTGATAGGGGTTCAGTGTTCAATGCTACAATCGAACACGGTTTCTGAGATCAACCATGCCTAAATGTAATACCATGATAAAACTAGTAAGTAAATTAGGCGTGTTTATTGTTTGGGTTCCTGATGTGGTTTGTGTGAAAAGCTGTACTACCAGAAAGGTTTATCATGCGACGTGTTCTTCTGTAGGAGTTAACAGTTCCTGGGGATTAATACGTATACTCTTTTTGTTATCTCCATAACAATGATGACGTTATGGTAATGAGTAGTCTGAGATTTGACAACAGACGACGAATACTTTGTTTGATTATTTTGGTTATCAAAGCAGTTTGACTTGTAAGCAGAATTCAGGCCTTTCAAAATCTTTCACATTGAAGCTGCAATGGAAATCATTTTGGTGAAACTTGTTGCTCTTGTATAAATATTGCATCTCCTTGCAAGAATATCTTTGGGAAGTATGAACTGACCACTGTCCAAGATTGATCAATGATTTACCTTACTTCTGTTTTGAAAAGAAATGAGTTAAAAAGTATTAATTTTATGTTAATGTTTTCATTGTTTTTGATTTTATATCAACAAAGAGGAGAAGAGGAAGACCAAGGAGAAGATGGATTCAGGTGTAACTGATAGTTTAAACACGACGGCTGCAGAAGAGGGACATCTGGTCTACGAGAGAGAGAAATTTCGAAGGACTGTTGGGATGGCAAAGTTTTGCTCAGGGCAAGCTACTTGATGATGATAATGTTTTAATAATTTGTGATTGATTGATTGAATGATTGATTGAATGATTGATTGATTGAATGATTGATTGATTGATTGATTGATAATTCAGTTCATCATAATGGAAAATCGGAAAGATGCTATATGGGCTCCAATATAAAGATCTTTCATTTAAAGATCTCAGCGACAGTACACGAACTCCGTTGTACCGGTGACAGTTTCTGATATAATTTGGAAAATGTATGTAGAAATGATATATTAATCTTTCTTGCTGTTTACCCTTATAGATTGTCAGGTACCAATTGTTCTTATATATACTAAGCTTGAACACGTGCCTTACGTTTTGTATCGTTCGTCTGCGATAGGACTAGGGATCCTACGTTGAGATCAGGGATCTCTGGACAAAGATCCAGATCGTGTCACTCGGGGAGAGAGTCGAGTACCTTTGACACAAGAGGTGAATACTCTACCTCCAATCGCGATATCAACTTCTCCCCTACCCCCTCTCGCCAATATGTGTTTATGTTATAGGAATGTGTGGTTATCAGGTCCATGCCGTACTATGATACAGAGAGGGGGCCGCATCAGTGGAGAAATTAAAACCACAATTGAAGATTATTTAAAGAAAAAAACATTTAATTCGGCATTTCGAAGACTTGCATTATACTGAGAAAATATACCGCGCGATCCTGGTGGTTATTGTGATAATATGAGGATTTAAGGTGATAACTTACGGTTGTGATGTGATAATATTCTGTAGTGTTGTGACTTGTGGTTTTGTTGGCGTAACGAATGGTTGTTTTATGGTAACGTTCTGGTTGTCTGTGGCTTAGTGCTCTAGAGCTGGATCACAACGTCAAGAGTACCTGATTCAAACCCCACGTGGTTCAGTTTTGAAGAAAAATGTTTTCTATGGATTTTTACGAATGGTAAAAGTAGACCTCACCGTTCAGAAAGAAATGGCAAATTACTGAACGTGTAAGTGGTGCTAAAAAATCAACAATTTGTTTATTATGGTAGATCATAGATTCCCAAACTTTGTCGTCCCACCGCCCACTTTGCACATATGAACTTTGTAACGCCCCCCCCCCCCCCTCCACATTATAACAGTTTGCCAACGCCCCTTCCCACATATATACATGCTCTATTTTCACTTTGACATAGAAAATTGATATATATTTCTGTAATACATGGTCAATTTTTAAATGATTATATTCATGAAATAGAAAATTGACGACAAAATGTATCGAGTAAGACGAGCATGGGTGAATAAATATGCAGAATAACTTTTTAATGATTATTCAATCGCAAAATCTGGAAAAATGTTCCCTAAATGCTTCTGAAACTACCATCGCCCCCTGGGAGGCTTCAGCGTCCACTGGGTGGGTGGGGGGTATCGCCCACTTTGGGAAACGCTGTGGTAGATGATGAGGTCATGTAAAGGATATGCCACGATTGTTGTTCATTTCAACGTTGTGGTTGTCGTGTGATAGATAATATGGAATCTTTAGGTTGTGAGGATGTGTGGGAATGTATTGATGTGGATAAGTATGGTGTGATGTTTGAGAATGGTGTGATGTGTTGTTATGATGTTATGTTATTTTGTGATGATGTGTGGGTGTGGTGTAATGATGTGTGATTATGTTGTGATGATGTGATAGCTCGAAAATCAGCTAGATTGTTCTCATTTGTTGGGACCGAAATAAAAGTTCTTCATGGAGGTCTTCCAGACTTTCTGCCATTGTGCCTCTTTCATTTTGAAAGTTAGCAGAAAACATTTTTTTGAACAACATTGAATTATACATAGAAATATTACGAATCAACAATTAGGAAGAGAATTCTAAGAACAGGGACCAAGAGATGATGTTGATATCCGAAGCAATGAACTTAAAACACTCGGAAGGCTGAAGATGAAGAAGAAGAAACTGAAACAAGTAGCGAATTGGAATTGAGATCTTCTTCTTCTGCGTTCTCACTAGATTGGGATTTCAGATTCTCTAACAAAGGCAGCCGTCTGCCTCAGATCATCAGCCACGCCATACAGTTTGTCTTGGACGCTGGTGTAAGTGCGCCACCTCTTTCTTCTCAGGTCTGCATACTGGGGGCAGTTCTGTAGGATATGTTCTGTTGTCATACGTGCTAAGCCACAGGGGCACAGGTCGTTGGTGCCTATCTTGAATTTGGTGTACAGGTGGTGTCTCATTCTGTTGTGACCCGTCCGAAGGCGAAGTATAGCTGTCTGGACAGTTGGTAATATCCATCATTCTTGTTGTGTTTTGGGTGTTCTTTATCCCACTTTGCCCTGTAGTGCCCTTTGGCGATGATTTTTGATTCTTCATAGCTAACCAGGTTGTTTTCTTGGGGCATTCCTGCTCCCTCTTTAGTCAGTCTGTCAGCATCTTCATTCCCTTGATCTTGAATTGACATCTGAGGAGCAGAATAAGAATGGATGCGGCTGATATCTGCAGCAATAAACTTCATAGACTCCGAAGGCTGGAGATGCAGAAGAAGAAGAAAATTCAAAGACTTCTTGAGTTAAGTTGTGCTCTGCGGAGCAGAATAAGTAAGAAGGCGATTGATATCTGCAGCAATGAGCGTTAAGACTCGAATGGCTGAAGAAAAGAAGAAAACATTCAGACTTCTCGAGTTGAAGTTGTCAGTTTCAGTTTCAATTTGGAATATTTTCATTGCACTCCGATATGTTCATAGGTGCTCCAATCTCCTTCGCAATATCTTCAACAGCGTCCAACGACTGACCGTACCAGTTCGATTTTGATTGCTGAGCCTACTCACGTACCTGTTATACTGTTCTTTTCTTGCTACTCCAATCTTCAAACACAGCTCCTGCAATCTAGTAGTTGACGTGGATTGGTTTAAATGAAAATCTTCTTTGCGGCCACACTCTATGAGGACTTTCAAAATATCAGCTCTATTCATTGGCTGGCTGTCTGATATGGTGGCAGAGCCAGCCAGCCTGTCTGCTCTCTCATTGCCAACGACACCCATGTTGCTGTCATCTGCAGAGCAGCATAGTAATGGAAGCGATTGATATCTGCAACAATGAATTAGAAAGACTCGGATAACTGGAGATGAAGAAGAAGAAAACTAAAAGACTTCTCGAGTTGAAGTTGTCATCTGTGGAGCCCCCGTAGGAATCGAATCGATTGATATCTGCAACTTGGTGAAATCGATGCACATGTCCTAAACGGTAGAATTCTATGCGTTTAGGGGCCTACAACCAATGTGCAAGTATACATGTTCTGGCAAAATCAAACATATCACAAAGAGTGATTAAAATTGGTCGTAAAGAACGAACGCAAAGAAGAGAAGATATCTGCAACAATGAGCGTTAAGACACGGATGGCTGGAGATGAAGAAGAAGAACAAAAGATACAGAAATTCTCCAGTTGAAGTTGTCATCTGTGGAGCAGCATAGGAATGGTAGCGGTTGATTTCTTCAACAATGAACGTTACAGACTCCGAAGGCTGAAGACGAATAAGTAGAAAACTTACAGACTTCTCAAGTTGAAGTTGTTATCTGCAGAGCAGATTAGGAAGTATGCATTAAACCACATGAACAACCAGCACATATACTCTTCAATACCAGCTGAAACATTAAACTGCATGAACAACCAGCACATATACTCTTCAATACCAGCTGAAACAAACTAAAAATCTGGAGATTTGCCAGAGATGCTATGAGATCACTTTAGTAATACATAATACAAATTTTAAAAGCACTTACACTATTGCTGTTATTTTGTACTCAGAATAACTCCATGATTTACCAAGTCTTTGGAGAATATGGCCAGACACTAACTCAAATGTCCTTTTCTCTTTCCTGGATCTCCTAATAATTTTACTAAAGAATCAAACTGACATTATTCATATTCTTGTTACATTGCACTTGGTTGTTTTAAATATTACTTCTGGTAGCTAAAATCTCTATTAATTTTTGATTACTGCGCCATTTTAGACAGGAAGATGTTGAATGCGTGTTTCGTTATCTTTTCCCGTTCTTTTGTTGTTATCGATTCTGTAATTTCCGAAGAAATCTATTTTTCATTTGTGGTGTGCAGCGTTTCAAAATTGAATATTATTTTATCGTTTATTAAATATCTGTTTAATATTAAATTTTTCTCGAAGATAGTAGGACAATAGAAGAGTATCAAGGTCTTCTATATTTGTCATGCAATTCTAGAAAGGTTTGAGTGATGGACTTTCCTCTTTTGGCATGATACTAACACTCCAACTATCCATATTTTTAAGGGTCCTTCCGTCGTATGTCCCAATGTTCTGCAGTAGAAAGCTATAGAGGCAGTGCCGTCGTATGTTCCAATGTTCTGCAGTAGAAAGCTATAGAGGCAGTGCCGTCGTATGTCCCAATGTTCTGCAGTAGAAAGCTATAGAGGCAGTGCCGTCGTATGTTCCAATGTTCTGCAGTAGAAAGCTATAGAGGCAGTGCCGTCGTATGTCCCAATGTTCTGCAGTAGAAGCTATAGAGACAGTGCCGTCGTATGTCCCAATGTTCTGCAGTAGAAAGCTATAGAGGCAGTGCCGTCGTATGTCCCAATGTTCTACAGTAGAAAGCTATAGAGGCATTGCTGTCGTATGTCCAATGTTCTGCAGTAGAAGCTATAGAGGCAGTGCCGTCGTATGTCCCAATGTTCTGCAGTAGAAAGCTATAGAGGCAGTGCCGTCGTATGTCCCAATATTCTGCAGTAGAAAGCTATAGAGGCAGTGCCGTCGTATGGCCCAATGTTCTGCAGTAGAAAGCTATAGAGGCAGTGTCGTCGTTATGTCCCAATGTTCTGCAGTAGAAAGCTATAGAGGCAGTGCCGGCGTATGTCCCAATGTTCTGCAGTAGAAATCTATAGAGGCAGTGCCGTCGTATGGCCCAATGTTCTGCAGTAGAAAGTTATAGAGGCAGTGCCGTCGTATGTCCCAATGTTCTGCAGTAGAAAGCTATAGAGGCAGTGCCGTCGTATGTCCCAATGTTCTGCAGTAGAAAGTTATAGAGGCAGTGCCGTCGTATGTCTCAATGTTCTGCAGTAGAAAGTTATAGAGGCATTGCCGTCGTATGTCTCAATGTTCTGCAGTAGAAAGCTATAGAGGCAGTGCCGTCGTATGTCCCAATGTTCTGCAGTAGAAAGCTATAGAGGCAGTGCCGTCGTATGTCCCAATATTCTGCAGTAGAAAGCTATAGAGGCAGTGCCGTCGTATGGCCCAATGTTATGCAGTAGAAAGCTTAAGAGGCAGCCGTCGTATGTCCCAATGTTCTGCAGTAGGATGCTATAGAGGCAGTGCCGTCGTATGTCCCAATGTTCTGCAGTAGAAAGTTATAGAGGCAGTGCCGTCGTATGTCCCAATGTTCTGCAGTAGAAAGTTATAGAGGCAGTGCCGTCGTATGTCCCAATGTTCTGCAGTAGAAAGTTATAGAGGCAGTGCCGTCGTATGTCTCAATGTTCTGCAGTAGAAAGTTATAGAGGCAGTGCGTCGTTATTCTCAATGTTCTGCAGTAGAAAGTTATAGAGGCAGTGCCGTCGTATGTCCCAATGTTCTGCAGTAGAAAGCTATAGAGGCAGTGCTGTCGTATGTCCAATGTTCTGCAGTAGAAAGCTATAGAGGCAGTGCCGTCGTATGTCCCAATGTTCTGCAGTAGAAAGTTATAGAGGCAGTGCCGTCGTATGTCCCAATGTTCTGCAGTAGAAAGCTATAGAGGCAGTGCCGTCGTATGTCCCAATGTTCTGCAGTAGAAAGTTATAGAGGCAGTACCGTCGTATGTCCCAATGTTCTGCAGTAGAAAGCTATAGAGGCAGTGCTGCGTATGTCCCAATGTTCTGCAGTAGAAAGCTATAGAGGCAGTGCCGTCGTATGTCCCAATGTTCTGCAGTAGAAAGTTATAGAGGCAGTGCCGTCGTATGTCTCAATGTTCTGCAGTAGAAATCTATAGAGGCAGTGCCGTCGTATGTCCAATGTTCTGCAGTAGAAATTATAGAGGCAGTGTGTTATACTTGCATTCTTACTAGGTTGTAAAACCAGTTCATTTTCTTTATTTTTAAATTCATTAAATAAGGGTCTTGTTCCAGCTGACGACTGTATGTTGTCAGGGTTCTCAAGGGGAGACAATAAAAGTAACACTTCATGCCATTGTCAAGGCATGTCGTAAGATTCGGCTGAGGTAGGGGCCTAGGTAAGTAGCCTAGTAAATAAAAAGCGTCGCAGAGACTGGATGTGCTGGCCTACTTGTAGTCGCATAACTGGCACAGCGTACAATCGCTCTTAGGCTCAGATCCTATACAAATTACAAAGAGTGGTTAACTGTCTTTTTTCCTTTTTTTCTTAATCCTGTTTTGCCTCACAGTCAGGTCAAGAAGAGATTACTAATACGGGACCTGGGGGAAGAGAGGAGGGAGGAGGGGTTTCGTAGATAGTGTCTTTTGACGCCTCTGTTATCTCTAAGGTCCATTTTTTTGCTTTGTACCCATTGTATCGGAGCAGCATTTCTCTTTGAGGGGCACAGTCTGTTGGTAATCTCCTTTTGTTGCCGAACCATTTAATTTGTTATTTCTTGATGAAGTTCAGTACTGATGTTGTGCCCACTTTTTCCTGATGTCTTCAGTTCTTTTTTTTTTTTATTTTTCGTCCGCTTTCAACTCAGACGAAGTTCCATCTCTGAAACTGATTTTTGCGTGAAAATCTGTTTTTCCAATTTCTTACAATGGCAGCAGCGTGCACATTGTAAATTACTTTACACTGGCAGCCGTGTGCTCAATGTACTCGTAATTAGTATTCCCTCGCCATAAAGGCAGATTTTCTCCGACTTCAGAGGTACTCACGTTATCGTCCTGAGTAAGACCAGGGACTCGAACAAATGCCGGACAGTAGGTTCGAACCCGAGCTATGAGGCGTCTCACAGTTAGCAGGCCGAGCTACTATCAACTACTCTAGGCAGTCCCCGATGTCTTCAATTCTCAACCGGTCTCTTCTTGTTGCACCTATAATTCTGCGTAGACACTTCATCTCTGTTGTGACTAGTTTTCTTCTATCAATTGTTGTCAGCGTCCAGGTTTGGCACTGGTAGCATAATGTGGGAGAAACATTGTGTTGCACATTGCTCTTTTTGTGTTCATGGTGACATGTTTGCATTTTAAAATTGACGCCATTTGTCCTATCATTTGATTTGCTTTGTTGCATCTGTGTTGAATTTCATTAGTTATTCTTCTATTTGCTGAAAAACTGCTTCCCAGGTATGTGAAGTCTTTGACTTGTTTAACAAGTGATTAACAGGTGGTCGATATGGAGAGTTCCAAGAAGAAGAAGAATTGCCAACCTTCACTCTGATGCTCTTGTTTGTGATCTTGTTTCTTCTTATATTGTTGTACACATTGAAGCCTGGCAGAAGCTTGTCGTACACTAGACAAAGAAATTTAAGAATTAGCAACGTAAACGAGGAGAACAGACACACTTTCAAATGAAAGAACCATTACCTTTATTATGCATCTTCCATAAAGGAGTTTCTGATCTCCAGAGGGTTAAGTGGATCTACTGGCCTGGGCATGCCAGTGTTTGCAGACATGAGAGAATGGACTGGCTTGTATCAATAGCATTAATTGTTGGGGAGTTTAGGATGGATAAATGAGATGTTCTTCGGTCTAATCACGATTGTATATTAGATGAAGATACTTAAATAGTTGTTGAATCGATCCAGTGAAAATAATGAGTTTGGAGTTGTAGAAGTAGAATGGGATGACTGAGGGGCAGGATAAGGAGTGTGTTTAACCAGCGAGGCACAGGAACCATCCGTATTCATACCCTTCGACATCTGTTGGGGGAGACTGAACAACCCTTCTTGCAAGATGTAGCTTCATATTTGTTCTGGCCCTTAGTCACAATCAATCAATTATTCAAGTGCCATGCCGCTGGCGTAGGCGATCATGTCTCTCCACAACTCTCTTTGCTTGGTGCATGTAATCAGTTCTGGCGTCGATCTTTTGTCGAACCATAATGTCAGGCCATCCACCATCTTCTCCCTCTGTCTTCCACGATCTCTCCTTCCCTGAATTTTACCTGTTGTCACCAAATGTTCTAAACATTCTCTTCGCATTATATGCTCGAAGAACATTGATTGTCGGATTCGTATTCTTTTGATAAGGTTTCTTTGTGTGCAGGCCTGATTTAAAACCTTTGCATTTGTTTTCTTTACTGTCCATGGAATTTTCAGCATTCTTCTGTAAAACCACATCTCTGCGACCCCTAATAATCTTATTGATTGTTTGTTCATTGTCCGTGATTTGCTGCCATACATAAGTATTGGTTCAATATAGCACTGGAGTACTCGTTTTCGCAGTGTCATTGGTAGTGAGTTCACTCATAGTATGTTCCTCATGTTCATAAAAGCTGCTTTCGCTTGAGCTATTCTACTCCTAATCTCTGTTGTACATCTTCCATCTGATGTTAGGAATGTTCCCAGATACTTGAATCGATGGACTTGTTTCAGTGTTGGATTATTTATTTTGATATTATATTTTGGTTTTTCCTGTTTCTTGGAGACAACCATAACCTCTGTTTCCTTTATATTCATGTTTAGTCTCAATAGAGTTCAAATATGATATGCCTTTATGGAAAACAAGAGTTCAAATATGATATGCCTTTATGGAAAACAATGATAATGGAAACAAAGATGACACATACTTCAACAAAACATGTTGCTGAAGGAAAGATAACATTTGAAATGGTCGAAGGGATAAGTCAAATAACATAAACATTCATGGATAGATGACATAGCAGAATCCGGTCAAAAAATCAAAATAACTATCACCCAGACCCAGTGGCGGTTCGTCATTAAAGTCACGGGCCGGCCCCAAAGATAATTTGTAACGTGTATTTATTATTTTATAAATTAAAGCATAACAACCCAAAACCATGATTTTTCCGAAAAAATGTATGTCTGGCCCCACCAACAAAAATTATCACGAGCCGCCACTGCCCAGACCACTACAAGACAATAACTAAAGAAAAATAGAAAACCACGACACTGGACAACAACACGGTAACAGTGTGACGACAAAAGAAGAAGAAATGCAAACTTCATAAGTAAATTAAATTAGTTGTCCCTCTAGCTTCTTCATAACTTAGGGGATGAAGATGTTTTATCACTTCACGTATTTAAATCATATTTTCGGGAAGTAGGGAGATCAATTCCTTTCCTCACGTGTGGTGCGTCGAGTGTAGGATTGAATTCACAACCCTCTTGTGTCCTAGTCGATAGCACTTTTACAATGACTTCCTTCATACAATGGATAACTTGCAGTTGCAGATTCATGATAGTCATAGGTTTTAGAGAAGAATGATTTGTATAATCTTGTCACTTCATCAAAACTACCTCTTTCACTTAAATTTAGTTCTTAAACCCTGTCATTTTCTCGTTAATTTGTACTGGTAACCAAAGTATGAGAAATATAAGACGGTTACCCAATACTCCGATAGTGAATCAACCGCCATTTTGCATAGGCCTCCACTGTTTAGAACGCTGATCACAACCGCACGACCGAGTTCTGCACACGGCACAGCAGCGTTTGGTAACGGTTCTAGGCCACCATTTCGCCTGGATGAAAACCAACACAGCACTTGTAAGCTAATGCGGCTTGTAGTGTGTAGTGTGTAGTGAAAACTGCTGTTTGACCTGGTATACAACAATTACCTCAGTATCATATTGAGTATGATTTACCACATTAGGTTAAACGAATAACTGGTCTACGAATAACTGTAAAGCAATAGTAGGTTTAATATAAAATGAGAGGAATGCAGGAGAAGTGCTTAAAGCAGAGAAATGTCTGGTAAACCACTAGTAACATGTGTTATAAGACTGAGAAGATGTAGATATGTTGGGCATACCTTGAGAAGAAATTATCAAAGAATGCCAAAGCAGGCATTGAAGTGGTAGACAAAGAGTTCAAGAAGGAGAAGATGCATTAAGGAGACCCTGAAACGAACTTTGGTGAGAGGCAAAAATATAGGACTCAATTCTATGGAAGAGATTGAGCGAGTTGCCCAGGAGAGAACGGTGCGGCGAAATTACTTGCAGGCCCCATGTAACGTATAACTGTACGAGAGAAATATATAAGTATTAGTAGGTTTAAGATTATTAAAAGCAACAACACAAAGCTCTAGCCTTCAAAAACGATATATAGCATAACTTTACTTCTTCATGTACCGTGTTCTTTGCTGAACATCACTTAAATCACAACCCATCTAGAAGATTCCATTTTTAGACAGTTCTCCTACCACCTCCAACGATTTCTGTCACGGTCCTCTAATAGACTGTCGTTAGCAAATTGCTGCCACCCTAGCAGTCCTACTGAATCTCTCGCCGTCTTAGGCTTCAGCTGAAATCATGATCAACCATGTTCGGATTCCACCTCCGTGGTCTTCCTCCATGCCGGGATGTCTCTGTAATTATCTTCTCCATCCCTAAAGGAGTTTTACTCCATTCGTGAAGTTTTACGCTTCCAAAATACATAAATTTTCATATTTATATCACTAGCTCGTTTTCTTTAATTTGAGTTACATCTGGATAGATCTGTTTGTTCTGAATATGGTATACGGAGAACTCTTATGCAACACTTATATCCTAAAACAGGTATATGCTTTTCCATTACCTTATTAAATAACCAGATCTCACGTTCATTTTCTGACTGCTGAGAATATGCATGTTCTTAGTATTTTGATCTTTGTTGTCCAATCGTATCTCTTCCATTGCGGTTTTATGTGCTTAAATTTGTTGAACATTGTATTTCTTCTTCGTTTGATTTCTTTCATTCTATTACCATATCTTGACAGCAGTCAACCGAGATATTCAAAAAAGATTACTTTGTCTATTCTTTTTACCTGTATATAAAAGTCATGTAAAGGATATACCAAGATTTTCATTTAGTAGTATTATTGTTACAATTACTATGTGGAGTCCGCGCCCTCACAGTTATTACTCAGGTGAGCCCCAGTATACAAAAATGTTGGAAAGAACTAGTTTAGATTTTATTACAAATAATTACCTTTTAATTTATTTTCCTTCATGTCCTGTTTGCTTCTGGAACATATGTGTGGACGTGTGTTGTACGTGTGAGTGCAAACAATAATGGCATTGTGTGCTTATACTTATACATCTAGATATATATATTTGTAAGTGTATGGGATTATGTTTGTGTGTGTGTGCGTTTATTTGTGCTTCTGTGCAAATGTACATTTATGTAATTGTAATTACGAGTTAATTGGACCTACTATGTGTTACCAGAGCCAAACATGGACACGTCACAAAAAATAACTACATGTGAAATGCGCTGCCTGCGAAAAGTTACCAACAACATCAGAAAAGACAGTCACAAATGTTGCAGAGTTTGTTCATTGCGTTTCATTTTGTTTTCATAGTGACAAAACATTTGCAGGCTTCTTATTAAACATTATGTTTGAAATGTCTCCAACGTGTATGTGATAGTGTTTATCATTTTCCAGAACTCACAACTGTATAATAAAACACTCTTCTATATATTTTAAAATATATTGCCCGTCTGCCCAGCGTGTTCGTAGCGCGTTGGACTGCGGGTGACTAGCCTCTGTGTGTGCGGGTTCAATTCCACGGCCTGGCAGAAAAGCCACATATTTCCCAGATTCACGGTGGCACCGAACCGAAGGGTTACGATGTCTATGGCACCGAGCCGAGAGCTGAAAAGCTCAAGTGCTTCTGGATCGAAAAAAAATATATATATATATATTAAAAGAGAGCATTAAAACAAGGAAAATTAAATATTTCGGACACATCAAATGACATGAGTGCCTGGAGAAATTAAGTTTGGAAGGAATGGTGCCTGGAAGAAGAACGAGAGGAAGATCTAGAAGACGATGGGTGCAGGATGTCATTGATGATCTGAGAATGACTGCTGCTGACGCCGGTCAAACTTGACAAAACAGAGAGTTTTTCATGACTTGCTGTTATGAGAGCCAAGTTCCGGAAGAGCAAGCTACTTGTAATGATGATATATTTTAATACTCAATAACACTTCTATATATTTTATGATATGTGAGTATCTTTACGCATTTGTAACTATGTTTTTGCGAGAAAGTATATTTATGTGTGCGCAAGCATACACAGCGAAGATGGAAAAATGTTAGGCATACTCTGAGAAGAGATGATCAAAGAGTCACAAAGCAGGCATTGAATTGTGGTTCAAGTGGTTTAAGAAAGAAAGGACGCTCTAGGCAATCAACTTTCTGAAGTAGTGTGTCTCTTGGTTGTGATTAGTCTTTTACTTTCAAAGAATCAGCAGTTGCGTTAAAAGGTGGATGACTCACCCAGAACTATGACGGTTTTCTTTAAATTTAACCGAAAAAAAACTAGCAAACATATTATCATACAATTTGACCACATGTTGCAAAAGACATTGATTTTGATGGTAGAGAACATTTAGTGTATGCATTGTAATTATTTATATATATATTTTTTTTTCTTGATAATATATTTAACCCCTCTCTCTGAACATTCATCGTGCAGTGGATTTCACTAACATAAGAAGTGCAATAATCCATAACTATAGCGTGAACCTAATTGTTTTGAAGTTATGACTATTGCAATATAGTCCTTCCAAATAAAAAAAAATTCAGATTAGAACAGCAATCATCATCATCAAGGTGCGTATCCTTTATAGGACGTTGCTCTCTTTGCAGCGGATCTGAAATTCATTCTGTCTCTTGCCAGTTCACCCACTTCGTCGATGGTCATGTTCATGGTTTCTTTAATATCTTGTAGCCATCTTCTTCTTGGTATGCCTCTGCGTCCTGGGATCCTGCCCTCTAATATTATTCTCTCCAGGCAATCGTGACGCGTGATGTAGAACAACAATATCTCTGCTTATATACAGTTTAGACAACAAGTAATAGAGCAATACAAAAAAATATCTCCCAAGAGGTCAGAAGCAATATCGTCATCATCATCATCAAGTAGCTTGTCCCTTCCAGAACTTGGCTCCCATGACAGCAGTCCTGAAAACTCTGTTCTGTGCAAGTTGACCGGCGTCAGCAGCAGTCATTCTCAGATCGTCAATGACATCTTTCACCCATCTTCTTCTATGTCTTCCTCTTATTCTTCTTCCAGGCACCATTCCCTCCAAGATAATTTTCTCTAGGCACTCATTTCGTTTGGTGTGTCCGAAATATTGAATTGTCCTTGATTATATGCATTTCCTTGATATCGTCATAGTGAGCCTAAATTCAGTTGTAAATTCAACCACGAACGATAGATCAAATACTTAATATGATGCCATGTCTTACCAAATATAACAACAGACAAAGCTCACATTAGAGTTAAGTGTTTTGTTTTAAGATTACAAGTGTACCAACCTGTTGCCTTGCAGGTTGGCTGCTGCCTTGCAGGTTGGCTGTTGCCTTGCAGGTTGGCTGCTGCCTTGCAGGTTGGCTGCTGCCTTGCAGGTTGGCTGCTGCCTTGCAGGTTGGCTGCTGCCTTGCAGGTTGGCTGTTGCAGGACAGTTCAAAGACTAACGGAGAGTGAACCCAACAAACGCTAGTTGAAATCGGACACGTCGACGAAGGAAAAGCACCAGAGCTCCAAATGGTACTGAAGATGTGACGTAAAACAAACGTTCTTGGCAAAGCTGTTTATATATAACAATATGAATGATCAAAATGGCCGAAAAAGAACGATCGAGAGAGAGAGAGAGAGAGAAGATTACTTTTAAAACAGACTACACTGGTGCATTTAAAAAAACTACTGATCTATAAGTTATGAAGGGCACTGTTCAAATACCAGATAAGGTATAAGAATTATTTTTTTGTCGAGTGTACAAAATAAAAATAACCACCTGTACACTGCGTGGTGACAGCTTCGGCGTAGCGGTTTTTAGAATTTCCAGTCTTTAGAAAACCCTTTCCAATCCAACGATCCAGATAATGATTGATTGATTGATTTATATGACAATCATCATTGTACTTCGATGAATATCAATGTATGCTACGATCTCTTTCTTACATAGTAATATTTCATCAGCAGTGCACTGAATTTCGTAACACTTACTTTACTGCCTACTCTCTTCGATTTTTAACTGACAAAGGATGTTTATCTGCTCAACTTCAAAATAGGACCTACGTTTTTTCCTCTGTCTTCGATAAGACTAGGAACTCAATCTCAAACCTGCTACGCGTTAAGGGCAAAAAAATCAGAGAAGAACAACAACAACAACAAAAAGTTGGTCTACACGTTCCGATATTACCAACACAAGGTTCGTCCTTAGGTTGAAACACGTTCTGATATTACCAACACAAGGTTTGTACTTAGTATGAAACACTTTCTGATATTACCAACACAAGGTTCGTCCTTAGTTGAAACACTTCTGATATTACCAACACAAGGTTCGTCCTTAGTATGAAACACTTTCTGATATTACCAACACAAGGTTCGTCCTTAGTATGAAACACTTTCTGATATTACCAACACCAAGGTTCGTACTTAGGTTAAAACACGCTCTGATATTACCAACACAAGGTTCGTCCTTAGTATGAAACACGTTCTGATATTACCAACACAAGGTTCGTCCTTAGTATGAAACACTTTCTGATATTACCAACACAAGGTTCGTCCTTAGTATGAAACACTTTCTGATATTACCAACACAAGGTTCGTCCTTAGTATGAAACACTTTCTGATATTACCAACACAAGGTTCGTCCTTAGTATGAAACACGTTCTGATATTACCAACACAAGGTTCGTCCTTAGGTTGAAAGTATCTCAGCAAGAGGCTTTAACCCTTGCATAACAAAAATATATAAATGTGATACATACAAACAGAGTAAACAACAAAAATATGCACTATGATACATACTACAAACAGAGTAACAACAAATATATCAATATGATACATATACAAACAGAGTAAACAACAAATATATCAATATGATACATACTACAAACAGAGTAAAACAAAAATATCAATATGATACATACTACAAACAGAGTAAACAAAATATATCAATGTATACATACTACAAACAGATTAAACAAGAAAAATATATAAATGTGATACATACTACAAACAGATTAAACAACAAAAATATATCAATATGATACGTACTACAAACAGATTAAACAAGAAAAATATATCAATGTGATACATACTACAAACAGAGTAAACAACAAAAATATATAAATGTGATACATACTACAAACAGAGTAAACAACAAAAATATATCAATATGATACATACTACAAACAGATTAAACAAGAAAAATATATCAATGTGATACATACTACAAACAGATTAAACAGAAAATATATAATGTGATAATATACAAACAGATAAACAACAAAAAATATCAATTGATACTATACAAACATTAAACAAAATATATCATGTGTATACACAAACAAGTAAAAAAAATATATCAATGTGATACATACTACAAACGAGTAAGAACAAATATATCAATATGATCATACCAAACAGGTAAACAACAAATATATAAATGTGATATATACAAACAGAGTAAACAACAAATATATCAAGTGTATACTACAAACAGAGTAAACAAAAATATATCAATGATACATCTACAAACAGTTAAACAGAAATATATCAATATGATATATACAAACAGAGTAAACAACAATATATTGATAACATATGGCAGCATAAAAATTGTGTTAAATATCGATACAATATTAATATAACAAGATTGTAAAGACAACTTGACATTAGAGACACATAATAAAACAATATATCAGTGGCGGCTCGTCATTAAAGGCCAATGGGGTCGGCCCCACCAAAAATAGTGTATAACGTGTATTTATTATTTTATAAATTAAAATATAGCAACCAAAAACCATGATTTATCCGGAAAAAATGTCTGGCCCCACCAACAAAAATTATCACGAACTGCCACTGCAATATATATATATATATACATAAAACCATACTAGTGCGAATAATTAAGGCAAGCAGTCAGCGAGTAGACATATACATTAATTATAAGAAATATGAAATGGAGAATATATGTCACTGGTGACATTTGTATGGCATTAAATTTGATCTTCTTCTTGTTAACTCTTTTCTTCTTCCTCTTCATATGTTCCATATCGACTACTTGTTAACCACTCTGTGTGATTTGTATATGATCTGAGTCTAAGAGAGATTGTGCGTTGTGTTAGTTGTGAGTCTACACGTAGGCAAACATATCTGATTTCTAGGATACCTTTTTATTTACTAGGATAGATTCCCTAGGTTCCTACCTCAGTCTCCTCTTACGACATACCTTGTAAGTCGCAGTATTACTATTATTGGCTCCCCCTGTGAGCCCCTACAAACACGTGTGATTTCTTTTCAGATTATGTCTTCATATTTCCATCTTATATGTGCTATAGAAATTGTTACTAGTGGTTGATCAGACATTTCTATGATTTCATCAATTCTGAATTCAGCTTTCTATGATCATTGTTTATTCATTCTACTTTCTAATGTTAACTATCTAAATTATATTTGAACTTTTGTGTATGTGAAAACGCTTGCAAGATGCAACATCGATGTTCCATGATCTCTGATTTGTTTTAACATCTCATTCATCATCAAATAGCTTGTCCTGAACAGAACTTTGTCACCCCAACAGTCCTCCGGAATTTCAATCTCTCATATGCCAGATGTCCTGTCTCTGCAGCCGCCATGTTCAAACCATCAGTTACATTCTGAATCCATCTTCTCCGTGGTCTTCCTCTTCTTCTCTTTGCCAGTATGCCTCCTTCCATGATGGTCTTCTCCAGCCCTTCACGTCTTTTTATATGTCCAAAATATCTCAATTTTCTCTTTCTTATTTGCAGCATCAGCCAGGTTTCTTTGATTTTAAGTTATTTCGGGATAGATCTATTTGTTCTCTTCTCTATCCGTGATATACGAAGGACTTCTGTAACACTTATATTCAAAAGCACATATATGTTTTTCCACTACCTTATTAAATGTCCATACGTCACACCTAAACGTTGCCACTGGGAATATGCATGCTCTTGGTATTCTGATTTTTGTTTTCTTATCAGTTCCATTCCTGAACATCTAAAAGAGTAAAATGTAATTTTACCAAAATAATATAGTTACCACACAATGCAATTTGTACAAATTGTATATTTAGAAACCGTGACTGTATTAAAACAATTGATCATCATCAGGTGCCTTGCGCGCTAACGTAGGCGATCATGTATCTCCACAAATATCTGTCGATGGTTTTTGCTATCAACTCAGATTTTGACGCTCTACCGTGCCATGATTGGTACTTATGCATATTTATTCCTTTAGTTTTTACGGGGTTAGGCCCTGTAGAAAATTTCAGTTTTAGTCAAAAACATGGATTTTTCAAAGTGTTTAGTTCTATAAAGTAAAACATTCGTATTATCGATTACACATATCAAATTATTTTGTTTTGTTTTGTGTATTAGAATTACAACATTAATAAGAAACGCCAAATTTCAACCTTTTTTCTTTCAAATTCCAAGTTTAAAACTGAGTTTTCTCAAATTCACTTTTTCCAATTTATCTGTGTCGGAATTTCCCTGAGCTTTAACTAATAATAAAGCTAGATATACGAAATTTGAGGTGAATATCCCACATATAATTTGGTAGCTACAGATCCATTTCAAATTACATTTTTTGTGAAAATGTGTTTTTAAAATTAATTTTTAATGTGAAATGATGATACATTTTGTGCGGTTTTTTTGCAAGTATAACTTTAAAAATAAAATATATTTCATGATATTTTACAGAAAATAAAGGGACGTGTAGCTGTAAATATTCTTACAGTTTATGAATCACCCCTTTGTTTCTCAATATATATTTTTGTTTTTTAAATATTAAGATTCTATATTAATCATTTTTTAAAGATGGCCGCTGTTGCCATGGAACCCATGCAATTTATTTTTTAAAAACATTAAAATAGATCTACATTCTTAGCCCATTATAAAATAATAGCTCTAACTTAATTAATAAAGAAAAATGTTATTTTTCGGAGACAAACCCCTTAAGAAGATAAAAAAAAAAAGCAAGTTGGAATTTATTTTAACGAAGCAACTTCACGGATTGCTAGTTAAGACAGATTAGGCAACGTTTTATATATTCCGCTCATACTGTTATACGTTACATAGGGCCTGCAAGTAATTTATCCTACTGCTATACGTTACATAGGGCCTGCAAGTAATTTATCCTACTGTTATATCTTAGTCAACTCGCTCAACCTCTCCTATGGAAGTGAGTTTGATATTTCTCTCCCCTCTCAGCAATGTTCGATTCAGCGTTTACCTAGGGTGTCCTCTCCTTTACCAGTCATGCAATTCATAAAAGAACAACAGATTAAATAGTTTGGATACCTGACAAAAATGCCCTTGTATCGCCCTACCACAGAGAGCCACACAGAAAAAGTATAATTAGTACAAAGCAAGAGGAAGACCATGCAAAAGATGGAGTGACGACATCAAGAACAGCATTACAACAATGAATATCAGCTTACAAAGTGCCTTAAAACAAACACACACAAGATCACTACGTCCCCCCCCCAACACTTCTATAAAGAAGTAAATTGTGGACGAGAAGAAGTCCTCCCTTCTTGAACCATTTTCTTTCATTTCAATGTCTGTTTTGATATTATTTTATCATTTATTCTTATGGTATACTCTACATATCTCCATCTTGTCCTTCTTATAACAGTTGTTACTGGAGGCTGGTTGGACATTTTTATGATTTCATTACTTTTTTCTGAGCTCGTCCCTTTTTCGTGTTCATTATTTTTCGCAGACATCTAATTTCAAATGCATTCAACTTACTTTCTATATCTTTAGCCATTTTCCAACTCTCGCTGGCATATGTTAGAATTGATACAACATTTGAATTGAAAATTCGTAATTTAGTTTTTAAACTATAATTTGCATTTCCATATTTTATTTATAATTTTAATACTTGATGTTGCTTTGATAATTCGTAGAATAATTTATTTTCTAAATTTCCTTTGCAATCAAAATTGCTACCCAAATAGATGAACTGGTCTCTATTTTTTTTCGTTTTAGATTCCAGGGTGATATCTGAATTACTCGCCATATGTGTCGTCATTATATTTGTCTTTTCATAGATTATCTGCAGTTCAACGTTTGATGCTATAAATGACAAGTTGTCTGTTTTTCTTTGCATATCTTGGTTGTTTGTTGACGCAGTACCGTCAGCGAACTTTTGTTTTACTTCTTATATTATATTTGTGAATACCAACCGTTGATAATTAAATTTTAAAATTAATATTGCAGCATACAGTCACAATTTATGGTATTATTTTTTATTTTGGATCCAGAAACACTTGAGCTTTTCAGCTTTTCGATGCAATACTTGCTTATTTCAATAGCTGTTTCACTTTGTAACGATCTAATTTAAGCAGTTTAGGTTAATACATATATCATTATCAAGGAATCATTGTGGTTAAACTTTTGTCTTGTGCTATGAAGGTCGTGGGTTCGAACCCAGATCGCAACATTCTGTTCAGGAGTGAAGTTTTCTAGAGGCCTCTAACATTATTGCCGGATCTACGGAGCTCGTGTTTTGTACAATACTCTCGGTAGACGGCTTGCAATTTCTGCCGAGTGGGAACCGGCCCTATGAGGTAAAACCAAGCGCAATGAAGATACCCTTTCTGCTTTAGACCCGTTAAACCCCTTACCATTAACCACTAGCCCTTTCGCTGCTACATACTTTCCGAAGGCTGAGCTAAAAATAGCTACTCTTTGTTTCTAGGTCATAAACGTGAATGTACGCCTATAGCAGTGACAGTAGCAATGTATAACGTGTTAACACGTCTTTAGCCCACAGAGGAGAGATAATAACAGACGTGTTAATGTGTCTTTAAAAGTGAATGGGGAAAACGTATATATACGTCCTTAGCAGCTAACGAGCTAGAGTGATCTACAAATGTGCACCAATCACACACCAGCCACTAAAGTGGTTTCTTACATATAACACTTACTTTCTGCATGTACGAAACCTTTCAAGTTTGTATGATATATATACTGAGGGGCGGCTCAAAAAGGAAAGAAGAAAAACAACATCACATGTGGAGACAAGAGAGAGCGCAGAGTGCAGAGAGAACATCCTATGTATCAGCGCCCGTCTCCAGTTTTACCTGCAGCAACTGTGGCAAGGAGTGCCACTCCACAAAAGGCCATTACAGCCACAAGAAACGTGATTCAGTGCAGAACATACTACGTGACGTAAGAGCTATTGTCTCCGGAGACAAAGAGACCAATGATGATAGTAAAATACTGTAATGAGTGTCTAGAG
The DNA here is from genome assembly GCA_020796225.1 of Arion vulgaris. NCBI lineage: Eukaryota > Metazoa > Mollusca > Gastropoda > Stylommatophora > Arionidae > Arion > Arion vulgaris. The sequence continues at coordinate 75,266,663 of CM036754.1, read as the reverse complement.
AAGATTTTTTTGGAGGGAATGATGCTTGGAAGAAGAATGAGAAGAAGACATAGAAGAAGATGGGTGCAAAATATCATTGACGATCTGAGAATGACTGCTGCTGACGCCGGCAAACTTGCAAAGAACGGAGAGTTTTTCAGGACTGTTGCATGGGAGCCAAGTTCCTGAAGAGACAAGCTACTTGATGATGATGATGATGAGCTAGATGTTTGCTGTCGAAATTTGAATGACATGACATCAACTCTAAATGCCTCCATGTCTGCACGAAGTGTCCGACATCTGCCCTCAGTCATTCTCAACTATTCTATGACATCTTGCGTTCAACTTTTCCTTGATCTTTCTCTTGTCCTTCTGTTCCCTCCAGGCCGATCTTTTCCAGAGAATTATGTCATTTTATAGGATCACAGTATTATATTTTGTCTCATTTTTATATTATTTAACGTTCACATTTTATCATTTTTATATTATTTACCATTCCCATGTTATCGTTTTTATATTATTTAACATTCAAATTTTATCATTTTTATATTATTTAACATTCAAATTTTATCATTTTTATATTATTTAACAATCAAATTTTATCATTTTTATATTATTTAACATTCAAATTTTATCATTTTTATATTATTTAACATTCAAATTTTATCATTTTTATATTATTTAACATTCACATTTTATCATTTTTATATTATTTAACATTCAAATGTTATCATTTTTATATTATTTAACATTCAAATTTTATCATTTTTATATTATTTAACATTCAAATTTTCTCAGTTTTATTTAACATTCCCATTTTCTCAGTTTTATTTAACATTCACATTTTCTCAGTTTTATTTAACATTCACATTTTCTCAGTTTTATTTAACATTCACATTTTCTCAGTTTTATTTAACATTCACATTTTCTCAGTTTTATTTAACATTCACATTTTCTCAGTTTTATATTATTTAACATTCACGTTTTATCATTTTTATATTATTTAACATTCACATTTTCTCAGTTTTATATTATTTAACATTCACATTTTTCAGTTTTATATTATTTAACATTCACATTTTATCATTTTTTTATTATTTAACATCCACATTTTCTCATTTTTATATAATTTAACATGCACATTTTCTCAGTTTTATATACTTTATCATCCACATTCTCTCATTCTGATCTTCTTCATCCACTTATCTGCAATTTTAATATGTTATAAATGGAACAAATTTGTTATTTTTTCTATCCATTATATTCTGTGCCAGGCTGAACTTGAATTCAAAGATATTAATCGATTTTTCAAATGTTTTATCAATAATCCATGCCTCACAGTAATACGTTGCTGTGTGAACAATGCAGGCTCTTAAAAATCTATGTTTTATCTTTGTAGCAATTCCCTTCTATATGCCTTATAGTTATTTCAATTTCTGCAGAATCATGTTCATTCATATTTTATCTCTGTTATTATAACTCCATTACAAACGAACCTCAATATTCAAAACTATCAACTTTTTTCAATGTATTTCTACTAATGTAAATATCAGCTTTTATATATGTTTTATGCACGCCTGTCCAACGTGTTCGTAGTGATATGGACGACGGGTGACAAACCCCCTGTGAGTTGGTTCAATTCCGTGGACTGGCAGAAAAGCCACATGTTCTCCGGATTTACTGTGTTCGTGGCACCGAACCGGATGGTTACGATGTCCCTAGCACTGAGCCGAAGAGCTAAAAGCTCAAGTGCTTCTGGATCGAAAATATATATATATATCAGTTTCAGTGTGGAATATCTTCATTGCACGCCGGACATGTCCATAGATGCTCCGATCTCCTTCGCAATATCTCCAACAGCGTCCAGCGACTTACCGTGCCAGTTCGATATTGATTGATGAGCCTACTCATATACCTGTTATACTGTTCCCTTCTTGCTACTCCAATCTTCAAACCCAGCTCCCGCAATCTAGTAATTGACGTGGATTGGTTTATATATATATGTTTTATCAGTTGTAAAGATTTTAGATTGTGTCCCATTACGATGCAAGTTTTAATCTTATCTATAACTATGACGCACCAATCAATTTCTCAATAGAACTTGTATGATAACTACTAATATTGAAATATGCAGTTAATTTGTTGGTATAAATTTTCTTGGAAAAAATATTTCTCTAGCGTCATGGATATTCTAAGGCTGCTTGCAAAAATCACTGAGATCCAACAGGTAGTTTTCGAGAAAATCAATTTCAAACGTGCTCACGAATTAATGGACAGACTATAGAAGCTTTCTTTAGTAATGTTTGAGTATGGAATAATTTGCTTTGAAACGAATCCCCCAGGTTGGTGGTAGTACGATGTGCTAACTACCCATTCATTATAAAAGACGTAGTTACAGAAATTACGAAATAAAAACAAGTCTTTCAAAACAATGGACCCACTCCTTTTTACGTGTGATTTGGGGATTTCGAGAACGCAGTGGACAGCATAGATAGGCAAACGATATGGAATATCTTGAAACACTTTGGGGTACCAAGGAATACTACAACCAACACCCAGCACATGTACGAGGGGTTTTCTTGAAATTTGTATTCACTATGAAAGACTGTCGGATGAATTCTAGGTCACTACTGGTTTTAGATAAGAATGTCTGCTGTCTTCTTCTCTACTTTTTGCTCATCAAATCGACTAAAAGGCATATACCACGTACGGAAAATGAATTCAGTGTACACTTATGTCAAAGTTGAGAATCTGAACTTTGATAATGATCTTGCCTTGCTCTATCTGATAATGATCTTGCCTTGTTCTATCTGATAAGGATTCCGCCTTGTTCTATCTGATAAGGATTCCGTCTTGCTCTAACACAGACTACAAGACATGCAGGACAAAATTGTGATTCTTGGATCATTTAATGATCTTAACCATCTGACTCATTTACCATTAGAACACATTGTGGCAACTGGTAAAATTGAGGGTAGACGAGACAGAGGAAGACACAGAGAGAAAATTTTGGATAGCCTGACTTCATGGCACAGTAGAGAGTCAACATCTGAATTGATAGCAAACACCAAAGGTAGAGATTTGTGGAGATCCATGATCGCCTACGCCAACCGGCACGGTACCTGATGATGATGATGAAGACCATCTGACTTATAGTACGCAAGGCAAACAAAGTCGAACAGGAACAAAAAGTATTAGAAAAGCAATGAAAAAATGAACGCCATTTAAGCGCATTTAAGTGACGTTTCGCCCACGCTAAAATACATTTTGACCATTCAAATGACTGCTCGTACGCAGTTGATCCCTTAGCCAGAGATACGCCAGGGAAAATTGTAATAAGCATATCTACTGTATCACATTCAACCCAGTTTCCTCGTTAAGATACCGCCTATTATCGTTGGTTGCTAGAATATATAACTGAAGTTCTATATTGTTTTCTTTGTGTTGTTCTGTGAACTTTCGGAAGGGAAACGGCACCAAGGCAGACCACTGCTCAGATAAAATGATGTCTGTAAAGCCTCAATGAAAAACTTTTCTATCGGTCCCAAAAATAAGAAAAACTAGCTGTTGACCAAGTTATGTAGAAAAATAATATTTCACAAAGGTGCATTATGCAGAATCTTTTGAAAAGAGATTTAGGGATCAACTGAAAGACAAACACAAACTCAGAAGTTGTCACAGTAAAACACTTGCCATTTGACCGTCTGTAAAGAAGACAAAGGCCATATATAAATGTATATAATATCTACTAGTAAACGTACTTTATTCGAGTTCCATGTAAATACATTGAATTACTTTCCAATGACCTTTGATCTCAGTGTAGATGTCATCGAGTTCTTATTCCTACAGGAGATGGCGGATAAAACCCGTGATTAAGTTGAGAATATTATAGGACCCTTGACAAATGAAAAATTCATAGAATATGATAAAATATGTAGAAATCATTATTACTAATTAAAAGTTCTACAAAATGTCATCAGTCTCAAAATTGCATCAGGGACCTACGTTTTGCTCTGCCGCTGAAGTTTTCCTGTATTAGAAGGAAGTATCTCCAGCGATAAACACCAAGTGAAACACATCAAAGACAAAGACTTTATATAACTAGAAGAATGTTTTCATTAAATGGAAGAATAGCTATGGAAATCTAACATAAAGCAAATAAAATCAAAAGACAGATTGCTTCAATTTTGAAATGCAAACATGTCACAATGAACACTAAAAGATAATTGCACATCACAATCTTTATCCCAATAGTATGTTATCAGAGCCAAAACTAGACGCTGACATCAAACGATAGAAGAAAACTAGTCATCACAGTGATGAAGTGTCTATGCATATGATGGGAGTATCAAGAAGAGACCGATTTAGAAATGGAGACTTCAGGGAAAAAAGTGTGTACAACATCAGCACTGAACTTCATCAAGAAACAATAAATTAAATGGTTCAGCCACATAAACAGAATACCTACAGACAGTGAGCTTCAAAGAGCAATCCGATACACTGAATACAAGTAAAATGCTGTCACGCTCGTGGACCTGAAATAACAGAGGCGATGAAGAACACTATTTATGAAGCGCACAAAGCCGTTCTAGAAATATTCTATCAACGCGTGAGACAAAACAGGATTAGAAAAGCAATAGAAAATAAAGATAAGAGAAACAGGTTCATCAGCTAAGAAAAATGGTGCATCAGAATCACAGTCATAGAGAACACATGGTTGTCATCAAAGTGCATAGAGCACATGGTTGATCAAAGTGCACTAAGAGAACACATGGTTGTTCATCAAAGTGCACTAAGAGAACACATGGTTGTTCATCAAAGTGCACTAAGAGAACACATGGTTGTTCATCAAAGTGCACTAAGAGAACACATGGTTGTTCATCAAAGTGCACTAAGAGAACACATGGTTGTTCATCAAAGTGCACTAAGAGAACACATGGTTGTTCATCAAAGTGCACTAAGAGAACACATGGTTGTTCATCAAAGTGCACTAAGAGAACACATGTTGTTCATCAAAGTGCACTAAGAGAAACATGGTTGTTCATCAAAGTCACTAAGAGAACACATGGTTTTCATCAAAGTGCACTAAGAGAACACATGGTTGTTCATCAAATGCACTAAGGAACACATGGTTGTTCATCAAAGTGCACTAGAGAACACATGGTTGTTCATCAAAGTGCACTAAGAGAACACATGGTTGTTCATCAAAGTGCACTAAGAGAACACATGGTTGTTCATCAAAGTGCACTAAGAGAACACATGGTTGTTCATCAAAGTGCACTAAGAGAACACATGGTTGTTCATCAAAGTGCACTAAGAGAACACATGGTTAAAAGTCTCAATCAAAGTGCACTAAGAGAACACATGGTTGTTCATCAAAGTGCACTAAGAGAACACATGGTTGTTCATCAAAGTGCACTAAGAGAACACATGGTTGTTCATCAAAGTGCACTAAGAGAACACATGGTTGTTCATCAAAGTGCACTAAGAGAACACATGGTTGTTCATCAAAGTGCACTAAGAGAACACATGGTTGTTCATCAAAGTGCACTAAGAGAACACATGGTTGTTCATCAAAGTGCACTAAGAGAACACATGGTTGTTCATCAAAGTGCACTAGAGACCATGGTTGTTCATCAAAGTGCACTTAGAGAACACATGGTTGTTCATCAAGTGCACTAGAGAACACATGGTTGTTCATCAAAGTGCACTAAGAGAACACATGGTTGTTCATCAAAGTGCACTAAGAGAACACATGGTTGTTCATCAAAGTGCACTAAGAGAACACATGGTTGTTCATCAAAGTGCACTAAGAGAACACATGGTTGTTCATCAAAGTGCACTAAGAGAACATACATGGTGTCATCATAAGTGCACTAAGAGAACACATGGTTGTTCATCAAAGTGCACTAAGAGAACACATGGTTGTTCATCAAAGTGCACTAAGAGAACACATGGTTGTTCATCAAAGTGCACTAGAGAACATGTGTCATCAAAGTGCACTAAGAGAACACATGGTTGTTCATCAAAGTGCACTTAGAGAACACATGGTTGTTCATCAAAGTGCACTAAGAGAACACATGGTTGTTCATCAAAGTGCACTAAGAGAACACATGGTTGTTCATCAAAGTGCACTAAGAGAACACATGGTTGTTCATCAAAGTGCACTAAGAGAACACATGGTTGTTCATCAAAGTGCACTAAGAGAACACATGGTTGTTCATCAAAGTGCACTTAGAGAACACATGGTTGTTCATCAAAGTGCACTAAGAGAACACATGGTTGTTCATCAAAGTGCACTAAGAGAACACATGGTTGTTCATCAAAGTGCACTAAGAGAACACATGGTTGTTCATCAAAGTGCACTAAGAGAACACATGGTTGTTCATCAAAGTGCACTAAGAGAACACATGGTTGTTCATCAAAGTGCACTAAGAGAACACATGGTTGTTCATCAAAGTGCACTTAGAGAACACATGGTTGTTCATCAAAGTGCACTGGTGATGGTCTTATCAGTAAATTATTCTAATTTATGTTTCCACGCGAGATCCCTCTTCAGGAGGAAACTCTTCCAGAGAAAAGTCTGGGAAATAATTCATAGCGAGAATCTCTAAGGACGCCTCACAGTTTCTAGTTTATTTTTTATTGTCCTGGCAACTCCTACCACTTCACTGATAGCAAACTGTATTTGATAATATAAGTTATATGGTAATATCGATGGGATCTCTGTGGCTGAGTGGTTAAGCCCTTAGCCTGCGAGTCGAAGGTCGTGGGTTCGAATCCGGACCTCGCTGTTCTGTTCACGAGTGTAGTTGTTTCCAGAGACCCCTAGGATTGTTGGCGAAGCAACGGAGTTCGTCTTTTGTGCACTACTCTCGACAGGTAGCATGCCATTTCTGCGGAGAGGGACCGAGCCATATGGGTAAAACCCGGTGTAATGAAGTCAATCCTTCGGCTTTAAAATCTTGTAATCACTAGCGGGAAACGGAAGACTATGTTTCCTGAGCAACATTTACAAAAACAAAGATGAAGTGTTCTCTGCATTGAAGCATCCTTTCTTCCTTTCGTTCGCTTGAAATTTGTCTATATATTCAATTGAAGCATAGATTGGGTAGATGCTATGGAAAATGTGCCTTGCCCATTTTGAAAAAAAACCTCTACTCTACTGTTTTATCCAAAGGAAAGACAAAATCAATTCGTTTGGAATCAAGCAGGGTTTGCACTCGATGTCAGAAGATGGAATGGTACTGTTGGGACTTAATGACGAGGTGGTTACGTCGTCTGTCTATCGTACTGTCAGATGGTACTGTTGGGACTTAATGACGAGGTGGTTACGTCGTCTGTCTATCGTACTGTCAGATGGTACTGTTGGGACTTAATGACGAGGTGGTTACGTCGTCTGTCTATCGTACTGTCAGATAGTACTGTTGGGTCTTAATGACGAGGTGGTTACGTCGTCTGTCTATCGTACTGTCAGATGGTACTGTTGGGACTTAATGACGAGGTGGTTACGTCGTCTGTCTATCGTACTGTCAGATGGTACTGTTGGGACTTAATGACGAAGTGGTTACGTCGTCTGTCTATCGTACTGTCAGATGGTACTGTTGGGTCTTAATGACGAGGTGGTTACGTCGTCTGTCTATCGTACTGTCAGATGGTACTGTTGGGACTTAATGACGAGGTGGTTACGTCGTCTGTCTATCGTACTGTCAGATGGTACTGTTGGGACTTAATGACGAGGTGGTTACCATCACGTCTGCTCTCTCTCGTTTGGTCAGTTGTATCTGTTGTCTAAGTGAAAAGAGGTGATCTGGTCTGATTCTGTCTATCGTACTGTCAGATGGTACTGTTGGGTCTTAATGACGAGGTGGTTACATCGTCTGTCTATCGTACTGTCAGATGGTACTGTTGGGACTTAATGACGAGGTGGTTACGTCGTCTGTCTATCGTACTGTCAGATGGTACTGTTGGGCTTAATGACGAGGTGGTTACGTCGTCTGTCTATCGTACTGTCAGATGGTACTGTTGGACTTAATGACGAGGTGGTTACGTCGTCTGTCTATCGTACTGTCAGATGGTACTGTTGGGACTTAATGACGAGGTGGTTACGTCGTCTGTCTATCGTACTGTCAGATGGTACTGTTGGGACTTAATGACGAGGTGGTTACGTCGTCTGTCTATCGTACTGTCAGATGGTACTGTTGGGCTTAATGACGAGGTGGTTACGTCGTCTGTCTATCGTACTGTCAGATGGTACTGTTGGGACTTAATGACGAGGTGGTTACGTCGTCTGTCTATCGTACTGTCAGATGGTACTGTTGGACTTAATGACGAGGTGGTTACGTCGTCTGTCTATCGTACTAAAGGTTATTAGTTCGAATTCGGACTGAGACATATGTGCAATTTTTCATACATTCCTAGGGTTGTTGCCAGAGCTACGGAGCTCGTTCTTTGTGCAATGCTCTAGTCAAATGGCATGACATCTCTGTCGAAAGGGACGAAGCTATATGGGAAAACCCGGTGCAATGAAATCTATCCTTCGCCTTTGGACCCTTTTGGTACGGTTTAGTGTCATAAGGTAGCAGATGAAATATCCAATCTATAAAATGTAATCAATACAATTAACATAAAAAGGCATCTGATCATACATCAAATGTGATACAATATAGACTCTTTTTCTTCTTCAAACGCTCCATATCGACCACTTGTTAACCACTCTTTGTAATTTGTATGTGATCTGAGTCTAAGAGCTATTGTACATTGTGCCAGTAATTCGCCTATAAGTAGGACAGCACATCCAATTTCTGCGACGCTTTTTATTTACTACGGTAGTTTCCCTAGGTTCTAAATCGGTCGCCTCTTACGTATGCCTTATAGGTTGCAGTTGTACTATTCTTTACTCTTCTTTCGGTCCCCGTCACCACAAGGGTGCACCCTTTTAACAGTGCTGGATTAGCTATATAGCAGAAGTAGTACTTGCTACGGGCCTTGCGTATAGAGCAGAAAATGTTTAACTTGTAAAATTTCGGTTTAAATATTTTTTTAAACACAAACCTAGGGCCTCTTGGTAACATTTGCTACAGGCCCCGCGCTGGCTTAATCCAGCACTGTCTGTTGGTACAGTCTACTTTCATAAGGTAGCATATCAAACATCTAATCTACTAATCAATGCAGTGAATTTTTAATTTTTTTTTCCGATCCAGAAGCACTTGAGCTTTCAGCTTTCGGCTCGGTGCCATGGACATCGTAACCTTCGGTTCGTTGCCACGAACACCGTAAATCTGTAGAACCTGTGGCTTTTCTGCCAGCCCGCGGAATTGAACCCGCACCCACAAGGAGCTTGTCACCCGTTGTCCAACACGCTACGAACACGCTGGGCAGGCTGGCATACAGAGAACATAAAAAGATCTCTGATCATAAATAACATGTGATACGATACAGATAAATCGCAAGACTTGAGCTGAATTTGTAAGTTATCAATCAATTTAGTTAGTTCATTACAATATCAGACGTTACAGTACTACGGGCAGACGTGTAAGTAGAAATCGATCAATCAATCAATCATTAGACGTCATACGTAAACTGACACATGTCTTTCAACCACGTCTAGAAGGTCAAATGCTGCTAATGTATCAGAACTTTGAACTGGTATATTCCAGCCTGTCCTTTTTCTGAATCCCCGGATCTTAATGTAATAAGATGATGGAGAAAAAAAGAAAGTTTAGAATGTGTGGACAATCATATCTTAACAGAAGACCAGTAGTCAGTTTAGCTCCCCTCTCTCACTACCAAACGTATAGATTGCTCTACAAGAGAATATGAGGTTTTAAGAACCCCAATGGAAACACTGCATATCGAGTAGCAATGGCTCATAAATAACATCATGTCCTTGAAGATTAAATATTTTGGTCACGTTAAATATCACATTGGTTTGGAGAGAACGGTAATGGAAAGCATGGTTCATGGAATGCGAGGCAGGGAACAACTAAGACGATGGTGGCTGAAGGACATTAAAGACACATTGTACTGACGCTGGAAAGGCAGGAGAACTAGCTAGAGACAGAGTTTTTCAGGCGGGCTGTGATGAAAGCGGCGTTCCGCAAGGGACATGCTACTAATTGAAGGGAAGCACTGGATCAGTATTGACGTTGTACCCACTTTTGTTCCTGATGTCTTCATTTCTCAACCGGTCTCTTATTGTTACCCCAGCATTATGCGTAGACACTTCATCTCTGTACTTCAGACTAGTTTACTTCTATCTTGTTAGTAATGAATCTAAATATTCAAAACTATGAACCATTTCCAAAGTATATCCATTGAGCATCTCGTTAATATATTTAGATATAGATTATAGAATAGATAGAGAATAGATAGATATGGAATAGAGTAATGCATAAGCATTCGCATATCTACTCCACACAAGAGGGTTGTGAATTCTATCCAATACTCGATGTTCCACAAGGGAGGAAATAAATTGGCCTTCCTACTTTCCTGCATACTATAGCCTAGAAAAGTGAAGTGGCAGGCATTTATAAAAAAAACTAAGGCCTGAGAATGCAAAGGAAAGGATTCTTTTTTTTACTTATATTGCAAATGTTTTATCAGTTGTAAATATTGTTAATTTGTTTAATTGAGATGCACGTTTGGTTAATCGCTTTCTCTAGTAACTTACCTTCATCAATATCTCAATACTATTTTGTCTCTCTTTAGCCTGTTACGCCCTTGGCGTTTAGGGCAGCAACAAACGTAAACCATTCTTCCCTGTTCATGGCCTTCCTCTGTATTGTGTTCCAGCTATGATTCATTTCCTTCAGCTCTTGCTCTATCGTTCTCCTCCAGGTCGTCTTGGGTCTTCCACGCTTTCGCCTACCCTCTGGAGTCCATCTCAGTGCAGTTTTCGTGTCGGAGCCAGTTCCATGCGCATCACATGTCCAATCCATCTCCAGCGTCGTCTTCGGATGATAGTGCCCATATTCTCTTGTTAGCATCGTGCAAGCAATTCTTGATTCGAGATAGTAGTCGGCCAGTACACGCGCAAGATTTTTCGCAGACAAGTTGTACGAAAGGCGGAGAGTCTGGACATATCCTGTTCTGTCATTCTCCAGCATTCCGATCCGTACAGCAATGTTGACAGCACACAGCTGTTATAGATACTAGTCTTGGTTCTGATGCTGTATTGGGCAGATTTCCAGGCGGTCTGAAGGGTCATGAATGCACTTCGTGCCTTACTCAGTCTGTTTTAATGTCAGATCCAGCGCCTCCTTCATTGCTAATAACACTTCCAAGGTATGTGAAAGGGGTTGTATCTCGGAGGGTTTTACCTTCTAGTTTGACTGGTGCTGGGGTTGTAGTTCAGAGTCATTACTTCAGTTTTCTTCTGATTTATTTTCAGCCCAACCATCTCACTATATTGGTTAAGGCGGCAGGTCTTTTCCTGGATATTTCTATGTGTATGAGATGGGAGGCGATGTCATCTGCAAAATCTAGGTCTTCCAGAGTGGATGTGAGCGTCCATCTAATACCTCTTGCCTTATCTTCCGTTGTTTTACGCATCACCCAATCTATGACAGTGTTGAATAATAGGCTGACATAACACATCCTTGTCGCACGCCTGTTTTGACTTCAAACTTTAGTTCTGAAGTTTCAACACTGCATGCAAACTTGTTGTAGCAGCTTTTTATAATATTTATAAAACACAGTGGGATTCCATACCATCTTAAGATACGCCATAGACTTTGCAGGTGTATGCTATCAAAAGCTTTTTCAAAATCTACAAAGTTGATATAGAGTTTGCTTTGCCATTCTGTGCATTGTTCTATGATATTTCTAAGAGCAAATATTTGGCCTATACAGCTCCGTCCTCTGCGAAATCCTGCTTGTTCCTTTCTTAGTTTCTTATCCACAGCATCAGTAATACGTTGTAAGATGATTTTGCTTAAGATTTTACTTGGGACAGAAAGCAGTGTTATTCCACACCAATTATTACAATCGGCAAGGGAGCACTTCTTGGGGATCTTGATGATGACTCCTCTGTTCCATGCATCAGGTATTATTTGGGTATTCCATATAGTAGTAAACAAGGGTTGCAATATATTAGCTGCAAGTTCAGGGTCTATTTTGAATAGTTCTGCGTTTAAGTTATCATTCCCTGGTGCCTTGTTATTCTTAAGAGATTTAATTGCTGTAATGATCTCATCCGGGCTGGGTGTTTCAATGCCAATTTCTAATTCCTCTGTTGGTTCTGGTATGTCTGCTACTACCGTTGGCGGTGGTCTATTTAGCAATTCTTTAAAATGCTCTGTCCATCGTATTTTTGTTCCTTTTCCGTTGTCAATAGTATTCCATTCTTATCCTTTATGAGAGTATTTGATCTCCTGTAATGTTTCCAGCTTATTAGCTTTGTAATTTTGTACACTGTTCCCTGATCACACTTTTTGCTGCTTCTTCTACCTGCACTACCAGGTCTTCAACATACATTCTTTGTCAGCTCTCACAGCCCGTTTGATTTCTTTACTTGCGCTTTGTACTGTTCTTGGTATCTTGCTTTAAGTCTTTCGGACTTTGCTTCTAACAATTTCTTTTTTAATATTCTTCGGCTGTCTATTATTTTCCATGTTGTTGGTGTTATCCATTCTTTTCTTTTCTTTGTGCGGTACCTTAGACATGTTTCACTGCTCTTGCTATATATAGATGCTATGTTGTCCCATGTTCTATCTATGTTGTCAGTTTCATCCGTAGTTTCATTACTTTCTAGGGCTTGGGAAACTGTTCTTTATCTGCATTATAAACTTATCCCTTACTTCCGTGTCTTTAGTCTATCCACATCGAACCTCTTTTGGAAGTTTTTCTGTTGTCCTGTTTTTCTTAGTTTAAGTTTGACATAAGCTGTGACTAGGTGGTGGTCGCTACCAACATCTGCACCCTCTTTGACTACAACATCTAGCAGGAGGTCTCCAGGGGCCATTGATCATTATATGGTCTATTTGGTTTTTATCTCTGCCATTAGGGGAATACCATGTTAATTTGTGGATATCTAAATGTTGAAATAGGGTTCCTCCTATAACGAGATTGTTCATGCTGCAGAAGTTTACTAAACGTTCCCATTTTCGTTCATCATACCACATCCATATTTTCCCATAGTTCTATAACTATGGGGTTGTCTTGTCCGACCTTCATTTAGATCTCCATACTCCCATAACAATGATAACATCAAGGGATGGTAAAAGTTCTACGTAGGGTCAGGAGTAAGACAAGGTTGCGTACTATCCCGCTGCTATTCATCACATACATTGACCACATTTGTAAAATAGCTAACACCACCGAAGGAAACAACCCCGGGGAACTTTAAATGAATTTCTTTTTTCAGACGATCAGGCAATCATATCAACAACAGAAGAACAGCTACAACAACACATCAACAGACTCCAGTTAGCATGTAACGAATACAACATGAGAATTAACATCAACAAAACAGAAGTAATGACATTCGCCAGAGAGGAAAACACTACCAACATCTCCATCGATAATCATCTACTAAATCAAGTAAAAGATTTCACATACCTGGGGAGCATTTTTTTAGCAAATGGAAGAATAACTAATGAAATTCAACACAGATGCAACAAAGCAAATCAAATGATAGGGCAAATGGCGCCAATTTTAAGATGCAAACACGTCACCATGAACACAAAAGAGCAATGTTCAACACAATCTTTCTCCCCACATTATGTTACCAGTGCCAAACCTGGACGCTGACAACAAACGATAGAAGAAAACTAGTCACAACAGAGATGAAGTGTCTACGCAGAATGCTGGGTATAACAAGAAGAGACGGGTTGAGAAATGAAGACATCAGGAAAAAGTGGGTACAACATCAGTACTAGACTTCATCAAGAAACAACAAATTAAATGGTTCGGTCACGTAAGCAGATTACCATCAGACAGTGCACCCCAAAGAGCAATGCTGCTCCGATACAATGGGTACAAAGCAAAAGGCCGGCCACGCAAAAGATGGACCTCAGAGATAACAGAGGCGACGAAAGAGACTATCTACGAAGCGCATACTAGCCCGTTTTAGAAATTCTTCCTGACCTGACGCTGTGAGGCATACAGGATTCGAGAAAGAAGAAGAAGGGATGGTGACTTGTCTAATTCTGCTTGTAGGTTTTCGTAGTAAGAGTCTTTCTTTGTATCTTCGCTATCATTAGTTGGCGCATAGCATTGTAGGATTGTGATGTTTGTAGTATGCTTCCCCTTTAGTCTGATCTTAATCAAGCGGCTACTGATAGGTTTCCATTCTAACAGACACTTTTCCACGCCTTTCTTAGGATTACTGCTACTCCTTCATGGTGTAGGTCATCGTCTCGTCCAGAAAAAAGGACTGTTTCACCTGTTGCAGTGGTACTTCTTCCATTTCTGTCCATCTGTCTCGCTAACCCCTAGGATATGTAGATTATATCTTCTATTTCTGCTGTTATTTGTGACAGTTTTCCGGTTTCGTACATTGTTCTTACATTCCAGCATCCAATTCTGGTCTTGGTTTTGGCATTCAGGACTTCCGTCCTCATGAAAGTAGCCTCCTTTCGGCTTTCACCACTTCCAGTCATGTGAGTCAATGACTCTGGTAGCCCTTCATGCCCGTGAATAGGTTGTATGTTTGTTGTTGTTTCCGTAACTTTAATTTTTTTAAAGGATGGGATCGTTAGTCCCAAGCCCAACCCCAACCTGGAGGACCAGGAGACCATGCTTCGTCTGTCCCTCTTCAGTGACCTTTCCGGCTTGGGTAACCTTCCGGGAACATAAGTTCCCGCCGTCCTAGCTCACTGTATCATTGGAGCAGCAAGCCTCCCCACCACTACAAGGTAATGGCCTCATGGGAGGAATACTATTTTGTGAGGTGGACAAAAGCGCTGTGTCATCAGCATATCTTGTCGCATGTAATATTTTCTTCTTCGATGAACACTCCATATCGACCACTTGTTAACCACTCTGACAGATTTTATGTGATCTGAGTCTAAGAGCGATTGTACGTTGTGCCAGTTGTGCTCCTACAAGTAATCCAGCATATCAGATTTCCGCAATATTTTTATTTTTTATTTTTTTATTTACTAGGTAGCTTCACTAGGTCCTACATCAGTAGCTTCACTAGGTCCTACATCAGTAGCTTCACTATGTCCTACATCAGTAGCTTCACTAGGTCCTAATCAGTAGTTTCACTATGTCCTACATCAGTAGCTTCTAGGCCCTACATCAGTAGCTTCACATGTCCTACATCAGTAGCTTCACTAGGATCCTACATCAGTAGACTTCACTAGGTCCTACATCAGTAGCTTCACTAGGTCCTACATCAGTAAGCTTCACTAGTCCTACATCAGTACTTCACTCGGTACTACATCTTTAGCTTCC
Organism: Arion vulgaris; assembly: GCA_020796225.1. Classification (NCBI taxonomy): domain Eukaryota; kingdom Metazoa; phylum Mollusca; class Gastropoda; order Stylommatophora; family Arionidae; genus Arion; species Arion vulgaris. Next base: position 75,251,282 of record CM036754.1, on the reverse strand, counting down.
CATGTCCAACATCGTAGCTTACTCGGATGCCATGTATATATGACATCCAATCATAGATTACTAGGTCCTCATCTGTCAACTTCCTAGTTTCTCTACATTATATTGACTAATCCTGACAGTGCAAGCTTCGAAGATCCTACATCAGTAACTTCACTAGATCCTCCATCAGTAACTTCACTAGATCCTACATCAGTCTTACGACATGCCTTGTAGGTACTATTCTTTGCTTCCCATGCAAACCCCGTCATCATGCTGGTGCCATGTAATATATGACATCCAATCACTCGATTATCGTAGTGTTATTTACCTTCATTTGCTCTAACATTTCTCTATATATTCTCTATATTTATATTGAACAATACGGTGACAAGATGCAAAGCTGTCGAACTTTTTGACAAGTACGAAACCAGTCAGATATTTCATTTTCTACTCTCATAGCTGCTTGTTGATTTTTTACATAGTGTTTTTAATTATGTACACTATTTATGGGTAAATCCTTATTTCTATCATTATTTTTCATAACTTCTGATGTCCTTGAACGCAAACAAATGCCATTGAATAGTCAACAAAGCAAGTATATATATCTATGTTGTACTCTATATTTTTAAGTTTTGCTTATCCTTAGTAACGTCGCCATACTTTATGTCGTTATCATGTTTTACAGTACTAGTTCATGAACGATTGTTCTTCTTCTTCTTCTTTGCGTTCGTTCTTTACGACCAATTTTAATCACTCTTTGTGATTTGTTTGTTTTTGCCAAGAACTGTATACGTTGCACATTGGTTTGGTAGGTCCCTAAACACATAGACTTCTACACATTTGGGACATGTGCATCCGATTTTATCCAAACCTTCTTAGTAACCTGCCTACGGCATGACTGGCAGGTAACAGTGGTTCTATTCTTTACACCCTAAATGTGGCACCGATAACCACTCGGGCGATGGATGATTGAAACCTTAACCCTAAGGAATCCAAGGCAAGCAATAGAAGACAAGAACAATTGATATAACTGGTAGGGATACTTGAGGAAATGCAGCACTGTGTGTCGGGGAGTAGAGGATGGACAAGGTGGATGTTCTTCAGCTTCTCACCACTGCCTGTTGGATGAACACACTAAATTAGAAGTTGAAATTATCCAGCGATTTATGAAGCTTACAGTTACCAGTTGTACAAGTACAGCTGAATGTCTGAGGGACAGAGTGAGGAGTGTGTTTAACCCGCGTGCCCAGTGTGTTCGTAGCGTGTTGGACTACGGGTGACTAGTCCTCTGTAAGTGCGGGTTCAACTCCGCGGACTGGCAGAAAAGCTACAGGTTCCCAGATTTACGGTGTTCGGGGCACCGAGCCGAAGGGTTACGATGTCCATGACACTGAGCCAAAGAGCTTTCAGCTCAAGTGCTTCTGGATCGGAAAAACGAAAAAACCCCCATAAAACCATATGACCATCAGTATGAATACCCTCGACATTTTAGAGAGACTGAGCACCTATGAGTCTGCCGGAATGTACTAACGTCGATTCAGTATCCAATAACCGAAAAAATGGACAAGTGTCAGTCTGTCAGCGTGTACAATTCTAGAACGTAACATTTGTTTGTTTGTTTGTTTGTTTGTGAACGTTCTTTACGACCAATTTGACTATTTGTATTGTAATATATAATTGAAGTGGTTTGATAACTTAATAAGAATGCATCCAAACTCCACAGTAAACACAGTCTTCTACATCAGGAAAGAAGGCGCGAGGAAGACCACGAAAAAGATGGTTAGATGGCGTAGCAGATTCCTGTCAAAGAGGAAAAATAACAATCACCTAAACCACCAGAACAGCGCTAGACAGAAACAGAAAACCACGACACTGCACAACAACCCGGTAGCAGTAGGACAACAACTGAAGAAGAAAAATTAATATTTGTCAAGAATGACTATAAGTTGCACTCGGTTCTTGATGCCCTACACTTGCATGGTACCCATACACGTGTAGGGAAGAGCATACGAAATTTCGTCCTAACAGAACACAGCATAATTTGCTGTAAATTATGTGAGGTCAAACTTCGATACAAGCTGATGATGAAGTTAGGAAACAGAATAACAATAACATGAGATCATAAATAATTAGTCGAAATAATACAGAAGAGCATGTCTTTATAATTCTCATGCATTTATTTATAATCTTTCCAGATCATCTGTTTCAACATAATTTATTAAAATATCCGCCCATTTAATCTTGAAGTATATATCTCTCTCTTCTTAAACGTCAGCAAAATTTATTGACATTTTGGTCGCGCCATTTTGTAGATATTCTGTTATCGATTTTCAACAGTGTATCTAGCAGTTTGCCTAGAACCAAGTATTTTGATATGAGATAAGGACAATTAGAGTTGCTATTTATACTATTAAATTGTTGCTGTAGAGACGTTTTCTCTATCATTTTATTACTTGTTTGAACAGTAATTTGCGAGTACTGTTTAAAATCTTTTATGTGTCTTTTTTCCATTATTCTGTTCAATATTTTCAATTTTTTCGTATTGTCTTTTTCAATAAGTGTATGTATCGTTATGAGAATATATTCAACTCTTATCATATTTTCATTTTCCCCTATTGTATTTTTGTGCATTTATTTATTGATTGATTGATAGGACGAACATCATTGCACTTCAGTGAGTAACCATGTGTGATCCGATCAGTTTCTTACACAGGTAGATCCCAGCTGCAGTGCACGAACTCCGTAGCAATGGCGGGGTCCCGCTGTAATTTTTAAGATGGTGAAGATATTTTTGTAGGAATTTTATTTAAAATCTGTTCTAATGAATTTTGAACGGGAAGCGGCTTTTCCATTCTCGATATTGAACTGCCAAGGATTTGTTCACGTGCTCAAACTGAACACAGGACCTGTGTTTTTATCGTCCGTCTCCGATAGGAAAAAAAACTCAATCTCACTTACACTGAGATCAGGAACTCTGGACAAATATTCAGATGGCTCCACGAGGGACGAACCAAGTACCTTTGACACGAGAGACGAGTACCTAACCTCTACGTCACAGGGGCCCCTGTTTTTGATTATTGATTCTGTGCCAATTTTCACATCGAATATCTACTACAATGATTTCCCAACACGTGATGTCTATTGTCCTGGTTTTGCATTCTGCCACGTTTTTCATTATACATCTCTTTTAATTCTCTTCCATTTATATCGTTGTCTCTATCGTGTCCAATTGCTCAAGTACCCTCAAGTCATGTTGTTATTCGAGCGAGAGTTGGAAAGTGACTAAAGGTATAGAAAGCAAGTTGAATGCATTTGAAAATAGATGTCTGCGAAAAATAATGAATATAAAATGAAACGAATTCTGGAGAAGTGATAAAATCAGAGACATGTCTGGTCAACCACTAGTGACAACTGTTATAAGAAAGAGAAGATGGAGATATGTTGGACACACCTTGAGGAGAAATGATCAACGAATATCAAAGCAGGCATTGAGTGGGATGCAAAGGGTTCAAGAAAGAGAGGACGACCTAAGGAGACCTTGAAACGAACTTTGCTGAGAGAGGCAGGAAATATCAGTCTCAGTTCCATGGAGGAGATTGAGCGAGGTGCCCAGGATAGAGCGGTATGGAGAAGTTACTTGCAGGCCCTATGTAACGTATAACGGTGCGAGAGAAATATTATATCTCTTTATAAATCTAAAGTTTTAATTTATTTCTATTCAATTCTTTCAAGAATAATGTCCCTTATTTCTGTCGTTTCCATGACACCATCAGTAGTGTTATTGATGAGATCGTTTAATATTCCCAACTTTACTGTATGTGTGCAATTGTATATGTATGCACCTGTTTATGTGTGCAATTGTATATGTGCATAATTGTCTAAATCTGACATCGTCAGTGTGTGCGATTGTCATGTGGGCAATTGTCTATGCTTGCAATTTTCTTGTGTGTAATTGTCTGGTTAACAAATAGTTTTATGTAAATTTTTTTCACGCTGCTTATCTTAATCATCATCGCCGTCAGTTCTCGTTGCGCTCAAGGGCATATAAGACAGACTAAAAATACCCCCCTTCTCCCTTCAAATGGGGAGTTTTGTTCAGGGGGAAGAGATATAGTGGGTAAGTGTTTACGCCCTTGTGTTGCGTTTGAACGTCGTGGTTAAAAATCCGAACCACACCGTTCACGAGTGCATCTTTTTCAAAGACCGTTGAGATTGTTGCTGGTGCTAACGGCTGAAGATGAAGCTCTGTGTAATTCTCTCAGCAGAAGGCGTGTCATTTCTACCAGAGAGGGACTAATGCCATATTTGGTAAATCTCAGTGCAATAAAGTAAATCCTTCAGTTTTAGACCCTTTAGAAAAGTGTCTATTTCTGTACTTTTTCTGGGTGTTAATTTTTTTAAACTATGGGATCGCCGTCCCTATCACTTGCCACTCTTGGCCGCCTTTTACACATGATAGAAGAGCGGTAGGGAGCTCTATCACAGCCCCAGCGTACCTGGTTCAAACTCTGTGGCAATCAGTTTGGCGAGTGATAAACATATTATAATAAGCATATACTTATAAGTGAAATATAGTATAGATAACACACACACACACACACATGACAACACTCATAATACATACTTAAACAAATATTATACATACATAATAAAACTAAACCACACTAACATTTATTATTCATATCGCTCATAACGGTAGCGACTAGGAAAGTATTGTGTTGCTGAAATGTTGAGTATACTTGTAAACATACAGTAAATATGTTGAAACATACAGTAAATATGTTGAAACATACAGTAAATATGTTGAAACATACAGTAAATATGTTGAAACATACAGTAAATATGTTGAAACATACAGTAAATATATTGAAACATACAGTAAATATGTTGAAACATACAGTAAATATATTGAAACATACAGTAAATATGTTGAAACATACAGTAAATATATTGAAACATACAGTAAATATGTTGAAACATACAGTAAATATGTTGAAACATACAGTAAATATATTGAAACATGCAGTAAATATGTTGAAACATGCAGTAAATATGTTGAAACATACAGTAAATATGTTGAAACATGTAGTAAATATGTTGAAACATACAGTAAATATGTTGAAAGATGCAGACGGTTGATAGCATGAGTGTAGTAACATAGAATGTAGTAACGTAGCGTGTAGTAAAAGCTGTAAACTGTGTGTATTAAATTATATTTGCGTAAATGAGTTGCACTCCGTGTGTCCCTGTTCATGTACACACGTAACGTCGGTGTCTATTTATCACGATTCGGGACATATAAATAGTATTCATACATGCACATCAGCACAACACAAACACGAGATATCAATAATTTTAATTTAAATTCTAATACTTTATAAAATGTAAAATGTCCGTAGCCTTTTCAGATATTAGGGCATGGAGTGCCTGTCGCTTTCTATTTCTAGACGTTAGTGTGCGGGAGGTAGGAGGACAAATTCCTTTCCTTGCATGTGAACGTCGAGTAGGGGATTAAACCTACAACTATCATAGAATATTATATATATGGTCTTTTTCGTCATTACAGATGGTCAATTGGCAAGTGTTTTACTGTGACAATCTCTGGGTTTTCGCTTGTCTCTCTTGTCTTTCAGCGCATCCCGAAGTCTCTTTACAAAAGATTTACACTTTGCGTAATTTGTTTTCTTATAACTCGATCTCAGCTAGTTTTTTCCTCTTTGCTGGACTGGCAGAAAGGTTATTCATTGAGGCCTTGCAGGTCATTTTATATCTGAGCAGTGGTCGACGTTGGCATCTTATCTTCCGAGTTCCCAGAACAATTTTGGTTTTGGTATGCGAGTAATTGTTCATTCTTCGTACGTTGCCCTACTCATAGTCTTTTACTGCTGAGCATGGCCATGATTGAAGGCAAGTTTGCACGTTGCAGTACTTCGGTTAGCTAGTATTCACTAAAGCATAGATTCTTAATCTTTTCGGCCACTGCCACTTTGCAACGTAAACTTTGTAACGCAGCACTTCCCCATTATAACAATTTAAGCCAACACCTCACCTCCTCTACCACATATATAAACATGTTCTATTTTCTCTGTGACATAGAAGATTGATTCATATTTCTGTCATAGCATGGTCAATATTCAAATGATTATATTCAGAAATAGAAAATTATTATATTTCACTAACATAGGTCAATATTCAAATGATTATATTCACGAAATGAAAATTGATACATATTTTGTCATACATCGGTCAATATTCAAATGATTATATTCTGAAATAGAAATTGATATATATTTCAGTCATACATGGTCAATATTCAAATGATTATATACATGAAATAGAAAATTGATACATATTTCAGTCATACATGGTCAATATTCAAATGATTATATTCATGAAATAGAAAATTGATACATATTTCTGTCATACATGGTCAATATTCAAATGTTTATATACATGAAATAGAAAATTGATGAAAAAATGAATCGTGTAAGAAAGGAATAAGATGAATTAAAAAGGAGAATTCAAATATTTTATTTTTGTTCAATAGCAAAATCACGAAAAATAACTCCCCCCAACTGCTTCTGAACCCACTATCGCCCCTCTGGAAGGCTTCCGACCATATGGGGGAGGCGGTACCGCCCACTTTGGAAACCCATGACCTAAAGGATCTAAACATGACGGGTTTACTAATCGTACCAGGCTTTGATTGTCACTTAATGCCCGGTCCCTTTACGCAGAAATGATATGCTAATTGCACAGAGTGTTGTACAAAACACGAACTTCTCCAGCTAGATTCTTTCTAGAGGTTTCCCAAAACAACTGCACACTTGAACAGAACGACAAGGCCCATCGACTTAACCACTTAGTCAAAGGGACCCTAGTATATATATATTGCTTCTCTCGTACCGTTAAGGGGGGACTCTGGTCTGGAAATTGTTTTCGTTGTTTTCATAGTAATTCAGTATAACAATTTGAAGAGATTATGACTTAGAAAGTAGAAAATGTTAATTTGCCAAAATATCAACGCGTGGCCATGGAAACAAAACAAAATGGCGGGCAAACACAAAATTTCGATCCGGTAAGGAATTGAATCTAATGAAGATAAATGAATTCTGTTTTCCCTGTAAGGTGAGCAATTGTAATAACTAAAATATTATGCTAGCTTTTTAAGATATATTAAATATTACATTTTAAATAAATTTTTGGATAAACACACCCTCAAAATTAGGTCATAGAACATGGACACTTTTTCTCCATATCGCTCTATCCTGGCAATCTTCATGCAATTGTGTTACTATTTCTCATCAGAGTATGCCCAAAATATCTTCATATTTCTTCAAGCAGTTTCTATAAGTGATTAAGCAGACATTTTCTCTCATTGTATCCCTCTCCGAATTCGTCCCAATTTAAATTTATTTTTCATAGACACTTTTTCAAATGCATTCAACTTACTTTTTTATATCGTCAGTCATTTTATAACTCTGCTGGCATATGTTTGAATTGATAGAATATTGGTACTGAATATTCGTTATTTAATTTCAAAATTATATAATTTGAAGTCTCATATTACATTTATACTTATAAAAGTAGATGCTCCTTTAACAATTCGTAGCATAATATTTTTGGTATCTCCCAAGCAGTTAAAGTTGCTGTCCATGTACAAGAACTGATCAAATAAGTTTTTGAATTCCAACCTGGTTATATATATATTAATAATAATAATTCATCTCGTGCTGTTAGACGTTATCTAGGGCCTGCAAGCAATGTCTTCATACCGTTCTATACTGTACAACTCGCACAATCTCTCCATGGAACTGAGACCGATATTTATTGCCTTTCTCAGCAAAGTTCGTTTCAGGATATCCCTAGGTCGTCGTGTCTTGCTTGAACCCTTTGCATCCCACTTCAATGCCTGCTTTGCTATTCTATGACCATCTCTTCTCATGGTGTGTCCAGCATATCTCCATCTTCTCCTTCTTATATAATATATATATATATATATATATATATATATTATTTAAAAGTAAAGGAACCCTTTCATACCTTGTGGTATATCGGGCAATACAGTGTTAGGCCTTTATTATTCATTGACCGTCGGCACACGATAGGTGATGTGGTCAGCATCACGCCGGCCACCTTTACTTTCCCTGAGCATGCCTGGTACCCAGTTGAGGCTGGGTCGACCTGAGAACCGTCGCGGTCGGGAAAATTCCACGGACCACCAGCCTTGAGTATCGAGTTCACAAACAACTACTCTACGGCGGCTCCCATATATATATATATTCTGTAAATACCATTCAAAAGCTTCGATTCTTTAAAATGTACCCTTTTACTAACAAGCAGTTACCCCGTATCGTAGCTATTGTTTGAATGCTATGAGAACTATAATTACACAAAAGATCGAGGTACATTGATATTTCTTTAATAATGTGTATGTAATAAACGATAATACAAAATATCGCTTGATAAATGAAAATATCCAGCAAATACAAATTAATATGTTAACGAGAGATCCAGCTAAAATAGGAGATATCTTATTTAAAAATTAACAGAACAAAAACTTACAAAGGTACTGTCATAAAATTTGGACACTTGTTGCAAAATATATTGCTTTGATGATAAATACAGTTTAGTTTTTTAAATAATTAATTAATTTAAAAGAAAATTAAAGAACCCCCTCAGCCCATTGCATCGGGAAGAGGATTTTATTAACATTAGAAGTGCACAGAATCCAAAACCAGGATATGATTTACAGCCCGTGTTGTGGAAGCGAAGCACCACTGCGACCTAAAACGCATGTCGTAAGAGGGGACTGACGTAGGACCTAGGAAAGCTACCCTAGTAAATAAAAAGTAGCAAAGAAATCGGATGTGCTGGCCTACTTGTAGGCACATAACTAGCACAACGTACAATCGCTTTTATGTTCAGATCACACACAAATCACACAGATTGGTTAACAAGGGGTCGATATATAGCGTTCAAAGTAGATAAATAAGAGGAATATGATATACATATCACACATAATTATAGCGTGAACTATCCAAAATGCATAACCAAATTGGTTTTGTAGATATGCTCTTGCAATATTGGTTATTGGTTATTGGTGACTAAACTGACGTCATTGCACTCCGGGCAGACCCATAGGTGCTCAGTCTCCCCAACAGATATCGAAGAGTTTGCATACTAATGGTTCCTGTGGCTCGCTGATTAAACACACCTCTCTGGCATCCAGTTCGTCTTGAACAACGGGTAACTTCAAACTGCCTAAATCGCTTGATCGATTTTAGTGTCCTCATCCAACAGACAGTCGCGAAGAGACCGAAGAATATCCCCTTATCCATCTTCAACTCCCCAACAATCGATGCTGTTGATGCAACCTGTCCGCTCTCTCATTACCGTACGTAAACACCCACATTCCCAGAACAGTATATCCACGTAAGCCGCTGGAGGTTAAAAACTTCTATAGACGACATCCACTCATACCGAAACCTGCCCTTCTGGATCTTGTGAAGCATCGACTGAGAGTCAGATACAACAACTGCTCTTGCAATATGACTCTTCCAACTGAGAGTCAGATACAACAACTGCTCTTGCAATATGACTCTTCCAACTGAGAGTCAGATACAACAACTGCTCTTGCAATATGACTCTTCCAACTGAGAGTCAGATACAACAACTGCTCTTGCAATATGACTCTTCCAACTGAGAGTCAGATACAACAACTGCTCTTGCAATATGACTCTTCCAACTGAGAGTCAGATACAACAACTGCTCTTGCAATATGACTCTTCCAAATAGAAAAAAATGTTTCAACTCAGAACAGCAATATCTCTGTTTCTATACTGTTTAGAAAAAAAGTGGAGGCTCACACTATAACTATTATAAGAAAAAACAAGTGAAGCAATTAATTATAAAAGGAATTTAAGGATTAAATGGAAACCAAGTCAAAAAGCAGTACAGCAGAATCACCAAAAGGTATTATCATAATCGTCTCATACCATTATACGTTGTATATGGTCAGCAAGCAAATTTCTCCATATCGCTTTATCCTGGGCAGGTCGTAATTTGTGGAAGTGAGTCTGATATCTCTCGCCTCCCTTAGTTACGTTAGTTTCAGTTTTCTTAGAGTTCTTTTATTTTTCGAACCCTTTACTGCGTTCTACAGTGAATGCTTTCTGATCTGCTGATCATTTTTTCTCAGAGTATCACGAACATATCACCATTTTATTCCATTTTACAACAGTTGTTACTAGTAGTAGGTCAGATATTTTTCTGATATTATCGCTTCTGAATTCGTAACATTATTAATTCATTCATTTTCGCAGAAAGCTATTTTATGAAGCTTACAGAACAAGTTATGGTAAACCCACAAGGAACTCCAACTGACGTGAAAAATTATAAAGGCAACCCATCTCATAGTTCAGACTGAGTATATTCTTCAAATAAACGTGCAAGCCTGCCTTCCATCATGGGCATGCTCAACAGTGGACGACTAAAATGGTTAGGGTCTGTGAGAAGAATGGAAACGTATCACACACCAAATCAAATGTTGTTCTGTGAACTTTCGGAGTGGAAGAGGCACCTGGGCAGACCACTGCTCAGATATAAAGATGTCTGCAAGGCCTCAATGAAGAACTTTTCTATAAGTCCCAGCATATGGGAAAAGCTAGCTGATGACAGAGTTGTGTGGTGAGTATTATTGCGCAAGGGTGCAGAGTATTGAGAAGAGACTACTGAAGGACAAGAGAGAAATGCGAAAACTCAGAAGTTGTCAAAGTAAAACACTTGCCAACTGACCATCTGTAAAGATGAAAAAGGTCATACATACATACATTCTTGAAACAATAAAACAAATTATGGGGAGATACAATCCAGAGCATGACAACATAAATACATTAAACATAAAAGTGCAAACATCAGTCTTCAGACATAAAACGGGACACTGCGGTCTCACACATCTATAGAATGGGTTTCAGGAACTAGGCTTCCTGCACCTGTGGAGCACCAAAGCAGTCCACATGCACATACTGCAAGACTACCTCAGCCTGAGCAGTGTGAAAATTGGAATCTGGCCAGCAGAAACAACCCTTCAGAACAAACTATGCAGGACCGGAGAAGACCTCAAGCTCAACGTCCTGTTTATGATACATACCGGAGTAGTCGCATAGCATCAGTTGATCGCAGAAGACGAAGAAGAAGAAGAAAAAGAAAAGACTGAGCATATGAAACCGATCGAACAGATGAAGAAGGAGAAGCTCTTTCAGTTTACTCTCTATGTCTGTAGTCATTAGTCAACGCTCACAGACATATTGATACAACACTGAAATTGATACAACACTGGGATTGAAATTTCGCAATTTAGATTTTTTTAAAAACTATATAACTCTAAGTTCCATATTTTATTTTGACTTTTAAAAGCTATGATCAGATACTCAACAGGAAAACTAAAGAAATGAAAGCCTAGAAATACATGAAGACGAGATTTGTTGGCGGAGATATATATACAGACGAGCTGGAGAGAGCTGCATGAGATAACTAGCGATATGAAGACTTGGTATAAGTTGGTTAAGGGCGTATACCCCAAAAAGGATTAAAAATGCATGAGAAAGAGAAAGAGAATCCTACAGGACTGAAACTCACAAAGAAAATTAATAATATTATGTAAGATAACACTTGGGGAATAACAGTTGAAATAAAAAAAAAGTCGGATTCTCAAAGGATTAACTGAAGAAGGTGGTTATTAATAAAAATCAATGAAGGGCTACAGATGTACTCGTATGTTCTAACAGTAACAAGAAAGTATAAGTCAACATCTTCTCTTTGTTACATTGTCTTGAATCAAGCACTACAATCTCTCCTATTTTCCAGTTCTGATCCCAAGAGAAGTGTATGATATTTTTGTGTCATATTCACGTCTTTCTTCTTGTTATTGATTTTGTAAGGAAGTTTTTGAATTGTTAGCTGTTGACGTTAGTGTTAGAGATTGCAATATTGATTATTTGTTGCTTCTGCAGTAGTTATTTTCTTAGATGAGACAATTGGATAACAAAAAGTGTACTTAAATTATAACGAGAACACGCTCTTAAATGTGCAGTATTTTCTGTTGAAATCAAAAACATATTTAAAGACAATATTTTATAGTGAAAATGTTCGATTTTTATACCATTGAAACATGTTGTAAATCAAATGTTAATTTGTGGATTTGCAAATCTTGTTTTGAGACTATACAATGGATACATTGTATCTAATGGTTGAGTACTTATGGACAAGTTATGACTGAGATATCATGTATATATATATATATGTTGTAGTATTGTCTCTACCTACTTTATTTCCACTACCTTTCTATCTATAAACTACCTGTCTAGTCTGTTGGCTACTACCTTGGAGCTGGGAAACTACCATATATATATATATATATATATATATATATATATATATATATATATATATATATATATATATATATATATATAAATCAGTTATCAGTTATTTGAGAACTATAATCATAGCAATCCAGACACGTTTATAGATGCTCTGATCTCCGCCTCAACAAATCTAGCAGCTTTCAGCGGCCCAACACACCAGTTCGATGTTGATTTATCAATTGCCTATTTAGTATGTCGTTCTTTTTGACTCTTTTGAATGTGATATATGCAGAGACAAATGTTGATTGAGATGAATATACAGAGACACAACGTGGTTTATGTCTATGCATAGAGATGCACTGGGAATGAGGTCTATGTACAAAGAGAAACTTTGACTGAGATCCTCTTCTTCTTCTTCTTCTTTGCGTTGATGAGTTTGCTTTGTGTGCGTAAGAACGAGAATGGGGCGCTCTCCGGTTCTAAGGTACCTACGGCAAGTAAAACCGGCACATCCTAATTTCGGATTAATGAGATGCTTGGTTTTGCCTGACCTGACAGTCGCAGACATCTTCATTCCTAGCACACGTCATTCACTCTTAATTGGCCCCTCCTTCTCAACCCCTCATTGTGACTTGTATATGATCGGAGCCTAAGAGCATGTTCAAGTTTTGTCACTTTTTCTGACAAGGCGATGTCGTTTCGCATGATGAATATTTTCACTCTTTTCAAATTATCCCTAAGTTCATAGTTTTTCCTCTTTATTATCCTTGTTAGAGTTGACACCGTTCGACTTTGGACAGATCTGTTTATATCTCCGTATTGACAGGACCAGTCATTAGGCTATATTCTTCATTATCACTGTTTTGCTTTCCATGTAGTCTTATTTGGCCATCAGCTATTAACATTTTGGCCAGAACTTGGCAATTCTGGTTCGACCAGAGGCCACTTGCAAGCTTTTATTTACTAGGGTAGCTTCCCTAGACCCCTACCTCAGTTACCTCATACGACTTACCTTGTAGGTCGCAGTATTACTATTATTTGCTCCCATTGTGAGCCCTGGTAACACGCTGCCATATCATGATTAGAAACGGACATATCATGATTAGAAACGGACATATCATGATTAGAAACGGACATATCATGATTAGAAACGGACATATCATGATTAGAAACGGACATATCATGATTAGAAACGGACATATCATGATTAGAAACGGACATATCATGATTAGAAACGGACATATCATGATTAGAAACGGACATATCATGATTAGAAACGGACATATCATGATTAGAAACGGACATATCATGATTAGAAACGGACATATCATGATTAGAAACGGACATATCATGATTAGAAACGGACATATCATGATTAGAAACGGACATATCATGATTAGAAACGGACATATCATGATTAGAAACGGACATATCATGATTAGAAACGGACATATCATGATTAGAAACGGACATATCATGATTAGAAACGGACATATCATGATTAGAAACGGACATATCATGATTAGAAACGGACATATCATGATTAGAAACGGACATATCATGATTAGAAACGGACATATCATGATTAGAAACGGACATATCATGATTAGAAACGGACATATCATGATTAGAAACGGACATATCATGATTAGAAACGGACATATCATGATTAGAAACGGACATATCATGATTAGAAACGGACATATCATGATTAGAAACGGACATATCATGATTAGAAACGGACATATCATGATTAGAAACGGACATATCATGATTAGAAACGGACATATCATGATTAGAAACGGACATATCATGATTAGAAACGGACATATCATGATTAAAAACGGACATATTTTGATCACATTAAGCGCTCAGTAGTATATAGAGAGAGTATCGTTATGAAGGACACCATTATGGAAGACGAGACAGAAGACGATTAAAACAATGGTGGTAACAAGACAATAAAGAAACGTTGAACTTGACAATGGAGAAGACGAAATAGCTAGTGATAGATGGTGAGAATTTCTTAAGTATGAACATTTAACAAAACAGTAGAACAACGTGTGTGTACTTTTTAAATAAAAGTTTAGTTTAGTTTAGTCATCGGATCATCAGTACTGCAACGTCGTACCAAATAGTCCATAAGAGTTCCGAGCTCCTCTCTCAGCATATGGCGACTAAAGACACCGGTTCTTTGTTGGTTTACTATTCTTCTTTGGCTACCAGCACGATGTTCTTGTCTAGCTACACCACATTTGATTCTGAATTCTTGCAGTCTGGTTAGTGTTGTAGATTCACCACTATTACTTGAATCATGTACACATCCTCTCTCCTTAGCGAACTTATAATATGAGCCTGGACCATTTCTCGCATGCTTTTTACATCACCTTACCTGCAAACCTTACAGCACCTTACCTGCAAACCTTACATCACCTTACCTGCAAACCTTACAGCACCTTACCTGCAAACCTTACAGCACCTTACCTGCAAACCTTACATCACCTTACCTGCAAACCTTACATCACCTTACCTGCAAACCTTACAGCACCTTACCTGCAAACCTTACAGCACCTTACCTGCAAACCTTACAGCACCTTACCTGCAAAACCTTACAGCACCTTACCTGCAAACCTTACAGCACCTTACCTGCAAACCTTACAGCACCTTACCTGCAAACCTTACAGCACCTTACCTGCAAACCTTACAGCACCTTACCTGCAAAACCTTACAGCACCTTACCTGCAAACCTTACAGCACCTTACCTGCAAACCTTACAGCACCTTACCTGCAAACCTTACAGCACCTTACCTGCAAACCTTACAGCACCTACCTGCAAACCTTACAGCACCTTACCTGCAAACCTTACAGCACCTTACCTGCAAACCTTACAGCACCTTACCTGCAAACCTTACAGCACCTTACCTGCAAACCTTACATCATCTTACCTGCAAACCTTACAGCACCTTACCTGCAAACCTTACAGCACCTTACCTGCAAACCTTACAGCACCTTACCTGCAAACCTTACAGCACCTTACCTGCAAACCTTACATCACCTTACCTGCAAACCTTACAGCACCTTACCTGCAAACCTTACAGCACCTTACCTGCAAACCTTACAGCACCTTACCTGCAAACCTTACAGCACCTTACCTGCAAACCTTACAGCACCTTACCTGCAAACCTTACAGCACCTTACCTGCAAACCTTACAGCACCTTACCTGCAAACCTTACAGCACCTTACCTGCAAACCTTACAGCATCTTACCTGCAAACCTTACATCACCTTACCTGCACAACTTACAGCACCTTACCTGCAAACCTTACATCACCTTACCTGCAAACCTTACAGCACCTTACCTGCAAACCTTACAGCACCTTACCTGCAAACCTTACATCACCTTACCTGCAAACCTTACAGCACCTTACCTGCAAACCTTACAGCACCTTACCTGCAAACCTTACAGCACCTTACCTGCAAACCTTACAGCACCTTACCTGCAAACCTTACAGCACCTTACCTGCAAACCTTACAGCACCTACCTGCAAACCTTGCAGCACCTTACCTGCAAACCTTACAGCACCTTACCTGCAAACCTAACAGCACCTTACCTGCAAACCTTACAGCACCTTACCTGCAAACCTTACAGCACCTTACCTGCAAACCTTACAGCACCTTACCTGCAAACCTTACATCACCTTACCTGCAAACCTTACAGCACCTTACCTGCAAACCTTACAGCACCTTACCTGCAAACCTTACAGCACCTTACCTGCAAACCTTACAGCACCTTACCTGCAAACCTTACAGCACCTTACCTGCAAACCTTACAGCACCTTACCTGCAAAACCTTACAGCACCTTACCTGCAAACCTTACAGCACCTTACCTGCAAACCTTACAGCACCTTACCTGCAAACCTATCGGTGTGTTTATATCCCCTTACACCTGCATACTATGGCAACAAATAAAACTGACTTTTGTCAGCCTTCTCATCAGAGACTCCATCCATTGTCTCCGAGACCAACCTATTTCAATCTTCCTGAGCTTACTCATTGAGTCACTGAGAAAACATGCATTGATAAAAGTCTGTGATTCCAGCCATACCATCACTTTAGTAATCGCCATAATTCGCACTGTAAAACTTCTCATAGTCACGGCAAAACCATCTCTGTCTTCCTTCACAACTTCCCCTCCGACTTGAGCAGTGAAACCCCCCGAGCTCCACCGGGTCGAATCACTGAACCATCCGTATAAATGATTACATCATTCTCAGATGAGTTCTCAGAAATTAACGCCTGAACTTCTGCCTCCACGACCAGCGGGTTGTCTTGTCACCATTCTTTAACAAATCTGATACATACCGAAAATGATATATTGATTAATGTTGGCATTGCTATATTATCAGGGGGTCTCTGTGGCTGAGTGGTTAAGCCCCTTGCCTTGCGAGTCGACGGTCTTGGGTTCGAACACGGAACACACCGTTCTGTTCACGAGTGCAGTTTTTTCCAGAGACCCCTAGGATTGTTGCCGGAATTATGGAGTTCGGGCTTTGTGCAATACTCTCGGCAGGTGCCATTTCTGCTGAGAGGTACCGAGCCGTATGGGATTTTTTTCACAATCCACAAGCACTTGAGCTGAAAGCTCTTCGGCTCGGTGTCATGACCATCGTAACCCTTCAGCTCGGTGCCACGAACACCGTAAATCTGGGGAACCTGTAGCTTTTCTACCAGTTCGTGGAGTTGAACCCGCACTTACAGAGGACTAGTCACCCGTAGTCCAACGCGCTACGAACAGGCTGGGCACACGGGTAAGCCATATGGGATAAAACCAGGTGCAATGAAGTCAATCCTTCGGCTTAAAACCCTTTATTGCTATATTATTAAATATATGTGTTACAGAATAGTAACACCTACGATGTATCATGAATTAAGAAACATCGATTCTAACAAGCTTATCAGTTAAATTGTATATTTTAACATTAACTGGTTTGATAAGTAAACAGAGTGAGAAAAATCAATTTACAGACGCCAGAGTAGAAGATGAAAAATTGCAAAAATAATATAACGATTTCAGAAGTAAATAAGCGAACAGTCATAAGGTGGATGAATACAACATAATCCATATTCGTTATTTTATTTCCTTCCCAATAAAGTACTAGTTTGCTCTCTTATTTCCTGTGTTAAACAGCTGAGGCGGCCGTGTGGTGACAGGGCACGCTAAGGAAGCAAATAATAGTTTAGTTTTAGTTTAGTCGTCGGATCACCATCACTGCACGTCGAACAAATTAGTCCATAAGTGCTCCGATCTCTCCCTCAGTATGTCCATCAGCATGTGGCGACTAACGACACCAGTTCTTTGTTTACAATTCTTCTTTGTCTGCCAGCATAGCGTTCTTGTCGAGCTACACCACACTTAACTTTGAGTTCTTGCAGTCTGGTTAGTGTTGTGGATTCACCGCTATTACGTGAATCATGTACACGCCCTCTCTCCTTAAGGAATTTATAATATCAGCCTGGTCCATTGCTCCTCCGCTTTCGACAGCAGCCATACCTGCAAGCCTATCCGCACGTTCATTCCCCTTACACCTGCATGCCCTGGCACAAAAATAAAACTGATCTTTGTCAGCTGAGACCTCCCCAGCGATTCTATCCAATGTTTCCTAGCCAATCCTGTTTCAATCTTCCTGAGCATACTCATTGAGTCACTGAGAAAACATGCATGGATAAAAGTCTGTGATTCTAGCCAAATCATCGCTTTGGTAACCGCCATGATTTCCATAGTGAGACTGCTCGTAGTCACGGCAAAACCACCACTGTCTTCCTTCACAACATCACCTCCGACCTGAGCAGTGAAAGCCCACGAGCTCCGCACATGTCGAATCACCGAACCATCCGTATAAATGATTACATCATGCTCAGATGCGTTCTCAGAAATCAATGCCTGAACCTTTGCCTCCACGACAAGTGGGTTGTGTTGCCTGCATTCTTTATCAAGTTCGATGCATACAGAAAAGGATGTAGCGATTCCTGTTGGCACTGGTATCCATTCTTCACCGGGATCAATGTCTTCAAGTGTACACACCTGTTCAATACAGTCCTCGGCCTGACCCATCCAAGATTTTCCTCTTTTTAACCTATTTCCTTTTTGTCTCTTTATTTCCAGGTGCAGAGGATGTTGTGTGTCAGCATTGACTCGAAGGTATGCTCGTGCACGGCTCATCAGTATTCTATACTCCATAGTAGGATAGTCAAGGAGATAGCGCATCGCCCTGCACGACGTGTCTTTAGTGCAACCAAGTATAATGAGCATCGCCTCGTTCTGTATTCTTTCCAGTCGTTCTATCTGACTATGACTGAGAGTCAGGATCGCCAGCGCATACTCAAGCACAGAAAGGACCAGACCCTGGTATAAAGACAAAGATGGCGCTGTTCACAATCCGCCGCAGCCATTACCCTCATCGCCAGCAAACCTTTCCTCGCCTTCATTATCACATGAGCTATGTGTTCCGTAAAAGCTAGACTACGATCAAAACGCAGCCCCAGGTATTTTATAGACTGAGACCGCTCCACCACCTCTGAACACAAAACCACAGATGGTGTTGGAGTGTTGACGATGTGGTTGTTTAAAGAGAACCATGTCACCGCTGCTTTTGTGGGGTTGACCAATGCTCCTGCTTCAACGCACCATCTACCTATGCGGTCGAGTTCTGACTGAAGTTCCTCCACAAGCTGTTCTCTATCCTTGCCCTGACGATACACCAACACATCATCTGCATATGACATTGTCCTTCCTCTACCCGTGATCTGCTCTTTTGTGATGCTCACAGTATAGGCATTGAACAACACCGGAGATAATGGTGACCATATGAACTACAAGGCATGTAAGAATCGACTGATGTAAGACCTAGAGAAGCTACAAAAGTAAATAAAAAAGCATAGCAGAAATCGTATGTGCTGGCCTACTTGTAGGCGCATAACTTAGTTAGTTAGTTAGTCATTCCTCTTGGGCCTGTGGGCGGCGCATAGGGCAGAGGTCATAGCTCTCCATGTCTCGCGGTTCGTTGCTATCTGTTTTAGGTCTTTAATGTTTGCTAAGCCCATCGTTGAGCCTTCTCTGATGATGGTTCTACGCAGTCTCTCTTGGTCTTCCTCGTTTTCTTTTTCCCTCGTTTTCTTGGTCTTCCTCGTTTTCTTTTTAGGCGCATAACTGGTACAACATAAATCGCTCTTAGACTCAGATAACGAACAAAACACACAGGATGGTTAACAAGTAGTCGATATGGAGCAATCGAAGAAGAAGAAGAGAGAAGTAACAGTTGAGTCTGTAGTTACTATTCCAAGTTGATGAATCTTCAAGAAATTCTTTGGGTTGGTTTTCAGAGCTTACTTTCAAATTTAACACTGCTGCGTCAATAGTTGTAGCAGTGTCTTCTACTCCAGAAGGGTCGATGTTGTGACTTATTTACAGCTTAATATAAATGCTTGATTTATCACCGCTTGTAGATCACGTCGATCGAATTGTCTCTTAAATGCTTCGAGATAGACACCACGTGTTGGGAATCCTTGGCGCAAGATCACCACTTGTAACGCTGTAACAACACACGATAAACCCGCATAGTTGAGAACCGTAGTGCCGTTGAGAAATAGAGAAAACGAGCTGCACGAAAAGACAGAACACACAACACCCGTATATCTAACCTTGATCATGTATGCTCCACCTGTGGTAGGGGATTGTGTTCTAGGATTGGACTCTACAGTCACCTCCGCACACAACAGAGAGGTGCAGCAAAACACGTCTGAGGCTGTTGTCATCATCGCTTGCGATGTACGGCTATTATGTAGATCACCTCTGCCTCAAGGCTCCATCGTTGGTGGCTGAGTCAACAGGCCACCCATACGGTTATCATGCAGACTCGATTAATATGCTGCATAGGATTGAATCTGAAAGTTTACGCTCTGAGTGAGTGGACAGCATTCGGAGAACACGTCTCCAGACACGACTTGGCTGTACACACCTGGACGCGCTGCAGTGCACGGAAATGAACGTGCTGAGTTTCTTTCAAACACTGCTCCTACGAAAGCTAGAAGGAAGTATAGACAGAGCCGATGTCGTCAATGCGGAACTCTCTCCTTTATGTGATATGGGTGAGTCTCAGACACTGGACCGATTGCAAGAATTAGGAGTTTAGTTTGAAAGTACCAGACAGTATCGTTTTTGTGGTAAAGAGAGAAAATATACTAATAAGTTTCTCATGGGTACGGTGGGCAGGTGAACTTTGGGGTGTCTGCATGAGAATGCTCAAAGTGCCATGACATCGATCGCAATAACATGACCTAAATGGTTGCTTGCCTTATTCCAACCAGACAATCGCTTCAAGAATTGTTTATCATAGCGACACTTGCTTCATTAGCCAAAGGGTTCTGTATCCGAGGCACACAAGGAAAAAAATAAAGGCCTTAATCAGTATATTTTCTGTTCTTTACTCCTCTTGTGACGAACGAGTCATCTCTGCAATCAAAGATAATCAACTAAAAACGGTGTTTCGATCAATAGGTCTTTATCTGAAAAACACGACACAACAACACATTATTAACAAGAAAACCTTTCGATATACGAAAATAAATGAGAAAAATATATTTATCTGTCGAATTATAGTCCCCAAAACAAATGTTGTATTTAAAGAACTATAGATACCCAAGTGACAAGTAACTAATGATCAGACAAAAGAATATAGACTGCAGCTAATTATAACTCTAAAATTATGATTAACTGAATTCAAGAAGAAAAATATAGAATACATTCTGATAACAGTCAACTATTGATGTACGGTGTTTGTATTTCACTCTATAGTAATCGGTTTGTTCCATATGGGCAATCGAATTATTGATCTCAATGTACTTTACGTTGGCAAATTTACCAACTCCTGTCTATTCAGGAGGTCAATACCCTCACACAGAAAAAATATGTGGTAGACTGGAAGACAAATACTGGATATGAGTATGGAAAATACTTCCTCAAAGACCTAAGCAGAACAGATCAGGTCATTATATTTCGCTAACATGCCGGATACTGTAGACTCAACAAACACTTATGTAGACTAGGAATAAGTCAAATAGCTCTCTGTCAGCGTGAAATGGCGGAACAGACACCGGAACATGTCCTGCAAGACTGTCCTCTCCTGTGTGAGCTGAGAAGCAACATGTGGCCACACCCAGTTGACCTGAAAACTAAGCTTTGGGAAACCTGACAGACCTGAAGTTGACTGCCCATTTTGTGGCCCACAGTAAACTACCCCCTTTTTGGGCAGTGTAGGCCAGGGGCGATATGAGTCTGTGGAACTTAACTCTGAGACTACGAGAAGCCACAAGTAAAAACGCGCTGGCATTATCAATTCTCCGACAAGGCCCCTCAAGATATAAAATATGCACAATACCCAACAGATCCTATTTTAGTACAATTCTTTGTATAATACAGCAGGTGGCTTTATAAAACAACGCTTTCAATTATATACATTCTGATCAATTAAATAGTTTATTATTATATATATATGTATATATATATATAATATTTTTAAGTAGCTGCAGTCGCCGCGAAAATATTCAGAATATGATGTTTTCTTCATGCCCTCGACAGAAAAAACTTCATTGGCATTACCATGGATTGAACCTGGGTCTCACCTATGGGAGCCACGATCTAATCCATTCGGTGAGACGCTTTACTAGACGCTATACCTATCTTTTGTAAATGACAAGTTCAACTGAAACTGACATTACAAAATGTATTACTATAACAATAGCGAAAGTGGGAAGAATGAACATAACTCACAATCGTTCGCCTATCGACTCAAACATGAGAGGATTGTGGCCGCAATCCCATGATCGACGTTCCATAGGTGAGAAACGGAATTTGCTTTACTAACACCTGCACACTAGGAGCTAGAAATGTGAAATGACAGGCACTTCATATCCCAATGTCTGAACAGGCTACAAAACATTTTATTTTATTATATTCAGTAACGAATTTTTAAATGCAGTAATTAGTGAGAATTTTTAACAAGTTTATTGTTATCCTTTACTGGACTTTGCGAATCAACCCCAGCTATTTAACGCTGTTTGTGATTTTTCTAGGCATTATTACGTTCAGTAGTTTGCCATTGCTTTTTGAACGGTGATGCCATCCTCCTTTTGTAAAAATCCACGCTAAACAATTTGCAACCAAACTATCCGCAGCGTGCTTCGAACTCAGAACGTCGGGGTTAATAGACCGAGTCACTGTCCCCCAAGCCACAGCCGCCACCAGTGAGAATTACAAGATACAATAATCAGCCTATTTTTTTCCCGATCCAGAAGCACTTGAGCGTTCAGCTCTTCGGCTCGGTGCCATGGACATCGTAACCCTTCGGTTCGGTGCCACGAACACCGTAAATCTGGGGAATCTGTAGCTTTTCTGCCAGCCCGCGGAATTTAACCCGCACTCACAGAGGGCTTGTCACCCGCAGTCCAACGTGCTACGAACACGCTGGGCCGGCGGGCATAATCAGTCTATAAGGGTCTGAAGCTGAAGGATTGACTTCAGTGCACCGGGATTTTATACCATCTCTCATCAGAAGTGGCACGCTATCTGCCGAGAATATTGAATAAAGCACGAACTCCGTAACTCCTAATTCTAGGAGTCTCTAGGGAAAAAAAATCCACTTGTGAAGAAAACAGAGCGGTCCGGATTCGAACCATCGACCTTGAAAACGCAAAACACAGGCTTAACCACTTATCCACAAAGACCACATTGCAATAATTAGTTCGATTTATGTCAACGAAGTTTTAGTTAGATATATGTTAAACATGTTTACTCTAATTAATGAAGTGAAAGAATTCAAATACTTAGGAAGCATATTCACAGAAGACGGAAAACTGAAGAGAGATGGAGGCTAGAGTGCAAAAGCAAATGCTGTAACCTACCAGCTAGCCCATTGTTAAGGCACCCAAAAATTTCACAGCAGCTAAGCAACAGATGATCAACAGCATTTTTATACCTACTTTGTGTTACCAGAGCCAAACATGGACATTGAGCAAAGCGCAGTCACAAAAATAACTACATGTGAAATGCGTTGTCTGCGAAAAGTTACGAACAACACATGAAAAGACAGAATCACTAACATCAGCATAAGAAAGAAAGTTGGCACAAAACCGTGCTTGAATTACATAGATAAGCAAAGAATGAAGTTGTTTGGCCACTTAATAAAAATGCATCCAAACTCCACAGTATACAGAGTCTTCTACAACAGAACATCGGGAAAGAAGGCAAGAGGAAGACCACGGAAAAGATGGTTAGATGGCGTAGCAGAATCCTGTGAAAGAGCAAAGATAACAATCATACAAGCCACCAGAACAGCGCAATACAAAAACAGAAAATCACGACACTGGGCAACAACCCGGTAGTAGTGTGATGATAAAAGAAAGAAGAAAGAAGAAAGAAGAAAGAAGTAAATAATGCAAACGAAATATATATTACGAATGTGAAGATCACGCTTAAAATGTAATGTCGTTATTGTATGAATATTGTCTTCTGAGATCTTGTAGTACTTGACAATCGCATTTGAGGGGGAGGTCGCTAATTATTCACCTAATTATTTAGCCTCCATACAAACCCTATTTTCTATGATAAATATGTGTGTGTGTACAGTAGAACCACTTGACTACATCAAGGCTCGTGTAAAACGTTTTTAGATGTGATTTACAAGTGGATATCAACAAAGAGAAATAGACGTTTCAATCAATATATCTTTCACTTGATTTCTTCATCTTTTACGAACACTTCATTCGATCACTTATTAAACCACTCTTTGTGGTGTGTATGTGATCTGAGCCTAAGAGCGATTATACGTTGTGCTAAGTTATCCGCATATGGTAACTAGGCCAGCACATCCGATTTAGTGCCAGCATTTTATTTACTAGGGTAGCTTTCCTTACAACTGGTAATTGTGCAAGTTCTCTCTAACGATCCGTTGTGCCATATATTTTTGCTTGAATCTATGCCAAAGAGCCTTTTATACTGCAACCTTTCTGACTGAGTGCGGCGTTCCTTCTGCATCGTATGATAGACACTCTTTAATGATCTTTTAATGTGGTATATTTTGTCTTGGATCTACGTCAAAGAGCACTTCCTACTTTACAAATGACTGGGTGAGGTAGTTCCAGTATAGGAACATTTACAACCCTTCTAGGACTGGTCAATGGAACGATCACGGCTGTTTTGTGTATTCATTGCTCTTTAACGAACATCTTTCGCCGAATATTTGGGCTGTGGGATCTGCGCCAAAAGTGTGTCTACGCTATGCGCCTTTCTGACTAGGTCGTTCTGGACTAGGAACATTTCTAAGTCTTTTTGGAGGAAATAAACTTGTTCTGGGACGGCGTCTTACTCGTATAACACACCGTGAAAATTGTGGGCCTTCGCCGATGTTTGGATTTGGACAGCCTGTCAATTCTTTACATTGCCGGCCTTATTTTTCTGACCACTTTGAGTTTATTCCGGAGTAGGAACATTCTCAGCCTTTTCGAGGCGCATATCGGCACTTGGCAGTTTGCAGTTACTACTCTGCATTTTCCCTGGTCCCGGGAAACCACGCACAAATAATGTAGAGGATCGTTTCATTAATCGATATTAGCGCACCTTAGATTTTGCGCTCGCCAATCATCACTCCTCCTGGTTTTTTCTGGGGATGTTAGTTGTGAGAACAACAGTACCGTGCCCGGTTGTTTCAGGGAAGGTAGTTTGTTAGACACTAAAACGCAACTTTAGGACTTGTGCTCAGCCAGCTTTACCCAATAGATCTATCTGCGCTTGGCCTCTTCTATGGAGTTTACGGCAATCTTCCCATGTGTTGTCACGATACGTTACCGTGCTTTCAGAGACACTTCCAGAGATCGTTGATTTGTTACGTATCGTTTTCATTAATTCTTGCCCCACAACTGGCGATTTAAATGCCGTCATTTACTCCGCGGGAGTTGGGATTCGTTCACAGACGGCTCCTACACTACTGTTTCGTACGTTTCAGCAACTATTTGGACAATTTTTCATCAGACATTGGCCAGGAGATCGTGCATTTTGTTCAGGGATTTTGGACCGGCTTTACTTTTCCGTGCTTACACTACTACCACTACCTGTAGCTCTCCCTCGAGCCCTACTCGTTTAATCAGACAGGAACCGCTGTCTGTTTCCAAAGTCACCACGTGGAGGTGGGGTAGGATCTTTAATAGTGCCAGCTCACTAATCCTGGCGCGACTTTGTCCCTAGATTTGTGCCTTTGACCCCGATCTTGATTTAAATAATAACACAAACAATAAAATTAAGATTGTTGATGGTGGTGAAACAATTTTGTAGAAATTTTATTTTTAATCTCTCTAACTAATTGTGGCCCAGGCAGCGGCTTTCCATCGTGTTCTCTGTTCGATTTTGAACTGTTAATTGTTCTTTTCAGTACTGGAGCACACCCACTAAGGGACTACGGCAATGTCATACCTAAGAGAACCGTTTGCACACAGTCCACACAGAGAACATGACTACCTCTAGGCAGCACCAAGTAGCAGACTTACACAAGATGCCAGCAAGACAGCACAAAGCCTATCCTCCGACATGATTTGCAGCAGAACGTCAGTCAGCCAAAATAAATATCCATCAACATGGAATCACACAAGTCCAGCACAGAGTCCTTCTCAGAGCCAGATCAACACAAAAAGCCCTTATTAGGGATACATCCAGATCAGCACAAAAGCTCTTATTAGGATACACCCAGATCAACACAAAAGCTCTTATTAGGATACACCCAGATCAACACAAAAGCTCTTATTAGGTATACACCCAGATCAACACAAAAAGCCCTTATCATGGCTGCACACAGAACAAGACCATAAGTTCCTCTCGGGAATCCACATGAGAAAGACACAATATTTAGTACAAAGTCCACACCAGGACGAGTCCAAGACCACACCAAGAAAAAAGCCCATTACGTCTTGATATAATCAAAAAACAAATGTCTTAGGTTGAAATCGACGTACCTCAGCCATATAGAGGCCTAATTCCCTACTTAACAAACAAAACAATCCCACCATCCGGGCGAGTTCAGGCGTTGTGCACCATACTCCGGTCTTAGCCAATAGACCGAGAAGAGCTCGATGTTATTAGCTCAAACACTATATTATAACTCTAATTTCGTTTGGTATTTTATGCGACAGAATAACCCGATTTTTCTGCAGCCTAAAATAGAATGTAAATGAGTACTGAATGCATAAATTATGTTACTCAGTCCCGGCTGTTACAGCTTTTGGTTATTTCTGTAACAATTAAACTGAATCAAATGTGTCTACTTTCCTATCGGTCTGATATGAGAGTGATTGATTGATTGATTGATTGATTGATGGATTAGACCATCATCATTGCATTTCGGTGATTAACCATGTGTTCTTCGATCTCGTTCTTATACAAGAAGATCTCAACAACAGTTCACAAACTCCGTAGCACTGGTGAGGATCCCAGAAGTAACTAAGAAGAATGTGAAAATATTTTGTATGAAATTTTTTTTTAAAATTATTCCTAATGAATTTTGGCAGGACATCGGCTTTCCAGCCTGCTTTTCTCGAGTTTGAACTGTCAATGTTTCTTTTGCGTGCTTAAATTGTTTGTTTGTTTGTTAAGTAGGGGATTAAAGCCTCTTTAAGCCGATGCACGCCCTTTCAACCTAAGGCGAACCTTTTATTGGTTATATCAGAGCGTGTAGGCCAACAAACATGAAAATAAGAATTAACTCCTTTCGGAGAATCCAAGAATAGCGTCTGTCTCCGATAGTACTAGGAACTCGATCTCACCTACATTGAGGTAAGGGGTCTCTAGAAAAAATATCTCTTTGGCTTCAAATGGGAAACGAACCGAGTACCTTTATAAAGTGAGGCCAGCATCTAATTTCTACGTCACTGTGACTCTTTTTTAGCTTAAACATTGTATGTATAAAAAAAATATGTTTCGATATTTCGGTTATAGCTATGCAAGGTTTCTCCGTGTGTTGTGGAGGACATACTGGTAACAAAGAATTGTAACACTGCAAACTACATTATTATATGCCCGAAGAACCTTGATTGTCTGTCTGATTCTTATTCTTTTGATACGATTTCTTTGTATGCAGGTCTGATTTAAAACCTCTTCATTTGTTTTCTTTTCTGTACATGAAATTTTGAGCATTCTTCTGTAACAAAAGCATGTACCAATCAAAGAGTGTCTTCTAATGTTTATCTTCTTCTTCTTTTGTCGTCACACTGCTACCGGGTTGTTGCCCAGTGTCGTGGTTTTCTGTTTTTGTCTTGCGTTGTTCTGGTGGCTTGTGTGATTGTTATCTTTGCTCTTTCACAGGATTCTGCTACGCCATCTAACCATATTTTCCGTGGTCTTCCTCTTGCCTTCTTTTCCAATGTTCTGTTGTAGAAGACTCTGTATACTTTGGAGTTTGGATGCATTCTTATTAAGTGACCAAGCCACTTCATTCTTTGTTTATCTATGTAATTCAAGCACGGTTTTGTGCCAACTTTCTTTCTTATGCTGATGTTGGTGATTCTGTCTTTTCTTGTGTTGTTCGTAACTTTTCGCAAGCAACGCATTTCACATGTAGTTATTTTTTGTGACTGCGCTTTGTTCAATGTCCATGTTTGGCTCTGGTAACACAAAGTAGGTATAAAAATGCTGTTGATCATCTGTTACTTAGCTGCCTGTGAAATTGTTGGGTGCCTTAACAATGGGACTAGCTGGTAGGTTACAGCATTTGCTTTTGTACTCTAGCCTCTATCTCTCTATCCAGTTTTCCGTCTTCTGTGAATATGCTTCCTAAGTATTTGAATTCTTTCACTTGGTTTATTTTAGTCCATTGACATGGATGTCTAGATTATTATTCTAAAGTTTATAACGTGTTGTTATAATATTCTAGTTATATTCTTGCTATATTACTAAACTACTGAATTTTTCATTATCCTATATTGTTTTGAATATCCAACCAATTCTCCTTCCTATATTTAACTAATAATCTGACGTATGAATCCCCTGGGTATACAGGAAGCCAGGTTAAAATAACCGACAAACAATCTGATGTTAGTGACTCATATCCACGTGATACCAAGTGTCAGATAATGGACACAAAAGACCTATATTTCAATCAAGTGCCATGTGTGCTGGCGTAGGCGATCATGTCTCTCCACAACCCTCTCTCTCTCTCTCCTTGGTGCAGGTAATCAGTTCTAAAGTCGATCTATTATCGAACCGTGATGTCAAACCATCCAACATCTTCTCCTTCTGTCTTCCTCGATCTCTCCTTCCCTGAATTTTACCTGTAGTCACCAAATGTTCTAAGCCTTCTCTTCGCATTATATGCCCGACGAACCTTGATTGACTGATTCTTATTTTTTGATAAGGTTTATTTTTGGCAGGCCTGATCGAAAACCTCTTCATTTGTTTTCTTCGCTGTTCATATACTTTTCAGCATTGTTCTGTAACAAAAGCATATACCACACACAGAGTGTCTTCGAATGCTTATAACTTGTTTTATTACTAATATAGTGTTGTTGTAATATTCTTGTTATATTCTTGTTATATTCTTGTTATATTCTTGTTATATTCTTGTTATATTCTTGTTATATTCTTGTTATATTACTAATATAGTGTTGTTATAATATTCTTGTTATATTCTTGTTATATTCTTGTTATATTAGTCTTATATTATTGTTATATTCTTGTTATATTATTGTTATATTCTTGTTATATTCTTGTTATATTCTTGTTATATTCTTGTTATATTCTTGTTATATTCTTGTTATATTATTCTTATATTCTTGTTATATTCTTGTTACATTCTTGTTATATTCTTGTTATATTCTTGTTATATTCTTGTTATATTCTTGTTATATTCTTGTTATATTATTCTTATATTCTTGTTATATTCTTGTTACATTCTTGTTATATTCTTGTTATATTATTCTTATATTCTTGTTATATTCTTGTTATATTCTTGTTATATTCTTGTTATATTCTTGTTATATTCTTGTTATATTCTTGTTATATTATTCTTATATTCTTGTTATATTCTTGTTATATTCTTGTTATATTACTAATATAGTGTTGTTATAATATTCTTGTTATATTATTCTTATATTCTTGTTATGTTCTTGTTATATTCTTGTTATATTCTTGTTATATTCTTGTTATATTCTTGTTATATTCTTGTTATATTCTTGTTATATTACTAAAATACTGAACTTTTCGTTGTCCTATATTGTTTTTCGTGAGCGTCTGTAACTTAATCGGTAGTCAGCCTGATCACAACCTAAGCGAACCTGGTTCAAATCCCGCGGAGAGCAAGTTTGGAAGCAAATTAATTCCCTTGGAATTATACGAACGACAAAAATAAACCTCACTGCTCAGAAAACAATGACACACTACTGAACGTATAAGTGGTGCCTAGAAAATCGACAAATCGTTTACTGTTGTTGACCACTACGACCTGTAAAGTATAGGACACGATTTATATATTTCTTATGTAATGTTAAAAATATTCTTATTATATTCATGTTATATTCATGTTATATTATTGTTATATTCATGTTATATTATTGTTATATTCATGTTATATTATTGTTATATTATTGTTATATTCATGTTATATTATTGTTATATTCATGTTATATTATTGTTATATTATTGTTATATTCATGTTATATTATTGTTATATTATTGTTATATTCATGTTATATTAGTGTTATATTCATGTTATATTATTGTTATATTCATGTTATATTATTGTTATATTATTGTTATATTCATGTTATATTATTGTTATATTATTTTATATTCATGTTATATTATTGTTATATTATTGTTATATTCATGTTATATTATTGTTATATTCATGTTATATTCATGTTATATTCATGTTATATTCATGTTATATTATTGTTATATTCATGTTATATTATTCTTATATTCATGTTATATTATTGCTATATTATTGTTATATTATTGCTATATTATTGTTATATTATTGCTATATTATTGTTATATTCATGTTATATTAGTGTTATATTCATGTTATATTATTGTTATATTCATGTTATATTATTGTTATATTATTGTTATATTCATGTTATATTAGTGTTATATTCATGTTATATTATTGTTATATTCATGTTATATTATTGTTATATTCATGTTATATTATTGTTATATTATTGTTATATTCATGTTATATTCTTGTTATATTATTGTTATATTCATGTTATATTCATGTTATATTCTTGTTATATTCATGTTATATTATTGTTCTATTCATGTTATATTATTGTTATATTCATGTTATATTATTGTTATATTATTTCTATATTATTGTTATATTCATGTTATATTATTGTTATATTATTGTTATATTATTGTTATATTCATGTTATATTATTGTTCTATTCATGTTATATTATTGTTCTATTCATGTTATATTATTGTTCTATTCATGTTATATTATTATTATATTATTGTTACATTATTAAAGTACTGTACTTTTCGTTGCCCTATATTATTTTGAATATCTAACCAATTCTCCTTCCCATATATAACTAATAATCTGACGTAAGAATCCCCTGAGTATACAGGAAGCCATGATAAAATAGCCAACAAACAGTCTGATCTTAATGACTCATATCCACGTGATACCGAGTATCAGATAAGGGATACAGAAAACCTATATTTACACAGTGTAAAGTACATTGTACGTATGTCATTTTTCGTCTTTACAGACGGTCAGTTGGCAAGTATTTTACTGTGACATCCTCTGTGACAACATTCCTACGGCAGTTGATATAAGTTTAATCTTGAAAGGGGGTGGGGACTGCAGTAAAACTTGGAAAAATAGCTAAACACGTAAAAACAAAGTAATATAGTTTTACAGAATACAGAAACAGTGACGATGAACAGCAACGTTTTGACCACAAGGCCTTTATCAAGCAAACAATACAACAAGAATGATGAATTTCGAGGAACACTACAAATGGACGATTACATGTAGAAACATTCAAACCTATCTAATGAAAATCTGGGAATAAAAGGAATAACGAAATGAGTGCAACACAAAACCGGAAGTGGAAAAAAAGAGAAACAATAAACAATATAGTGAATAAATAACATATATGTGGAGCAATATCTGGAGCAATTAATTTATTAATTAATCATCTCACTGTTTGTATCTGACCTTTTTCGTCTTTACAGACTGGTCAGTGTTTTGCTGTGACAACTTCTGAGTTTTCACCTTTCAGCTCATGCATAAGTCTCTGCTCAAAAGACTCTGCACCTTTCCGCAATATCGCTTTCCACACAACTCTGTCATGGGCTAGTTTTTCCACATGTGCTGGGAGCTATAGAGAGGTTCTTCATTGAGACCTTGCAGACATCTTCATATCTGAGCAGTGGTCTGCCCTGTTGCTTTTCCCCTCCCAAGTTCAAGAACAACATTTGTTTTGAAATGCGACAAATGTCCATTCTTCTCACAAGCTCCGACCATCTTAGTCATCTACTGCTGAACTATAATATTACCTATAATAATTATTGTTGTATGGGGTTGAAACGTGGATCGTGTACAAATAATATGAAAACATAATCGAGGTTGTAATATTTGGATATACAGAAAAATTAGTCAAATCTAATGTTATTTCTTTTTTCATCCTTTTTTTAATAAGGGTTTGGTTAAAAGGACGGGAACACCTAAATAATAAAATAAATGAAAATAAAAATGAAAATCGTGGTATATCCTAAGTCGAAGCCATCAACCACAGTAAACGGGTCATTGATTTTCTAGGCACCACTTATACGTTCAGTAGTTTGCCATTGCTTTCTGAACGGTGAGGTCTACTTTACCTTTTTGTAAAAATCCCATGAAATCGAATTTGCTTCCAAACTAGCCCACCGTAGGCTTTGAACCAGGTACGCTTGGGTTTGTGATGAGCTCACTACCGTTGAACTACAGGCGCTCCTGAATTAATTAATAAATGTAAAATAAAGTAAATGTAATTAAATGTAAAATAAATGTAATTAATGTAAATAAATGTAAAATAAATGTAAAATAAATGTAAAAAATAGTGTAAAATAAATGTAATTAAGTGTAAATAAATGTAATTAAATGTAAAATAAATGTAATTAAGTGTAAAATAAATGTAATTAAGTGTAAATAAATGTAATTATGTAAAATAATGTAATTAATGTAATAAATGTAAATGAAAATAAATGTAAAATAAATGTAATTAAATGTAAAATAAATGTAATTAAGTGTAAAATAAATGTAATTAAATGTAAAATAAATGTAATTAAGTGTAAAATAAATGTAATTAAATGTAAAATAAATGTATTAATGTAAAATAAATGTAATTAATGTAAAATAAATGTATAATGTAAATAAGTAAAAAATAATAAATGAAATAAATGTAATTAATGTAAAATAAATGTAATTAAATGTAAATAAATGTAATTAAGTGTAAAATAAATGTAATTAATGTAAATAAATGTAATTAAATGTAAATAAATGTAATTAATGTAAAATAAATGTAATTAATGTAAAATAATGTAATAAATGTAAAATAAATGTAAACTAAATGTAAAATAAATGTAAAATAAATGTAAAATAAATGTAAAAATATAAAGTAATAAATGTTTAAAAAGGGCATTGAACTAAATAGTATATTGAATGATATATATCCCGTGTGTTGCCGGGTCCTGAATGGGAACAAAGAATAGTAATACTGTGACCTACAAGGCATGTCGTAAGAAGGCGACTGAGGTAGGAGCCTAGGAAACTACCTAGTTAATAAAAAAGTCGCAAAATCGGAAGTGCTGATCTACTTGTAATCGCATAACTGGAAAAACGTACAATCGCTATTAGGCTCTGATCACATAACAAATCACAAAGAGTTGTTAACAAGAACGTTCGAAGAAGAAAAAGAATGGTCTATATATTAATGTGATACCTTCTACAAACAATGTAAATACAAACGATAGTGTGATGAAAACAATGTAAATACAAACGATAGTGTGATGAAAACAGTGTAAATACAAACGATAGTGTGATGAAAACAATGTAAATACAAACGATAGTGTGATGAAAACAATGTAAATACAAACGATAGTGTGATGAAAACAATGTAAATACAAACGATAGTGTGATGAAAACAATGTAAATACAAACGATAGTGTGATGAAAACAATGTAAATACAAACGATAGTGTGATGAAAACAATGTAAATACAAACGATAGTGTGATGAAAACAATGTAAATACAAACGATAGTGTGATGAAAATTATGGTATCATAAACAAAATGTTGACAGAACTCAATAAGATTCATGGTATGAAAGAGTTAATGAGAGAATATGTAAGAGTAGAAAATCAAGAAAGTGTTGTTTAGAATTGTTTAACGACATATCAAATCAAATTAACCTTAAAGTAAAAAGTAAAGGAGCCTTTTTTATAGCTTGAGTTTGCCCGCGTGCCCAGCGTGTTCGTAGCGCGTTGGACTACGGGTGACTAGTCCTCTGTAAGTGCGGGTTCAACTACGCGGACTGGCAGAAAAGCTACAGGTTCCCCAGATTTATGGTGTTCGTGACACCGAGCCGAAGAGCTTTCATGCTCCATGACTCTGATCTGAAATTAAAAAAAAAAAAAAGCTTGAGTTATTTTTGGTAATATGCTGTTAGGCCCGTATTTTGCATTGAGAATCGGCACACGATGGGTGATGTGGTTAGCATCACGACGGTGGCCTTTACTTACCATTCTTTTCTGGTATCAAATTAAGGTGGGTCTACATGAGAGCTGTTACGGTTCGGATAAATAGTCCATATCCAGCTGGGGAATTGAACCCGAACCACTGGTCTAAGAAGCGAGTTCCCTAACAACTACGCACGCTACTGCGGCTCTCAAAAGTAATATTAATGTGAAATAATTAATCAAACTGAAAAGACAGAGTTACCAACATCAGCATAAGAAAGAAAGTTAGCACAGAGTCTTGCTTGAATTACATTGAGAAACAAAGAATGAAGTGGTTTGGTTACTTAATAAGAATGCATCCAAACTCCACAGTATACAGAGTCTTCTACAACAGAACATCAGGAAAGAAGGCGAAGATAGAGAACCACGAAAAAGATGGTTAGAACGTGTGGTATATTTTCTCAGTATGATGGAAAGTTTTCGAAATGCCGTCCCTTAAATCTTTTTTTCTTTAAAATAACTTTCAATTGTAATTTTAATTTTCCTGCTTATGCCGCCCCCTTACGGTACCGCCTGATGCGGCCGCCTCTCTGTATAATGGCACGGCACGGCCCGGGGTTAGATGTCATAACAAAATCCTATCAAACTGCAAAAATAACAATCCCCCAAGCTAACAGAACAGTACAAGACAAGTATAAACCACAACACTATGCAACAACGTGGTAGCAGTGTGACGACAAAAGAAGAAGAAGAAGAATTAATCAAATTATGCATCTAATATGATCTGATGATAACTAACATCAATTTCCAACACCGTTGAACGCAAACACAAATTCGTGCAGTGGAGACAATATCAACATATCATCTCTGATCGATTACATATTAATTAGACAAAGGCAGAGGGAAAATACATAAGTATTGATTGATACAGACAGTCGACCTGTCGCCATGGCGTAATATGGGTTACAAACATGAAGACAGAAGACAAAGACAATAGCAGATATTACCATTATCAAAAACAGTTAGGTAAATCCATCAAACAAAACATCTGTAGCAAAGTGTAGCACAGATCGACGAGATTCTTCTTCTTTACCTTTCAACTCCCAACGGAGCACAGGTCTTCAACAAACTTCTTCCAACTCCTCTTCTCTCTTCTCATCCCATTCAACTCTTTCCATGTTTTACCTATCCTTTTAATATTAGCCTCCAGCTCTCTTCTCCAGGTCTGTCTAGACCTTCCCCTACTCCTCTTTTCCTGCGGGTTCCAAAACGGCGCCTGTTTTACAATGCTTCTGGTGACGAGATTCTGCTAAATTGTAAAGATAAATTATAAATTATATCTCTTAAAACAGCAATGGTTCAGACATTCAAGAAAATATAATTTGGAAAAGTAATGAAGGACGTGATGATATGAACAGAAGAGAATGTTATAATAATGAAATCAAGAAAGCAGTATAGATAATAAAAAGAAAATTGTAAGACATGGATAATTTTTTTAAGAATACAAGATATTTATATATATATATTTTTTCGTTCCGATATAAGTTACATAGAACATGCAAGTAATTTTTAGATATCGCTCTGTCCTGATCCGCTCGTTCAATCTCTTCTATGGAATAGATTCCGATATTTCGTGCCTCTTTCAGTAAAGTTCGTTTCAGAGTTCCCCTTCTGTGTCCTCTCTTTCTTGAACCCTTTTCCTTCCACCTCAACGCCTGCTTTTATATTCTTTGATCATTTTATAATATATACACGGTCCGAAAAAATTGTCAAACGAATAATTATGGAAATAAAAAGAAAAACATAAGTGCAAATATGAAGAACAACGCTCAACCATTTACAAATAAAACGACCAAGATATTTTTTAATAGAGGTACTTAAAAACAATATAGTTTTGAAAACTAAATTACGAATTTTCAGTTGCATTATTCTCTCAATTCTAACGTATTCGGTTAGATTCGGACTGAAGATATACTTATCTTATCTTATCTTATCTAACACATCTTTCAAGTCGTGAAGTTAGTTTCTATCTTGTAGCCAGGTGTGTGGCGCTTGACGTTGTCAGTTCATGCTTTCGCAGACTCTGAGATGTTATCTATCCATCTTGTTCTTGGTCCTCAGAAAGTCTGCGACCTGAGTGTCGATTATTATAGGCACGTGATGGTAGTAAATGTGGTTCCATTTTCATTAAATGGCCGAATCACTTGAATCTTTGCTTCTCGATGTACTGTATGCATGGTATAGTACCAACGATGCGAAGATATACAACTTTAGTTAAAATCATTTGAAAATAGATCATGAAACATCTACACAAAGTAATGTAAGTAAAATTTGATGAATTTAGGAGAGGTAATGAAATCGGAGAAACGTCTGATCAACCACTAGAAACAACTGTTTATAAGAAAGAGACGAATGAGATACGTTTGACATACTCTAAGAAGAGATTATTACAGAATGATAAAGCAGGCATATATTGTTAGACAAATGGTTTAAGAAAGAAAGGTCGAAATAGGGAAACACTGAAACTAACATTACTGAGAGAGGTGAGAAATATTCAACTCAATTTTGATCTTAGGTCTTTCTCTTTACCTCAAACCTAGTCTTATAAATTCTTCTTCTTCTTCAAACGCTCCATATCGACCACTTGTTAATCACTGTGTGATTTGTATGCGATCTATGTCCAAGAGAGGTTGTACTTGGTGCCAATTATGCGCCTACAAGTAGGCCAGCTCATACGATTTCTGCGATGCTTTTCATTTACTAGGGTAGCTTCCTAGGTCCTACATTAGACGCCTCTTACTACATGCCTTATAGATTGCAGTGGTAATATTCTTTGCCTCCCTTGCGGGACTCGGCACTACACGGGTGAGTCTTATACAGGACTTTGATCTTTGCTTAAAAAGTATACATCCCTGTTTTCCGTTGTTCCTTCGGTATCCACTGCAATGCATGTCTTTCTTTTTTGCATCCAGTGTGCATGCCCACTAGATCGACATGTTCTCTTTTCTATCTCTGTTTTGATATCTTACAGAAAAGCTTATGCTTAAAGTCTGGAATTGTTATGTTTATTTTCCAGGTATACCCAAGCGGTCTGCTAAGAAATCTTCCTTTGAAACCGATTACTTTTTTGTTATCAGTTATAGGAGGACTATAATCATAGCACTCTGGACACGTCCATAGTTCAGTTCATATGTACGGTTCCAACTTCACTGCAACGGGTCACCGTATAATTGCTCCGTTCATGTGCCAATGAAAATCACACGAAATGCTAACAACTGTATCATATGTGAACAAATTCCAGAATGCAACAACCGTACTGCCACAAAAAGCAACCTGCACAGCTTACATGCATTTGGCCGTCGCTAAAGTATCAATACAAAACTGTTCATCACTTGAAATGCAATTCATATGGAAGGGAACATCAATCACAACAAAATCCAGCTTTCTGCACATGTAATATCACTGCATACGGCAGACTGAGTCGGTTTGTGCTCCGATCTCCGCCTCAACAAATCTAGCAGCTACCATCGGCACAACACGCCGGTTCGATGTTGATTAATCAATCTCTTTGTATATTTAGTATGTCATTCTTTTCGGGCTGCACCAATATCGACACCCATCTCTCTCAATCTGGACAGCCCAACACGCCAGTTCAATGTTGATTAATCAATCCCTGTGCATATTTATGGTGTCGTTCTTTCCGGGCTGCACCAATATTAACACCCATCTATCTCAATCTGGTCAGGGACTGGGATTCACAACCTGAAACTCCTCTGTTCGGAAAGACTCTCTCAATGCGTTAAGAACGTTATTTCGGTCCATAGCAGCTCCCTCTGAAATTGTAGCCACGCCAGCCAATCTATCAGCTCGTTCATTACCACTAACTCCTGCATGCACAGGGATAAAAATGAATGTGCTTTCTCTGATCGCTATCTGTACTAGTACCTCCACCCAGTTTCGTCTCACCATTCCTGATTCCACTTTTTTATACTTTCTCAGAGTCTCAGAATCATAAAGGACGACTGCGCTGACACATGTTTTGTATATCTGGAGCTCAGTGTCATAAATGTTAGATCTCCAGATGTTGTCAAGTCTATTGTTTACTGCATTTGACTTTTTAATTCGAACCCCGAACAGTTATAACAAAAACAATGAAATGTTCAACAGCCTTTGCATACCGTAGAATATGAAATGTATGTTACATCACATTTCAAAACAATTGTATACAAGAGGTAGATAGTGCAACACGTACCGTGGTTTTGCAAAAAACATTAACAATGCACATCAACGTTTCGACCAAAAGGCCTTTATCATGCAAATGTAGATAGGTCAGTTCCCATCGGTTGCGGAAAAACCTTTTGCTTCCAATTGAAAAGTTATCGCTCTACTTTCTGAGCTATTCTGTCTTCCATTCTGTTGAACCGTTGCATATTTTGTTCAACCAGGATAGAGCGGTATGGAGTAATTACTTGCAGGCCCTTTGTAGCATATAACACTAGAGCATCTTAATTTTAAAACAATTTTCAGCCACATGATTTGGTAACACTTCCAATATGAAGGTGAAGATAGGCTGTCACGTGTCTCGTATGTCACTACATTGGCTAGGACAATTCTCCGATGGACAGCGGATGCGTCTGTCACTACATTGGCTAGGACAATTCTCCGATGGACAGCGGATGGGAAAGACGGCCTGGACATATAAAGAAAGCAATTAGAAAAAGTGTGGAAATACATTTGAAATATTGTGGCCTGACATTAGAAATGGTTAATACAAAAGCGACAGAACAGCAACAACTGAAATCTTTTGTTGAAGACATGTGTTAAGCAGGACAAAAAGAGGATATAGACAGATCTAGATGAAGCATAAAATATTCATTGACTGATTTATAGGAACATCATCATTGCACTTCAGGGAGTAACAATGTGTGCTCCAATCTCTTTCTTACACATTAAGATCTCAGCTGCAGTACACGAACTCCGTATCACCGGCAAGGGTTATCGATGTAATTTTGAAGATGGTGATATTTTTGTAGGAATTTTATTTTTAATATTTTCTAATGAATTTTGTCCGGGGTGCGGGTTTTCAGCCCGCTCTTCTCAATTTTGAACTGCCAATGGTTCTTTTACGCGCTCAAGTTGAACACGGGGACTACATTTTATCGTCCGTCTCCGAGAGGACTAGGAACTCGAACTCAAGTACACTGAAATCAGGAATCTATGGAAAAATATTCAGATGACTTCACGGGGGAGCGAACCTGGTACATTTAGCACGAGAGACGAGCAACCAACCTCTACACCACAGAGATGACCCCTCCGACGATTTATTAAATATAATATGTATTCAAAACATCGACGAGATGGGGTGGGGAAGGGGCATTGAGGAAAAATGGCTGAGAAGTGCTGTAGCAAAACATTCCAAACTGTGAAAGACATATTCTCTGTGA
The DNA here is from genome assembly GCA_020796225.1 of Arion vulgaris. Lineage (NCBI taxonomy): Eukaryota > Metazoa > Mollusca > Gastropoda > Stylommatophora > Arionidae > Arion > Arion vulgaris. Next base: position 75,211,722 of record CM036754.1, on the reverse strand, counting down.
CATTTTCTCATCATCGGTTTTATATGTTCTTTTTCTTGTCTGTCTGTATGCTCTGTATGCCTAGCTAGTCATCTATTTGTCAAATACTATATTCGTGCTGTAGCTCTCGTACCCGTAGACACACATTGATTAGTTAATCGTGTATTTATCTCAGTGTACACGTCACAAAATAAAGACTATTATGATGAAAGAAAGATATGATAAAATAACAAACATTGTTGATAAGGTTTCCATGGTAACAGAGTTAGATCCCTTGTGTATTGTTTGTAATGGAAAAGAGTAATGTACACATTGACAATGGGGAAACATATAGCAAAAAATTGGAACTTTGTAGTTTTTATAACGTTTTTTATCTCAAAGTTTTGTGGTAAAGTTTAGATAACGTAAATCGAATAGCGCAATTGATTCGACGGTTTATATACTATCGATATAAGGGAATACCGCAGTAAAACTATGAAGCAATGATTGATAAAACACTATAAAATGCAATAAACAAGGTACTGTATTTTACAAAATACAAAAACTATTATTTTATTGTTTTTATTGTTTTTGTATTTTGTAAAACTGCAGTACTTTGTTTTTATGTGTTTTGCAGGTTTATCTACTAACAAATACATTTGTAGATTTTTCTCGGTCACTTCATATGAAGTGAAAAGTCAGGCAATGTTTTGGAACCCGCAAGGTATGGGGAGCAGGAGAAGACATAGAAATACCCGTAGAAGAGAGCTAGAGACGGATATTAAAAGGATAGGAAAGACATGGAAAGAATTGGAAGGGATGGCAAAAGAGAGAAAGGGCAGGAAGAAGTTTGTTAAAGACATGTGCTCCGTCTAGGAGTTAAAAAGGTGAAGAAGAAGAAGCTAAGAAGTCAAGCGTACTCATGTCGTTTAATATGACACCAATTACTGATTTTCAGTGAATATCTCTTTTCTTAATCACCAGTGTCACTCGCCATTCAAGCGAACATTGTTTCGTTTTCAGGGGTACTTGTAACTTAGATCGCCAAGTAAGGGTTCCGTGTGTGTGTAGCCAAACTGGTATCACGAGCACACCGATAATGTTCGGACAAAATGGTCTCGAAACCCGGAATCTCCACGAAATCTTGTGACTTGTGGCCTATGTATTAATTATTATTACGAGATCTACATTAGTCATTCTCCACATTAGTCATTCTCCAATTAGTTTCATTACTTCTCACATTAGTCATTCTCCCATGCATTGGTCATTCTTGACATTGGTCATTCACATTGGTCATTTTACTTGTATTCTCCAAGATTCTATATTTTAAATGGTCCTCCACAATTTCTCCACTTAGCTCATCCATTGGACCGTGTCTCCAATTATTATTCATGGCTGCAGGTCAATTCTCAGAATCATCTCACATATGTCATTCTAATGACTTCTCCCTTGTTTCCTATTGTTTCTCACAGTGGTCATTATTATTGTATTTCTCTCGATTGCTATATTTTGAATAGGGCCTGCAAGCAATTTATCCATACCGCTCTATCCAGGACCGTGGTATACGAAAAGATACGGCCTGGCTCAGGTAAAATTCTAGGAAATAAGGCCACAAACGTCGTATGACCTCGCGTTTCAGTATTGTTGTATAAAGAAGGAATTAATTTAAATCAACACAACATGCTAAATCAATGTTATATTATGTAACAATTTAAGTTTAACACTATAGAACAGTGGCGGCTCGTCATTAAGGGCTAGTGGGGCTGGGCTACACCAAAAATAATGTATAACGTGTATTTATTATTTTATAAATTAAAATATAGCAACCAAAACCATGATTTATCCGGGAAAAAATGTCTGGCCCCACCAAGAAAAATGATCACTAGCGGTTACTGCTATAGAATATCAGTATTAATAATATTTGTCATCAATAAATAACTACAGACTCATAGAATTCAGTAAAATTGCAAAAACGCTTAGAGAGTTATATCAATTATTTACAAAAAGCCCACATTTAAACGGGAAGTTTCAATTTCCCGTCTGAGCTATCTGGCCTTATGTTTCCGGGCCTATGCCTGGACAAATCGTTTAATCTCTTCTATGAACTTGAGTCAGATATTTCTCAGTAAAATTTGTTTCAGGATTTCTCTAGTATGTCCTTTATTTCTTGAACCCTTTTGGTTGTAACGCCGCTGTATATTGTTTTTGTGTTATGTAAAACTACAGTACTTTGTTGTTTACACGCTTCATCATTGCAATATAGTTATACTCCTGTCTTACCTTATAAAGATAATATTAATCAAAGAAAACGCATACACTTTTCTTTCTTATAAAACCGTCCACAGGTATGACATAATCAACAAAATAAAAAATTATAAATGAACAGTACATATATATAGCCATTTTCGTCTTTACAGACAGTCAATTGGCAAGTGCTTTACCGTGACAACTTCTGCGTTTTCGCTTTTCTCTCTTGTTTTTCAACTCATACATAAGTCTTTTCCTAAAAGACTCTGCGCCCTTGCGTAATATCGCTTTCCACACAACTCTGTCATCAGCTAGTTTTTCCCATGTGCTGGGACCTATAGAAAAGATTTTCACTGAGGTCTTGCTTACATCTTTATATTTGAACAGTGGTCTGCCCTGGTGTCTCTTCCCCTCCGAAAGTTTACAGAACAACATTTGTTTTGGTATGCGACAAGTTTCCATTCTACTCACATGCCTCAACCATCTTAGTCGTCCACTGCTGAGCATGCCCATGATGGAATGCAGATTTGCACATTGCAGTATTTCAGTGTTGGTTATCTTGTCGTACCACCTGATGTTCATAATCTTGCGGAGACATCGAAGGTGAAGATGTTAAGTCTCTTCTCGTGTCTTGAGTAGGCTGTCCGTGTTTCTGAGCCATAAAGTAAAGAAGTGATTGCACAGGCTCGATATATTTGAATCTTCGTCTGCAATGTTAGTTTTGTGTTGTCCCAAGTTCGCTTTGATAGCTTGCCGAATGTAGTAGCCGCACTCCCTATACGAACGTAAATGTACAGTATTATTATGCTTAGGAAAACACATTCTTGTATAACTGCCAACTTGTTTATATATGTTTAGAATATAAATTTTGTTTTATATTCTTTATTGACAGTTGGGACATTGGCTAGGAATGCTCTCCGATAGACAGGTGTCGCGCCGTACCGGCTGGAGTAGGCGATCATGGATCTCCACAAATCTCTGTCTCTGGTGTTTGCTATCATCTCAGATGTTGATGCTATACCGTGCCATGAAGTCATGCTATCTAAAATTCTCTCTCTCTCTGTATTCCTCTGTCTCGTCTCCCCTCGATTTTACAGATTGTTACAATGTGTTCAAACCTTCCTTCCTCGTCAAATGTCCGAAAAATAATGACTGCCTCTTTCTTATATTGATGATAAGCTTTCTCTGTGCCTTGACCTCATTCAACACCTCCATATTAGTAATTTTAGCAGTTCATGGGATTCTCATCATTCTTCTGTAAAACCAGATCTCTGTAGCCCTCAGATATTTTTCGATATGTTTGTTCATTGTCCATTGCTCGTATCCGATAAACAGCGGATGGCAAAAGAAAGTTTGGACGTCTAAATAAAACATGGAAACGAACTGAAAAAAGAGTTCAAAGATTGCTGTCTGACATGGACTTCCGGTTTACAAATGGCGCTGGGCGAACGTGTCGGTTAGCGTCAGCAATAAATTTTGATCACTTCATCTTGCTTCCGTGGCCTGGGTTACTACTTTTCATTTATTTGGATGCAGGATATATTGTGTTATTCATGGATATGTTTTGTGGTGTAGTTAAGCGACTCGGAAGTACGATGGTGACCGATCAGAATTGCGATCGCTACCGACACGCCGCTTTCGCTATGTGTTAAATATGGCGGTCCGGGGTAGGTAGAGCCCTTAAGCCGAGAAAGGCAATCTGCCTATGGTAGGAGGATCCCAGAAATGAAACCTCAACCGTCGAAGTCGGAAGATGCATGCCCAAGCGGCACGGGAATAAAAACGCGCATCTACGCACTACAACCGAAGCTATGCAACCAACACTACTCCGGTACGGTGTCATATTTACAGGTCGAAACCAGGCAGGCTCAACACCGGAACCCCATTCTTCAAACACAACAGCAAACACAATTCCTCACACTCTCAGACCAGCCAGAGAAGACGAGAGTAAACACACGGGTCAAGATCTGAAAATAATGCAGTGGAACGCAGAAGGCGTTAGAAACAAAAAAATAGAGCTGCAAAATTTTCTGAAGGAGCACGCCATCGATGTGTGCTGCATCCAAGAAACACATCTTACCAGCACGCACAGATTCTCCATTAGAGGCTACGAAATCTTCAGGCAAGACAGGGGAAAACCGACCCAGGGGAGTCATGACGGCCGTCAAAAACAGGTTCTCAGCCTGGGAAACGCACCGCTCCCAATCAACTGATACAGAAGCGATAACCATCTGCCTAAAAACCAACGACAAGGAAATCACAATTTGCAACATATATTCACCACCAAACAAATTTATCCACTTAAACAACATACAACCAAACACAGAAAACTGGATAATAGTTGGAGATTTCAACAGCCATTCTCCTAGCTGGGGGTACTCTGACCAAAATATAAAAGGAGAGGAAGTAGAAGACTTCATCATCAACAACAGTCTTGTTCTGCTAAACAAACCTGGTGACCCACACTCATACTACTCTCGACCTTGGAGAACAACCAGCAAACCAGACCTAGCAATAGCGACTGAAGATGTTGAAAAACTCACAAGTCGAAGTGTGTGCAACCAACTAGGAGCAGTGACCATAAACCCATAATAATCTCCATGAAGGGACAGAGGAACACCCCAAAGGAACACTCACCCCAGCTGGAACTATAAGAAAGCAAATTGGAATATCTTCACCTCACACCTAGAAGAAGCCATCAAGAACATGAAAATAAAGAAAATAGCCCTAAACCGCAAACTCCAAACATTCAACAGCTGGGTTCTAGATGCAGCAAAAACAAGTATACCAAGAGGAAGAAGGAAGACTACGACCCTATTGGTCCCCTAAACTGAAGAGCTTCACGCTGAACTCAGCATACAAAGAGAAAACATGGAAGCAGACCCCACAGACGAAAATGTTACCCTACACAACAAGACAAAGGCTATATTTACCAAAGAAAAGAAGAAAAGCATGAGAGACAGCTGGCATGAAAAACTGCCTCCTTAAATCTAGAGAAAGACACTAAAAACTATGGAACCTCACAAAAACCCTAAACGGTGACAGGACAGAACGGACCAAAACTGTGCTACACACAGACACAGGATTTGTCACCGGCAGAGCAGCAGCAGACCTATTAGCTAGAACCTATCAATTGGAAAGTCAGGTCCAAATTCAACAGGCAAGAAAAGAGGAAGTTAAAAAACCAGTCAAAGCAACTGTTGAATAGTCTTGACTCTACAATCCCAACAGACAGCATGACAGCTATGTTTCTCTGCAGGAGCTAGAAGACCAAATAAAAAGCTAAAGGAGAAAAAGGCACCTGGAGCGGATGGAATTACCAATGAATTCCTTAAACACCTTGGTCCTCTTGGCAAAAGGTTTCTCCTCAGCATTTTCAACCAGAGCTGGAAAACAGGTCAAGTTCCATCAACCTGGAAGGAGGCACACATCTACCCCATCTTGAAACCAGGCAAGGACAAAAATGACCCAAAGAGCTATAGACCCATCAGCCTACTCAGTTGTGCAGGGAAATTGATGGAGAGGCTAGTAAGCAGGAGAATGACATGGTACCTAGAAACAAACTCATTGCTCACCCCCGCCCAGACCGGTTACAGACAAAACAGAAGCACAGAGGACCAACTGGCTTACATCACCCAGGACATTGAAAACGCCTTCCAGGAAAGAAAGAAAGTAACAGCCCTATTTTTTTACCTCTCCCGGGCATTTGATACGGTATGGCACGATGGCCTAATGCTGAAAGTCCTACAAACAGGAGTCTCCCACAACATGTTCTCCTGGATCAGAAACCTCCTCTCCCGACGTACAGCCAGAGTAAAAATAGACAACCACCTCAGCAAGATGCAAAAATGAAGGAAGGAGTTCCACAGGGCAGTGTGATAGCACCAACGCTATTCCTAATATACATAAATGACATCACCAAATGCTGCCCCAGAAAGTCTCAAACAGCCTACATGCAGACGATTTCGCAATCTGGACAGCTGCAGAACACACTCAAAAAACATCATATTTACTACAAAAACAGTGGAAAAAGTGGAGAACTGGACAAAAAGCTGGGGCCTCAAAATTAACCACACAAAAACCACAGCAACTGTTTTTTCCCTCTCCCCACACAAGGAAAAAGTATCCATCAATTTAGAAAACGAAACAATACCCCAAACAGATACACCCACCTTCCTTGGAATCACCCTAGACAGCAGACTTACCTGGAAGCCAAACATAGACAAAATTCAAAGAAAAGCCATACAAAGACTTGCTGTGATGAAGAAACTAGCTGGCACGTCCTGGGGCGCAAATTCAAAAATATTAAAGCAGGTCTACAAGGGAGCAGTCAGACCCATCATGGAATATGGCTCCAGCTCTTGGACAACAGCAGCCAAAACAAACACACACAAACTAGACAAGGTACAAAACATGGGCCTAAGAATAACTCTGGGAGCAATGAAAAGCAGTCCTATCGTAGAAATGGAAAAACCCAGACCCTCTAGAACTCTGCAGAAAATTTAAAACACTCACCCAGTTTGAAAAACTAAAACGGCTGAAAGAACACCCTCTACACACAAAATTCCAAGAGAAAACAAAAACAGACTTGCAAGGAAAAGTCCCAACCATCTGGCCAGAGAATTTCATATGCAACATACAGACATTCTAGAAACTGACCCAGAAATGTGGAACCCATAATACCAGAGCCATGGACATGCTACCAAAACACGCCCAAATACACCTATAAGTCTCAGGAATAATCTCCAAAAATACAAAACAGAGACAGAGAAAGAGCCATTTCACTCCAAATGCTACGAGAGCAATCCCACCAGCACATGGACACATGTGTTCACAGATGGCTCAGCCACAGATGCTACCAGAAAGGAGGCAGCGGAATCTACATCACTCACCCTAAAGGAATCACAGAAACACACTCTCTGGCAGCAGGAGAAACATGCACCAACTTTAGAGCAGAGGCAACAGCCCTTCTTGCAGCCATACAGATTCTCAACGACCAGCAAGTGTCAGCAAAAGTATGCAGTCTTAGCGACTCAAGATCCGTTCTCCAGGCTATCTCAAGTCCCAGACAAGACAAGCTCATTCAGGACATACGGCAAAATATCAGCTTGTTGTCAAAAAATCCGAACTGGTCTTACAGTGGATACCAGCTCACTGTGGCATACCAGGAAACGAAAAGGCTGACAAACTGCAAAGGCCGGGGAGCCTAACACAACACCACCCAACACAAAGTTTTACAGAAGCAAAGACTCTCCTGAAACAATCCAGGAAAATGATCTGGAGAAAAACAAATGGAGGATACAGGCCAGAGCACGACAGTATAAATACACTAAACAGAAAAGCACAGACCACAATCTTCAGACTCAGAACGGGACACTGCAGTCTCAGAGCACACCTCCACAGAATGGGTCTCAGGGACTCGGCGGCCTGCACCTGTGGAGCACCAAAGCAGTCCCCAGAGCACATCCTGCAAGACTGCCCTAGTCTGAGTAGTGAGAGATTGAGATCTGGCCAACAGAAACAACACTACAAGACAAACTATGGGAACCGGTGAAGACCTCAAGCGCACCGCCCTGTTTATGACACATACCGGAGTAGTCGCATAGCAAAAGTTGAACGCAGAAGAAGGAGGAGAAGCTGTCTGACATAGGCGATGGGTGTTGTCAGAAATTAGGGTAAGTGGTTCGAATCCTGTGTTTGTTTGTTTTTCTTAAGCTCTTAATAATTCCTGTACATTGTTTATTTGTTGATCATTGTCTGACATAGGAAAGACTTGGTAGAAATGCGGCAGAAGAGCAACAGTGGAAATCCTTCGGGAAAGCGTTATCTGTCAAACAGGACACGAAGAGGATATATATCTATATTCTATATCTCTATATTCTATATCTCTATATTCTATATATCTATATTCTATATATCTATATTCTATATCTCTATATTCTATATATCTATATTCTATATATCTATATTCTTTAATAAACTTCTAAAAGAATTAACTGATATTTTCAAGTAAAAATGATGAACTTGAACTTTGGGAGGTGATGGGGGATATACTGATCATAAGATCTGTGTGGTAAGTTCATTTAGGGTCCATGTGTTTCTCAGCGTTCGAAGACGCTAGTCAAGATTAGACTCCCTACAACAACAAAGAAAGTACGATATTAATGGGGGAAGAAAACATAATGGGACGATGGACGGAATATATTGGAGAACTCTACGATGATGACAGAGGAGAACTAAATATACCAGACACATGCAAGGGACCACCAATACTTGCAGCTGAAGTTGAAGATGCCATAAAACACATTAAGAGGGAAAGTCTCCAGGTCCAGATAACATAACAGCAGAAGAAATTAAAGCTCTAAGAAATCTAGGAACGGAAGTGATAACGAAGCTTTTAAACGACATATATGACAGCGGTTGTATTCCAAAGGATCTACTAAAGTCCATATTTATTGCTTTGCCAAAGAAATCAAGAGCAGTGGAATGTGAAGATCACCGCACTATCAGTCTTATGAGTCATATGACAAAGATACTACTGATGATAATGATGAGAAGGATAAGAAGCAGAATAAGACCAGAAATCAGTGATGAGCAGTGTGGATTTGTTGAAGGCAAGGACACTAGCAACGCTATATATATCCTAAGAACACTAATAGAAAGATCAATAGAAGTAAAGCAGATCTATACTTGTGCTTCATAGACTACACCAAGACGTTCGACAATGTACGCCATCAAGAACTTTCCAAAATGTTAGAGAGCTTAAACATCGACAGCAAAGATCTAAGAATCATTCAGAACATATATTGGCAGCAAACAGCAGCTATAAGAATAGACAAAAAGATTGAACTTTCCAGAAGATCAAAAAGGTGTTAGACAAGGATGCGTATTATCACCAGACCTGTTCTCACTGTATTGTGAAAGCAGTTTTAGGTCTATAAAAGATATTCCTGGAATAGCTGTGGAGGACATATCATAAATAACCTGAGATACGCTGACGATACTGTCTTAATTGCAAGAAATGTATTGGAGCTACAGATATTAGTTGATAAGGTTGTGACAGAAAGTAACAACAAAGGGACTCAGTTTGAATATTAAGAAGACAGAAGTTATGATCATTTAAAAAAACAGATTTTGCCAAAATGCACCATCACAGTAAATGGGACTGATCTAAGACAAGTGCAGCAATTTAAATACCTCTGAGTCCTGGTAACATCAGATGGCAGATGCCGATCAGAAATAAAGAGTAGAATAGGACAAGCGAAAACATCATTCCTGAAAATGAGAAGCATTATCTGCAACAAGTCCTTGTCAATCCTGATCAGAATGAGAGTTATTCAGTGCTACATAGAACCAATACTGACATACAAATGCGAGTCATGGACAATGAACACACTGATCGAAAAATCTCTGAGGACCACAGAAATGTTATTTTATAGAAGAATGATGAGAATCCCATGGACTACTAAAATGAGTAATGTTGAGGTGCTGAATGAGACCAAGACACAGAGAAAGCTTATCATCAATTTAAGAAAAAGGAAGTCATCATTTTCGGACATGTGATGAGTAGGAGAGGTTTAGAACACATTGTGACAACCGGTAAAATCGAGGGTAGACGAGACAGGGGAAGACAGAGAGAGAAAATTTGGATAGCCTGACTTCATGGCACGGTAGAGCGTCAACATCTGAGTTGATAACAAACACCAACGACAGAGATTTGTGGGGATCCATGATCGCCTACGCCAGCCGGCACGGCACCTGATGATGACAACAACAAATCCCAACCATAGGCATTGTAGTACATATTTTTTATTTTTTATCCAGAAGCACTTGAGCTGTCAGCTCTTCGGCTCGGTGTCATAGACATCATAACACTTCGGTTCGGTGCCACCAACACCATAAATCTGGAGAACCTGTGACTATTCTTCTCGCCATGGTATTGAACCGCACTCAAAGGGGGCTGTAGTACATACTTACAAGAGTCAATCACCACTTTTCAGCATAAGCTATCACAAATAGTATTTTTCAAGGCTAGCAAACTACATTACTGTCTGCTTACAAGATACAGTAGAACACTTTACGGCACGATATATTGTAACAATGTAAGCATGTTTTTTAATACTATTCACAAACCATATGTTTACAAACAGGTTAAGGACCGACACGATCTGATTTAATCAAAGAGAACTCCAGTCTTAAGTTGAAATACTCCTCGCCCGAGTGGTTACCGGGCCTAAATTTGGGGTGTAAAGAATAGAACCACTGTTACCTGCCACGCATGTCGTAAGAGGCGAATAAGGAGGTTTGGCTGAAATCGGATGCATGTGTCCTAAATGTGTAGAAGTCTATGCGTTTAGGGGCCTACTAAACCAATGTGCAACGTATACACGTTCTTGGCAAAGATCAAACATGTCAAAAAAGTGATTAAAATTGGTCGTAAAGAACGAACGCAAAGAAGAAGAGTTGAAATACGTGCCTTGAATTAAAGAGGTTTTAATCAAATAGAAAGCACAAACGCAAAAATAACTATCAACAAAGCTACTAGAGCAACGAAAGACAAAAACAGAAAACCAAGACACTTGAAAAAAAGTCTAGTAACATTGGGACGACAAAAGAAGAAATAAGCTAAAAGAAGAATAACATTGAGGACAAAGAATTAATCAAATATTTTGATAATTGATTGATTTATGATTGTTAAATAGGACCAATATCACTTTTCTTCCTCTTCACCTTTCAACCCCAGGGAGGTATAGATCTACAATCACCCCCAGGGATGTATAGATCTACAATCACGCCCAGGGATGTATAAATCTGCAATCACCCCCAGGGATGTATAGATCTGCAATCACCCCCAGGGAGGTATAGATCTGCAATCACCCCCAGGGAGGTATAGATCTGCAATCACCCCCAGGGAGGTATAGATCTACAATCACCCCAGGAGGTATAAATCTACAATCACCCCAGGGATGTATAAATCTACAATCACCCCCAGAGATGTATAAATCACCCCCAGAGAGGTATAGATCTGCAATCACCCCCAGAGAGGTATAAATCTACAATCACCCCCAGAGAGTATAAATCTTCAATCACCCCAGGGATGTATAAATCTACAATCACCCCCAAGGTGGTATAGATCTGCAATCACCCCAGAGAGGTATAAATCTACAATCACCCCAGGGATGTATAAATCTACAATCACCCCCATGGATGTATAAATCTGCAATCACCCCCAGAGAGGTATAGATCTACAATCACCCCCAGAGAGGTATAAATCTTCAATCACCCCAGGATGTATAAATCTACAATCACCCCCAAGGTGGTATAAATCTACAATCACCCCAGGGATGTATAAATCTACAATCACCCCAGAGAGGTATAAATCTACAATCACCCCCAGGGAGGTATAGATCTGCAATCACCCCCAGGGAGGTATAAATCTACAATCACCCCCAGGGATGTATAAATCTACAATCACCCCCAGAGAGGTATAGATCTACAATCACCCCCAGGGATGTATAAATCTTCAATCACCCCCAGAGAGGTATAGATCTACAATCACCCCCAGGGATGTATAGATCTGCAATCACCCCCAGGGATGTATAGATCTGCAATCACCCCCAGGGATGTATAGATCTGCAATCACCCCCAGGGATGTATAGATCTGCAATCACTCTCAGGGATGTATAAATCTGCAATCACCCCCAGGGAGGTATAAATCTGCAATCACCCCCAGGGATGTATAGATCTGCAATAATCACAATATATATGAGACTGCAGTAAAACTATTTGATTGGCGAAACACGTAATGACAAAGTACTGTAGTTTTACAAATTACAAAATCAATGACAATATGCAGCAACGTTTCGACCAACAAGGCCTTTATCAAGCAAACGAACAACAGGAGTGACGAATTTAATAACAACAATAACATATGGACGACTACATACGGAGATATTCAAACGTTTCAAATGCAAATCTGGGAATAAAAACGAATAACGAAATAAATGTAACACAAAAACGCACATAAAACTAGAAATAGAAAATAAGAGAAACAATTTTAAAAAATCATGTAAATATATATAGCTTGAATACATGCAACTTATGCACATAATATACATGTATTCAAACTATATATTTACTTGATTTTTTATTGTTTATCTTCTTTTCTATTTCTAGTTTTCATGTTTTTATGTTCTTGGATTTATACCCGTTCAGAAAACAATGACAAACTACTGAACGTAATAATGCATAGAAAAATCACAAACAGCTTTAAAAAGCTGGTGTTGATTCGCAAAGTCCTGTAAAGAATATGCAATTAACTTTATACCACCATTGTCAATACGCGTTTCTCATAAAGGTAATGTGAATTACAGTAATGGATGTAACAGCAATGTTGCATCCAGAAACATTAGAAAACGATTGATAATTTCAAATGGTATGTTCCAAAATGGGATTTATAACTGTTTTTGTCCTTCTAGGCACATTTTGGTGATTTTAATAAATAATCTTCTTATAATTATTGAAACTATTTGATCAATTATATTGGATTTTGAATTATAAGTGTTACAGAAGAATATTCAGAATAGCATGGATAGAGTAGAGAATAAATAGAAGAAGTATTATTATTTAAATATTCTTATCACGGTCGTGCCGTGCTATGATGCTGAGAGGCGGCCGCATCAGGCGGAACAGTAAGGAGGGCGGCATAAGCAGCAAAATCAAAATTACAAATGAAGGTTATTTTAAAGAAAAAACATTTAAGGGGTGACATTTCGAAGACTTGCATCATACTGAGAAAATATACCCCACGGCCCTGATTCCTATTATTATTATTATTATTATTATTATTATTATTATTATTATAGAATTGTATAAATAGAATAAATATCCAGAAGGAAATCAAAATCAAAGAAAACTGGCTGATGATATAAATAAGAAATAGAAAATATAAGCATTTTTAACATATTCTTCTTCTTCTTCTGCGTTCTCACTAGATTGGGATTTCAGATTCTCTAATAAAGGCAGCCGTCTGCCTCATATTATCAGCCACACCATACAGTTTGTCTTGGACGCTAGTGTAAGTGGGCCACCTCTTTCTTCTCAAGTCCGCATACTAGTGGTAGTTCTGTAGAATATAATTCCTATGATTCTGCTTCCCGTTTGTGCCGACCTCTTCCCGCAGTAAGTTTTGGTCACCCTCGTGATGGTAGGTCTGACATTCTTACTGCGTGGCTAAACCTTAGAGGCAGACTGGCGACCGTAGAATTCGTTATCCCATTCCTCATTGTGAGAGTTCGTTGCAACATGTTATGCGCCTTACGGCCTGGTGCATCCGTTTTCTGCAAGTATTTGTTTCGGGTTAGCTTTCTCTAGTTTTTGACATATAAAAAGACACGAAGGGTTGGAGAAGACCATTATAAAAAAGGAGAAGAAGACACAACGAAGAAGGTGTATTTATGATGTATATCATGATTTTATTAAAACGGATGCAAGGGTGGAACATCTTACCTATGAAAGAGATCAGACTGTTAGGATAGCAACGTTCTGCTCAGGACAAGCTATTTGATGATGATTTGATCAATAGCCCATTATCAATCGATGTGTAATTTTTATGTAAGTTTTACCAGTTTTTTTTACTACGATGTGAAAACACACTTAACATGTTTGTCTGAATTTCGTTACTCGACATTCACGTAGCTAGTTCATTGATGATGAGAAGATGAACACAAACATTGACAAAACCGAAATAATGACATTCACTAGAGACTGATTCATTGATTTATTGGTAGGACGTTCATGATATCATCGTTGCACTTCGATGAGTAACCATGTATGCTCCGATCTCTTTCTTACACAGGAAGATCTCAGCAGCAGTGCACGAACTCCTTAGCCCCGGCGAGGGTCCACAATGTAATTTTCTCGATGGCGAAGATATTTTTGTATGAATTTTATTTTTAATCTTTTCCAATGAGGTATGCTAGGGATGCGGCTTTCCTGTCTGTTCTTCTCGATTTTGAACTACCAAGTGTTCCTTTACGTGTTCAAATTGGACACCTGGGACCAACATTTTATCTTACGTCTCCAATAGGATTACACTGAGATCAGAGATCTCTTGAAAAATATCAATATGACTCCACGAGGGAGCGAACCTGGTACCTTTGGCATGAGAGACGAGTATCTAACCTCTACGCGAAAGAGACCTCCTTAACTAGAAAGTAAAACAATAATATTATCTCCATCGATAAAGATCGATCACACCACGTTAAAAAATTGTCATATCTGGTCAGCATTTTTTTCTCAGCGAAAATGAAAAAATAAATAACGAAATCAAATAAACATGCTATAAAGCAAATCAAATCATAGGATAAAAAAGCCCCAATTATGAAATGCAAGCGTGTCCCTATGAATTTATTTCTTTTTTGTACGCTTCATATGGACTACTTGTTAACCACTCTTTGTGATTTGTATGTAATCCAAGCATAAGAGCAATTGTACGTTGTGTCAGTTATTCACCTACAAGTAGGGCAGCACATCCGATTTCTGCGACGCTTTTTATTTACTAGGGTAGCTTGCATAGGCCCCTACCTCAGTCGCCTCTTACGAACTGCCTTGTAGGTCATAGTGTTACTATTCTTTGCTCCTCTTGAGAGCACCAGCAACACACATGCAGTCCTTATGAACATTAAAAGAGCATTGTACAATACCATTTTTTCCCCGACATTATGCTATCAATGCCAAACTTTGACATTTACATCAAACGACAGAAAAAAAAACTAACCATGACAGAAACGATGTGTCTACGCAGAATGCTGGGAGTATCAATAAATGTTTAGTTTAGAAATGAAGGCAACATGAATAATGTGGGTACAACATCAGTACTGCGCTTCATAAAATATAATAAATTAAATGGTTCGGACTAGTGGCGGCACTTCATTAAGGGCCAGTGGGGCCAGGCCCCACCAAAAATAATGTGTAACTTGTATTTATTATTTAATAAATTAAAATATACCCTAACCCAAAACCATGATTTTTTTTAAAAGGTGTATCTGGCCCCACCAACAAAAAGGATCACGCGTCGCCACTGGTTCGGACACATAAGATTACAATAGACTGCCTGAAAGGGCAATGCTTCTCCGAGATATGGAATAAAAACGCAGAGGTCGCAAACGCAAAATTTGGTTCACAGAAATAACAGAGACAGTGAAAGACACCATTTACGAAGCACACACAAGAGCATATTCAAGAAACATCTGCTTGTCATGACTCAATGAGGTCAAACAGGAATAGATAAAAGAGGACTATGCGTTTTTTGATATCTTACTTCTAGCCATCATAACGACAGAGATGAGGTGTCTTAGAAGAGCTGCAGGTGTGACAATAAGAGACATAATTAGAAATGAAGAAATCAGAAGAAGACTGTATGTGAAACCAGTCTTGCAATTCATAAAAGAACAACAGATTAAGGCCAGTTTATATTTAGGCCAGGCCGCATACTAGGCCAGTTTTAAAATCTCTTCCTGACCTGAAGCTGTGAGGCAAACAGGATTCGAGAAAGAAAGGAAAGAAAGAAAGACAACAGATTAAATGGTTTAGACACCTGACAAGAATGTCCTGGTATCTCCTACTACAGAGAGCCACACAGAAAAAGTATAACGAATACAAAGCAAGAGGAAGACCACGCAAAGATGGAGCGACGGCATCAAGAACAGCCTTACGAAAATGAATATCAGCTTACAAAGTGCCTTAAAATAAGCACACACGAGATCACTACGCCCACCCCACCCCCACACTTCTAAAAAGAAGTAAATGGTGGAAGAGAAGAAGAAGAAGACTTCTAGCCATCTGTATGCACAGTGTAATATACATTAAATTATCGGATGTCTAC
Source organism: Arion vulgaris (assembly GCA_020796225.1). Taxonomy (NCBI): domain Eukaryota; kingdom Metazoa; phylum Mollusca; class Gastropoda; order Stylommatophora; family Arionidae; genus Arion; species Arion vulgaris. The sequence goes on along the minus strand of CM036754.1, from coordinate 75,195,632 downwards.
GTGCCCTAATTAATCTAAATTATCAAGACCTGAGATAACATCTAACTTTGCTAGTTGCAACGCGTCAGTCATTAACTAAATATTTACTTAAAGATACCGTCTTGAAGTGATCACGGTTTATCCCCGTTACAGAGATTTGTTGCAACAAACTTCCAATATGTTGTGTTTATAACATGTTGTAATGTTTTCACCTGGTTGAACATTCCGACGTAATGATATTTATTTATCTCTTGATGTTTTCAGTGGTGACTTCCCATTGCAAAATAGAATTCAAACTACAGGGTGTTTGTAAAGTCTCACTACACTTCATATGTAGAACAAATATGAAAAATAAAGTACATGACGTGATCAAAAATATGCTGAAACAAAGTAATAAAATTAGTAACAATAGTTACTGTTATGGTCTACTGTTGTTTTTGGTAAACTGGAAGGAACCAATGACATATTCATTATAACAGATGTTGGAAATATCCACCATGGGCTTCAAGATATGTATGTACAGGTTTCTTCATATTGTCAAATATTCTTTCTTCAGTTGAAAACACCATTATGGTTTGAGTGAAAAGAATTACCCCAGCAGACAACAGCAATCCACTGCATATTGCATCATAATGTTCGTTAATCAAATATGATTATAACCACAAAGTTACTTCATCCAACAAACAAAATGTAATATCAGTCAATGGACACGTAGGTGACTTGTCAGTCCGATGCGTGCCTTGAAGAGTCGTGGACAGTGTGGGCATGAGATTGTTGCTACAGTCTGGGACTCGTGTGCACTGGCCTTTCTTTTTTGTCTACGCAGTACTGATGCTGCTTGACGTGCTGCCTCACAAGATTTTGCACCCTTTCGTAGGAGTGAACGCCAGGATGTTCGGTCCCGTGCAGCTTTTTCCCAGGTATCAATCTTGATTTCGAAGGATTTTAGAGAGGACTTAAGCGTGTCTTTGAATCTCTTCTTTTGGCCCCTCGGAGCGTTTGCCACTCGACATTTCACTGTAGAATAATATAAATATTGCATAATAATTGATTATTGAACACAATTTTTGATGACGTCATGTACTTTGTTTTTCACATTTGTTCTACATATAAAGTGTTGTGAGACTTTACAAACACTCTGTACGTTACAGAGATTGGTTGCAACAAATCTCCAATATGTTATGTTTATGACATGTTGTAATGTGTTCACATGTTTGTACATTCCGACGTAATGATATTTATTTATGTATCTTTTTTTTCATTCGACTTATAGTGGTGACGTCCCATTGCAAACTTTCTTTATATAATCATTTCTCAATAGTGTCATTTCACTGTCGTTAACTATCGTCTATTTGTCTATTGTCTATTCCCAGGTGGAAGATGTAGTTGGCTGTCCACTCTTGCCGTTAAGCGTAGGGATGGGAGCTTTAATTTGCGTTCTAGGACTAGATGAGTTGCCCTTGTTGTGTTGTATCCGTGTTTATGTAGTGTGGTCTTGATATTGTTGTCCATCTTTTTCTTGTCTTCTCTTAGCTCTAGTACCCGATCTCTTTTATTGTATGCTGTTATTAGTGATTGGTTGTATTTCATTCTCATTAAATGTCCAAACCACTGCATTTATTGTCTTTCGATGTATTCAGTGCATGAAGTTAACAATCGTTACTACCTGTAATATCGCTTTTTGGGCAGTGTAGGACAGGAAGATGTGCCTGTGGAATTTAATGGACGCATAGCTAGAGCACTCACCGCTAAATTGTTTAGGTTAGGATTTTTCTGTATATCCCAGACATAAAATCTCCATGGCTTTTCCGTGGATGGAACCAAGGTCTTCCGCATAAGAGCCGCGCTCTAATACATTTGACCAAATGCTCCACACACTTTCCTATGTTAGCAAAATGCAGTTTGATGTTGTTTTATATTTTTTTTAGTATATTTTCTTCTATGTTGTTCTGGGTTTTTTTTTTCAATAACTGATCTATCATCATCATCAAATAGATTGTTCTGAGAAGAACTTTGCCACCCCAACAGTCCTCCGGAACTTCTCTCTCATAGGCCAGATGTCCTGCCTCTGTATCCGTCATGTTCAGACCATCAGTTACATCTGAATCCATCTTCTCCGTGGTCTTCTCTTCTTCTCTTTGCCGGTATGCCTCCTTCCATGATGGTCTTCTCCGCCCTTCATGTCTTTTTATATGTCCAAAATATCTCAATTTTTCTTTCTTATTTGTAGCATCAGCCAGCATTCTTTGATTTTTAGTTCTCTTTCTGGATAGATTTATTTGTTCTCTTCTCTGTCCAAGATATACGGAGGACTCTTCTTTAACACTTATATTGAAAGCACATACGTGTTTTCCACTGCTTTATTAAATGTCCATGCTTCACACCTATACGTTGCCACTGGGAATATGCATGCTCTTAGTATTCTGATCTTTGTTTTCTTATCAGTTCCGTTCCATACTGTTTTTAGTTTTTTAATTTTTTGTAAAGCCATGATTGTTCTTGTTTTAATTTCCTTCAACCCATTTCCATCAACTGATCTATACCTGCTATTTAGTTTTTATTCAAATAAAATGGCATTTCCTCAGTATTTAACTGCAATTTATGGAAGCAAAATCTCAATCAAATTCACCATTGAACATAATTTCAACTGCTAGAGAATGTTTGAGAATGTTTGAGAATGTTTGAGAATGTTTGAGAATGTTTGAGAATGTTTGAGAATGTTTGAGAATGTTTGAAATTTTGAGAATGTTTGAAATGTTTGAGAATTTTGAAATGTTTGAGAATTTTGAGAATGTTTGAATGTTGAGAATGTTTGAGAATGTTTGAGAATGTTTGAGAATGTTTGAGAATGTTTGAGAATGTTTGAGAATGTTTGAGAATGTTTGAGAATGTTTGAGAATGTTTGAGAATTTAGAATGTTTGAATGTTTGAGAATGTTTGAAATGTTTGAGAATGTTTGAGATGTATCACTTGGTCCTATGTGTGGTTTTAGATGCGAAAATAGAAGCTGCCTTCTTGCATATCCCTAAATGCGATTTGGATGGGTAAAAATAGAATGTGATGTTGAAAGCACCGGAGCCATGGAATATGATCAATAAATAGGCAGTGAACAAGGATTAAGGACTTACAAAACATGGAATATGATCAATAAATAGGCAGCGAACAAGGATTAAGTTCTTACAGAACAAATAATTACCCTACACGAGATTTGAAACACAAACCTTTATTTCTTAAGGCACCTATTGACCCGCCTGCCCAGCGTGTTCGTAACGCGTTGGACTACGGGTGACTAGCACTCTGTGAGTGCGGGTTCAATTCCACCGGCTGGCAGAAAAGCCACAGGTTCCCCAGATTTACGGTGTTCGTGGCACCGAATTGAAGGGTTACGATGTACATGGCACCGAGCGGAAGAGCTGAAAGCTCATGTGCTTCTGGATCGGAAAAAAAGGAAAGAAAAAAAAGGCACCCATTGACATGCCCTGCAGACGAACGTTTTTCAGAGATCGCTCTACCTTTTGTCTTTGAGCATGACGATGATATCTGATGATGATAATGATGATATGATTACTATATACATTTTCCTCTTCAGATCTCAGCTTGATTTTGTTATCAATTTCTGCGGTGTCAAAGCTGTTCTCAGGAATTATGCTATTGCCAGTGTTGGGAAAAAATTGTGACTTGCTGCATAAACCGTTTTTTTCTTTTCTGGATTTATCAGAATAATGTTGTTCAATTTGCTTGTTTTGTTATTTTGTCAAAGTTACTTTGTTTCAGTATGATTAGTCGTTTGTGATATGTTCAAGAGAATGTGTTATTACTCAGTCCGTTTGTGATATAGTTACAAGAGAATATGTAGTTTTATTAACCTCATAGGAAGCACCGGAGACAATAAATATGGTAAATTAATATACAGTAAACAATTATTAAACACCTAGGGAAAAGACGATTTACCAGAGCGATGTCTGCCGTAAGAAATAAAGGTTGTTAGTTCGAATCCAGAGTTTTAAGTCCTATCGGAGATGGGCGATAAAACGTAGTTCCTGTTTTCAATTTGAGCATATAAAAGAACATTTAGCAGTTCAAAATCGAGAAGAACGGGCTGGAAAGCCGCTGCCGGGATAAAAATCATTAGAAAAGTTTAAAATTAAAATGACCTCTTCTTCTTCTTCTGCGATCAACTTTGCTATGCGACTCTCCGGTATGTGTCATAAACAGGGCGGTGCGCTTGAGGTATTCACCGGTTCCCCATAGTTTGTCTTGTAGTGTTGTTTCTGTTGACCAGATCTCCAATCTCTCACTTCTCAGACTAGGGCAGTCTTGCAGGATGTGCTCTGGGGACTGCTTTGGTGCTCCACAGGTGCAGGCTGCCGAGTCCCTAAGACCCATTCTGTGGAGGTGTGCTATGAGATAGCAGTGTCCCGTTCTAAGTCTGAAGACTGTGGTCTGTGCTTTTCTGTTTAGTGTATTTATACTGTCGTGCTCTGGGTTGTATCCTCCATTTGTTTTCTCTAGATCATTTTCCTGGATTGAAAATTACCACTAATTATCGTCAGCATCTTCTAAATTACATCGGGGACCCTCACCTGTGCTCAAAAGTTCGTGCACTGCAGCTGAGATCTTCCTGTGTAAGAAAATAGATCGAAACACACATGGTTACTCCCCGAAGTGCAATGATGATGGTCATATCAATCAATCAATGTATTAATTTTGTTTACCCCGGATGCACTTATATTGAAATGTATATTGATTTATTCAGTGTACTTGTTTTGCACCATCTTGAAAAGTATCGCAAGCTAGTATAACGTCTCAGAAAGGTGAAAGCACAAATATTAACATTGCAGCATCAATCCAAAAATCTTTGTAAAATAAACTTTAGGAATGCTTTTGTCTTTTTAATTTCTAAGTAAACGAATTTGAATAAATTTTTAAAATCTTCATTTTTCAATCAAATGAACACTCGAGTCTTTAAAGTGTTATTTTTCTGCTTTTAACTGTTCCTATTGTTTAAATAATGTTTTACTTAAGTCAAAATATATGGTTTTGTTTAATTTTTTTTTTACAAACAAAAAATAAGCATTCAAGACAGTCACTGTTTTGGAACCCGCAAGAAAAGAGGAGTATGTGAAGGTCAAGACCATAGATTCCCAAACTTTTTCGGCCCATCGCCCACTTTGCACAACATAAATTTGTAAAGCCCCCTCCACATCATAACAGTTTGCCAACGCCCCTCCCAATATATACATGCTCTATTTTCCTTTGACATAGACAATTTATATATATTTCTGTCATACATGGTCAATTTTCAAATGATTATATACATGAAGTAGAAAATTAATGAAAAATGGATCGTGTAAGAGGGCATAAGATGAATTAAAATGCAGAATTCAAATTTTAATGATTATTCAATCGCAAAATCACGATAAAATAACGCTCCCAAATGCTTCTGAACCCACCATCGCCCACCTGGAAGGCTCAGCGCCACAGGGGGCAGGGCTACCGCCCACTTTGGGAAACGCTGGCCTAGACCATAGATTTTCAAACCTTTTCGGCCACCGCCCACTTTGCACAACATAAACTTTAACCCCCTCCACATCATAGCAGTTTGTCAACCTCCCCTCCCCTCTCACATATATACATAGAAAATTGATATATATTTTGTCATTCATGGTCAATTTTCAAATAATTATATACCATGTAAGATGGGCATAAGATGAATTGAATGCAGAATTCAAATTTTAATTGATTATTCTATCGTAAAATGACGAAAATAATTTATTTTCAAATGTTTATTATAAATTTCTTCTTTAAGGAGCCACCGATCCCTAATCGTCTGAACACCCTCCCAAATTCTTCTGAACCCACTATCGCCCCCTAGAACGCTTCAGCGCCCACTGGGCGTACTGCCCACTTTAGGAAACGCTGGCCTAGACAGACCTGGAGGCTGATATTAAAAGGATAGGTAAAACATGGAAAGAATTGGAAGGTAAGGCAAGAGAGAGGAAGAGCTGGAAGAAATTTCTTGAAGACCTGTGCTCCGTTGGGAGTTGAAAGACGAAGAAGAAGAAGAGAATAAAATACTTCTTTTAAAAATATCAGGAAGAAATATTGTACGAAAAAAGCCTTACAAGATAGCTTGTAATGAAAATGTGAGTCAAGCAATAATCGCTCAACGTTTACTTAGAAAAAAAAGTGTTGCAATTTAGAAATAATGTTGTAGCAACTGAAAGGTGAATAGCAGAAGACGGGAATGACGAGAAACAGAAAACAATTATTTATAAATATCTGAAAAGAGGATTGTTAAATCAATGAGCATATCATGTAATAATGTTTCTATCAAAACAAACGTTTATTGAATTAGCTGTATCGCCAAACCATCACATCGTGTTTCTCTTGTATCCATGAGGTGTCAATGTTAAGTATGGGGAACGGAGAGTGTCTACTTTGTGCTTCGTACATAGAGATGGTATGTTATGCTATGCGATCGACGTCATAGCACATTGAGCATTCCCATTCGTGCTGTCCTCCACTGCAGTAGCCACCTCAAAATCCATTTGCTCACCGTACCAATGAGAAGTTGATTAGTATATCTTCTCTCTCTACCACGAAGACGACACTGTCTGGCATGTCCAAAATTAGTGCCTAATTCTCGAACTCGTTCCAGTGTCTGATACTCGCTCATGTCACATAAATGAGAGAGTATCGCATTTAGGATATCGTCCCTTTCCAGGCGTCTGCCCGCTTGAGTTGGGGCATTGTTTGCAAGACAGTCAGCACATGCTCGCTACCATGCACTCCAGCATGTCCAGGTGTGTACAGCGGTCATTTTCTTAAGATGTCATCTCCGAATATAGAGATGTTCACGGATTCTATTATTCCATTAGTCCAGCACTAGCATTGCCTTCTTCCTCCCTTCCCCGTTTCTGTTTCCGTTTACTCTGTGTATCATTCCTCTTGTGATATTCTATCTGAAATCAATTGTGTTATATGATCGAACCATTTGACCTGTTGCCTCTGGATCCTAGGTAACCCTCGCACGGGTTACGGAGCTCGCTCACTGCAGCTGAGATCTTCATATGTAAGAAAGAGATCAGAGCCCACAACGTTACTCCCCGAAGTCGCCCGTGTGGTGCCGGGGCCCACAAGAGAAGCAAAGAATAGTACCACTGCAACCTACAATGCATGTCGTAAGAGGCGACTGATGTAGGCCCTAGGATGCTACCCTAGCAAAAAAAGCGGAGCAGAAATCGAATGTATCGGATAGTCAGAAATCTAGTTGTATGTGCATAACCGGTACAACGTACAATCGCTCTTAGGCTCAGATCACATACAAATCACACATAGTGGTTGACAAGTGATCGATATGGAGCGAAAGAAGAAGACTCATCGAGGTGCAATGATGATGTTCATATCAATCAATTAATCAATAATTGTAGATCGACAGAAAAAAAAACATATATTTCTGAAGAGCAATTGGATGGGACAATGCGGGAAGGACTTTAATAACAGCCTGTTAAATCTTAGAAACTTGTCAGAAACAAAGATATATCAACGGCCGTAGGAATGTATTTCAGCAACATCAAAGCCGAAATATAAACATAAAATAGCCATATAAATCTTAACGATGAAGACAAAAGTGTAAAATATAATGTTATTTATACGGTAAGTGCAACAGTGAGAAAGTGATAAAAATCGAAACATCAAAGACATAAGACCCTGATTATAACATAATTATTATTATAGTAAATCTTGTCTCGGTTAAGATGAAGATGTATGTATATATACATATATATTTTTGATGTTGTCATCCGCACTAGTTCTGATGGTTCACTTTAACTTGACTCGCTTAAGAGCCAAGACAAAACAACGGAAATTCTTCTCAACTACCTCCTTCGCTGACAAAGCTTCCTTAGTCGCCCACAGTGAGACTACACTGCAATGCCTAATAATTTGTCAAAGGCATTGACGGATTGATTGATTTATTGATTGATTGATTCATTGATCTATAATATCATCATCGCTGCATTTCGGTGAACAACAATGTGTTCTTTATTGTCTTTTTTTCACATTAAGATCTCAACGATAATGCACGACCTTCTGAACACCGACGTAGGATCAAATTATAATTTTTAAGATGGTGAAAATTTCTCAGATTTTATTTCTAATTGTTTGTTACAATGTTTGCCAAGGCGTCTTCTTTGCAGACCCCTCTTATCTATTGTGAATTGTTACGGATTCTTCAACGTGCTCGAAGTGAATACGTGTTATCGTTCATCTTTAATAGGACTAGAAGCTTGAACTCACCTACATTGCGATCACAGATCACTGGAAACAAATACGTTGATCGCTACCCGCGCAAAACGAACGAGTCGGTTTTTAATAGAGAGGCGAACACAGTACCTCAATGCCACAGAGAGTGAATTATATGCTTGGTTTTACTCAGTTCTTTGAAAGTGTTGGCGGAAGAATAGTTGCGCTGTACCGCAAACGACGTTTACGAATTTTCCTTCAACTCAGATAGTCCTGGTACCCATTTTCAGAGAAGGATTATAGATTTAACATTAAGATAATTTAACACCATGATTTAAATATCTATAATGCAGATTATTTTACATGCTACAAAACTTAAATATGTCTTTAGAATATAGCAGGTCCTTTAAATACATGAGGTTTCTCGTAGCTCTTCCAGACCTTAGGGTATCTCTTTCTCTCTCTCTCTCTCTCTCTCTCTCTCTCGATCGTTCTTTTGGCCATTTTGATCATTCTTATTGTGATATATAAACAGCCTTTGCCAAGAACGTATTTTTACGTCAAATATTCAGCGCCGTTTGGAGCTCTAGTGCTTATCCTTCGGTGACGTGTCCGGTTTCAGTCAGCGTTTACTGGGTTCGCTCTCCGTCAGCCTTTGACTGTCACCAGCCTACCTGTAAGGCAGCAGGTTAGACATTAAGGTATAAAATTTGACTTTACATTTCACTTTACATTTCTCTACCCTAGTGTGCAGGAGGTAGGAGGCCAAATTTCTTTCTTCACGTGTGGAACGTCAAGTGTGGGATTGAGCCCACAACGTTTTTGTGTCTTAGTCGATAGACAAACTCTTGTGCACTACGCTAATCCGTCCCACAACACTTCCTTGAATTCTCCATAATTAAGCGTATGGATACATCCCATGCTGTGTTTGGGCAGAACCAACTATAAACTTATGGGCTTTCGGACTCAGGTAAGAATTATTGGAAATCAGACCACAACTACACCACGTGACCTCGCACTTTAGTATTGTTGTATATAGACGAATTCATTTTAAAATCAACACAAAATGCTAAATCAAGGTTATATTATGTAACAAGTTAAGTTTAACAATAAGGAATATCAACATTATGAATATTTTTCACCAATAAATATCCATGGACTCACAGAATTGAGTAAAAAAGCTTACAGTGCTCTATCAAACATATAGACATTCCAGCCCCCTTCTCTGATCTAGGTCAGGGATTCCCGATCAGTTGTATGGCCTAGTTATCTAGAGTTGACTGTGGTTTTGGGCAGCTTCTATGAGTTTGTCTAACTTGACCTTATTCTAAAAGGTTATTTATCGTCAGTAAAGAATAATGTCGCTGAGGTTAGATTCCTGGTTTGGGAAACAGTAATAAGAACTGTGGGTGTACCTTCCAGTCGTGCTATATATAGGTGAATCTGAAAGGTTGAGTATGCAACGAAAACATTTTTATGTCTTAAATTATCTCTCTCTAGCTCTTTCTTTCTTTTCACTTGTTCTTGAGTCAAGCCATGAAATAATGAAATATCAACAAAGTTCCTATAATGAGTAATGTATGCACCATTGTTGCTAATAACACATCTGTTTCAGTGGCGTTGTCATTCAAGAGGGCCCCAACCTCTGCGTTAAATAGTCTTTTTCTTCCTCAAACGCTCATATCGACCACTTGGTAAACCCCTCTTTGTGAATTGTATGTGCTCTGAGCCGAAGAACGATTGTACGTTGTGCCATTTATGCGCCTACAAGTAGGTCAGCGCATCCGATTTCTGCGATGCTTTTTATTTACTAGGGTAGATTCCTACCCTCTGCCTTAGTCGCCGCTTACGACATGCCTTGTAGGTCGCGGTGTTACTATTCTTTACCTCCTCCTCCCCCTGCGAGTTCCGGCAACCCTTGTGTGGCGTTAATTAGTGACAGATTATCCCAGAACTATAACCAGGCAACAGACAAAACAATGATTACATACGATTGCCATATATACACATTAAGAAAGCAGTCAAACAACTAGAACAACATAAATTCCTTCTTAATACTACAGTCAGACAGCAAACAAACCCAGTATTACCAATAGAACAAGGCTTCACTATAACACATTATAAACAGTCTTTTCAGAGCTAATCTCATACCATATGTTTACATAAGATGACAACTGCGCTTTCAAATAGCCATAAAAAGACACATATCCTAGGTTAAATGGAGATTGCCTCGGTCTTGGTACAAAAAAAGATCCCATCAAACAAACAAACAAATAATTTTTTTTAAAACAAGCAAAGAAAAAGAAAATAAACAAACAAGCAAAACAATACACAAACACAAAAAAATAACTTAAAAAATAAAATCTAAAAATATTATTTTTAAAACAGTCAAACAAACAAAAATCAAATAAACAAATTAACTACCAACACATTTACAAACAAATAAAAAAAAATTAAACAAATAAACAAACAAAACAATTAACACAAAAATAAACAAATTAATAAACAAACAAATAAATAAAAAAACATTTTAAAATAAAAAAAATAAAATAAACATACGAATAAAAAACAAATGAAAAATTAAATAAATAAATAAACAAACAATTAATTTTACGAATGAATAAACAAATATATCACGATAAAACAAATAAACAAATAAATAAACAAAGCAAATAAACATGTCAATGAATTAGTACAAAAACAAATAAACAAATAAATAAACAAACAAATAAACATGTCAATGAATTAGTACAAAAACAAAGAAACAAAGAAATAAACAGACAAATAGACAAACCTATTTTATTTTAAACGACAGAGATGCTCTTATTTTTATAACAGGTCTTACAACAGGTACGCCAAGCGTTTATTCTTCTTCTTTTTGTGGGTTTGGTTCGATTAGAAGATGAAATGCACGAAACACAAGCAGGTTTCAGAAGAGGTAGAGGCACTAGAGACCATATTTGTAGCATGAGACTCATTATCGAGAAATGCAGAGAGTACAACATATACCTGCATGCATGTTTCATAGACTATAGCAAGGCTTTCGACCATATAAAACACCAGAAAATGTGGAACATCATGAAAGACATGCACTTTCCAACACACATAATACAACTCATAGAATCTTTATACCACGAACAACAGGCAACCATTAAAATAGGAGGCGAAATAGCTGAATGGTTCGAGATTCAAAAGTGGGTACGACAGGGATGTATTTTGTCACCATACTTATTCAACATATATGCGGAGAACATCATGAGGAATGTAAAAGACGATGCCAACTATGTGAATTACGACCCTCTCACTATAGGCGGCAAATTCATACCAGAGCTTAGATACGTAGACGATACAGTATTATTATCCACCAGCAAAGAAGGTTTGGAAAACTTAATCATGACGACCAAGAAACATAGTGAAGACCAACATCTATATTTGAATACACAAAAACAAAAATCATGTCAACTGACAAAGCAAAGGCTCACCTAACATCCAAGTAAACAATGAAGAACTCCAATGTGTAGAGAGCTACGAATATATGGGCTCAATAATTAACAATAACGGTGACTGCTCCAAAGAGATCTCAAGAAGATTGACAATAGCAATCAAGAAGTTAAACACTATAAAGAACATGTGGCAAAGCACCAGCAAAATATTAAAATTAAAAATATTAAGAGCATGCATTTTCCCAGTGGCTACTTATGGTTGTGAATCATGGACTATTACACAAAAATTAAGAACGAAAATCCAGTCCTTCGAAACTAAATGCTACAGAAAGATCCTACGAATACCATGGACAGAAAAAGAAAGAACACTGATGTCCTGAAAGAACTAAATGTTAAAGAGAATTGGCTGATAAACAACATACTATACAGAAAAATTACATACTTTGGTCACATCAAGCGTCACGATGGCCTGGAAAGAACAATACTAGAGGGCAGGGTCCCAGGACGAGAGGCAGACCAAAAGAAGATGGCTACAAGATACTAAAGAAACCATGAATATGACCATCGACGAAGTGGGTGAACTGGCTAGAGACAGAGTGAATTTCAGATGTGCTGCAAAGAGAGCAACGTCCTATAAAGGATATGCACATTGATGATGATGATGATGGTTCAATTGTTCATCAACTACACACACTTAACTTGTTCTAATCATTAATTTATTGGACCTGCTATTTTAATCTTTAGTGAATCTTGAGCTCTCTACTTGACATTATTGATTTTACAAGAAGAGTTAGTATACTTATTATGTTATCTTATGTTGTTCGATCGACGTCAAGGCACATTGGACATTCCCATGCGTGTTCCGTTCTCCGCTGCCACAGTCATCCTAAAGTCTGTACTTGCTCACCGTACCAATTTTAGAGCCGTTAGGAATTTATTTCATATTCTATATAAAAGGTTTTAAAACCGAAGGACTGACTTCATTGCACCGGGATTTACCCCATATGGCTCGGTCCCTCTCCGCAGAAATGCACCTGCCAAGAGTATTGCACAAAGCATAAAATCCGTAGCTCCAGCAACAATCCTAGGCGTCTCTGGAAAAAACTGCACTCGCGGAAAACAGAACGGCGCGGTTCGGATTCGAACCCACGACCTTCGACTTACAAGGTAATATTCTACACGAAGTGCGCTGTGAAAGAAGTGAAATTCTTCACTTCTGTTCTATACTTTGTTTGATAAAGGCATTTTGGTCGAAACGTTGATGTGTATTGTTATTGTTTTGTATTTTGTAAAACTACAGTACTTTGTTTTTACTTTTTTCGTTAATGTACCCATGAGAAGTTGATTAATATATATTTTCTCTCTCTACCACGATAACGACACTATCTGGTATGTCCATACTTAATTCCGAATTTTCGCAATCGGTCCAGTGTCACATAAGAATCGTCAATATCCCATAAATGAGAGCGTACCGCATTGATGACATCGGTTCTGTCCATACTTTTGTCAGCTTGCATCGAGGAATTGTTTGCCTGAAAGTCAACACTTTCGTTGCTCTGCACTCCAGCATGTCCAGTTATGTACTGCAAGTATACTTAATTGATTATATCTAACAATACGTGCATTTATATATATATATATGGGCTACCCCGTCCAGCATAATCACTCAGCTACAAAAACCGAAACCAAGCGCATGAGAGCTTTCAAGGCCTTGGTTGAGGACCTATGTCTCCTTGCCTTCGGGGCGAAGGGCAAAAAAGAGAACAATTATATAGGCGTTTGTGGCTTAGCGGTAGTAAACTCGATCACAATCCAAGAGTACCTGGTTCAAATTCCGCGGAAGCAAATTTGTTTTTGTGGATTTTTAACGAAATGTAAAAATAGACATCACCGTTCAGAAAGCAATGGCAAACTACAGAACGTGTAAGTGGTGTCTGGAAAACAAAAGTTTCGTTTACTGTTGTTGATGGCGATGTTTGGTAAAGGATATGTCCCGAATTTCCTGTTCATATATATATATATATATATGTGTGTGTGTGTGTGTGTGTGTATATATATATATATATATATATATATATAGAGAGAGAGAGAGAGAGAAGAGAGAGACAGACAGAAAAAGGATCTTCAAAATAATCCCAAAAAATCACAAACAGCAAGCTACGTGTCACTATGACAAAACAAGTATGATTTGAATATCAAACATCACGTGACGACATGTTTGCATGTAGAAAAAAATGGTTATGTTTTCGGTACAGTATTTATTTTCTCGTCGTCTCAAAGATGAAAGGATGTGCAACATGTGCAGAAGCAATCAAGTTGTTTACTACTGCAACGTTTAGTCAGCATTACGTACGTTTGTTCAATAGGAAATTGCAACTCACCTGCAATATATTATTTATTTACATTCATTAGATACAGAGCCTTAATTATTCGAAATTTTGTGTTTGGTGGCCATTTTGTATTGTTTTCATGGCAACGCCTTGACATTTTTTTTTAAAACTAACCTTTTTCTATTCTTTTAAGTCCTAATCTCTTTAAATTGTTATACAAATTCTACATTAATATGAAAACCTTTTTTTTTTTTATTTCTTGACCTGTATACCATCGAATCTCCCCTTTAATTGACCCATTCTTGTAGTATTCTGGGAACTTGGAAAAAGGCAAGAAATTACGGGAACAAACGAAAGTTCTGTTATGAGTGTGTTACAGAAGAATTAGACAGTGTACGGGCGAGTGCCATCAGTATTTGAATTTGTCGTTACAGCACAGTCGACAGCAGTCACCCGTGTGGTGCCGGGGCCCGCAAGGGAGTGCTCTGCAGAGACTCAATTTTTTTAACAAACATGTCCTAACCTTAACGTGAATTGAACGCGGGTTGCCCCGCATGGGAGTCGCGCTCTAATCAGTTCCGACAGAAGATTCTATATTTTTTTTATTATAGATAAATATAGTTACATTCATTTTGTTAGTATTAATTCTTCAGTCTTTGATCGAGATGAAGTACTGCTCTGTAGGTGAATTTCTCTCTCTCTCTTTCTCTCTTTCTCGATTCCCGATTAGACTGATGTACCCACTTCCTCATAAATTCTGCTGTTGTTTCTAGGGACTCCGTTCCTCCGTACAGCTTCTCACCCAGCTCAGTATTTTCCGGCCAGGTTTCATTTCTCAGGCCTGCTAGCAGTTGGCAGTGTTGCAGTAGGTGCCCTGCCGTCATATCCGCCTTCTCGCAGTGGCACAGACTAGTGCCAATTTTAAATTTGTTGTAAAGATGGATCCGGATTCTGTTATGGCCGGTACGGAGGCGGAATATGACAACTTGTTCGCTTCGGGACAGACCATAGTACCCATCTTTGGCGCTGTGTTGAGGGTGGTCGTGCGACCACGTTCCTCTATATCTCCCTCTGATGGTTGTTTTAACCTCCTCGTAGCTGATTTCGTAATCAGTCTGTGGCAGTCTCCCTCCTACCTTAGCTAACTTGTCTGCCTCTTCGTTTCCTCTTATATTGCAGCGTGAGTAGGTGAATCTAGGATGAGACGCTTCTGTTTAACTTGAACACTTTGAAGACATTTAATTAATATATCCAGGGGCGGCTCGTGATCATTTTTGTTGGTGGGGCCATACAAAAGTTTTCGGAAAAATCGTAATTTTGGGTTGTTATATTTTAATGTATAAAATACTAAATACACGTTACACATTATTTTTGGTGGGGCCCTGCCCACTGGCCTAATGACGAGCCGCCACTACATATATCCCTACATTTCTTTGTATATATGTGTTCAGATTTGTTGGATATTAATAGAACAATCATAGTTGCACTGCTGTAACTAACCGTGTGTACTCAAATCTCTTTTATACACAGGAAGATCTAGGCGACAGTGCACGAATAACGTAGCATTGGCGAGGGTTACCACTAAACTTTAAAAGGTTGTGAAAAAATGTGTCGAAATTTTATGTTAATTTATTTAAAATTAATTTAGCCCGTGTAAGGGCTTTGCATGAGGAAATTTGATGAGAAAATTAGAAAAACAGTCGGAACAACAATTGCTATTAGATTCATTGAAAAACAGAGACTCAAATGGTTTGGCCACTTGGTGAGAAAGAACCTGAATACACTGGTTGCAAGAGCGTACAACCTGAAAATGGAATCATCAAGAGGAAAGGGTAGACCGAGAAAAAACTGGGCTGATGGAGTTACAGACATCTTAAAACTCTACAATACCACAGTACAGTGGCGGCTCGTCATTAAAGGGTCAGTGGGGCCGGGCCCCCAAAAAAATCATGTATAACGTGTATTTGTTATTTTATAAATTAAAATATAGCAACCCAAAACCATGATTTATCTGGAAAAAATGTCTGGCCCCACCAACAAAAATGATCACAAGCCACCACTGCCACAGTATATTAAGCTACCAAGAGTGCACTCTCTCGGTAACCGATCGTCAATTAAACCTGCTACACCTAAAGGTAAAAAAGCAGAGAAGGACAAAAGAAAGAAGAAGGACTTTGCAGTTTACTCTTATAGATTTTCAACTGCCAAATGTTATTTTATGTTCTCAACTTTAAGAGAGGACTTTTGTTTTATCATAGTTTTCAATCAACTGATATATTTACAAAATATAACGGTGCTCTATTGTGTGCATTCTCAGGGTCAATCGCAGAAGTAGATGTCTCAATGACTTAGTGAAAATCTTCATAGACACCATGGTCAAAAATTGCTGCCTTACGCCTTGTCTTTCTATTTTGATGGTATCCTCCAAGGGAGGCGACATTTTCTCTCTTGTTGGAAGGATATTGTCCTGACGACTATTTTCAAAGCGTGGTGATTATACAATATCCACGAATTTGAGTGTTGTTTTTGCCAGGTTTCAACAGGCTTCGATAGAGACACGAGCTGACTATGCAACTACGCTTCCCTGATTATCGAACCCAAATACTTTTGTTTAAAACAATCACCAGTTCCTCCAACTCCTTATCAGACAACTTGCCAATTCCAACTTATCGTACGTTATCAGGACCTGGTGCATTGGTTTTTTTCTTCGTACTGCTTCCTCCGGACTGAGATGGTGTGGTAAGATTACGAAAGATGAACTCAGAGAAAGAACTAAGCAGATACCAGTGGAGAAAGAGCTAAGGAAGAGACGCTTGCGATAGATAGGACACACATTGAGAAGACTGACTGAAAGCATAGCAAGACATGCATTGTTTTGAAACCCGCAAGAAAAAAGGAGTAGATGAAAGCCTAGACATAACTGGAGAAGAGAACTGGAGACTGATATTAAAAGGATTGGCAAAGCATGGACAGAATTGAAATGGATGGCAGAAGAGAGGAAGAGTTGGAATAAGTTTGTTGAAGACCTGTGCTCCGTTGGAAGTTGAATGGGGAAGAAGAGAGGAAGAGTTGGAATAAGTTTGTTGAAGACCTGTGCTCCGTTGGAAGTTGAATGGGGAAGAAGAAGATGGCAGAAGAGAGGAAGAGTTGGAATAAGTTTGTTGAAGACCTGTGCTCCGTTGGAAGTTGAATGGGGAAGAAGAAGATGGCAGAAGAGAGGAAGAGTTGGAATAAGTTTGTTGAAGACCTGTGCTCCGTTGGAAGTTGAATGGGGAAGAAGAAGATGGCAGAAGAGAGGAAGAGTTGGAATAAGTTTGTTGAAGACCTGTGCTCCGTTGGGAGTTGAATGGTGAAGGAGAAGACTGCTTCCTATATCTCATTCACTCTCATTCACTCTCATTCATTCTCATTCACATCATATTCGCATATCTCCTGGTTGGGCATTTATCTACAATAGTCAGCGTTTCGAATTACCATATGTTTCTGTTCCCTCTTCACTAGATAGTGAGCAAACAAAGCCTTACACTTTACCACTTGTTATCATCCGTTCTCTGCCAAGTAACATTCACATCCTGGATGTCAGGAACATACAAATTTGTTATTACACATTTTCATACTTTTGTGTAGTTACCAGAACAGACTAAATTTTTTGTTATTGCTCACCCGTTCCCATAACTTTGCACACTTCTCAATTTTAATATTTTTGCAAGTGTTTTGAAACATCCTGTTTTATTATTGAAATGTAGTTTCAATTCAGGATGTGACCAGGTTAGGTGGTTTCCCTTTTCTAGGCATTTTACTATATCCGCAAATCCCAACCCTTCTCTAACCACTTGTAAAAACTTCGTATGCATATTATAGCAATACACGTAATAACAAAGTACTGTAGTTTTACAAAATACAAAAACAATGACAATACACAGCAACATTTCGACCAAAATGCCTTTATCAAGCAAACGATACAACAGGAGTGACGAAATTACCAGCACACTACAGGGTGGCCCAAAAAAATGAGAACATCGCGTAACATACGAGTTATTTTAAAATGTTATTTAATTTAATTGTATTGTTTCATGTAATTTTGTTTGACAAGTATTTAGGTAATGAGAAATCATGTTCAATTTTTCTAAGCGTCGACGCCATTCGTTTAATCAGAATACGATCTTCCGCAGTAATTTTTGTCATTCTTGGTAACAAATGTAAACCTGCAGATGTAAACAATTGGCATATTAACAATCAAAGATTTTGCCCAGAAATTGTCGAAATAAAGACATTATATAGCTAAATAGGTAAGTAAATGAGTAAACTATTCAAGCTATAATGGATACAGCTAAAACAATTTTGATGTAATTATATTACTTTTTACGCGATGTTCTCATTTTTGGCCCACCCTGTATATATAGACTACGACAGAGATATATTCCAACAGGCATTTGCTTGTAAAAGGCATTTTGGTCGAAACGGTGTTGTGTATTGTTATTGTTATTTTATTGTTTTGTATTTTATAAAACTACAGTACTTTGTTATTACGTGTATTGTCATTTTTCAGAGTTTTACTGCAGTCACTATATCCATAATTATATCAAATAATTGGCTGGTATATTGTATATACAGGGATGCGTGCTCTCACCAGATTTATTCAATTTATACAATTATTTTGTGTGTTTTTTTTCGATCCAGAAGCACTTGAGCTTTCAGCTCTTCGACTCAGTGCTATGGACATCGTAACCCTTCGGTTCAGTGCCACGAACACCTTGAATCTGGGGAACCTGTGGCTTTTGCTGGCTTCTGCTAGCTCGCGGAATTTAACCCGTACTCACAGAGGGCTAGTCACCCGCGTCCAACGTGCTACGAACACGCTGGGCAGGCTGGCTAATTTATACAGTTAATTAAATCATAATGCGGGAAATAAAAGATGATAGAGGAATAAAGGTTGGTGGACACAATATGTGGACACGATATGTTGATGATACAATTCGTATCGCACACAATGAAGAAGATTTACAGGCCATGGTAGATATGTTGAATGACGAAGGTAAACAGAAAGGAATCAGAATAAATAAAAATAAAACTGAGGTGATGGTAATCTCTAAGAAACAAGAGACACACCTTTGTAATATAACAATTAGAGAGGAAGGAATTAAACAAGTTCATCGATTGAAATATCTGAGTGCCATTATCACATCAGATGTAAGATGCACTTCAGAAATAAATAGCAGAATAGCTCAGACGAAATCAGCCTTTCAGAGGATGAAAAAGTATACTATGCAATAAGTCCTCGTCAGGGGCGTTGAGGAAACGAGTAATCCAATGCTATATAGAGCCAATACTTTTATATGGCAGCGAGTCACGGACAATGAACAGACAAATGGTAAGAACATTGAAAGCCACAGAAATGTGGTTTCTCAGAAGAATGTTGAAAGTTCCAGATAGAAAGAGCAATGAAGAGATCTTGTTGGAGACAGATTAATATCGATATCTAATCAATTGAATAAGTAGCAGACAATCAAGGTTTTTCGGACTTATAATTAGAATGGACAGTTTAGAACATTTGGTTACAACAGGCAAAATACAGGGAAGAGAAGTAGAGAGAGACAAATGGACAAAATTTCAGACGGCTTGAAATCGAGGTTCGGAAATGGTTTGGTGACGGAGTTGATGGATTGATTGTACCAGAGACAGACAGATGTGGAGAGACATGATCTCCTACGCCAACCGACACTGCACTTGATTGACTGATATTGTATATATGTGTAAATGTTTGTGTTTTCTTCTAACCTGATGTTATGTTATTATTTATATATTTGTATTGATTTATCTGTCATATACAGTACATCATCTGCCTTTTGTTATTCAAAATATTGATTTTGATTAAAGTAACAAACAAATATATGTTAATTTTATCGAATATTTACATTTTAATTCATAAGAGCATCAGTGAAGGCTATGTTATGTTATGTTGTGCGATCGACGTCATGGCACATTGGACATTCCCCTTCGTGCTCTGTCCTCCGCTGCAGCAGCCATCAACAAGTCAATTTGCTCACTGTACTCATGAGAAGTTGATTAGTATACCTTCTCTATCTACCATGACTACGACACTTGTATGGCTTGTCAAGACTTAACCCCTAATTCTCGTTCTATATCTGTGTAGGTAGGGATGGCAGCGAGCTACTATCTCCAGGAATCATGTGATAATGGTAAAACGGCTCGCTGTGTTGGTTTATTTATTTACTGGGGTTTCTTGAATGGGTCACGTTTTTGCTGCAGTTGTAGGTATGTAGTGAGCGTCTATAACTTAAGCTGTAGTGAGCTCAATCCCAAACCAAGCGTACCTGGTTAATACTCTGCGGCGGGAAAGTTTGGAAGCAAATTAGTTCCTTGGTTTTATAAAACGGTAAAAGTAGACCTCACCGTTCATAAAGCAATGGCAAACTACTGAACGTATATGTGGTGCCTAGAAAATAGATGACTCGTTTACTGTTGTTGATGACTACGTCCTGTAAAGGATTTTTATTTTTCATCGGTATGTGTAGCTTGCGCAACATTATCTTCTACGTTGAAATCTTCAGTGTGTATGTTATCTCTTAGAGCATAGATTCCCAAACATTTTCGACCCACCGACAACTTTTCACAACGTAAACTTTGTAATGCCCCTCACTCACCCCGCCCTCCCCTCTTCCTTCACATTATAACAGTTTTCCAACGCCCATCTCCCACATAGATACATGTTCTATTTTCTCTTTGACATAGAAAATTGATATATATGTCTGTAATACATGGTCAATTTTCAAATGATTATATACATGAAATAGAAAATTGATGACAAAATGGATCGTGTAAGATGGGCATAAGATGAATTAAAATGCAGAATTAAAATTTTAAAGGGTTTTTAAAGGGTTTTTAATCCGAAGAATTGACTTCATTTCACCGGGTTTTACCCCATATGACTCGGTCCCTCTCGGCAGAAATGGCACTCCACCTTCCGAGAGTATTGTACAAAGCACGAACTCTATAGCTCCAGCAACAATCCTATGGGTCTCTGAAAAAATGCACTTGTGAACAGAACGTCGCCGTCCAGATTCGAACCCACGACCTTCGACTCACAAGGCAAAGGGTTTAACATTTTAAATGATTATTCAATCGCAAAATCACGAAAATAATTTATTTTAAAATACTTATTATTAATTTATTCTTTATGGAACCACCTACCCTAATCGCCTGAACACCTCCCCCACAAATCCTTTTGAACCCATATCGCCCCCTAGAACGCGTCAGCTCCATGTGTGGGAGCGGTACCACCCACTTTGAGAAGGCTGTATTAGAGCATTGATGATGTAGCTTTATTCCATAGAAGGTTCATTCTCGATCGCATCTGTTCTCTTATTGCGCTTCACTAAATAATTCGAGAAAAAAAGATCGTCTTATCGCTTTAACGAAACAACTAATACGTATGTCCGGTTTTCTACTCAGATCTTAGCGAGCCTGTCACTTCTAATATCTAGTCTCATGACTGACTACACGAGGTGTAAGATTAGCAATATCAGACTTGAAGAACTAATTTGTCTGAATTAAAATGAAAATTGTTGCATATCCATTACAGGACGTCACCATTAACAGTAACCGAGTTGTTGTTTTTCTGGTCACCACTTACACGTTCAGTAGTTTGCCATTGCTTTCTGAAAGCTGAGGTCTAGTTTTTACCTTTCGTTAAAATCGGCGGGAACAAATTTGCTTTCAAACTGCGGAGTTTGAAGAAGGTACTCATGAGTTGTGATCGAACTCACTATCCCTTAGTCACAGACATACACTACCGGTCTGGAAGATAGAAATAAAGAAATACAAATGAGACACTGGATGTATTGGACATGTCTTGGAATGAGAGAAATAAGACAGAATGTATCAAAGAATGGTCACCGCATGGTCAACTGAAGCAAGCCAACTATAAACTTATGGGCGTGCGACTCCGATAGAAATTATGAGAAATCAGACCCCAACCGGTCACGTGACCTCGCATTCCAGTATTGTTGTTATAGGGGAAATTTATTTTTAAAAACTGTACAGAATGTTAAATCAAGGTTACATTATGCAACAAATTAAGTTTAACAATAAGGAATATCAATATTATGAATATTTGTGATCATTTTATAAAACCCTAGACTCACAGAATTTAGTAAAATGACAAAAAAAAAAAAAAAGCTTACAGTGTTCTATCAAACATATATATTCCCGCCCTCAACAAACTAGGTCAGGGTTTTCCCGTCAGTTATCAGGCCAAGTTAGGTTTGTTGTGGTTGAATAAAGGAAGGAATAGGAAAATGGAGAAGAAATTTTTAGGCATAGCTCAAGGATTGCATAAAATTAGTTTTGAGGTGGAGATAAAGGTACAAAATTGACGTGAGTGGTAGTTTTTTCTTTTTTTTTGTGTTAAGTGTCCTTGAGCAAAGAGAATTTTATATATGAAAGGTGGGAGGGCCTAATTTCTTTCTACCTTGTTGAATTTTCTTGGTGTAGAAAATTAGCCCAACAACATTTTGTTTCTGATTCGATAAGTGAAGCTGTAGCGTCTAAACAATATAACAATTGCAACCAATTCCAAAATTATTTTTAAAAAAAAAAATCTTGGGAAAAAATCCAAAAACGTTAAAAAATAACCACTAAAAAAAGTCATTTGATTTCTGCAAGGGCCCCCTTTTAAAAATTCCATTTTTCCAAATTTCTTTTCTAACATTGGGGCCCCTGTCCTTTTGTTAAACCAACAAAAAAAATTGCACGTATTTAAAATAAAACATTAACCATTATATACCAACAATAAACAATTGCAACTATTATTACCAAAATATACAATTGCAACCAAATTTTATACCAAAATATACATTACAACCATTATTACCAACAATAAACAATTGCAACAAATTTTGTACCAAAATATACAATTGCAACATTATGTACAACAATATAACAATTGCAACCATTTATACAAAAATAAAAAATTGCAACCATTATGTACCAAAATATAACAATTGCAACCATTTATTACCAAAAATATAACAATTGCAACCTTATTTTTAAACAATAAAACCCAAATTTCAACCATTGTTTACCAACAATAAAACAATTGCAACCATTATTACCAACAATAAAAAAATTGCAACCAAATTTTTCCAAAAATATACAATTGCAACATTATATACCAAAATATTACAATTGCAACCATTTGTACCAACAATAAAACAATTGCAACCATTATTGTACCAAATATTACAATTGCAACCATTATGTACCAACAATATAACAATTGCAACCTATGTACCAACAATAAAACAATTGCAACCATTATGTACCAACAATAACAATTCACCATTATGTACAACAATATAACAATTCAACCATTATGTACCAACAATATAACAATTGCAACCATTATGTACCAACAATAAAACAATTGCAACCATTATGTACAAACAATATAAATTACAACCATTATGTAAACAATATAACAATTGCAACCATTATGTACCAACAATATAACAAATTGCAACCATTATATTAACAATTAACAATTGCAACCATTATGTACCAACAATATAACAATTGAAACCATTATGTATTAACAATATAACAATTGCAACCATTATGTACCAACAATATAACAATTCAAAACCCTTATGTACCCAATATAACAATTTTCAACCATTATGTACCAACAATATAACAATTGCAACCATTATGTACCAACAATATAACAATTGCAACCATTATGTACCAACAATATAACAATTCAACCATTATTAACCCAACAAACAATTGCAACCATTATGTACCAACAATATAACAATTTCAACCATTATGTACCAACAATATAACAATTGCAACCCTTATGTACCAACAATATAACAATTGCAACCATTATGTACCCAAAAATAATAATTGCAACCATTTAATATACAACAATAAAAAAAATTGCAACCATTATATACCAACAATATAACAATTGCAACCATTATTTACCAACAATATAACAATTGCAACCATTATTTACCAACAATATAACAATTGCAACCATTATGTACCAACAATATAACAATTCAACCATTAAAGTACCAACAATATAACAATTCAACCATTATGTACCAACAATATAACAATTCAATACCCTTGTACCAACAATATAACAATTGCAACCATTTTGTACCAACAATATAACAATTGCAACCATTATGTACCAACAATATAACAATTGCAACCATTATGTACCAACAATATAACAAATTTCAACCATTATGTAAAAATATAAAATTAACCCTTATATTAAACAATATAACAATTGCAACCATTATGTACCAACAATATAACAATTGCAACCATTATGTACCAACAATATAACAATTGCAACCATTATGAACCAACAATATAACAATTGCAAACCATTTGTACAACAATATAACAATTGCAACCATTATGTACCAACATATAACAATTCACCATTATTATTAACAAATAAAATTCAACCATTATATACCAACAATATAACAATTGCAACCATTATATACCAACAATATAACAATTGCAACCATTATGTACCAACAAAATAACAATTGCAACCATCTATTCCAACAATATAACAATTGCAACCTTATGTACCAACAATACAACAATTGCAAACATTTATTGACCAACAATTTAAACAATTGCAACCATTGTTACAACAATATAACAATTGCCCAAACCCTTATGTCCAACAATAAAAACATTGCAACCATTAATTTCCAACAATATAACAATTGCAACCAAATTTTGTACCAACAATATAACAATTGCAACCATTATTACCAACAATATAAAATTGCAACATTTACCAACAATATAACAATTACAACATTATAAATCAATATAACAATTGCAACAAATTTTTACACAATATAAAATTGCAACCAAATTTTGTACCACAATATAACAAAATTTCAACCATTATTACCAACAATATAACAATTGCAACAATTATGTACCAACAATAAAACAATTGCAACAATTTATGACCAACCCAAAATAACAATTGCAACAATTTGTACCCCCAACAATATAACAATTGCAACCATTTGTACAACAATATAACAATTGCAACCATTATTAAATAACAATTAACCCAATTGCAACAATTTACCAACAATATAACAATTGCAACCATTTATTACCAACAATAAACAATTGCAACCATTATGTACCAACAATATAACAATTTGCAACCATTATGTACCAACAATTAACAATTGCAACCAAATTTGTTCCAAAAAATAAACAATTGCAACCATTATGTACCAACAATATAACAATTCACCATTATTACCAACAATATAACAATTGCAACAAATTTTGTACCAACAATATAACAATTGCAACAATTATGTCCAACAATATAACAATTCAACCAAATTTTTACCAACAATATAACAATTGCAACAATTATGTACCAACAATATAACAATTTCAACCATTATGTACCAACAATATAACAATTGCAACCATTATGTACCAACAATATAACAAATTTCAACCATTATGTACCAAACAATTTTAACAATTGCAACCATTATGTACCAACAATATAAAATTGCAACCATTTTGTAACAACAATATAACAATTGCAACCATTATGTACCAACAATATAACAATTGCAACCATTATGTACCAACAATATAACAATTGCAACCATTATGTACCAACAATATAACAATTGCAACCATTATTTACCAACAATATAACAATTGCAACCATTATGTACCAACAATATAACAATTCAACCATTTGTACCAACAATATAACAAGTGCAACCATTATGTACCAACAATTTAACAATTGCAACCATTATGTACCAACAATATAACAATTGCAACCATTATGTACCAACAATATAAAAATTGCAACCATTATTACCAAAAAATATAACAATTGCAACCATTATAACCAACAATATAACAATTGCAACCATTTTTATTCAATATATAACAATTGCAGCAACATTTTTCCAACAATATAACAATTGCAACCATTTGTACTAACAATATAACAATTGCAACCATTATGTACCAACAATATAACAATTGCAACCATTATGTATAACAATATAACAATTCAACCATTATGTACCAAAAAATATAACAATTGCAACCATTATGTACCAACAATATAACAATTTGCAACCATTATGTACCAACAATTAACAATTTCACCATTATTAAACCAACAATATAACAATTGCAACCATTATGTACCAACAATATAACAATTGCAACCATTATAAACAATTAATATAACAATTGCAACCATTATGTACCAACAATATAACAATTGCAACCATTATATTTCCAACAAATAACAATTGCAACCATTATGTACCAACAATATAACAATTGAACCATTTTGTAAAACAATATAAAATTGCAACCAAATTTTGTAACCCAAAAAATAAAATTAACCATTATTACAACAAATAACAATTGCAACCATTATTACCAACAATATAACAATTGCAACAAATTTTGTAAACAATATAACAATTGCAACCAATTATTACCAACAATATAACAATTGCAACCCTTATTATAACAATATAACAATTGCAACCATTATGTAAAAAATATAACAATTAAACCAAATTATTACCAACAAATAACAATTGCAACATTATGTACCCAAAACAATCAAATTAAACAATTCTGCAAAACCTTATTACCAACAATATAACAATTGCAACCATTATGTACCAACAATATAACAATTGCAACCATTATGTACCAACAATATAACAAATGCAACCATTATGTACCAACAATATAACCAATTCCAAAACTTAAATTATGTCCAACAATATAACAATTGCAACCATTATATACCAACAATATAACAATTGCAACCATTATATACCAACAATATAACAATTGCAACCATTATTTACCAACAATATAACAATTCAACCATATGTACCAACAATATAACAATTGCAACAATTATGTACCAACAATATAACAATTCAAAATTATGTACCAACAATATAACAATTGCAACATTATTACAAAAATATAACAATTGCAACCTTTTGTACCAACAATATAACAATTCAACAATTTGTACCAACAAATAAAATTTTCAACCAAATTTTGTACCAACAATAAACAATTGCAACCATTATGTACCAACAATATAACAATTGCACCCATTATGTACCAACAATATAACAATTGCAACCATTTGTACCATAATATAACAATTTTCAACCAAAGTACTAACAATATAACAATTGCAACAATTATGTACCAACAATATAACATTGCATTTTATACCAACAATATAACAATTGCAACCATTATGTAAACCAACAATATAACATGCGCCAAATTTGTATAACAATATAACAATTGCAACCAATTATGTCCAAAATATAAAATTAAACCATTATGTACCAACAATATAACAATTGCAACATTAACCACAATATAAAAAATTGCAACAAATTTTGTACCAACAAATATAACAATTGCAACCATTATGTCCAACAATAAAACAATTAAACCATTTTGTACAACAATATAACAATTGCAACCATTTGTTACCAACAATATAACAATTTAAACCATTATGTTTAACAATATAACAATTGCAACCATTATGTACCAACAATATAACAATTGTAACCATTTATTAAAAACTATAACAATTGCAACCATTATGTTAAAAAATATAAAATTGCAACCATTATGTACCAACAATATAACAATTAACATTTATACCAAAATATAACCATTATAAATTACTAATATAACAATTCAACCATTATGTACCAACAATATAACAATTGCACCATTATGTACCAACAAATAACAAATTTCAACCATTTGTACCAACAATATAACAATTGCAACCATTTGTACCAACAATATAACAATTGCAACCATTTGTACCAACAATATAACAATTGCAACCATTATGTACCAACAATATAACAATTGCAACCATTATGAACCAACAATATAACAATTGCAACCATTATGTACCAACAATATAACAATTCAACCTTATGTGTACCAACAATATAACAATTGCAACCATTATGTACCAACAATATAACAATTGCAACCATTATGTACCAACTATATAACAATTGCAACCATTATGTACCAACAATATAACAATTGCACCTTTTTACCAACAATATAACAATTGCAACCCTTATGTCCAACAATATAACAATTGCACCATTGTCTACAATAAACAATTGCACCATTATTACCAACAATATAACATTCAACATTATGTACCACAATATAACAATTAACCATTATATACCAACAATATAACAATTGCAACCATTATGTACAAACAATATAACAATTGCAACCATTATGTACCAACAATATAACAATTGCAAAAATTATGTAAACAAATAACAATTGCAACAATTATATACCAACAATATAACAATTGCAACCATTATGTACCAACAATATAACAATTGCCAAATTTGTACCAACAATATAACAATTGCAACAATTTGTACCAACATATAACAATTGCAACCAATTATATACCAACAATATAAAATTGCACCATTATTACCAACAATATAACAATTTAACAATTATGTACCAACAATATAACAATTGCAACAATTATGTACCAACAATATAACAATTGCACAATTATACAACAATATAACAATTGCAACCATTATTACCAACAATATAACAATTGCACCATTATTAATAACAATATAACAATTCAACAATTATTTCCAAAATATAACAATTGCAACCATTATGTACCAACAATAAACAATTGCAACCATTATTACCAACAAATAACAATTGCAACCATTATGTACCAACAATATAACAATTGCAACCATTATGTACAAACAATATAACAATTGCAACAAATTTTGTACCAACAATATAACAATTGCAAACCCTTATTTACCACAATATAACAATTTACCATTATTACTAAATTAACATCCAACAATTAAAATTGCAACCAAATTATGTACCCAAAATAACAATTGCAACCAAATTTTGTAAACAATATAACAAAATTATGCCAACAATATAACAATTATACCATTATGTACAACAATTAATTCACCATTATGTACCAACAATATAACAATTGCAACCATTATTACCAACAATAAACAATTTTCAACCATTATGTACCAACAATATAACAATTTAACCATTATGTACCAACAATATAACAATTGCAACCATTATGTTAAAAAATATAACAATTGAAAAACCCTTATGTACCAACAAAATAACAATTTAAAACCCTTATGTACTAACAATATAAAATTCAAACCATTATTTCCAACAATTTTAACAATTGCAACCATTATTACAACAATATAACAATTGCAACCATTATGTACCAACAATATAACAATTGCAACCATTATGTAACAACAATATAACAATTGCAACCCTTTGTACCAACAATATTACAATTGCAACCATTATGTACCAACAATATAACAATTGCAACCATTATGTACCAACAATATAACAATTCAACCATTATTACTAACAATATAACAATTGCAACCATTATGTACCAACAATATAAAATTCAACCATTTATTACCAACAATATAACAAATTTCAACCATTATTACCAACAATATAACAATTGCAACCATTATGTATAAACAATATAACAATTGCAACCTTATGTACCAACATATAACAATTGCAACCATTATGTACTTAAAAAAGTAAAAAATAAAATTCAAACCATTATTTCAAAAATATAATAATTTAACCATTATTACCAACAATATAACAATTCAACCATTATAATTTCAACAATATAACAATTGCAACCATTATGTAAACAACATAACAATTGCAAATTATATACCAACAATATAACAATTGCAACCATTTATTACACAATATAACAATTGCACCATTATCCAACAATATAACAATTGCAACCATTTTGTTACAACAATATAACAATTGCAACCATTATGTAAACAATATAAATAAATTTTGTCCAAAAAAAGCCATTATATACCAACAATATAACAATTGCAAAACCCTTTGTACCAACAATATAACAATTGCACCATTATGTACCAACTAAAAACAATTGCAACCCTTATGTACCAACAATATAAAATTCAACCATTATGTACCAACAATATAACAATTGCAACCATTATTACCAACAAATAAATTGCAACCCTTATATACCAACAATATAACAAATTGCAACCATTATACCAAAATATAACAATTGCAACCATTTTGTTATAACAATATAACAATTGCAACAATTATTACCAACAATATAACAATTGCAAAATTATTACCAACAATATAACAATTGCAACATTATATACAATAATATAACAATTTAAAACCCTTATGTAAAACAATATAAAATTGAATAATTGTACCAACAATATAACAATTGCACAATTGTACCAAATATAACAATTGCAACCTATATACCAACAATATAACAACAACCATTATGTACCAAAATATAACAATTGCAACCAAATTTTGTACCAACAATATAACAATTGCATAATTATGTACCAACAATATAACAATTGTTAGCCACTATAAAAATTATACCAACAATATAACAATTGCAACCATTATTACCAACAATATAACAATTGCAACAATTTTGTACCAACAATATAACAATTGCAACAATTTGTACCAACAATATAACAATTGCAACAATTATGTACCAACAATATAAAAATTGCAACCAAATTTTGTACCAACAATATAACATTGCAACCATTATGACAACAATATAACAATTCCAAACATTATGTCAAAATATAACAATTGCAACCAAATTTTGTACCAACAATAAACAATTGCAACCATTATGTACCAACAATATTAAAAATTGCAACAATTATGTACCAATAATATAACAATTGCAACCATTATGTACCAACAAATAAAATTTCAACCATTTGTACCAACAATATAACAATTCAAATTATGCCAACAATATAACAATTGCAACAAATTTTGTACCAACATATAACAATTGCAACCATTATGTACCAACAATATAACAATTTTCAACCATTTATACAACAATATAACAATTCAACCATTATGTACCAACAATATAACAATTGCAAACATTATGTACCAATAATATAACAATTCAACCAAATTTTGTACCAACAATATAACAATTGCAACATTTATTAACAATATAACAATTCAACCAATTATATAAACAATATAACAATTGCAACCATTATGTAAACAATATAACAATTGCAACCATTATTCCAACAATATAACAATTGCAACCATTATGTACCAATAATATAACAATTGCAAAATATATACCCAAAAATATAACAATTAACCATTATGTACCAACAATATAAAATTGCAACCATTATATACCAACAATATAACAATTGCAACCTTTTATACCAACAATATAACAATTCCCATTATGTACCAACAATATAACAATTGCAACCATTATGTACCAACAATATAACAATTGCAACCATTATGTACCAACAATATAACAATTGCAACCATTATGTAACAACAATATAACAATTCAAACCCTTATGTACCAAAATTAACAATTCAACCATTATTACCAACAATTAACAATTGCAACCATTATTACCAACAATATAACAATTGCAACCATTATGTCAACAATTAACAATTGCAACCATTATGTACCAACAATATAA
This sequence comes from Arion vulgaris, assembly GCA_020796225.1. NCBI lineage: Eukaryota > Metazoa > Mollusca > Gastropoda > Stylommatophora > Arionidae > Arion > Arion vulgaris. The sequence continues at coordinate 75,163,874 of CM036754.1, read as the reverse complement.
CAATTGCAACCAATTATGTACCAAAATATAACAATTGCACCATTATTACCAACAATATAACAATTGCAACCATTTTGTACTAACAATATAACAATTGCAACCCAATATACCAACAATATAACAATTCAACCATTTGTATAACAATATAACAATTACAACCATTTTACCAAAATATAAAAAAATTGCAACCATTATGTACCAACAATATAACAATTAACCAAATTTGTACCAACAATATAACAATTAACCATTATATACCAACAAATAAAATTGCAACCATTATATACCAACAATATAACAATTCAACCATTATGTACCAATAATATAAAATTCAACAAAATTTTGTACCAACAATATAACAATTGCAACCCATTATTAAAACAATATAAAATTGCAACCATTATTACCCAAAATATCAATTCAACCATTATATAAACAATAAACAATTCTGCAAATTTTGTACATCAATATAACAATTGCAACCATTATGTAAACAAAAAACAATTGCAACCATTATGTACCAAAAATAACCCAATTGGGAACAAATTTTGTATTTAACAATATAACAATTGCATACATTATGTACCAACAAATAAATTTAAATATTATTACCAACAATATAACAATTGCCAACCATTATATACCCAAATATAACAATTGCAACCATTATGTACCAACAATATAACAATTCAACAATTTGTACCAACATATAACAATTCAAAATTATGTACCAAAATATAACAATTTAACCATTATTCCAAAATATAACAATTGCAACCATTATGTACCAACAATATAACAATTTCAACAATTATGTACCAACAATATAACAATTGCAACAATTATGTACCAACAATATAACAATTGCAACCATTTATTACCAACAATATAACAATTGCAACATTATTAAACATATATAACAATTCAACCATTATGTCAACAATATAACAATTGCAACAATTATTACCAACAATATAACAATGCCAATTATGTACCAACAATATAACAATTGCAACCATTATTTACCACAATTAAAATTGCCATTATGTACCAACTATAACCAATTGCAACAATTATTATAACAATATACAATTGCAACAATTTGTACCAACAATATAACAATTGCAACAATTATGTACCAACAATTAACAATTGCAACCAAATTTTGTACCAACAATATAACAATACCTTATTACCAACAATATAACAATTGCACCATTATTACCAACAATATAACAATTGCAAAATTATTACCAACAATATAACAATTGCAACCATTATTTCCAACAATATTACAATTGACAATTATGTACCAACAATATAACAATTGCAACCATTATTACAACAATATAACAATTGCAACCATTGTAAACATAATATAACAATTGCAACAATTTGTACAACAATATAACAATTCATAACCAAATTTTTACCAAATATAACAATTTGCAACCATTATGTACCAACAATAATTCAACCATTATTACCAACAATATAACAATTGGGGAAAATTATGTACCAACAATATAACAATTGCAACCAAATTATGTACCAACAATATAACAATTAAAAATTATGTCAACAATATAACAATTGCAACAAATTATGTAAACAATATAACAATTGCACCAAATTTGTACCAACAATATAACAATTGCAACCATTTTGTACCAACAATATAACAATTGCAACCATTATGGTACCAACAATTAACAATTGCAACCATTTGTACCAACAATATAACAATTTGCAACATTATGTACCAACAATATAACCAATTGCAACCTTATACCAACAATATAACAATTCAACCATTAATTACCAACAATATAACAATTGCAACCATTATATACCAACAATATAACAATTGCAACCATTATGTACCAACAATATAACTTGCAACCATTATATACCAACAATATAACAATTAAAAAATTATGTAACAACAATATAACAATTGCAAAAAAATTATGACCAACAATATAACAATTGCAACCATTATGTACAACAATATAACAATTGACAAACCATTATTACCAACAATATAACAATTCAACCATTTTGTACTAAAAATAACAATTGCAACATTATGTCCAACAATATAACAATTGCAACCATTATTCCAACAATTAAAAATTGCAACATTTGTACCAACAATATAACAATTTGCAAATTATATACTGCAATATAAAATTGCCCAAACCCTTATATACCAACAATATAACAATTGCAACCATTATTTCCAACAAAATCAATTGCAACCATTAGTAAACAATTAACAATTGAAATTATAGTACCAACAAAATAAAAAAATTGCAACCATTATGTACCAACAATATAAACAATTGCAACAATTATGTACCAACAATATCAATTGCAACCATTTATTTCCAACAATATAAAATTGCAACCATTATGTACCAAAAATATAACAATTGCAACAATTATTCCAACAATATAACAATTGTAACATTATTCCAAAATATAACAATTGCAACCATTATGTACAAACAATATAACAATTGCAACCATTATATACCAACAATATAACAATTTCAACCATTATGTACCAACAATATAACAATTGCAACCAATTTATTACAAAAAAATATAACAATTCAACAAATTAAATTAATTATAACAATATAACAATTGCAACAATTATGTACCAACAATATAACAATTGCAACAATTATGTACCAACAATATAACAATTGCAATAATTATGTACTCAACAATATAACAATTGCAACCATTATGTACCAACAATATAACAATTGCAACCATTATTACCAACAAATAACAATTGCAACCATTATGTAACAATATAACAATTGCAACCATTATGTAAACAATTATAACAATTGCAACAAATTATGTACCAACAATATAACAATTTCAACCATTTGACCAACAATAACAATTTGCAACTATTATGTACCAGAAATATAACAATTGCAACAATTATAAATTAAAAACCAACCATATATACAACAATATAACTTTCAACATTATGCCAACAATATAACAATTGCAACCCTTATGTACCACAATATAACAATTGAACCATTTGTACCAACAATATAACAATTGCAAAATTTTGTACCAACAATAAACAATTGCAACCATTTGACCAAAAAATTAAAATTGTAACATTATATACCAACAATTAACAATTGCAACCATTATGTACCAACAATAACAATTGCAACAATTATGTAAACAATATAACAATTGCAACATTATGTACCAACAATATAACAATTGTTTACAACAATATAAATAACCAATTATGTACCAAAAATAACAATGCAACCAATTTGTACCACAATATAACAATTGAACCATTTGTACCAACAATATAACAATTGCACCAAATTTTTACCAACAATATAACAATTGCAACATTATGTAAACAATATAACAATTTGCAACCATTATTAAACAATATAACAATTCCAAATTATGTACCAAAAAAATATAACATTCAACCATTATCACCAACAATATAACAATTGCAACATTATGTAAAACAATATAACAATTGCAACATAAATTAAACAATATAAAATTAAACAATTTGACCAACAATATAACAATTCAACCATTAATAACCAACAATATAACAATTGCAACCATTTATACCAACAATATAACAATTCAACCATTATGTACCAACAATATAATTGCAACCAAATTTTGTACCAACAATAACAATTGCAACCATTTGTACCAACAATATAAACAATTGCAACCATTTTGTACCAACAATATAACAATTGCAACCATTATGTACCAAACAATATAACAATTGCAACAATTATGTACCAACAATATAACAATTGCAACCATTATGTACCAACAATATAACAATTGCAACCATTATGTACCAACAATATAACATTTGCAACCATTATGTACCAACAATATAACAATTGCAACATTATGTAAACAATATAACAATTTCAACCATTATGTACCAACAATATAACAATTGCAACCATTATGTACCAACAATATAACAATTGCAACCATTATTTACCAACAATATAACAATTGCAACCATTATGTACCAACAATATAACAATTGCACCCATTATGTACCAACAATATTAATTCAACCTTTTTACAATAATATAACAATTGCAACCATTATTACCAACAATAAACAATTGCAACCATTATGTACCAACAATATAACAATTGCAACCATTATACCAATATAACAATCAACCATTATTATAACAATATAACAATTGCAACCAAATTTTATACCAACAATATAACAATTGCAACCATTATTACCAACAATATAACAATTCACCATTTGTACCAACAATAAAAACAATTGCAACCATTTGACCAACAATAAATAAATTGCACCATTATATACCAACAATATAACAATTGCAACCATTATTTACCAACAATATAACAATTGCAACCATTATGTACCAACAATATAACAATTGCAACCATTATAAAAAACAATATAACAATTGCAACCATTTGTCCAACAATATAACAATTGCAACCATTATAATTAACAATATAACAATTAACCATTATACCAACAATATAACAATTGCAACCATTATATCAAACATAAATAACAAATTCACCAATTATGTAAACAATATAACCCAATTGCAACCATTATTACCAACAATATAACAATTGCAACCATTTGTACCAACAATATAACAATTGCAACCATTATGTACCAAAAATATAACAATTGCAAATTCATTATAAAATAACAATATAACAATTGCAACAAATTTTTACCAACAATATAACAATTGCAACCATTATGTACCAACAATATAAAATTGCAACCATTTGTACCAACAATATTAACAATTACCCAAAAATTATATTAACATTAACAATATAACAATTGCAACAATTATTACCCAAAAATATAACAATTGCAACCATTATGTACCAACAATATAACAATTACAACCATTATGTACCAACAATATAAAATTGCAACCAAATTTTGTACCAACAATATAACAATTGCAACCATTTATACCAACAATAAAACAATTGCAACCATTATGTACCAACAATATAACAATTGCAACCATTATGTACCAACAATATAACAATTGCAACCATTATGTACCAACAATATAACAATTGCAACCATTATGTACCAACAATATAACAATTGAACCCTTTTATAACAAAATTTAAAAATTGAACCATTATTCCAACAATATAACAATTAACCCTTTTGTAACAACAATATAATAATTTAACCCATTATGTACCAACAATATAACAATTGCAACCAAATTTTGTACCAACAATATAACAATTCAACCATTATTACCAACAATATAACAATTTCAACCATTGTACCAACAATATAACAATTGCAACCATTATGTACAAACAATATAACAATTGCACCAAATTTTGTACCAACAATATAACAATTGCAACATAATATATTACCAACAATATAACAATTTTCAACCAATTATGTACCAACAATATAACAATTGCAACCATTATATACAAACAATATAACAATTGCAACCATTATGTACCAACAATATAACAATTGCAACCATTATGTACCAACAATATAACAATTGCAACCATTATGTACCACAATATAACAATTTTCAACCATTATATACAACAATTAATTGCAACCATTATTACCAAAATATAACAATTCAACCATTTATGTACCAACAATATAACAATTAACAATTTGTACCAACAATATAACAATTGCAACCATTTACAACAATATAACAATTGCAACCATTATGTACCAACAATATAACAATTGCAACCATTATGTACAAACAATATAACAATTGCAACCATTATGTACCAACAATATAACAATTGCAACCATTATTTCCAAAAAATTAACAATTGCAACCAATTGTGACAACAATATAACAATTGCAACCATTATGTACCAACAATATAACAATTAACCATTTTCCACAATTAACAATTGCAACCATTATGTCCAACAATATAACAATTGCAACCATTATGTACCAACAATATAACAATTGCAACCATTATGTACAAACAATATAACAATTGCAACCATTATGTACCAACAATATAACAATTGCAACCATTATGTACCAACAATATAACAATTGAACCATTATGTAAACAATATAACAATTGCAACCATTATGTACCAACAATATAACAATTGCAACTCATTATGTACAACAATATAACAATTGCAACCATTATGTACCAACAATATAACAAAACCATTATTACCAACAATATAACAATTGCAACCATTATGTACCAACAATATAACAATTGCACCATTATGTACCCAAAAAATATAACAATTTTCAACCATTATGTACCAACAATATAACAATTGCAACCATTATTAACCCAAAAATATAACAATTATGCCATTATTAAAAATATAACAATTCAACCATTATGTACCAACAATATAACAATTGCACCATTATGTACCAACAATATAACAATTTGCAACCATTATGTACCAACAATAAAACAATTGCAACCATTATGTACCAACAATATAACAAATTTCACCATTATGTACCAACAATATAACAATTGCACCATTATTACCAACAATATAACAATTGCAACCATTATGTACCAACAATATAACAATAGCAACCATTATGTACCAACAAAAATAACAATTGCAACCATTATTACCAACAATATAACAATCAAAATATTATGTCCAACAATATAACAATTGCAACCATTATGTACCAACAATATAACAATTGCAACCATTATTTACCAACAATATAACAATTGCAACCATTATTACCAAAAATATTACATTGCAACCATTATGTACAACAATATAACAATTTAAACCATTATGTACCAACAATATAACAATTGCAACCATTATGTACCAAAATATTAAAAATTGCAACCATTATAACAACAATATAACAATTGCAACCATTATGTCCAACAATAAACAATTGCAACCATTATGTACCAACAACATAAATTGCAACCATTATGTACCAACAATATAAAACAATTGCAACCATTATGTACCAACAATATAACAATTGCAACCATTATGTACCAACAATAAACAATTCAACCATTATTACCAACAAATGGAATTGCAACCATTATGTACCAACAATATAACAATTCAACCATTGTACCAACAATATAACAATTGACAACCATTATGTACCAACAATAAACAATTGAAACCCTTATGTACAAAAAATATAATAATTGAAATATATGTACCAACAATATAACAATTGCAACCATTATGTACCAACAATATAACAATTATCATTATGTACCAACAATATAACAATTGCAACCATTATGTACCAACAATATAACAATTTCAAAACCATTATGTATAACAAATAAAATTGCAACCATTTGTCCAACAATTAAAAAATTGCAACCATTATACAAAAAATATACAATTGCAACCATTATATACCAACAATATAACAATTCAACCATTATGTACCAACAATATAACAATTCAACCATTATGTACAACAATATAACAATTGCAACCATTATGTAAAATTAAACAATCAACAATTAACAATTGCAACCATTATGTACCAACAATATAAAATTATTCCATTATGTACAAACAATATAACAATTGCACCATTATGTACCAACAATATAACAATTGCAACCATTATGTAAACAATAAAACAATTGCAAATTTCCATTAAAAATTAAATATATAACAATTTGCAACCATTATGTACCAACAATAAACAATTGCAACCATTATGTAAACAATATAACAATTTCAACCCTATGTACCAACAATATAACAATAGCAACCATTATGTACCAACAATATAACAATTGCAACCATTATGTACCAACAATATAACAATTGCAACCCTTATGTACCAACAATATAACAATTGCAACCATTATGTACCAACAATAAAACAATTGCAACCATTATGTACCAACAATATAACAATTTGCAACCATTATGTACCAACAATAAAACAATTCAACCATTATTACCAACAATATAACAATTGCAACCCTTAGTACCAAAATAAACAATTGCAACCATTATGTACCAACAATATAACAATTGCAACCATTATTTACCAACAATATAACAATTGCAACCATTATGTACCAAAAATATAACAATTGCAACCATTATATACCAACAATATAACAATTGCAACCATTATGTACCAACAATATAACAATTGCAACCATTATGTACCAACAATATAACAATTGCAACCATTATTTACCAACAATATAACAATTGCAACCATTATGTACCAACAATAAAACAATTGCAACCATTTTGTACCAACAATTTTAACAATTTAACCAAATTTTGTACCAACAATATAACAATTGCAACCATTATGTACCAACAATATAACAATTGCAACAATTATGTACCAACAATATAACAATTAAACCATTATTACCCAAAAATATAACAATTGAACCATTATGTACCAACAATATAAAAATTTCAACCATTATTAAAATTTTTAAAATTCCCATTATTATAAATTAAATCCTCATAGGCCAGTAATTTCTCCATATCCTAATCCTGCAACTTTAAATGCTCAACTTCCATGGAACTGAGGCCGATTTCCTATCTCAGCAAGTTCCAGGGTCTTTTTAGTCGACCTCTCCTTCTTGAATCCCTTTATCCCACTTCAATGCCTCCTTTTATATTCGTTGAAACATTTCTCCTCAAGTGTGCCCAACATCTTTCTTCTAAACAGTTGTCATAATGGTTGACCACACATTCTCTGATTTTCATCACTTCCCGAATTCGTTCCATTTTATATTCATTATTTTTGGAAAATCATTTTCAAATCATTTAACTTGCTTTCTTATGCAAAATATTACCATTATATACCAAAATAATGCAAATTCGACACATTATAAATTGACAAAGTAAATAGGGCAGTGGAATGAATGCCCAAAGTAAATCACGAGCAGTGGAATGGGAATGAGCCGTAATGTAACGTCAGCCCGTCGACTCAGACACAAGCGGGTTTTGGGGGTTTTTGTCACCTCGATGTTCCACATAAATGGAATGGGTATCCACCTCCTGCACACTAAGTCTAAAATTGAAATTAAATGATTTCTCTCTAAGGTACCAAAAAGACTAAGGAAATTTTGAGACCGGGGAAGCTTCCTGAAGCAGAACTAACTGTGTATTGAAGGTTTGTTGTGAAATTTACTTTAGCGACTTTGACGATAAGGATTGCAAGCTGAAAAATCGATACAGAAATAAGGAGACGAAACTGGGTGGATGTACTAGTACAGACATAGATCAAAGAAATCATCTTCATGTTTGTCCCGACGCAGGATCAGGGTTAATGAACGAGCTGACAGAAATTGACTGCTGGTTTCCCGGGATCAGCGAAGCTTAATTGTTCGAAATTGGTTATTGGTTATTGGTTACTAAACGACGTCATTGCCTCCGGGGAGACCTAGGGCTGTCTCCCCAACAGATATCGAAGAGTATGCATACTGATGGTTCCGTGGCTCGCTGATTAAACCCCACCCCTCACTCTGCCTCTCAGGCATCCCGTTCGAGAACCGGGTAACTCCAAACTGCTTAAATCGCTTGATCGATTCAACATCGATTTTAGTGTCCTCATCCAATAGAGAGTCGCGAAGAGACCGAAGAATATCCCCTTATCCATCTTCAACTCCACAACGATCGATGCTGTTGATGTAAGCCTGGCCGCTCTCTCATTACCGTAAACACCAGCATGCCCAGGACAGTATATCCACGTAAGCCGCTGGAGGTTAGAAACTTCTATAGACGACATCCACTCATACCGAAATGATAGTCTTAACGCACTGCGAGAGTCTTTTAAAACAGAAGAGTTTCAGGGTTACGAGTCCCACTCGCTGACCAGATTGAGAGAGATGGGTGTGAAGATTAGTGCAGCTCGTAAAGAACGGCATACCAAATATGCAAAGAGACTGATTAATCAACATCGAACTGGTGTGTTGGGCAGCTAGACGCTGATGGATTTGCTGAGGCGGATATCAGAGCACATATGGACATATCCGGTGTGCTATAATGATATTCCCTTAGTAACTGATAACTGATAACTGATTGTCGCTGAGCGTTGCAGTTTCCTATAACTTCTTCCTCATTAATTCAAAAACAGCTTGGTTTTTCAATTTCTTTATTCCCATAAATACTGCGATTATTTTCTGTCTGGCTACTTAGCCGCGTGGTGTGCGCCTCGGACCGCACAGCGTGTGGTGAGCGCCTTGGACCGCACAGCGTGTGGTGTACGCCACGACATGGTAAGCATAACATGACTCGCACAAAATACATAGTAATTAACTCTTAATTGATTCATTGATTAATATAGTGAAGGACTGGGTGTGTACACTTTCAGACGAGAAGTAGCTGTGCACTGAGTGAGTTGTATCGCCGTTCTCGGATTAAGTGCAAATATATAATTATGGAGTGTAATTTGATTTTTATCATCATTAACAGAGATCAGACATTGGCGATCCTGTATCTTCATAACCCACTGTCCTTAGCAAAGGCGATTATGGATCTGCACAACTTTCTTTTCCTTACCAATGACGACTATGGATCTCAACAGCCCACTCTCTTCCGAATTGACCATCGTGGTTCTCCACAACTCTCTTTCCTCAGCATTGACGACTATGGATCTCCATAACTCACTCTCATTAGCATCAAACATCATTGATCTCCACAACCCATTCACCTCAGCATTGACCCTCATGGATCTCCACAACCCACTCTCCTCAGCACTGACGATCACGTCTCTCCATAACCCACTCTCCTTAGCATTGGCCATCATGGATCACCACAACCCACTCTCCTCAGCATTGGCGATCATGAATCTCCAGAACCCACTCTCCACAGCATTGACGATCATCCAAGTTGTGAATGCTTTTCTATAATTCTCCTACAAAATCACATCTCCGTGTTCTTCTGTATTTTCTTGTATTCATGTATTATTTTACTCTCGTGCCATTACACCTTACATAATACCTGCAAGCATTTTCTTCATACCACTTTATCCTGGACAACTCGTTCAATCTCTTTTTTTCCAATTGATTCCAATATTTGTAGCCTCTATCAGTAAAGCTTGTGTCATGTTTTCATAAGTCACCCTTTCTTTCTTGAACCATTTACCTCCCCAATCAATGCCTGCTTTGTAATTCTGTGATTCTTTCTTTTCCGAGTGTGCCAAATATATCTCCATATTTGTTTCATAGAACAATTGTTACTTATAGTAGTTTACCAAACACTTCACTAATTTCATCACCTCTCCTGAATTTGTTCAATTTTATGTTCATTATTTTTCGCAGACATCTTTTTTTTCAAATGCATTCAAATGATTGTTTCTATCTTTAGCCATTCTCCAACCCACGCTGGTAAATGTTCTTTGTCTTCTTCATCTTTCAACTCCCAGTGGAGCACAGGTATTCAACATACTGCTTCCATCGCTTCCTCTCTCTTGCCATCCCTTCCAACTCTTTCCATGTTTTACCTATCCTTTTAATATCAGCCTCCAGCTCTCTTCTCCAGGTTTGTCTAGACCTTCCCCTACTCTTCTTTCCCTTCGGGTTCCAAAACAATGCCTCTCTTGCAATGCTTTCAGTCGGTCTTCTCAATGTATGTCCTATCCATCGCCAGCGTCTCTTCCTGAGCTCTTTCTCCACTAGTACCTGCCTAGTTATTTCTCTGAGTTCCTCTTTTGTAATCTTATCATACCATCTCAGTCCCTCTATTCTATGTAAACATCCATATACGAAGGTCTGCAGTTTTCTGATGGTTTCTTTTGTTGTCTTCCATGTTTTCGAGCCATACTGGTAAATGTTAGGTCTTCTTCTTCTACTTATTTTGATCGTCACACTGCTACCGGGTTGTTGCACAGTGTCAGGGTTTTATGTTTTTGTCTTACGCTGTTCTGGTGGTTTGGGTGATAGTTATTTTTGCTCTGTGAAAGGATTCTGCTGTACCATCTAACCATATTTTCGTGGTCTTCCTCTCGCCTTCTTTCCTGATGTTCTGGTGTAGAAGACTCTGTATACTGTGGAGATTGGATACATTCTTATTAGGTGGCCAGACCACTTCATTCTGTGTTTCTCAATGTAATTCAAGCAAGGTACTGTATCAACTTTCTTTATGCTGATATTGGTGACTCTTTCTTTTCTTTCCGTGCGTCCCTTGCAGTCAACAATGCTATCAACATAGGAGTACTGCTTTAATGGGTTTTTTGTTATTTTAAATTCCAACGTGATACCTGCATTACATATCATGTGGCTCTCTCTCTCTCTCTCTTTCTCTGTATATATATATATCTATATATATCTATATATATATATCTTTCTGTTCTCTTTTGTTCCGTTTAAAGATCTACTGGAGCATAGATCCTCAACTAACTCATGCCAACTCTCTCCATCTTTAGCAATTACTGCAGCTCCTTCCAGTTTTTCTTATATCGCTAATCGCATTCCAGTTTTTGCAAGTCCCGTTGTATTTCATCTCGTTTGTAGCCTGTGCTGCCTTTCCCGAATTCACACATACTTCTAGCGTTTCAGATGCAAATTCAAGAGATTCTATTGTCAATCTTTCTCTGCACTACACATCATACCTTTTCTAGCAGTGCTTTATTTCCTCCTGGTTGGCACAGTTACTATCGAGGATCTCAACAGCGAAGTGGTTGTGTTGTTTGCCTGTTGTACTGAAAGTTCTGGGTTCAAATCCGGAACGAGACACATGTTCAATTTTTTTCGTGAGATCCCTAAGATTGTTGCCGAAGCTACGAAGTTCGTGCTTTGTGCAATGATCTCGACAGATGACCGAACGGATGAAGCCATATGGGGAAACCAGGGACAATGAACTCGTTCCTTTAACTTTGGACACTTTAGACTATTTGTCTTGTATTTGACTTGTATTTGACTTGTATTTGACTTGTATTTGACTTGTATTTGACTTGTATTTGACTTGTATTTGCCTTGTATTTGACTTGTATTTGACTTGTATTTGACTTGTATTTGACTTGTATTTGACTTGTATTTGACTTGTATTTGACTTGTATTTGACTTGCTTGTGGCTGGTTGGATTTTGCAGCTAAAATTCTGTACCCGGTGGGGTAGCCAGCACAAAGCATATAATCTTATGATCATGTATTCCAAAGAGACCCCTGTTTCTAATGAATATATTTAGTTTTAATCTTCGTCATCATAGATCTCACTAGCGTATTCCGTCTATCTTTCTATTATATTTGCATTTCTCATTAATATCTTTTATTCTTCTGATATCATTCAGCCGTAGCATGTACGCATCTTTTCAATGAACTTTCATTTATTTGTTTGTGAAAATAATGTGTTCTTTAAATGTGATTTGTGTTCGCTACATCTTAAGTTAAGCTAATTTTCTGTCGCCAGCCGAGATTATATATCATGTATTAAGTTATGCCGCTATCATATTTAGTTATATGCGTATCGGATACATTTTTGGAAACTCAGAAAATAATTTTGTTAAGCGTCGAAATAATCTATTCTTTTCTTTTGTCCTTCTCTGCTTATTTGCCGTTAGGTGTAGCAGGTTTAACTGATCTTCTTCTTCTTCTGCATTCGCCTGTTATGAATTCAGACGTAGCCATGGCGTCTAGTGTGGCGCTTCTGACTGATTTTGCGTGAAAGCCTGCTCACCGTTTTATTGGTTTCCTCGCCATACAGGCGAGCCTACTCCGACTTCAGAGTTGGTTTAATTGATGATCGGTTTCAGAGATAGTACACGCTCAGTCGCTTGATATGCTGTGGTATTGTGGAGTTTTAAGATGTCTGTAACTTCATCAATTTATCTTTTTCTTGGTCGAAATAATAGATATGAGGAATCAGTTAACTTAAGGTTAATCTTAACATAAACATTTAAAATATGCACAAGATACTGACAGGTAGACCGATCGATATTCATGTTTAGTCTCCAACTAAACAACTGAAAAATTGAGGTTTCTGAGTTTGGAAGAAGTTCCGAGTTGATATTGGAACTAAGATGCAATTGCTCTTTTGCCGAAACGTTCACCTAACTAAAATGAAGTGAGTACATACAGAGGCGCAATGAGGACGTTGATTATATTCATTTTCTAGTTGTTGTTTTTTAAGTATACCATTTTTCTCTCTATCATGATAGAGAGAAGTAAAGTATGACGTTTATCGTGATAACATTCTGTAGACGACAAGCAACTAGATGCGAATATCATTTTTCCATAGTTATGTTTCTTTTCGATTTCTTCATCTTTGATCACTCTAAAACATCAACTTGAATATGATCAAAAGAAGAAATGGTTCGCCTCAGGTTATCTATTAGTGTTCTCTATGACGAAGTGGACAGATGACGTGCCAATTCTGCCTACATGGACAGAGTCATATTGGGAAACCTGGTTTTAATCACTCTAAAACATCAACTTGAATATGATCAAAAGAAGAAATGGTTCGCCTCAGGTTATCTATTAGTGTTCTCTATGACGAAGTGGACAGATGACGTGCCAATTCTGCCTACATGGACAGAGTCATATTAGGGAACCTGGTGCAATTCTTCTTCGAAAGCTCTGATCAACCATTTGTTGAAATCACTCTTTGTGATTTTTATGTGATCTCCTGAGCCTAAGGGCGATTATATGTTGTTCGAGTTATGAGCCTACAAATAGGCCAACACATCCGATTTCTGCGACGCTTTTCATTCACTAGGGTAGCTTCCCTAGACCCCTGCTTACGACATGCATTGTCGGTGGCAGTGTTCCTATTCTTTGCTCCCCATGCAAACTACAAAACTCATTGGCGCATGGTGCAATAATGTAAATCCTTCTCCTTTAGACCCTTTTAGGTTATCAAGATATCCACAACGCTTGTCAATCAATGGCAATAATGACGGCCACATAAGTCTTCTTTACAGTTAAAGTTAATTGCATATCCTTTACAGGACCTTGCGAATCAACCCCAGCTTTTAACGATGTTTGTGATTTTTCTAGGCATTATTACGTTCAGTAGTTTGCCATTGCTTTCTGAACGGGTGAACATCGTTCTTTTGTTAAAATCCACTCGAAACAATTTGCAACCAAACTGTCCGCAGCGTGAATCGAACTCAAACGTCGGGGTTAATAGACCGAGACACTATCCCCTAAGCCACAGATGCCACCAAGTCACTTATTTGTAAAAGATGTTCATAAGTCATTTTGTCAGTGACCCAGTAGCATTCATCAGAAGTTGCCCCATCTTTAGCTTATTTATAAGATGGTATCTCAGTCTGGGGGGCCACAGTAGCATTCATCGGAAGTTGCCCCATCTTTAGCTTATTTATAAGATGGTATCTCAGTCTGGGGGGCCACAGTAGCATTCATCAGAAGTTGTCCCATCTTTAACTTATTTATTTATAAGATGGTATCTCAGTCTGGGGGGCCCAGTAGCATTCATCAGAAGTTGTCCCATCTTTAACTTATTTATAAGATGGTATCTCAGTCTGGGGGGCCCAGTAGCATTCATCAGAAGTTGCCCCATCTTTAACTTATTTATTTATAAGATGGTATCTCAGTCTGGGGGGCCCAGTAGCATTCATCAGAAGTTGCCCCATCTTTAACTTATTTATTTATAAGATGGTATCTCAGTCTGGGAGTAGTTCTCTGTGGTGTAGAGGATAAGTGCTCGCTTTTCGTTCCAAATGTACTAGGTTTGTTCCCTTGTGGAGCCATCGGGATATATTTGTCCAGAGACCCCCTGATCTCAGTGCAGTTTAGATCGAGCTCCCACCAGCGTCGTGCCGGGTTCCGTAAGGGAAGCAAAGAATAGTACCACTGCAACCTACAAGACATGTCGTAAGAGGCGACTGATGTCGGACCTAGGGAAGCTATCCTAGTAAATAAAAAGCATTGCAGAAATTTGATTTTCTCTCCTATTTGTAGGCGCATAACTTGCACAACATACAATCGCTCTTAGGCTCACATCGCATACAAATCACAAAGAGTGGTTAACAAGTGGTTGATATGGAGCGTTCGAAGAAGATCGAGTTCCTAGTCCTGTCGGAGAAGGACGATAAAACGTAGTTCCCATGTTTAAGGGGAGAACGTAATATAAATTTTCTCAGTTCAAGAATCGAGAAGAGCAGGCTGGAGAGTCGCTGCCCAGGCAAAATTGATTTTAAAAGATTTTTTATTATTCCTTCAATTAATTTTCATTATCTGATCAATTACATCGGGAAAACTCGCCAGTGCTACGTAGTTAGAGTACTGTCACTGAGATCTTCATGTGTAAGAAAGAGAATGGAATAAACATGGTTACTCACCAAAGTGCAATGATGATGATCCTATCAATCAATCAATCAATCAATCAATTGTGACCTGTGTGGAGTCTGAATATTACGACTTGATCCACTCGGTTCTTTCTTTATTTTCTATCCTTTAATCCTTTTTTGTCTCATCAGTGGTCTCATGATGTGGTATCTTTTTTATTTCAGGAAACGAATAGATTTCTAGAACGAGCCCTTGTGTGCGTTTCATAAATAGTGTCTTTCGTCACTACTGTTATCTCTGAGGTCCACCTTTTGCGTGGCCAGCCTTTTGTTTTGTATTTATTCTATCGGAGCAACATTTCTATTTGATGTCTGTTGATAATCTGCTTATGTGGCCGAACCATTTAATTTGTTGCTTCTGGATGAAGTTCAGTATTGATGTTGTACTCACTATTTTTTCTGATGTCTTCATTTCTCAACCGGTCTCTTCTTGTTACCCGCAGCATTCTGCGCAGACACTTCCTCTCTGTCGTGACTAGTTTTCTTCTATCATTTGATGCCAGCTTCCAGGTTTAGCATAGAAAGCATAATGTTGGGGAGAAAGAAGCTCCTCTCTGTTGAACTGATGAAATGGATAGTTTGTCTAGAAGCTTTGATATTATGTGTCTAACTTCTTCTTGTATCTTCTTGTGATTATTGGTTACTGAACCTATGTGATCTGAGCCTAAGATCGATTGTACGTTGTTCCAGTTATGCACCTACGTGAAGGCCAGCACATCCGATTTCTGCAACGCTTTTTATTTACTATGGTAGCTTTCCTAGGCCAAAGAGCAACTTTATCAACCACTTTCTTTTCAAGATGTCAAAAGATTCATACAGAAAAAAATCTGCAAGATAATGCAAGACAAACACTGAATATCATTATGGAAAAGACTTCATCAAAGACCTAAGCAGAACAGACCAGATTCGCATAAGTACCAGACACTGAAGACTCAACTGGCACTTACATAGACTAAGAATGAGTAAAACACGCGGAGCATGTCCTGCAAGACTGTCCTCTCTTAAATGAGAAGCAACATGTGAACACACCCAGTTGACCCAAAAACTAATCTATGGAGAAACCTGACAGACCTAAAGCTGACTGAAGTTCAGTTTGTGGTCCACAGTAAACTAAGCGCATGACCAGAGATCGCAGAAGAAGAATACCATATTTGATTTGATTTAACATATTTTATAGTTGATGAGTTTACAATAATTTAGCTGTCATATGCGTTTATATTTCTCGAAACTTTGATAGTCTTCTCTAAATAATTGTATCTCACGCACAGTGCACATCATCTCTTGCGATGAAGCTACACGAATCTAACTAGGCATGATTATTTTGGGCTAGTTCTGTATCAAATTGTGCTTATCTGTCAAACAATATCAGCCATTGCCAGAATGAATATTTAATAACTAAATTATATTATATAGGTCATGTCTCTCACATTTCAGAACATATGCACACACAAAAACAAGGACAATCTTTCTTCTTTCTTTCTTTCTTTCTCGAATCCTGTATGCCTCACAGCGTCAGGTCAGGAAGAGATTTCTAAAACGAGCCCTAGTATGCGCTTCGTAGATAGTCTCTTTCGTCGCCTCTGTTATCTCTGAGGTCCATCTTTGCGTGGCCGGCCTTTTGCTTTGTACCCATTGTATCGGAGCAGCATTGCTCTTTGGGTGCACTGTCTGATGGTAATCTGCTTACGTGACCGAACCATTTAATTTGTTGTTTCTTGATGAAGTCTAGTACTGATGTTGTACCCACTTTTTCCTGATGTCTTCATTTCTCAACCGGTCTCTTCTTGTTACACCCAGCATTCTGCGTAGACACTTCATCTCTGTTGTGACTAGTTTTCTTCTATCGTTTGTTGTCAGCGTCCAGGTTTGGCACTGGTAACATAATGTGGGAGAAAGATTGTGTTGAACATTGCTCTTTTTGTGTTCATGGTGACGTGTTTGCATCTTAAAATTGGCGCCATTTGCCCTATCATTTGATTTGCTTTGTTGCATCTGTGTTGAATTTCATTAGTTATTCTTCCATTTGCTGAAAAATGCTTCCCAGGTATGTGAAATCTTTTGCTTGATTTAGTAGATGATTATCGATGGAGATGTTGGTAGTGTTTTCCTCTCTGGCGAATGTCATTACTTCTGTTTTGTCGATGTTAATTCTCATGTTGTATTCGTTACATGCTAACTGGAGTCTGTTGATGTGTTGTTGTAGCTGTTCTTCTGTTGTTGATATGATTGCCTGGTCGTCTGCAAAAAGAAATTCATTTAAGAGTTCTCCTAGGTTGTTTCCTTCGCTGGTGTTAGCTATTTTACAAATGCGGTCAATGTACGTGATGAATAGCAGCGGGGATAGTACGCAACCTTGTCTTACTCCTGACCCTACGTGAAACTTTTCTGATAATCCTGTATTTGTTCTAATCGTACATTGGCTGTCAGTATAAATGTTCTTGCAAAGGTTGATTAGGTGTTCATTAACCCCATAGGTTGTTAGTATTTTCCACAGCTTGTGCCTATCTACGCGGTCGAACGCTTTTTCCTGATCTACAAATGCAACGTGTAAATGTTTGTCGGATTCGATAGTCCTTTCTACTAACTGTCTGAGGGCGAATATTGCGTCTGTACAGCTTTTGTTCTTCCTGAATCCCATTTGGGAGTCATTAAGCTGTGGCTCGATGATGTGGCGGAGCCTTTTCTCAAGTATTTTGCAGAATATTTTCCCAGTGTGGCTCAGTAGCGCTATGCCTCTATACTTTGTACAGTCCCTCTTGCTACCTTTCTTCTTCCAGATGGGAACAATTGTAGCATTCCTCCAATCTTCTGGTGTTTCTTGTGTGATCCAGACTTGGTTGAATAGTCTATGGAGCCAGCTGATTCCTACCTCTTTAGTTGCTTTGATTAGGTCGGCCGGGATATTGTCTGGGCCTGGTGTTTTATTAGGTGGGGCCATATTTACAGCATTTCTGATCTCTGATAGTGTTATGCTTGGTTCTACTTCTGAAGTTACATTTACTGTGTGTTCTTGAGTGTTCGGTTGATCCCTATAATAACAATGTCAGAAGTTTATAGTAACAATGTGATTGATCCAGCATAATTATAAAATATTTACAAATTCAAATGTCTGAGTCCTCACATTTTAATTTCACTAAAAACTACCAAAATGTGTATAATTTTTTTAGAATTATGTGTAAAACCTCAAATAATCTATTTTATTGAGCTTCAATTGTATATAATTCAGACGATTTTTGATGTTGCAGCACAATGTCAGAAGCAGCAATATCAATCGACCCACGTTTTGCAACCCGCTGCTTATGATTGACAAAGTCAGAACACTAGCGCAATGTAACATTTTTGATAAGAGAATCTTGTTCATGTGTGACTGATCGTTGTCGCAATAACTATTTCTAAGAGGCAAAACGTCCATTTTCAGATCTGGAGAAGAGCCTAGGTTAGCTAGAGCGCACAAGGCGCACTTGACGTCATATCCGCTTGGTCGAACTACTCTGACAACAATACTTGCCGCCATGATCTTAATACAACACAGCTTGTTTGTTTTCTCCTGACAAATTATAGCAGTAAGTAAGTAACAAAACGTACTCATGTGTCATTACTTCAGTTAATTGCAAATTTCAATTAATTCTTACAGTATTGGAGTTTTTTGTTTATGTAGTTCGAAGTGAGTATTATCAGGTAACACAAGGGAGTGGTTTGACCCGTGTAAGGGGGACAAGCCACAAGGCGAAGGCCGACGACTAGTCTGAAATAATAGGACACATTAACGGCAGAATTACAATTTTAAGGAATGGGTTTTTTTAATCTTATAAATCAGTAAGTTATGTCGATAACAGGCTCGTGTAGCATGATTTTGACAGGTATTATTTAAATGTTGGCTAGATCAGACTGATGCATTCGTTGATTATTACCCTTTTCATTATATTTATGAAGTATTAATTACATAAATCGACTTTTACAAGAACTATTTATACTACTACACTCTACAGTCTACAGTAAGCCTGTTAGTGTTAGTTATAGTCTAGTTATTTAAACTATCGACTGACAATTGTCAATTGCTGGTGCTGAAATTTGTGTACTGTTACTTCGACGGTAGTAGGTCGACAGCTGTAATTTGTAAACCTCTATAATTATGAATTTACTCAATTGTTATTTAAGTCAACTGAAATTTGGAATAAAATTGTAAAAAGTGTATTTAACATAAAATTTACTTTAACTCATGACTCATGATGTGGTATCTAACTTAAGTTATGCCTACTTTAAGTACCATGTTAATGTAGTTGTTGTATTAATTATAAAGAATGTTATGTACTTCTTTAAAGTGGTCAAATACTTAGTCACTGATTTTTTTATTTACATAAATGATAATGATAGATTTAGAACACTCAATTTAATTACATGTTTTATTTATTGATAATAAATAATTATTATGATGACCATAATAATTTTGTTAATTATTGCTTGGATGTAAATCACATGTATTAAACAAATTGTAATGAGTACATGATGCATATTATTCATTGTAATTATTCTTTTCTTAAGTTGAAATGCAGAAATATATCTAAAGTTAAGATGTATATAAATATTTGTTTAATATAATATATATATATATATATATATATATATATATATATATATATATATATATATATATAAATATAGTCATCTCAATTGCTGTGTTTGTATTAGTACAATTTTATTTACATACATTCATTATATATGTTGATGTGTACTAATGATTTTCTCAAATTTGCAATGTCTTAGTCTGTTTTGCTTGAATTACAGAATATAAACATAGAAACTGGTTTCATATGCGTAATTTGTTAACCCATGTGCTGCTAAGGACGTATATATACATTTTCCCATTCACTTCTAAAGATGCATTAACACATCTGTTATTATCTCTCCTCTGTGAGCTAAAGACATGTTAACACGTTATACATTGCTGCTATAGGCGTACTTTCACGTTTGTGACCTAGAAACAAAGAGTTGTTATTTTTAGCTCAGCCTTCGGAAAGTATGTAGCAGCGAAAGGGTTAAGACGTCTGTTTGCTGCCGGGGCTAAAGGGGAGGAAAGAATATGCAGCAATGTGTACCTGCCAGGCATGTCGTAAGAGGCGACTAAGGATGGTTTATGCCCAAAACAAAAAAAAATCCTTTACTATATGGTGAATTGAACACAGGTCTCCCGCATGGGAGCCACGCTCTAATCCATTTGGCCAGATGCCCCTCTTCGCCATGTATATATATTTATATTATATTTGAACCTATCAAATTAGCATGCCTTCACCATAGAAATGTGTTTTTCCCCTTAATCAGCCAGCGCATGAATTATTCCTTTTATTGCAGTTTTGTGATTATTAATACGCATCAACTATGAAGAAGATGACAGATGTCACCCCAACCAGACGAGGAAGACCTTCAAAGAAACTCTTGGTCACGCCAAAATCAGCACCAGCAGCAATTGGAGAAGCATCACTCTTGTCTCCGATAGGTAATACTCTGTCATCAGTTGTGCAGCTTGTATACCATTGATATTTTTGTTAACTATACAATTAACACTCATCATCATCAGGTACCATGCATTCAGGCATTGGTGTTAATGGATCTTCATCTCCAGCATTGATGATTAACTTAAGTTGTTGATGCTCTTCCATGTCAGGCTGCTCAGTATATTATCTTTTGTCCCCTATCTCTCCATCAAGTTTCTTGTTTTTAGATGTTCTAATCCGTCTGTTTAGTACATGACCCAAAAGCTACTGCTGTCTTTCGATGTTTGTCTAAAGGTTCATTATTTCATCAACCTTTCTCAGTATTTTTATTTTAGTAATTTTATCAGTCCACGGAATCACGCGTGGTGGTGTAGGGCTGCAAGGGAAGCAAAGAATAGTAACACTGCGACCTAGAAGGCATGTCATAAGAGGTGACTGAGGTAAGGGCCTAGTGAAGCTACCCTAGTAAATAAAAAATGTAGCAGAAATCGGATATGCTGGCCTACTTGTAGGCGTATAACAGGAACAACATACAATCACACTTAGGGGCGAATCACATACAAATCACAAAGAGTGGTTAATAATATGGAGCGTTTGAAGAAAAAGAAAGAGAACTGCTAGTTTTAGTTTCATTTTTTCCCTTAAGATTTGTAAAGAACAATATTAGAGGGCAGGGTCCCAGGATGCAGAGGCAGACCAAGAAGAAAGTGGCTACAAGATATTAAAGAAACCATGAATATGACCATCGATGAAGTGGGTGAACTGGCTAGAAACAGTGAATTTCAGATGTGCCGCAAAGAGAGCAATGTCATATAAAGGATACGCACCTCTTGATGATAAGGATGTGTAACTTAACGTCATGCGTTATTTTAAAAAAAATGATTGTTAAATAAATACACGCTCTCATACTATAAAACAGTCTAAAGCAGAACAAATAGTACTTTAAGAAGCTGAACAAGAAACACATTTGAAATAACATAATATCCGGTAGCTGTTTTTTGTGGTTTTTTTCCATCCATGTTGAGGATAGTGTGCATTTTTCTATCAAGAGGTAAGAATGATAAAGACACATGGGACAGGACTATACCTAATCAGCACCAAGCAGCAGACCATCACAAGATGCCAGCCAGACAGCACAGAGCCCAGCCTCCAAAAAGATTTTCAGCATCACGTCAGTCAGCCAAAGTAAGAATCCAACAACATACAACCAACCAAAAATCAGATCAACACAAAAAGTCCTTATCAGGGCCCCATGCAGAACAAGATCAAATGTCCTTCTCAGGACTGATAAGAAAAAAACAATATTTGTCCACACCAGGACGAGTCCCAGGCCACACCAAGAAAAAAGGTCAATACTCCTTGATATAACCAAAAAAAGACACCTGTCTTAGGTTGAAAGATGCGCGCCTCAGCCATATAGAGGCTTAATCCCCTACCAAACAAACTAGCAAAACCAATCTGCGTATAGAAAAGTATTTCACAATGTTTGCATGGGATTCAGGGACATTGTTCCTACCTTGTGTCCTGATATGTTTCTTCAGGCATGCAGCTCTTCACGTCTCTGCAATACGTTTCTCCTTATTCCACTCTTGATTTTTCTCCTTGCACTGTGCTCCATAGCTCCCTGTTCTCAAGAATTAACTTCATCTGTATCATGCATATATCTCTTGCACACATCCTTATGCCGAAATAGCATATGTTCCGAGAGATAGCAATCTACAATTCCCAATAGAAGAGGTCTTTTGTCATTCTACCATCCTCTACTCTCCTAATGTGTCCATCCCATCTATCTCGGAATATGAAGACTGAGCAGGAAAAATATTGTTGTAATGTTCGTTCTTTTGAACACCTTGTATTTTGTTCTTTTTCTTCTGCTAACCAGGGCTGCGAGTTTTCACTCTTGGGCAGCCAATGCCAATTTGTAGAATCTGCATGTGTTCTGTAATTGTGGAAGACTAGTGTAAAGTGTATTATGAACAGATGGGTGTGGTGGGAGGAGTTCTTGTCTAGCTTTATGTAGTCCAGGGCATTCAAGCAAGATATGCTGTACTGTCTCACATCTTCTTTACGTTCGTTCTTTACGACCAATTTTAATCTTTGTGATTTGTTTTATCTTTGCTAAGAACGTGTATACGTTGCACATTGGTTTGGTAGGCCCTTAAACGCATTGACTTCTACACATTTAGGACACGTGCATCCGATTTCAGCCAAACCTCCTTAGTCGCCTCTACGACATGTGTGGCAGGTAACAGTGGTTCTATTCTTTACGCCCCAAATTTGGGCCCGGTAACCACTCGGGCTACTGTCTCACACGAATGACTGCACTTTCTACAGTGTGGTAGGTGTGTGGGGTTTATTCTGTGTAGATGGTAATTCAGTCTTGTTTTTTGTTAAATCTGATAACTAATATGAGCATTTAGTGATGTATAGACACAAAGACAGGGAAGGAAAGAGAACCATATAGAGGATCTTATTTGCTTTGTGATGTAATAAATAAAATCTCTTTTAGCCTTTTGCAGATCTTAGGGTATGAAGTACCGCGCTCACATTTCTTTATTCTAGTGTGCAGGAGGTAGGAGGGCCAATTCCTTTCCTCACTTGTGGAACATTTTGTATGGGATTAAACTCACAATCCTTTTGTGTCTGAGCTGATATACAAACGCTTATGCATTACACTAATTCGTCCCACCTTGCTCTGTGATACTTTATAATATATGATTTTTAAGAGATTATCATTTTGTGTTCACATTGTCAAAGTATTGTTTTTTTTGTGTGCAGGAACAAAGGTATCAGATGGCCAAGCTTCAATCGCACAGACCAGTACTGACAAACCAAGTACAAGCAGTAACATAAAGAAGAGAAATGGAAGCAGATCAGTCTCAACAGATCCCACTGGCAACACCAAGAAAAAGAGACGACCTAGATCAACTGATGGGACAGCAAGTCCAAGCAGTAAAAAGTCTGCACCTAGTAGTAGAATGTCTTCAAAGGAAAAGATGGAAACACTACTTTCTAAGACAATCAAGCAAGAAGCGCTAAAAGTAGCTAAAAGGTTAAAGTCACCATCAACCAGTGTTTCAGGTACTAGAAAAAAACAGTTGGGACAAGCAAAATCACCAAAAAACAAACCAGGTACTAAACAATTTGGCCAAAAAAAACGACCAAATAGTAAATCTGTTCAGAAATTGAGAAACAAACTTAAAGACATTAATACACCAGAAATTCGAAGACTTTTAACCACTGATGGTTTCTGGTCTTCTAAAGCTTCCAGCAGATCCAACAGTCCACTAGGTCAGCCTCTTGATTCACTTTCACAGAAACAGACTCCTGGTGTTAAAAAAGACAGCAGAACCTCAACTCCAGATATATCACCTTCCAGTGCAAGGAGACAATCACTTATCAAAACACGGGCAGATAAAGATGACAATGGGGTACTCAGATCAAACATTCCTATTTCAGAGTTACGAAGACTGCGCACAACAGAGGGATTTTCCTTTCCGGATATTACAATTGTGACTTCTAGAACAGGTTCTAGAGATGTCAGCCCTTCCTCTTGCTCATCACTGGATAGAGGAGCTCACAAAATGCTAAGTCACTCAGCAGAAGCAACGAGAACAAAAGTGGTGTAAAAACTTCTGATATTGATCAAATTATGTCTATTTCCGATGCCTCAGGAAAAGCCCAAATGAAAACTAAAAATGAATTGGATGCTGTAAGTGACAAACTAACAGAAGACCAAAAAATTGAAACAACTGGAACTATATCTATAAATTCATCATGTTCTGAAAAAGAAGCTAAGATTGAAACTCCTGTTTCAAGAATTAGAAAGAAGAAGAAAAACTTGTCAGATCAGCCAACAACAGTTGTTGAACAAAAGCAATTGTCATCCCCAGTCAGGCATAATAAAACATTGGTGAAAGGATTTAAAAAACATGAAAGATTAAAACTTCTTTCTGTATTGTCGGAATCTGGGGCATCTGGCATCGATATTTGTTCAATTATTCCTACCTCGACCATCACACCAAAAGTGAGAAAAAATGCGAGATTGACAAGGTATTCTAGAGGTGAAAAGGTAATCAAATTGAAGACGGGCAAAGCTGGTAAAAAAAAGATAAAACAAAAATTTCCAGAAACAGGTTCTTCTTTATCACAAGGAACTTCAGGAGATTTATGTACAGGGGATACTAATGTAACAGAAATAGGTGAAGTAATTTCATCGACTAGCAGCCTTTCTTCATTAAAGTCATCTACATCTCCAGAGTTTGTTCTTTCAGACCTCCTTGGCTCTGCAGAACTGAAGCGATTGAACACAACGGCAGGTTTCTGGGCTTCTACACCAGACATAGGAACAGTTCTAGGCAACAGTTATCTCAGACGACTACGTGATGTTGATAGCAATTCCACAAAAGGAAATTCTGATCAGTTGAGACTTCAGGAAGTCGAACAAACAAAACAATTAGCAAAGTTTAAGAAAAAGACTGCAGTGAAACCACAGAGTACTCTTCTCCAGCACAGGAAGAAGAAACTATATGCATTGCAGAACTCTCTCAGGAAGAATAAGCATAGCTCCAATGAAGAATCAACAGATCAGAATCATTCAGTGGACAGCTTATCAACATTAGCAACAAACTCTGTTGTTAAGAAACGGCGTAGCAAAAAATTGTCCAAACTTCATGGGGATGATCAAGCCAAGAACCTTGAAGATATATATGCGTTTAAAGAACCGGATGAGTCGGTGGGTTCTGAAATAGACTCGCTACAGTTGTTAGGATCAGAAATAGACCCTAAGAACACTATTAAGTCAGAAATAGGCACCAAGTATACACTAGAGTCGGTAGGAATGAAGTCACTCAGTAAGATTAAGCTTGACTCCGTTGAAGAATCAACTGATCACAATCACTCAGTGGAGAGCTTATCAGTACTACCAGCAAACCGTGTTGTCAAGAAGCAACGTAACAAAAAGCTCTCCAAACTTCATGGAGACAGTCAAGCCAAAAACTTAGAAGATAATAGCGTGCTTAAAGAACAAATTGGGTCAGGTGTTTTGGAAACGGACGCTAAAGAAACCTTTAATTCAGCAGACTCAGAAATAAAATATAAGAAAACTATTAAGTCAGAAATGGACTCCAAGCATTCACTTGGGTCTTCAGAATTAGAAATTGACACCAAAATCATTTTGGATTCAGCAGGGATAGAGTCACCAAAGAAGATTAAACATTGCTTCAAAGAAGAAACAACTAATCAGAATCACTCAGTGGACAGCTTATCGACATTACCAGCAAACTCTGTTGTTAAAAAACGAGGTAACAAAAAACTTTCTAAACTTAATAAGAACAATCAAGTCAAGAATTTAGAAGATGTGTTTACAGAACCGGTTGGGTCAGTGAGTTCTGAAATGAACAGAGAGTCAGCAGGATCAGAAATTAAGAAAACTCTCGAGTCAGAAATGAATGCGAAGCATAAACTTGAGTCACCAGAATTAGAAATGAACACCAAAATAACCCTAGATTCTACAGGGTTAGAAGTTAACCCTAAAGACACTCTTGAGCTATTAGGATCAGAAGTAGACGCAAATAAACTACAGGGCCCAGAAATTAACATATCATTTATAGAGACACCACAAACGCAACCAGTATGTGTAAAAACATGGAAGCGAGGTCGCAGAAAGGTAGTTCCAGGTGAAATAAGAGTAGCATCTTCAACCAACATCAGCAATATTAAAACAAGAGGCAGGAAGAAGGTTGAGAACAATGTAGTTAATAAATCACTAGATATCCTACAAAACTTGGAATCCACCAGAGAAGATGATCATTCCTCTACATCACATAATAAACCTAAAAAGAGACGAAACAAAACAAAATTAAAGAGAACAAAAGTCTTAATTGGAGAATCAAATCTAACTGCAGCTATTTCAGGAAGTGAGACAGACATACTTCCTCTTAAGGAAACAGAAGGGTCAAAAATTATAGACAATGGAGACGCTGAAAATGAGTCTAATACAATAAATTTAAATAAAGATGTAGATAGTGATAACATTGAACAGATTAGTTTAGTTTTTAAGCAAGATTCTGGATATCAAAAGGATAATCTCTTTGAGTCCATGGGTTATGATTTGCTTATACCTTCAGAAGTGTCAGCTGACCCTTGTGCTAAGCTTTCATCTGGTGTAGAGACAGAAGCATGTCCATTGAATGAAAGTGTTGTTAATTCACAGACTGTTAAATCTGATCTTCCAATTCTAGCAGAAACCTGTGATCGGAACCAACATGACGACAATGTGTCTAAACTAGAAGCAATGACATCAGTTATTACTTTGTCAGAGCCTATTGAAAATAACATACACTCTGGAAAAGTTGATGGTGCAGAAATGACTGCAAGTCAAGGGTCGGGGAAAGATATTCCCAAACAGACCGATTCCAACACAGAGGAACGTAATCATACTTCATTGTGTATTGATTCATCAACAGGGTTAGATCAACTGAAATCCTGCTTGCTTAATGAAAGTATAGCAGCTGTTGAAAGTATTGAACAGAGCAGAGAAGTTTCTGGTACAGTAAATGGCTCTGATGTTGCTGATAAGACAGTTTGTAAATCAGATAAATTTTCAGTTCTGATTGAAGAAAAATCGCATACATCTGCTGTTCTGGTTGAGGAGAAACTGGATAAGTTATCAGTCTCTGTGGAAGAAAAACTGGATAAATTTTCAGTTTTTGTGGAAGAAAAACCGGATAAATTTTCAGTTTTGGTGGAAGAAAAACCGGTTACATTTTCAGTTTTGGTGGAAGAGAAGCTGGATAAATTTTCAGTTCCGGTTGAAGAGAAATCTGAAAAGTTATCAGTTCTGGTGAATGAAAAACTGGATACATTTTCAGTCCCCGTGGAAGAAACACCAGATACATTTTCAGTGCCGGTGGAAGAAGTAAAACCCTCAGATTCAGGTGTCGTTTTAAAGACTAATGATTCTTCGTTATGTGAACTGAGTAATGATGACATACTTGCTTCGTCTGTAGAAAAGACAGCAAGTGTGGTAGATACAGACGATGCTAATAAATCTGAATGCAACACATCAGAGGGTGATCATGTTATGAGTATACCCATTGAAAAGGAACAGATCAGTGACTCAGGACACAGCAAGTTAAGTCCGTATAATGTTCAAAGTGATAGGAACAGATACAGTAGATTCAGAAACAGATATGAGAAATGAAATTACCTCACTACATCTAGACAAAGATATAGAAATTGGACAGTTGAGTTTTGCTGAAAACTTGCAAAAATCACCCACTAGCAAGAATTTTGTCCACAAAAATGAGGGAGAAAAGAGTAGCTTATTAGAATCTGGAGATTTCAAATGTGGAGAACAGCTTGAAATATTCAGGACTGGTGCAGAAAATGTAACAACAAATAAGGTTTGTATTGACAATGATGAACTTAACACTGGGGGTGAGAATGCTATAGAGAGTTCTATAAAAGACACTACTGAAGTTTCATATGATGGTGACAAGTTACCACCTAACACTGAACAGATATCTGCTGAAAATGGCAATCTAAATCAACAGAATAAGAGAAAGAAAGATGTCACAAAAATTCATCAACAAAAGTTGCTTAAAAGAACAGTTATATCTGATGTACCATCAGAGACTTCAAATGTGATTCTTGAGTCTCAAACACCTACACTTGTTTCAGACAATCCTGAAGGTAGTGTAGATGTTTTTGTTAGTGAAGAGTTGCATGCAGTTACCAAACCAAACAAAGAACAATCAACAAAAGTCAAAAGGCGTAGAAGAAATGCATGGAAAAGAGGTGTCCTAAAAAAATCTGTAAATTTGTCACGAAAACCTCAAAGGAATAAATTGCCTGTAGCTGCTAACGTTTCAGAGAAGAGTGATATGCCAACCATAACTGTAGTATCTCATATTGATTGTGAAACCACTGTTTCAAACAGCAAACTAGATGAAAACAATGAAAGTCAAGTAGCAGTAGCTTACTCACCAGCAGTAAAGAAATCACTGACAAACATGCTCAAGAAACTTCAAACCAATGCCAATTTAGCAAATGCTATTCTGGGAAAAGAAGTCTTTCAGTGGAAGGTTTTTAAGAAACATTCAACCAAAACAGCCCAGAGGAAGGATTAGAATGCCAAGGCTTACTGTCAGTTCAAATTCTCAAAGTAATATAGACACCACTCAGTCTGTACCTGCAGACGTGATGGAAGAGTTGCGAATAGAAATCCCAGGAGGTTCTGATTCTGGGAAGCGAAACGGGAAGACCCAAAAACAAAGGGATGATTCTCTTCCAAAGTTAACTCTTTACACATGCTTCCAATGTTGAGTCCTTGGAACAAAACTCCACCAAATTTATCGCCCCAGGTCTTGACACCACTACAACCATCTACATTTATAGACACAACTGAAGTCGCTGTGCAAGATTCAGAATTTGTGTGTGAGAGTGTTGATGACACAGATCTTCATTTGTATCTCTCAGGAGTAAGTGATGAGGAGCAGTCACCGAAGAAGGACTCATCTCTGGCTTCTGATGCCCTTGAATACATTGATATCCCAGTTTATGAACAGAAAACAAATAGCAATGTATGTGATATACAGGAACCTATAACAGAGACACTGTTAGATTCAAAAGAAGCACCTGCAGCTCAGAAGCCTGAAGTAGGTCTCGGAAAGGAACCAAGAAAACCTGGTAGACCAAAAATAAAAGGGAGACGAGGTCGACCCCCTGGAATTCCCATGACAGAAGAGGAGAGAAGAAAGAAAGCCCAGAAAAGTGTTTTAACTCAAGAACTATACAGAGATCCGGACTTTGAACCTCTAAGAGCATCCACACAGACACCAGATGTATATACTTCTGATTTCACTAGTAAAATTGATACCCCTGCTGCAAAATTTTCACTCAGGCAAAAGTCTACACGATCACCTCTTGAGATGCTTGCAATGAAGAGAAAGCAAGAAGAAGCAAGGTACGACTTGGAACAGGAGTTACGTCAAGCAAGACTCATTCATCTCAGAGAAAAACGCAGTGCTAGGGAATCTGGTGATGGATTATCAGATGATGGAGATGGTGGACAAGATCCAGAAAATCTTATGCTGTGCTCTGTTGTTCTCAGTGATTTTGTCAAGAAGCTTCAGCTTGATGACATCGAACTTTCTTCTGGGGGAGAAGTTAGCCCTCAAGCAGCTGAAAGGTTGAGCATTGCTACAGAAAGTCCAGAATATAATACTTTTGAGGATGCAGTTGATGAGGATTGGTGTGCAGATCTTGAAGAGCATGAAAATGATGAATGGAATGACAGTAGACCATACATTCCCCGACTGAAACTCAAAAGGGTTATAAAGAAAGGAACATCTTCACAAAATAAGAGACCAAAACTGAAAACCCAGTTAGAACGACAGCAGGAACCAATTAAACTTGTCATTAAAACCGAACCAGAACCAAATGAAGCAAAGGTCAGCTCATTTGTTGATTCAAGGAAATCAGACAGATCAGGCTTTGAAAACAGTTACATGGATTTTTTGAGAGGACAGAATGAGTCTATCGATGAAATAGTTGGCTTGCACCAAAGAAAGTCAAATATATTAAAAGATACACAGTGCGAAACAAGTACACAAGATATTGCTATTGATTTGAGTCCAGCAAAGATTTTGTCGCTTCCAATTACAAGAACCAAAGAGTTAGATAATCCTTTTACTGGAATAGACAAGGTAGTCGGTGAAGGAGGAAAACTACCAACCAGTTCATCTAACATTGTTTTAACATCTGTGTCGTGTACATCAAATGTAGATACAACGGTTCTTTCTGTAGATAGCTTACAAAATATGGAGCATACAGGTAGAACCAAGAGGTTATCATCAGTCGATGAAGAAGATGATGATGTTCTAATTCTTGACTTGGATGATGGAGCTGTTGATCACACTTCTGACGATATGTTCAAAGATGGTTTAGCTCCCGTTACTGATTCTACTCCATCAGCTATACAATCTCAGAGCTTCGATTTGAACATCACAACAATCAACAATGAAATTGTTTCACAGGAAAATGAAATAGCTAGTCGAAATGACATTGCTGGTGATAATGCACTACTTAGAAGTACACAACGAAGTCATTCCAATGATGAAATGGGTCTGATGTTGGAATCATACAACAGTCAGAAGGAGCAATATGTGCAGAATTCCTCAGAGGTTGAACAAACTTCTGCTACTAGTTTTACAAGTATAGAAAAGTCTGCGCGCCGTTCAGAAAATGAGAAAATTGCAGAGTTCGATGATATATCTCAAAGTTTAAATTGTGTGGTTAAAGAAAGTGCATATGTTATTGGTTCAGTACTAGTGGATAGTAGAAGCGAAATTCAGCTTTCACAATCTGTAACTATTAGTCCTGATAGTCCTAATAGTACTCTAGAAAGTGATAAGAAAAATACAACTGAAGTTGTGGATGCTGGTTCAGCTGCCATGGATGTTGTGACTACAGATACTTCAAATGTAGAATCTCATGTTCACGGAGACACCACTGCAAGCATGAACAATATGGTTGAAGAGTTTCTTGTGGATACAGCTAGTATGACCAGTGAAGATGTTACTCCAAGTGAAACAAGTAATTTGCTTCATTCAGAGTCACTTGCAGCTGCTTCAGATAAAACAGTTGGAGAATGTGCTTCTGATGTTCATACCTTAGATAATAATAATGTTTCTTTAGGATTTAAACCCCAGCCTAAACTGTCTGGTCCAGTTAAGAAACCTGGTCTAGCGAATGACAATAGTAGAAGCCCAAAACACTCTATATACCATGGCAGTGGACCTGAAGAGTGGAAAGTCAAAGTCATCCTCCATTCTGATAAGTTTCCATCTGGACGGTATTCTTGTAAACGGTGTGACTTTACCACTCCAACCAAACTAGCTATAGAGTCACATATCTACAGTCATATCCCAGGAGTGCAGTTTCGTTGTGCTTATTGTGAGTCTGAGTTCAGTTCTATGGCTGCCACTTCGTCACACCTTAAAAATACACATTCTCTCAGTGAAGCCAAACTTCATATCAGCCGTCATATTGATGAGAAGAACTTCTATGATAAAGAAGCTGCAGTATTTTCAGAAGATAGCGGCCGGCAATCGCCAGCTCAAGCTGCTAGTACTAACACAAACGCTGGGGGACAGTCTCCTCCTGTAATCATATCTGTTGTTGTCAGTGGCGGTGTTGGTGCCGGTCGTGGTGGAAGGCCTTCTGCTCCTCCTCGTAGATTTGTATGTACGCATTGTGGATTCTCCACCAATGTCAAGGAAGACTCAGAACATCATGTACTTGATCTTCATTCTACACAGGCTCTTTTTGCTTGTCTGTTATGCAGTGAGAACGTATGCTACACAGAAAGTGAAATTAAGGATCACTCTTCAACAGTTCATCCAGCCCGTCATCATCCATACAGAAAACTGCCAGACTTTTATGATGCAGAACAGCTCAATTTAAAGGAAAAGGCTGCCTCTCAAGATGATCGAGAAAACATTTTTGAGAGAATGACTTCGATGTTCCAAGATGAACCCCAAACCGCCATTATTGCCATTGACCACAGACAGAAAGCCAAAGAATACTTATACCTTCAGGAGGGATGGAGAGAGAAAACTAGAGTTGAGGCAGACAGTACTACAGCTGTGGATTACACAGAGGAGCATGATAACACTGAAGCACAGTCTGCTCCAGAAACACCAACACCAGAAGAAAGTATTGAAGAAAGCAGCCACCAGGTTGATGTAGCCGAGAATGAGGCATCAGATCACCACAGTTCCGGTTCTCAAATTGCTGACAATAATGCTACACCAGAACTCAATTTGATTGAAACTGCTGATGCATTCATCACATCTTCTGAGGAATTGGCAATCAAAATCTCAAATGTTACTTCCCAGGCTGTAGACTTTGATCTTTCTTCTTCTGAAGTTCAAAGTCAACAATATGTAGAGAACCAAGAGGAAACACTGAGGTAAACAATCATTTTATTGTT
Source organism: Arion vulgaris (assembly GCA_020796225.1). Lineage (NCBI taxonomy): Eukaryota > Metazoa > Mollusca > Gastropoda > Stylommatophora > Arionidae > Arion > Arion vulgaris. The sequence goes on along the minus strand of CM036754.1, from coordinate 75,130,024 downwards.
GTTTGATGTGATATGTCTTAATGTCTGTATGTTTATGTACGTATGAAATACAACTACATAGTTTTACTCACTTGTTCAATGCTAATCCTCTTTTAACTCTCCATATCGACCACTTGTTAACCACTCTTTGTGCTTTATATGTGATCCGAGCCTTAGAGCGATTGTACATTGTGCAGAACATTGGGGGCCTCGCCTCTCATTCGAAAGGTACTTGGTTCGTTCTCTTGTGGGGCTCTTGGGGTATTTTTCCAGAGATCCCCGATCTCAGTGTATGTGAGATCGAGTTCCTAGTCCTATGGGAGACAGGCAATAAAACAGGTCACATGTTTATATTGACCACTTAAAAGACCCCCTGGCAGTTAAAAAATCGAGACAGTTGAAAAGCCGCTGCCCTGGCAGAATTTGTTAGGAAGATATATAAAAAAAATTCTTCAAAGTATTTTCACCATCTTCTAAGTTACATCGGGGACCCTCACTGATGCTACTGGGTTCATGCACTGCTGCTGATATCTTCCTGTGTAAGAAAGATTAGAGCACATGTGGTTTTTCACCAAATTGCAATGATGATTGTCCAATCAATCACAGCTGACAAAATCTATGAGAAAAGAAAGAGAATAACATACAAATTCTGACCGGCTTAGTTTCACAGAACAGAAAAAAGGAAACTTCCAAATTGATAGTCAGTACAGACATTGGTGGGCAACCATGATAGCATATACCATGAGCTCTCATGACATCTGATAATGGTACTACTCTGTCAACTTACCATATTTAATCAAAAGTTCTTTTCATTATTACTTGTTACTTCCTGTTTATAAATATATTTTTTAAACTCTTTAATAATAATAATAATTTCTCTTGTACCATTATACATTTCATAGGGCCTGCCGCCCGAGTGGTTACCGGGCCCAAATTTTGGGTGTAAAGAATAGAACCACTGTTACCTGCCACGCATGTATAAGAGGCGACTAAGGAGGTTTGGATGAAATCGGATGCATGTGTCCTAAAGGTGTAGAAGTCTATGCGTTAGGGGCCTACCAAACCAATGTGCAACGTATACACGTTCTTGGCAAAGATCAAATATATCACAAAGAGTGATTACAATTGGTCGTAAAGAACGAACGCAAAAGAAGAAGAAGATAGGGCCTGCAAGCGATTTTTCTATACCGCCATATCCTGGGCAACTTGCTCAATCTCTTCCATTGAACTGAGACCGATGCTTCTTGCCTCTCTCAGCAAAGTTCGCTTCAGGGTCTCCTTAGGTCGCGTTCTTTCTTGAACCCTCTTCATCCCACTTCAATGCCTGCTTTGATATTCTTTGATATTTTCTTCTCAAGGTGTGTCCAACATATTTCCATCTTCTCCTTCTTATAACAGTTGTCACTAGTGGTTGACCAGACATTTCTCTGATTTCATCACTTCTCATGAATTCGTTCCATTTTATGTTCATTATTTTTCGCAGACATATATTTTCAAATGCATTAAACTTGCTTTCTATATCTTTAGTAATTTTCTAACTCTCGCTGGCATATGTTGGATTGATACAACATTTGAATTGGAAATTCGTAATTTAATTTTAATACTATATAACTTGCAGTTCCATATTTTATTTAGACTTTTAAAAGTTGATGTTGCTTTGCCAATTGTATCATAATTTCTTTTTTAACATTTCCTGTGCAATCAAAATTACTACCTAAATAGGTGAACTTCTCTGTTATTTTGATCATTTTAGATTCCAGGGTGATATCTGCATTACTTGCCATAGGTTTAAACTCATTATGAAAGACTTCATTGATATTAATTGAGAACAAAATGTATCCTCAGCCAACTTGAACCAGAAAGTCATTCAGCTTTGGAAACTGCAGGGGAAGATCACAGTCAGAGAAACTGTTATCTATCTGATCATGTCATTGAGGATGATGGTGAAGGCATGGGTTTAAAAATTATCCAGGTGGTCAGCCTCAGCGGGCAAGAGGAAGACATGTTACATGATCAAATGCCAACAGACCAGTCACAGCCTGAACAGATGGACACTGATAATTCCTTTGAAAGCAATAGTCACTTCCAGGTAGTCAACTTTTTTCTTCCCATTTTTCGTTTACATTTGTTATAAATGTTCTTACCTATGTAGAAACTTTTAAACAATTTGTGATTTGCAATGGTTTGAGGTCTGAAACACTTGAAATTTCCAACAATTTTAATTATTGCGCAAACTTGAATATAATATGAATAGTTTCTCCATTTACTTCTTCTTCGACCGTTCTATATCGACCACTTGTTAAACCCCTCTTTGTGATTTGTATGTGATCTGAACCTAATAGCGATTGTACGTTGTACCAGTTATGCTCCTACAAGTAGGCCAGGACATCCAATTTCTGCAATGCTTTTTATTTACTAGGATCGCCCGAGTGGTTACCAGGGCCCAAATTTGGGGTGTAAAGAATAGGACCACTGTTACCTGCCATGCATGTCGCAAGAGGCGCCTAAGGAGGTTTGGCTGAAATCGGATACATGTGTCCTAAACGTGTAGAACTATGCGTTTAGGGGCCTACCAAACCAATGTGCAACGTACACACTTTCTTGGCAAAGATCAAACATCACAAAGAGTGATTAAAATTGGTCGAGTTAAAGAACGAACGCAAAGAAGAAGATTTACTAGGATAGCTTCTCTAGACCTGTTGCCTTTTGCAACACGCTATGTAGGTCGCAGTGTTACTATTCTTTCTCCCTGCTCCTTTGATGACCCCGCAACACACGGGTGATAGTTATACAGTAATATATGTTTCCAATGTATGTTTCCTCTGTAGCGAAATGGTTTAGCAGTATGTCTTAAACTCTGAAGGTTGTGAGCTTAAACCCAGGCCGCATTGTTTGGTTCATGAGTGCATTTTTTTCAGAAGATTTCTTAAGATTATTGCTGGAGCTATATGGTGCAATTCCCTTGACGGACGGTGTATCATTTCTGTGAAGTGTTACTGAGCCATGTTGGAACCAGGTGCAGTGAAGCAAATTCTTCGACAATGCTTCCAATCTTCAGTGTGTTACTGGGATCTGCTGTGTGTTCATAATAGTTATTTGTGTTTTTTCTTATCAAACAAGTTAACCACTCCTTGTTTGTGCTGAGAGTATGAGTACGTTGCGCACCTGTTAGGTCTCTACAACAGGCACATCTGAAGTTCAACCAAAGTGTATACATATTATCCAACGCGACACAAATTGCTATGATTTGATTGATTGGTTGATATGACCATCATTGCATATCAAGGAACATTTGCTCATAAATAACATCATGTACAGGAAGATAAATATTTTGGTTACTGTGGTTTGGAGAAAACAATAATAGAAGTCCTGGAGTAAGGGGCAGGGGATGACCAAGACAAAGAGGCCATCAAATAAACCTTGGAACATGACATTGGAGGAGGGGGGAGAACTTGCTAGTGACAGTTTTTCAGGTGGGCTGTGATGAAAGTGATGTTTCGCAAGGGACATACTACTTGATGATTGTGTGGTGTATTGGAGAATACTAGTGTTATGCCTTATTTTTTTTTTTTTTTTAATCAGCGGCACATGATGGGTGTGATTTTGTCAATATGATGTCCAGCCGCCTTTACTTCCCTTTGTTTCTCTAGTACCCAATTGAGATTAGATCAACCTGAGAGCCACTGTAACCTGAAAAATGTTTTACTGTGACCATGCATGCTACAAGTGCACTAACCATTATGCCATAGGTTCCGAAACTTTTTCGGGTGACATAACTTTTGTAACACCCCCCTCCTCCCCTGCCCCCCATTGTAACAGTTTTCCGCGTATAAGCAGTTTGATATTTTCGATGTAAATAGCAAATAATGATTACGTTACTGCTTATGCGGATAAAGTATTGAAAAAGTAGTGATCAATATGCGCTTCATCTTGAATAGTTATTCGATCGCAAAATCACGAAATAATTTATTTTAAAATATATATTATTAACTTCCTCTATAAGGAGCCACCGACCCCTAGATCACCTGGATTTAACCCCCCCACCCCACCATCCCAAATGCTTCTGAACCCACTATCATCCCCCTCTAAAAGGCTTCAGTGTTCACTGAAGGGCGGTACGCCACTTTATGAACCTATGCATTATGCTATTGCGGTCCTTGGAAGGACTTGGAACATTTAGTAATACTGTCTGCATGGCTGTATTGTTATGATAGCGGTACTATGAATTCAACTACTACCAAATATGGTCAGCAAAGTTTTAATGTTGAACACCCGGTTGTCTTTATTTCAAAACAAAGATAATTTACAAATTAAAATAACTTATTTATGCTCCATTTTTAAATTTCCAGAATGATGCTGACCCATCAGAACACACAACCACCACCACAAAGGAAGCTCAAAAGCACACACCAGCCTGTAATGAAGAAACAGTTACGCAGAGTAAGATCAAGGCACAAAGTTCTGTAGAGAAGATACAAACTTCTTCTGAGTCTAATGTAGCTGCAGCTGCTGAGTCTCCTACACCTGATGCCACAGCATCTTCAATATCAAGCCCATCCTTTGCCGGTGGTTTACCACTGTCTTATAAATGCAATGCCTGCAAGGTACATACTCCATACCTTCTCATGATGGTCAAACATCTGAAAGCTAAGCATCCAAATATGCGTTGCTTTTCTTGCCCATACTGTAAGACTACCCACAGTTTTGTTGGTCAGAAACAACTTCGTCACCATGTTAAACAATCGCATCCCAACAAATTTGGTCGTAACGAAATTGCCCTTTCTGAAGATGCAAAGAAGTTTGTAGAAGCTATGGTGTTGCCTATGGGACCGGAATGCATCCGTGTGGGTAACAGAATAGTCTTGGAGGAGGATATCCACACCTGCACCTATTGCCAGGTCAAGATTGTGTCTCTAGCCAGTGTCTATGAACACCTCAACAACAAACACTCTGATTTGTTTGAATTTGTGTGTCCAGTATGCCAGAGTTTTAAGAGCAAACTGCTGACTGAGATCTCCGATCACTGTCTCAACACTCACAAATCAACCCTAGACACTGACAAAGTTCACGTCTCTGTGCCTAAAAACTTGTTCACTGCCTTGACCTGCATTTCTAAAAATGGAAAATACATAGAAAAAAGTTTATCTACTGGTGTTGTTGAAAAATCATCTACAAGTTCTACTACAGTTGTGTCTGAACTATCAGAAAGAAAATTAACTACTTCAGTTCCTGGAAAAATATCACAAGTTTCTGGTTCATCACCGGGAAAATCAGATATCTTCTGCTGTACATCCTCCACTAAGATTAACTTCTGTAGCATCGACTCCAACAGTTCCTTCTGCGGCTACCCTTGTGACAGATGCACAATTCAACCAGCCCGTCTTTGCTATACCATTGGTATCTACAGGTATGGGAGCTGTTACCGCAGCAAGAACAGGCGTTGCATTCTCCAGTTCGCTATTTGACACCTCGACTTTAACAGCTAATCCTCAATTGACTACACCATCTCAGTCCATTCCTATCATTCATAATGCTGCAGCTTCTAGCTTTTTATCCCCATTGCCTCAACAAGCACACATCAGTAGCCAGCATACTCAATCAAGCAAACAACAGTTACATCTGCATCCTAGACCTAATGAAAGAGCTCATGGGTCTGCCAAGAACCTCCCAGTTTTAAATGTTCCAACAATCAAACCCAGAGCAGCTTCATTGGCTGCAAAATCTTTAGCCGGAGGTGGCAGGAGATCTGGTGATCACAGTACATCATTTGGAATCCCAAAAATGTTCTTTCATCTTCAAGTAGTATTGCCTCTATATTGACCGCCTCAGCCACAAACCAGCAAACCATTAGACAAACAGGTTCTTCGCCTTGCCTCGATAATCTCCCAGATGATGAACCAAATCCTGATGCATTTAAGATTTTCAACTTGCGTCCCACTGGCCATCACACATCATCCTCATCAGCTTCACCCACTGTGTCACCAAGTGTGCCTTCTGTGTACCCTCCTGTCTCAGCTTCAATGACTTCAGGATACATTCAAGGTGCAATGGCAGGCTTCCCACCAGGTATGGTCATTTCATCAAACCTTCTACCACTTGCATTCCCTTTCTCTCAACACCAGCCTTTATCGCAAGGAATAATGACCCATAAACAAAACCCACGAGGCTCCCCGTTGTCAAGGCATCTTATGCCACATCCATCTTCTGCGCCTACATCAGCAACGCCAACACAATTAGCTAGAAATAGCATCTCACAACAGGAAGTAGCAGTAGCTACATCTGTTTACTTGAAAAAACAACAGCAGCAAAGAGAACTCTACCTCCTTAAGAAGCAGCATCAACTTCTCCGACACAATCAGCAGTTAGCAGTCACCAGGGCTTATCCTGCTCACCAGCAGCCTCCATCCTTGTCCGGTCAAGTGTACCAACCACATCCAATATCATATGACCACCAGCAGATGCTACCAGGACCAAGTAATATGTCCCATCCTTCAATGTTTATGTCACCCGTACCTGGGTCATCATCATCATGTATGCCTTCGACATCTCCCCAGTCTTCTAATCCAGTAAAACCAACCAAAGGTGTACACAAACGCAGCAGTTCTCTCTACCAGTGTCCTTATTGCCCAATATTAGTCACATTGAGAGCTCTGGAAGTAGCCTCACACATTCAACAGCATCACCCAGGCAAGCAAGTTGCTTTCAGAAAGATTGTATAAGAGAACGCAAACAATCAGTCATTATTTTCTTGCAGCACCTTTGTTTACAGCACTACTAAGCACTTGACAATGAATGCAGTAGTATATGACTACACCATATTAACTGTACCAGAAAACTATACTACAATGTCATAAGTCTAAACCGAGTGCTTTCTTTAATGTGAAAGTATGATAGTGAAGAATGAATTTTAACAACAGACATTGTATGTCTGAGCTGGTAGACAGAATCTACAGGGTTTCCAAACATTCATAAATATTAACATTTTGTGAAAATTGTGTGTTAAAATGTATATTCACATTTCGCAGACATGCCTCGTATATATGACAGAGTTGGTTCCAATCTATGTCAATATTGCCTCATATAAATCTGGTTTTGTTCCACTTGTTGATGCTTAGGGAAGAACCCCACTCTCAAAATCTCAAGCAAGTGAAAATATTAGCATTAAAAAAAAAGCACCTGCTGCCTTGCAGGTCGGCTGGGGACAACCAAATGCTGACTGAGAGCAAACCCAGTAAACACTGGTTAAAACCGGACACAACGCCAAAGGATAAGCACGAGAGCTCCAAATGGTGCTGAAGATGTGGCGAACCACACCAATGCTAAAGCTGCATGAATCAGATTTTCACATGAATGAGATTTATGGGGAGATATGGTACACCAGTCTAAGTGGTGATTAGTAGAGAGAATAAAAATATCAGTATTGTATTCCTAATCTTTAAAAATGTCCCATGGTGACTGTGACAAATACTGTAAACAGAACAAGCGCATAAGCAAGTTTTGGTTGACTTAATTCACCTTCTGAATCTGTTGATGAGTGTCTCACCTTCGGAAAGCATATCAAGAGAAAGAAGAAAACAGAAAATAAGATAATTAGCAAATGTTATATTTGCAAAACCAAAGAAGTGTATGGTAAAGCAGGGTATGCCTGTATTGCTTTGATGTGCTTTAATTTGTTAGATCTGCTTCTTTGAACTCTCCATATCGACCACTTGTTAACCACTCTGTGTGATTTGTATGTGACCTGAGCCTATGAGAGATTGTACGTTGTGCCAGTTATGCACCTACAAGTAGGCTAGCACTTCAGATTTCTGCGATACTTTTTACTTACTAGGGTTGCTTCCCTAGGTCCTACATCAGTCACCTACGAGATGCCTTGTAGGTCGCAGTGATAATATTCTTTGCTTCTTGGGCCTGGTACTACACTGGCGAATTTGTTAGATAAATCAAAATTATTTGTGCCATCTTAAACAACATTTAATGATCTTTCTGGTATAACACTGAGACTAGATTAAGGATATACTATACGCCCGAGTGGTTACCGGAGCCCAAATTTGGGGAGTAAAGAATAGAACCACTCTTATCTGCCGTGCATGTCGTAAAAGGCAATTAAGGAGGTTTGGCTGAAATCGGATGCACATGTCCTAAACGTAGAAGTCTATGCGTTTAGGGGCCTACCAAACCATTTTGTTCTTGGCAAAGATCAAATATATCACAAAGAGTGATTAAAATTGGTTGTAAAGAACAACGCAAAGAAGAAGAAGATATATTATAGATAATGGAGTAGGACTGACTTCATTGTGACGAGTTTCCCCATATGGCTCCGTCCCTGTCGGCAGAGATGATCAAGTAACTCCAGCTACAATCCTAGGACACTGATGCCACAGTACGCTGCTGATATTGCAGTACGCTGCTGATGTCGCAGTACGCTTCACTTCTAACATCTGCTACAATCCAGTCATAGGGGCAGCAAACTCCCACAAGACCTTTCTGAGGCGGACAATAAAACTTTTCCATTTACAAGTTAAAAACATAAAAGAACTTGTGACGCTTGTAAATCGATATGAGTAGGCTGGAATGCCTGTGCATGGATAATTAATATCAGTTTTAAAAACTTATACAAGTTTTCATCATTCTCAAAATAAGATCAGATGCTCCTACCGGTAGTGGGGAGTTTGTGCAGTCACTGAGATCTCTCTGTCTAGGATAGAGATCTGAGCACCCATGGTTGTTCAAGAAAGTGTCATAGTAATGGTCCAATCAATCAGATGTTTTCATTAGGTCACAATATATACATAAGTATTGGAAGTAATTGTGTTGATCTGTTAGTGGAAACATATGTTGTATGCATGCGTTATTTTTTTTTTTGCATCAAATCTTGTATGTAATTTCATTCACTTTATTTTGATAATGTCTGTGTGTAATAGTTGGGTAACTGGACTGTCAGCATGGGATAACTAAACTAGCATTACGTTGAATTAGCTGAACTAGATTTGTAGTGTAAGTTGGGTTAGCTGAACTAGACTGTTAACATAAGTTGAGTTAGCTGAACTAGGCTGTTAACATAAGTTGAGAGCTGATAGCTGTTACAAGTTGAGTTAGCGAACGCGTTAACATAAGTTGAGTTGGCTGAACTAAGCTGTTAACATAAGTTGAGTTAGCTGAACTAAACTGTTAACATAAGTTGAGTTGGCTGAACTAACTGTAACATAAGTTGAGTTAGCTGAACTAAGTACTGTTAGTTAGCGAAAGTGTTAATGTTGAGTTAGCTGAACTAGATTGTTAACTGATTCACTACCAGGTTTTTTTCGCCTCTGGACGGAATTATTTTTAGCTTAAAAATATTGCACACATACTTTAGCTAAACTAAAATATTGTTTCTAAATATGATTTAAAGTTGAACTTACTATATATCAAATTAAAGATAAATGAATGTACTTTCATAAAATATTTATTGTATCTGAAAATATAATGTTATTTTACTATGCATGAAAAATATTAGCATGAATTTTAAAAAAACTAATTGAAATTGTGAGAACAAAAATCCAACTTTTCAAGAGCCTTTATGAACAATATGCTGTTTAAATTAGTCAAACTGCTCTCTTTATATAGGTAATACATTTATGAATAGACAAACATTAAGAAAATAGTGAAGGAATGTATGGTTTATTAACTGTTCACAAACTAGCATCATGTCCATTCATAAAAATTGCTAGTTTTTGTATGGTCACATGGTATACTAGAATGAATGGTAAACTCTGTTTCACTTCTACTTCTAGCTTAAGCCACGATGCTATGTATTCAATATCGTTTATACTTCACTTTTATGTAGTTTCCGGTTAATATAAAGCTCTAATCGAACGAAAGTAATAAAAACGCAACAAAATGGTAAACGTCTTTTGAGGGACGCATGGTCCATGCGATAAGATATATTGACAATTAAGTGTCGCTTGGTACGGAATCAGTTAACATAAGTTGAGTTAGTTGAACTGTTGATTTAAATTGGGGAACTGGACTGTCAGCATGTGATAACTAGCCTTACATTGAGTTAGTTGAACTAGACTTGTAATGTAAGTTAAGTTAGATGAATTGGACTGTTAACTTAATTTGAGTTAGTTGAACTAAGCTATTAACAACATAAGCTAAGTTAAACTGATCTGTTAACATACATATGTTGGTTACGCTAATTAACTGAAATGTAGTGTTTCCAGATAATTTTTTTAATACCACTAAAGTCCAAAATTTTTACAGCGCATAGATTTGTTACTAAATTGGAACCATCTTTTTCATGTTAGTTTCTCCTATTAACAATGTGTGTATAATGTACTAAATGGGGAAAAACTAGCTGATGATTGAGTTATATGAAAAACAACATTACGCAAATGTGATCTTTTAAAGAGAGACTTAGGGATGAGCTGAAAGACAAGAGAGACAAGTGAAAACTCACAAGTTGTCACAGTAAAACACTTGCCAGTTGACCATCTGTAAAGATGGAAACGGTCATATATAATGAACCTAGTTACATGCATCATACTTTGTTATTCATTATCTATCTACACATTAGCTTTCAGCTTAATTCTTGCATTTATTTTGTTGTCAGTATACAAATGTCTTCACTAGCTTTATATGTTGATAAAGTTCACATGTTGGCTGTGTATGTTCTTTCATTGGTAAGCTATAACAGATATATGCTGTTGTCCACTGACATGTTTCATTGATTCACTCTGTCATGTATTGGTTACTGTACTGACATTGGCTACTTATGGTTATGAATCATGGAATATTACACAAAAATTAAGAACGAAAATCCAGTCCTTCGAAACATAAAGGCTACAGAAAGATCCTACGAATACCATGGACAGAAAAAGAAAGAACACACATGTCCTGAAAGAACTAAATGTTAAAGAGAATTGGCTGGTAAACAACATACTATACAGAAAAATTACATTCTTTGGTCACATCAAGCGTCACGATGACCTGGAAAGAACAATACTAGAGGGCAGGGTTCCAGGACGCAGAGGCAGACCAAAAAGAAGATGGCTACAAGATATTAAAGAAACCATGAATATGACCATTGGAGAAGTGGGTGAACTGGCTAGAGACAGTGAATTTCAGATGTGCTGCAAAGAGAGCAACGTCCTATAAAGGATACACACCTTGATGATGATGACTGACATCACAGCACTCCGGGCAGACCCATAGGTGATCAGTGTCCCCGAACAAATGTTGAAGGTATACTGATAGTTCCTGTGGCTCGCTGTTAAACACACCCTCTCACTGCTTCTCAAGTATCTAGTTCTACTTGTACAAGATGTAATTTCCAACTCCTTAAATAACTGGAATGATTCATCGTCAGTTTGAGTGTTCTCATCTAACAGTAGGTCGACAGAAGAACATCCTGCGTATCCATTCTAAACTCCTCAACAATCGATGCAAGCCTGTCTGCTCTCTCATTGTCGTGAATACCTGTATGCCCAGGGCAGCAGACCCACATGAGTCTTTGGAGGTTGGAAATGTCTTGGAAAACATCTTTCTGTTGTCAATTTATCTTCTGGAATAATTGTCCAGCAATGTTTGAGCTTGTGTTCTTCTATTATACATGAACTGTTCAAATTAGTTGCTGGTGCCTTGAGTCTGTGTAGCTCTGGCAGTTCTTTGTTTCGTTGTTCTTATCAACTAGTTTAATCACTCTTTGTGATATGTTTCATTTCTGTCAAGAACAACAAAGGGTTGCACTCGTTCATATGCCCCTACACTTGTAGGGCAGGGGCTGAGTGGTTAAACCTTTGCCATGTGAATCGAAGGTCGTGGGTTCGAATCTGGACCGCTCCATTCTGTTCACGAGTGCATTTTTTTTCCAGAGACTCCTAGGACTGTTGCCGGAGTTAGGAGTTCGTGCTTTCTGCAATACTCTTGGCAGGTGGCTTGAATTTTCTGCATAGAGAGGGACTGAGCCATATGGGGTAAGGTCTGGTGCATTCAAAACTTTTGGCTTATGGAAATGTTTGTATTTGTCTCGCTTGACAATCCCTTGACTTCATTGCACCGGGTTTTATCCCATATGGCTCGGTCCCTCTCTGCAGAAATGGCACGCCACCTGCCGAAGTATTGCACTGAACTCCATAGCTCCAGCAACAGTCCTAGGGTCTCTGAAAAACTGCACTCGTGAACAGAATGGCGTGGTCCGGATTCGAACCCACCACCTTCGACTCTCAAGGGCTTAGCCACAGAGACCACATCTGTGTCCTTTTGCATCGTATGTCAACACACTTTATTGATCATTTTAACATCGTATATTTGGGCTTGGCTCTGGCAGTGAGGGTAGCTTAGGGATAGTGGTCTATTCACCCCGACGTTCTGAGTTTGAATCACGCTGTGGACAGTTTGGTTGCAAATTGTTTCGCATAGATTTTTACAAAAGGATGATGGCACCACCCATTCAGAAAGCAATGGCATACTACTGAATGTAATAATGCCTAGAAAAATCACAAACAGCGTTAAAAGCTGGGGTTGATTAACAAAGTCCTGTAAAGGATATGCAATTAACTTGCTGGCAGTGAGAAGGGTATGTGGATGATGTTCGATTCTTCAGTCACACATCTTAAATATGTTACCCTCATTTATTGAATGTTGCAGGTAAATTTGGAAATGACTGAAGCTACTATACTGTGCAAATGTGGGATGGAGTATGCAGCGTATAAAAGGGACTGTGCTTCTTTGCTAGCTTTCTGAGTGTGGATTCTATTAAATTTATCCATTTTGTTGTTGTCAAAAATTATTTAGAGTTTACCCCATATTTGTCCTGTTGGACACTCTCTTTTCTCCAATCTTGTTTTGCCCCACAGCATCAGGATGCCCACAGCGCCAGGATAAGAATGCACTATTTCCACATGTGTACATCTTGATTGATTTTAACTTTTCGTTGTTTACTTTGTTTCTTCTCATATTCCAATTAGTTTATTTATAATACTTGCTACTGTATTAGGTTTTGTTTTATAGTTATACTGTCTAGCAAACTTTAACAGTAGTTGTGGGAGTCAGTAATGTGATGTCTTGACTAGAGTCAGTACTGTGATGTCTTGACTAGAGTTCATAGTACCGCTGATAGCTCTTGACTAGAGTTTAATACGTGATGTCTTGACTAGAGTTCATACCGTGATGTCTTGACTAGAGTTCAGTACCGTGATGTCTTGACTAGAGTTCAGTACCGTGATGTCTTGACTAGAGTTCAGTACCGTGATGTCTTGACTAGAGTCAGTACCGTGATGTCTTGACTGGAGTCAGTACTGTGATGTCTTGACTAGAGTCAGTACTGTGATGACTTGACTAGAGTCACTACTGTGATGTCTTGACTAGAGTAATAATTTCTGTTGCATAAGAAAACAACAGTACACTGTATACATTCAACAGTATGTAGGAAGGGATTCAGTCGCAGCAGAAAGTATCCCCTAGTTTATCCTGCTCAAAAAGTTCACATAAATGCTGTGAGACAGACAACAATTCTTAATCAGTGTTGAAGCTATTAAGTGTTCTGACGCGCCACTTTCAAAGTAGCTGAAAAGTACTGAGAACCTATAACAGGCTCCCTGAATGTAAAAAAAATTTGTTGATTCTAACCAATCTGCAATTTATTTAAATTTTCCTCTTCTGTGCCATCTTAGTGTGCAAGTTCTTGCAAACTTTCAAGACATGTTATGTTTATTGTTTATGTTTGACTGAAGCAGGGTTGATAACTGAATGCATCTATCTTGTGATATAGTCATAACGATATACATATATAGTATATCTATGTGTATGTTATATACATGTTATGATTTATAACCTTGTAGCATACGTATGTTGGGCAATATCTCAGTGAGGTATTTTTACATTTATGTTATATATATACACACACACAAAAAGTTTTCCTGTGCTGGGCAGTGGAATTGTATCAATTTATACTTATCATTTCATGTTACCATGAACACAAAAAGAGCAATGTTCTACACAATCTTTCTCCCCACATTATGCTATCAGTGCCAAACCTGAATGCTGACATCAAATGATAGAAGAAAGTTAGTCACGACAGAGAGGAAGTGTCTACACAGAATGCTGGAGGTAACAAGAAGAGACCTGTTGAGAAATGAAGACATCAGGAAAATAGTGAGTACAAGATTAATACTGAACCTCATCAAGAAACAACAAATTAAATGGTTCGACCACATAAGCAGACTACCAACAGACAGTGCACCTCAAAGATTAATGTTGCTCCGATACAATGGATACAAAGCAAACGGCCAGCCATGCAAAAGTCTACTTCAGAGATAACAAAGGCAATAAAAGACACTATTTATGAAATGCACTGCTTTTCCTTGAAGCTCATAGTTCATATGTATGGTTCCAACTTCCCTGCAACAGGTTACCTAATAATTGCTCCGTTCCTGTGCCAACGTAAATCATACAAAATGCTAACAACTGTCTCCTATGTCGTGAACTAATTCCAGAATGAAACGGCCGTACCGCCACAAAAAGCAACCAGCACCGCATAAATGCATATGGCCATCGTTAAAGTGTCAACACAAAACTGTTCACTTGAATTGCAATTCATCTTGAAGGGAACATCAATCGCGACAAAATCAAGCTTTCTGCACACACAAAATACTGCATATGGCAGATTGGGTTGGTTCGTCATAACCACCATCCGCCATTTTCTGAATACCCATCCTTGAAGCTAGCATCTAAGAGTAAAGTCACAAAAGAGAAAATAGTCATATCTTACGTGACTTTTCTTTCACACAACAATGTGTTATCATCTCGAAAGTGTCAACCTGTTTTCTATATCATTCACATAGAAGTTGGAAAAACAAACGAGTATAATATAGCCTGTCAGTTATTTGTTATGCTTTTATTCATCATGATTGCTTTCTTGTTCATTTTTCTCTGATTTCACATGAAAATGTATGTTCATAAGTTAGGTGATATATTGTTAACGTACGGTTAGATTTAGTTTCTTTAAATTGATGTCTACTTGAAGTTGTTTACTCCACATTTATGGGGGTGTGCAGCATGTGTATACGTAATAAAACGTATTAGTTTGCAAGGTTCAAGTATGTTGATTTCTGTAGCATGTGTATACGTAATAAAACGTATTTGTTTGCAAGGTTCAAGTATGTTGATTTCTGTAGCATGTGTATACGTAATAAAACGTATTAGTTTGCAAGGTTCAAGTATGTTGATTTCTGTAGCATGTGTATACATAATAAAACGTATTTGTTTGCAAGGTTCAAGTATGTTGATTTGTGAGCATGTGTATACGTAATAAAACGTATTAGTTTGCAAGGTTCAAGTATGTTGATTTCTGTAGCATGTGTATACATAATAAAACGTATTTGTTTGCAAGGTTCAAGTATGTTGATTTCTGTAGCATGTGTATAAGTAATAAAGTGTATTAGTTTCAAGTATGTCAATTTCTGTAGCATGTATCTACGTAATAAAACATATTAGTTTGCAGGTTCGAAATATGTTGATTATTGCTGGTATTTAGAAGATTAGACGATCTTTAACTGTTTCCATACATATTTTTTGTTGTTTTTACCTAAAGACGCATTTATATTGCAGTATATAATAGAGTATTGATAACTGATTGATACCATACTCCATTATACACAGCAATATAAATGCACAAACCAGGTAAGCTTGAGTTTGTGATCGAGCGCAAGCGGTAGTGAGCTCGATCACAAACCCAAGCGTGCCTGGTTCAAACCCCATGGTGGGCAAGTTTGGAAGCAAATTTGTTTCCATGGGATTTTTACGAAAGGTAAACCTCACTGTTCTGAAAGCAATGGGAAACTACTGAACGTATAAGTGGTGTCTAGAAAATCAATGTCTCGTTTACTGTGGTTGATAGCTACGTCCTGTAAAGGATACGCCATGATTTTAATTTGAAAGAGACACAAAGGTTTGGGGGAGACCATTATGGAACGAGGCATCTCTGCAAAGAGGAAGACACAGATGAGGATTCAGGATGTCACTGATGATTTGAGCATGATGGCTGCAGAGACAGGACATCTGGCCTTTGAGAGAGAGAAATTCTGAAGGATTGTTAGAGTGGCAAAGTACGGCTTAGGACAAGCTATTTTATGGTAGCATACATAAGATATTTTCGGGATCTATTTTTCTGTGAGTGTGGCTGTAATCAAAGATGAAACGATCTTGATTCTGTAAGAATTGAATGTCTCTTAAATGGGATGAATGAAATTAAAAGAACAAACATGGTTTTACAAAAAAATAAACAACTAAAAACAGTATGGAATTGGACTGATAAAGAAACAAAGATTAGAATACTAAGAGCATGCATATTCCCAGAGGCAACCTAAGGGTGTTAAGCATGGATATTTAATATGGCGGTGGAAAAACATATATGTGCTTTTGAGTATAAGTGTTACAGAAGAGTACTTCGTATATCATGGACAGAGAAGAAAACAAATAGATCTATCCAGAAAGAACTCAAAATAAAATAAAACTAGCTGATGCGATAAATAAGAAAGAAAATTGAGATATTTTGGACATATAGAAAGTCTCGAAGGGCTGGAGAAGACCACCATAAAAGGAGGCATACCGGCAAAGAGAAGAAGAGGAAGACCACGGAGAAGATGGATTCATGCTGTAACTGATGGTTTGTACAGGACGGCTGCAGTGGTGGGATAACTGGCCTATAAGAGAGAAATTCCGGAGGACTGTTGGGGTGGTAAAGTTCTGCTCAGGACAAGCTATTTGATGAGTTTTATGTATCTATTTTGTAGTAACATGGTATTGTTTAGTAACATGTCATCGTTACACTTGTGTCATTGTTTTGTTTTTAAATTTATGCCCATTTTCATATTTATTATGTCTAAATACAGACAACAAATTTATAGCTAAATGCACCATTTATTTTGACCACAGTAGTTATACTTGCAAATATTGGAAGTATTTGCACAAGTTTTTTTTCTGCCTTGTCTTGAGAAGTGCCTTCATTCATGTAACCTGTGAATTATCTCAAACTTGAATTTGTGAATTCTGTCTTTATTTGAAGGGAATGAATGATTCGAGTGGATGGTAGAAGAATATGAAACAAGCACACTCAATTGCAAGCTTTTTAGTATGGTTGAAACTAGCTCCTTATTGTAGTGGGGCAGTTTTCCAGTTGTGTTGTTAATGAAAATTGACTATTTTACAATTTCCCATGTAAATAAGACATTGATTTGAATAAATCTGTATAACCACGTTGTTATTTAGTTGTTGGTTTATTATCATTTAGTTGTTGATTTTTCACTGTTGTGATTCAGACCACACTACATAAACACGGATATAACACAAGGGCGACTCATCTAGCCCTAGAACGCAAATTAAAGCTCCCATCCCTACGCTTAACGGTAAGAGTGGACAGCGAACTACATCATCCACCTGGGAATAGACAATAGTGATTCAGAACAAACATGCTTTACAAAAAAAATTGAAAAACTAAACAACAGTATGGGATGCGCCAGTGTGTTTCCAGGGCTCACAAGGGTAGCAAAGAATAGTAACACTGCGACCTATATACAAAGCATGTCATACGAGGTGACTGAGGTGGGGTCCTAGGGAAGCTACCCTAGTAAATAAGCATCACAAAAATCTGATGTGTTGGCCTACTTGTAGGTGCATAACTGACACAATGTACAATCGCTCTTAGGCTCAGATCACATGCAAATCACTAAGAGTTGTCGATGTGGAGAGTTTGAAGAAGTATGGAATGAGACATGAAAACAAAGCTAAGAATACTAAGAGCATGCATATTCCCAGTGGCAACGTATGGGTGTGAAGCATGGACATTTAGTAAAACAGTGGAAAAACATATGTGCTTTTGAATATAAGTGTTATAGAAGAGTCCTTCGTATATAATGAACAGAAAAGAGAACAAATAAATATATACAGAAAGAACTCAAAATCAAAGAAAACTGGCTGATGTTACAAATAAGAATGAGAAAATTGAAGTATTTTTGACATATAAAAGAACGAGGGGCTGGAGAAGACCATCATGAAAGTAGGCATCCCGGCAAAGAAGAGAAGAGGAAGAAGATGAATTCAGGATGTAACTGATGGTTTAAGCATAACGGCTGCAGAGGCGGGACATCTGGCCTACGAGAGAACATCTATTTAGGTGTCTTAGTCCAATAGGCAGCCGCGAATAACATCCTCCGTATCCTTCTTCAACTCCCAACAATCGATGCTGTTGATGTAAACCTGCCCGATCTCTCATTGCCGTAAACACCCACACCCCCAGGACAGTAGATCCAGGTAAGTCTCCGGAGGTTAGAAACTTCTATAGACGACATCCACTCTTACCGAAACTTGCCCTTTTGGATCTTGTGGAGCATCAACTGCAAAAACAGTTTACCACATAACTTTGACAAACGAGAACTTAATTCTAAACAAGCTCAGTTAAGATATGTAACGTATCGTTTCATGTACTATAATGATGTAATTCCAGATACTGAAGTCCTCATAAGAGCCATGTTTCAAAGCATGAACAACCTGTTGCTGAATACTCAGGTGAGACGGACCGGTCACGTTGCGCAGATACCTGATTTTTTTCCGATCCAGAAGCACTTGAGCTTTTCAGCTCTTCGGCTTGGTGCCATGGACATCGTAACCCTTCGGTTCGGTGCCACGAACACCGTAAATCTGGGGAATCTGTGGTTTTTCTGCCATCCCGCGGAATTGAACCCGCATACACAGAGGTATAGTCACCCGTAGTCCAACGCGCTACGAACACGCTGGGCAGACGGGTAGATGCCTGATAAAAACGCATCCTAAAACAAATGATGAATGGCGAGCTTGAAAAGGGCAGACAATCGGTTGATGAACATTAAAACACCGCTTTAAAGGCACTCTTAAAGTGTCTCTAAAATGTTTCGATATAGAGACCACGAGCTGTGAATCATTTGCGGAAGATCGCCAACTGGTGCGCTGAAACAGCACAAGAGAAACTGGCATAGCTGAGCGCTGAAACAGCACAAGAGAAACTCGCATGGCTGATCGCTGAAACAGCACAAGAAAACTGCATGGCTGAGCGCTGAAACAGCACAAGAGAAACTCGCAACTGAGCGCTGAAACAGCACAAGAGAACTCGCATAGCTGAGCGCTGAAACAGCACAAGAGAAACTCGCATGGCTGAGCGCTGAAACAGCACAAGAGAAACTCGCTTAACTGAGCGCTGAAACAGCACAAGAGAAATTCGCATAGCTGAGCGCTGAAACAGCACAAGAGAAACTCGCTTAACTGAGCGCTGAAACAGCACAAGAGAAACTCGCATAGCTGAGCGCTGAAACAGCACAAGAGAAACTCGCATGGCTGAGCGCTGAAACAGCACAAGAGAAACTCGCTTAACTGAGCGCTGAAACAGCACAGAGAAACTCGATGGCTGAGCTGAAACAGCACAAGAGAAACTCGCAACTGAGCGCTGAAACAGCACAAGAAAACTCGCATAGCTGAGCGCTGTAACAGCACAAGAGAAACTCGCTGAGAATTGTTGTTCTGTCGAAGCACAGAGATTACGAGCTGCACGAAAGAAGAACACAGATCACCCACAAGTTCAACCTTGATTATGTATGCCCCATCTGAGGTAGGAATTGTGTTCCAAGATAAGACTACAATCACCTCCGCACATACCAGAGAGGTGCAACAACACACGTCTGAGGCTGTTGTCATCAGCGCTTTTTATGGGTGGCTATTATTATTAATGATCTAATTGCTAAGATGCTTTAATTTGACATAGCAGCATCAGTGGTTGCAGGTACTTAAGATGTGACAGCAACATAGAGAACGGGGTTGTTGGGATCATTTAAAACTACTACAGATGTAAGCCATGGTGACTCTAAACAATGCAAGGTACCTAAGATGTGACAGCAACATAGAGAACGGGGTTGTTGGGAGCATTTATAACTACTACAGATGTAAGCCATAGTGTCCCTAAACAATGCAAGGTACTCAACCACGAAATATTCAGATACTAAGTGAAAAAAAGGGTAAGTATGGGAGATTTTGTGACATTAAAATTGAGCGAACGATCTATTTCATAGATTCCCAAACTTTTTCGGCCCACCGCCACTTTGCACAACATAAACTTTGTAACGCCCCCTCCACATTATAACAGTTTGCCAACGCCCCTCTCTCATATACACATGCTCTATTTTCTCTTGAATTGAAAATTGATATATATTTATGTAATACATGGTCAATTTTCAAATGTTCACATACATGAAATAGAAAATTGATATAAAAATGGATCGTGTAAGATGGGCATAAGATGAATTACAATGTAGAATTCAAATTTTTAATGATTATTCAATAGCAAAATCAAGAAAAAAACTCCCTCCAAATGCTTCTGAACCCATCATCGTCCCCTGGAAGCTTCAGCGCCCACAGGGGTGGTACCGCCCACTTTGGGAAACGCTGATCTATATGGTACGACATTCTCAACCCCTTCCCATCAGCCATGTGTAGTCTAGACTTAGGTCGGACTCATAAACAAGTAGGTCGTACAAACTGTAGTCTCCATACTGTGTGAACACAAGGTTTTCATTTTTTTCCCCTCGACCTAACCCCAGTTGTCTCCCTCTGCATGCGATATAGATATTTGTATCCGTTACCCAAATTTGACATAATTACAGATCATGTGACCTCCAGATTGGATGTTGAACCGCATAATTGATGCTAAAGCCACGTGCACACTTGAACCAGTCTGATATATACGATTATTTTTATCAGACCCTTTGAACTGCGGGTGACTAGCCCTCTGTGAGTGCGGGTTCAATTCCGCGGGCTGGCTGAAAACCACAAGTTCTCCAGATTCACGGTGTTCGTGGCACCGAACCGAAGGGTTACGATGTCCATGGCACTGAGCCGAAGAGCTGAAAGCTCAAGTGCTCCTGGATCGGATAAAAAAAAATCAGACCCTTCAAGGCAGGTTACCAACTCGAAATAGAGAAAATCTTACAAACACTGGCAGGAAAAGGCCTAAAATAAATCAGGAGGAAACACAGTGCTATCTCATACTCACATCATAAGAAAAGCTCAAAATCAAGGTCACCACTGAATCCAGCACCAAACACTTTATCAGTAGATAGATTCATGACCATATTAGGGGAGTAAAGTTCTTGCAACATTTGTTAGATAAGAGCAGTTCTGTTCTTATTCTTACTATAGCCACAAGAAGTTGTAACAATTTCTAGCTTTTGCTTATGCAAGATGATGCAAGAGAGAACACCCTCTCAATAATATCATTACTATGGTCTGTCCATTAATTCGTGAGCACGTTTGAAATTGATTTTCTCGAAAACTACCTGTTGGATCTCAGTGATTTTTTGCAAGCAGCCTTAGAATATCCATGACGCTGAGAAATATTTTTTTCCAAGAAAATTTGATGTAGTTTGAAATATTTCTTCTTCAGGTTATATTAAAATCAACCTCACCGGATTGTACACAATAGTAACAGATCTACGGTACACAGACGCGTTGTTCTAAAATACATTATGGTAACATTGAAATATCATGAGTAAACAACAATTTCACGAACTCCCGTGCACCTAACCCAGTCGACTTTGAAAGCGGAAAGCATATGACGTTATAATTGGGATACCGTTGTATAGTTATAGGTGTATCTCGCTATTTGTATGAAGCTATTGTATCATATTTGTTGGCTTATCAAACTGACATTGATATCACATTCATAATGAGTCTGAGTGCACATTTATAACAATGCAGAAGGTTACAGTTTTACTATACCAACACTTCCGTAGGGAATCTAAGAGAGGTCATCTATATTGCGATATTCATAACCCTGAGAAACGAACGCAACTGGCGCTTGGTCTGAATAGAGAATCCTTATCCCGATGGATTAAACAGGACACAAAGTGCACTAATGTCAAGCAAGGAAGGAAAAGAACAATTGACGACTTTGGCATAGATGTCATAAGACGGGAGCTCTTGAAAATGTTTGCGACGAATCAACTTGTTACTCTCAGGAAACTGAAATTAAAACTGCAATCAGATTGCAGCATAGACATTTCTAAAAGTACTCTATGGAAAATTGTAAGAGCCGCCGGCTTCACCTTCAGAAAAACTATAGGCGGCAGGAATATTATTTGTGAAAAGCACATTTAATTGCTGACCGAAGTAAATACCTGAGGCAGATCCGTGAGCAGCGGAGGCAAGGCTATGATATTGTATATTTGGACGAATCCTGGGTCAATGCTCACCACCAATTCTAAAGAATGGCAATCAGTAGACGGTGAACAGAAAGAAAAATACCAAGCAGCAAAGGCCAGCGTATTATACTAACACATGCAGGAAGCAGTGAAGAAGGTCTTGTCCATGACGCTGGACTTATTTTATTTTCCAATCAAAAAGTACCGACGGTAGGGACGACCACACAGAAATGAATGGACATATTTTCAGGCCCTGGATGGAGAAAGATCTACTTCCAATTCTAAACAGACCATCATGCTTGGTAATGGATAATGCATCCTATCACAACGCAGTATCAGCGGAAGACAAAGTACCAACTGCATCAAATACAAAAGATCAAATTAGGACTTGGCTTGCTAAGGAAAATGTCAGCTTCGATGATACATATTTGAAACCCGAGTTGTTGCACCTGGTGAGGATGACAAATAAGACAAAGGTGTTTCATATTAACAAAATCATTGCGGAATACGGCCACACGTCTTTGCGACTACCTCCATATTATGCTCACCTCAATCCGATAGAGCTTGTCTGGGCTAAAGTAAAGGGCAAGTTGCCGAACAGAACAGGACGTTTAAAATGTGTGATGTTGAAGTTCTGACACGTAAGTCCTTCTCAATGATAGACATGCAGTTCTGGAAGAAGTGTGTTGAACATGTGCTCGAGAGGAAGACGAGTACTGGCACCGAGATGGATTACAATTTGTCCAGCCAGTAACAATTATCAATCTCATGGAATCGTCAGATTCGGGATGATACAAATCATATTTTGATTACAGACTGAGAAATAGCAACGTATACATTTCCATATCCAAATGCGTCTACCATCATACAATTTGTGGTGAAGTTAAGACACCCTGGGGTCTAATGGTGACCGAAGGGAGGACTAACTGTTGCATATTTTATCCAAGTTCACGATTGCACATAAAGGGCAACACACTTAATTACTTGACCTATCAAGTTAATATGGAGATACACCTATGAATAGAATTGACATGGACACATTCTAGGGATTACTGTAAAATCTAAAATTTGAGCCCCGTATTTGCAATTGTCATAAAGATCAAAGGAATTCGCCGATGTGCAAAATCCGTAGCATCTATGGACTACTGGTTAGCTTTATTTTAGCGTCATGGATATTCTAAGGCTGCATGCAAAAAATCACTGAGATCCAACAGGTAGTTTTCGAGAAAATCAATTTCAAACGTGCTCACGAATTAATGGACAGACTATAGCAGGAGTTATTAATCAAGTCAGAGCACTTGAAGCTTTGCTCCTTGTCATAATTTTGTCTAGGAGCATTCTCCACTTAAAGTTTATTCTGCCCTGTTGATGAAGTCCTCTGTCTGTGTTTATTTTCTTCAGATTTTTCATTAGCATCTTTAGGCAAGAAGGTACAGTGACATAACTTACAATAAGCGTTTTGTGATCCATCAGAAGATCTGTTAACCCATACAAAATTTCTTTCCCCAATTGCTATTGTATTTACGACTACTGTCATATGATTGTTTCCATTTTTTGTCGCCATTGTTAAAGATTCCTCGTGAAATTAGCAAAATTCCATACGAAAAACAGGACTGTAGTGAAAACGAGCAAATTAAGTGATGTAACTTTCCATAATCTTTAGTACTAAGCTTTTTTTTTGACTGTCTGCGAAAAATCTTACGTGTGTTCTGGCCAAATACTATCTCTAAACAAGAACTGCTCGCACGATGTCAACAAGAGAATATGAGCACCATCATCCGAAGACGATGCTGGAGATGGATCGGGCATGTGATGTGCATGGAAACTGGCTCTGACACGAAAACTTCACTGAGATGGACTCCAGAGGGTAAACGAAAACGTGGAAGACCCAAGACAACCTGGGGGAGAACGACATAGCAAGAACTGAAATAAATGAATCATAGCTGGAACACAATACAGAAGAAAGCCATTAATAGAGAAGAATGATGTGCGTTTATTGCTACCCTAAACGTCAAGGGCGTAACAGGCTAGATATATATATATATATATATATATATATATATATATATATATATATATAGCCATATATTAAGTATATTTACACAATTTGCTCTTAAGAAGTAGACATTGTTTTAGAAAAACAAAGTTTGTTGCATATGAAAAAAGGCCTAAAATCGGCCCAAAAGCCAAACACTGTTTTGGAACCCAACCACATTCAAAAAAGACATAATTTCTCGAATATGGTCTTGGAAAGACCAAATTGTTAATCATGCACCACGGAGTCACTGCACTACGATGGTGCCCTAAATCTTAGTAGTACACTACTGTCTCATCCTTTCAATGATAGTTGTTTGACTATTTTATGTGAATTTGGCATGCGAGTTTTGCTAAGTTTGTATCGGTCCCGTTATCTGACCTAGCTCAAACGTTTTGAACTTTGATCTTACCCAAAATGTCTATATAATTAATTTATTTAGAATATAGTCCTCTCCCAATATACTGCAATATATTGTGGCCCTAGTAATAAGCTCTAAGCTCCTTTCGAAGAAATTTGTTTAATATTTTTTGTGAATTTTGCAAATGAGTTATTGTAGGTTTGTAAAGGGCCTCGCTTTTTGACTCCGCTCAAACATTGGGAACCTAAACTTTGATCTTATTCTCAACACCGATAAGAAACTATTTTTGTTATCTGTCTGTACACATTTAAACAGAACTCGTTGCAAGAAACAAAATTATTTTTTCAAATGAACAAAGTCGACATTACTATCTCACATCAAACAAGAAATCAAAGCATCACAAGATAAAACCACGTTACAGATATAAAGTTAATTTAGGTCAAGGATTTCCTTTTTAAATTCAATTTGTTCATAAGAGAGAAGAATCCTCATGAGCGTACTGTAGGATCTGCTGGATATTTGGAGTAGAATGTAAACAAATGTATTATTTATCATATGTACCTACGTATTCATTTGCGAATACAAAATAAAGGTAATGATCTACTTTTTAAAAAAAAAAATTGTTAGAAATAAAATCCACTTAACAATATACCAGATACTGCAGATCATGCTAAAGTTGTGGTACGCTATTAAGATTTCTAAAAGAAAAAACATTGCACAAATTCATCGCAATAACTCGATAGAAGAAAAATGATATGAACTTTGAAGTATTGCAAAATGTAAACATTTTTCTTCTGTCGAGTTATTGCGATACATTTTGTGCAATGTTTTATTTTCGTTTTAGAAATCGTAATACTTATTTTTTGGTGGCGTCTGTGGCCTAGGGGTTAGTGACTCGGTCTATTAACCCCGACGTTCTGAGTTCGAATCACTCTGCGGACAGTTTGGTTGCAAATTGTTTGCGTGGATTTTAACAAATGGACGATGGCACCACCCGTTCAGAAAGCAATGGCAAACTACTGAACGTAATAATGCCTAGAAAAATCACAAACAGCGTTACAAAGCTGATGTTGATTCGCAAAGTCCAGTAAAGGATATGCAATTAACTATATACTTATTTTGTTGTAATTTACCAGCATACAGCACTTTTCGAATAGTAAAATACAAGATAACTAAAATAATAATAATAATAGCCGTCCATCGCAAGCAATGATGACAACATCTTCAGACGTATGCTGATTGCACCTATCTGGTGTGTGCGGAGGTGATAGTAGAGTCCAATCCTAGAGCACAATACCCTACCACAGGTGGGGCATACATGATCACGGTTAGACATGTGCATGTTGTATGTTCTGACTTTTCGCGCAGATCGTTTTCTCTGTGCCTCAACGGCACGACGATTCTCTGATATGCGAGCACCTCTTATGTTGTTACAGCGCCACATTTGGCGATCTTGCGCCAGTAATTCCGTGCACGTGGTGTCTATATCGAACCATTTCAGAGACACTTAAGAGTGTTTTAAATCGTTTTTTCTGCCTACCAATTGAAAGTATGCCTCTTCAATCTCACCATACATCAACTGTTTTGGGAAGCGTTTATCAGGCATCCGAGCAACATGACCGGCCCATCTCACTTGGGTCTTCTGCAACAGTGTGTTGATGCTTTGGAGCTTTGCTCTTATGAGGACTTCGTTATCTGGAAATAACAATACGTGGGCGCTGTGTTTAGTACATGACATTAGTAAAGTAATACATTTAACAGTTTATATTGAAAGACTGAACAGAAGGATGACAAGCGTTCATATGTGTAGAGTCTATGATCTGTCGAAATCCAGTGGAAAGTGGGAAGAGAAAAGTTAAATCTGGGAGGATGGTTATTAGTGAAAAAGGCTGAAAGAGCGAAACATCGAAGGCCGTCAAAATAAAGAGAAGGATACATAGTGAAACTACATAATAAAGGGGCCTCCATGTGTGGACAAACTATAAAGGATTAATGTTGCTGTCAGTTCCAGAAAAACTGTCCTGGGCATGTGTGTGTTCGTGGCAGTGAGAGAGCGGCCAGACTAGCATCAACATCATTGATCGTCGGGGAGTTGAGAAGTGATAAGGGAAGCATTCTTCATCTCTTGGCTATGGTCTGTTTGAGGAGGCCACTAAAATTTATGTTGAATCGATCCAGCGAGGGGGACTCTGGTCTGGAAACTTTTTTCGTTGCTTTCAGATTAATATAGAATTTGTATTACAATTTTGAGATATTATGACTTAAAAAAGTAGAAAAAGTTTCGTTTTCAAAAGTATGTCAACGCGTTGCCATGGAAACAATAAAAAATGACCGCCAAACACACAATTTCAAATCCCTAAGGCTCTGAATGTAATGAATATAAATGAATTCTGTTTTCACTCTAAGGTGAGCAATTATAATATCTAAAATAATACACACGTTTTTTATGATATATTAAATATTACATTTTTCTGAATTTTGGTAAACATACCCCCAAAAACAGTTTTTGACCGAATTTTGAGGGCATTTTTACCCACAAATTTGAAGTTTGGAATTATACGTTGTGCAAGCAGAACTTGATACTTGATGTTTTATCACAGTGATGCTTTATCAAGTGATGCGTTATCACAGTGATGTTTTATCACAGTGATGCTTTATCAAAGTGATGCGTTATCACAGTGATGTTTTATCACAGTGATGCTTTATCAAAGTGATGCGTTATCATGTACTTATCACAGTGAGTCTTTATCACAGTGAAGTTGTATCACAGTGAAGTTTTACCACATTAAAGTTTTATAACAGTAAAGTTTTAAAACAGTGAAGTTTTATCACAGTGAAGTTGTATCACAGTGAAGTTTAATCACATTAAAGTTTTATAACAGTAAAGTTTTATAACAGTAAAGTTTTATAACAGTAAAGTTGTATCACAGTGAAGTTTTATCACAGTAAAGTTTTATCACAGTGAAGTTTTATCACAGTGAATTTTATCATAGTGAAGTTTTATCACAGTGAATTTTTATCACAGTAAAGTATTATCACAGTGAAGTTTTATCCCCCTGAAGTTTTATCACGGTTAAATTGTATCACTGAAGTTTTATCACAGTGAAGTTTTATCCCAGTGAAGTTTAATAACAGTGAAGTTTTATCAAAGTAAAGTTTTATCACATTAAAGTTTTATCACAGTGAAGCTTTATCACAGTGAAGTTTTATAACAGTGCAGTTTTATAACAGTAAAGTTTTATCACAGTAAAGTTTTATCACAGTGAAGTTTTATAACAGTGAAGTTTTATCACAGTGAAGTTTTATAACAGTAAAGTTTTATAACAGTGAAGTTTTATCACAGTGAAGTTTTATAACAGTAAAGTTTTAGAGCAGTGAAGTTTTATCACAGTGAAGTTTTATAACAGTGAAGTTTTATCACAGTAAAGTTTTATCACAGTGACGTTTTATAACAGTGAAGTTTTATCACAGTGAAGTTTTATCACAGTAAAGTTTTATCACAGTGAAGTTTTGTCACAGTAAAGTTTTATAACTGAAGTTTTATCACAGTAAAGTTTTATCACAGTGAAGTTTTATCACAGTAAAGTTTTATAACAGTGAAGTTTTATCACAGTAAAGTTTTATAACAGTGAAGCTTTATCACAGTAAAGTTTTATAACAGTGAAGTTTTATCACAGTAAAGTTTTATAACAGTGAAGTTTATCACAGTAAGTTTTATAACAGTAAGTTTTATCACAGTAAATTTTTAACAGTGAAGCTTTTATCACGATTATCTTGCAATTCTTTCTTATGTTTATTACTTTATTTACGAAGACATTATCTATCCCGGATCTGTCTTGACATACTAATACTTAATTTATTCTGATACACATTTCTAATTATCCTATCTTATTTAATGATCTGCACGAACACGGATTGGACACTAAACCGTATTTCCAGTTGTAAATATCCTGTTTTTAAATTCAACATGGGGGTATTTTGACTAATGTTCAGCCCTTGCTTAGTTTGAGTTGAATCTGGACCGCGCCGTTCTGTTCTAGTGCATTTTTCCAGAAGACCCATATGATGTTATCGAGCTACGAAGTTCGTTCTTTAGAACCACCGCGGTGGTAACCACTTTCTGCGAAAGGCACTAAACCAATGGTAAACCCCGT
Source organism: Arion vulgaris (assembly GCA_020796225.1). Classification (NCBI taxonomy): domain Eukaryota; kingdom Metazoa; phylum Mollusca; class Gastropoda; order Stylommatophora; family Arionidae; genus Arion; species Arion vulgaris. The sequence goes on along the minus strand of CM036754.1, from coordinate 75,101,290 downwards.
GCAAGAAATCACATCCAAGTCTTTAAAACCACCCTTTAAAACCACCCTTTCAAACCACCCTTTTAAACCACCCTTTAAAACCACTCTTTAAAACCACCCTTTAAAAGGACCCTTTAAAACCACCCTTTAAAACCACCCTTTAAAAGGACCCTTTAAAACCACCCTTTAAAACCACCCTTTAAAACCACCCTTTAAAACCACCCTTTAAAACCACCCTTTAAAACCACCCTTTAAAACCACCCTTTAAAACCACCCTTTAAAACCACCCTTTAAAACCACCCTTTAAAACCACCCTTTAAAATCACCCTTTAAAACCACCCTTTAAAACCACCCTTTAAAACCACCCTTTAAAACCACCCTTTAAAATGTAACAATCAAACAAATGTTATGTCTATTCTTTGTTTGCTTTGCTCTGTCTCTTTATGAATACTGCTACTTGAAGATCATGATTTATTTCTGAAATAATATTCATATTACAATACATGCCAATAATAAAAATAATATTCATATTACAATACATGCCAATAATAAAAATAATATTCATATTACAATACATGCCAATAATCAAAATATTACAATACATGCCAATAATCAAAATAATATTCATATTACAATCAATCAATCAATCAAGTGCCATGCCTGCCGGCGTAGGCGATCATGTCTCTCCACAACTCTCTTTGCTTGGTGCATGTAATCAGTTCTGACGTCGATATTTTGTCGAACCATGATGTCAGGCCATCCAACATCTTCTCCCTCTGTCTTCCACGATCTCTCCTTCCTGAATTTTACCTGTAGTCACCAAATGTTCTAAACCTTCTCTTCGCATTATATGCCCGAAGAACCTTGATTGTCGGATTCTTATTCTTTTGATAAGGTTTCTTTGTGTGCAGGCCTGATTTAAAACCTCCACGTTTGTTTTCTTTGCTGTCCATGGAATTCTCAACATTCTTCTGTAAAACCACATCTCTGTGGCTTCCAATGATCGTATTGATTGTTTGTTCAGTGTCCATGATTCGCTGCCATACATAAGAATTGGTTCAATATAGCATTGGAGTACTCTTTTTCGCAGTGTCATTGGTAGTGAGTTCACGCATAGTGTGTTCTTCATTTTCATAAAAGCTGCTTTCGTTTGAGCTATTCTACTCCTAATCTCTGTTGTACATCTTCCATCTGGTGTTAAGAATGTTCATAGATACTTGAATCGATGGACTTGTTTCAGTGTTGTGTTATTTATTTTGATATTGCATGTTGGTGTTTCTCATATTACAATACATGCCAATAATCAAAATATTACAATACATACCAATAATCAAAATAATATTCATATTACAATACATGCCAATAATGAACATATTACAATACATGCCAATAATCAAAATAATATTCATATTACAATACATGCCAATAATCAACATATTACAATACATGCCAATAATCAAAATAATATTCATATTACAATACATGCCAATAATCAACATATTACAATACATGCCAATAATCAAAATAATATTCATATTACAATACATGCCAATAATCAACATATTACAATACACGCCAATAATCAAAATAATATTCATATTACAATACACGCCAATAATCAACATATTACAATACATGCCAATAATCAGAATAATATTCATATTACAATACACGCCAATAATCAAAATAATAACCATGTTTTTTTTCGTTCGTCTGCTATGAAGTTAGGCGTAGTCATGCGCCTTGTGTTGCGCTTCTGGCGAATTTTTGCTTGAATGCCTGCTTCCTTATTTAGCACTGTCCCCGTGATACAGACATGCGTTCTCCAACTACAGATTTGTCAAGTCGCTTGACATGACGCCTCTGACTGATTTTTGCGGTAAGGATGCTTTCCCTTTTATCAGTGTCCCCGTCATACAGGCGGGCGTTCTCCAGCTTCAGATGCTAAATGACGCTTGACATGCACACTCGACTCTTTTTTTGCCGGAAGGCTTGCTTTCCTTATTACCAGTATCTCTCCCCTATTCAGGCGAGAGAGCATTATTTCGATTTCAAAGGTAACAAAATCAGAACGTTAACCATATTATTATTCTAACTAGATTTCCTTTTTGTTTTAAGTGTTAGATCTGGTTTATTTGACAGTGTAAGTGCGTACATAAATGGATTGTTAAATCGATTTGCTGTTACAACAACTGTCTCGCTTCATGCTTAAAGTATTGTTTAGCTTCTAATTCTAGAAGCATGACAACTGGACATTAACTGTTCCTTCATTTACTTTTGAAAGATGCACAGACAACACACATGCGAATCTGGGTTAGACATGTTTGAGACTAACGACTAGTTTTAATATAAGTATGTGTAGGCTACCGATATACACACGTGTCAGATACATTACCAATACACGTGAGAATATGTGTTCTTCTGCTTCTTCTTCTTTGCGTTCGTTCTTTACGACCAATTTTAATCACTCTTTGTGATATGTTTGATCTTTGCCAAGAACGTGTATACATTGCATATTGGTTTGGTAGGCCCCTAAATGCTCAGACTTCTACACGTTTAGGATATATGCATCCGATTTCAGCCAAACCTCCTTAGACGCCTCTTACGACACGCATGGCAGGTAAAAGTGGTTCTATTCTTTAAACCCCAAATTTAGGCACTGGTAAACGCTCGGGCGAGAATATGTGATATGTTCGAGATGTAAATAGTACATTTTATATAAGTATGTGTAGAGTAACGATCAGGACCGTGCGGTATATTTTCTTAGTATGATGCAAGTCTTGGAAATGCAGCCCCTTAAATGTTTTATCTTTAAAATAACCTTTGATTGCACAAAATGTACAAATACTAAATCGTATACATCAATATCGAAATAACATAGACCAATATAGAAAAGCGTTTTTAAAATAAAGTAAAAGATTTGTAATTATTGGATGGTTCAAATTGTATTTTAAATTCGCTGCTTATGCCGCCCCCTTACAGTACCGCATGATGCGGTCATCTCTTTGTATCATAGCATTGCTCTGCTAATGATATACACACGTGTCAGAAACATTACCAAAACACATGAGAATATGTGTTAAACAAATTTGAGACGTAACGAGTAAATTTTATATAAGGATTTTTACACTAACGAAATACACACCTGACACATACATTACCACACAACATAGTCACAGCACATCAACACGTTATGTACACGTTATGAATTCATAAACACTACATGCAGGTGTGCTGTCGACATATGGATATTCTTCTTCCGTTTGCCCGCTATCAATTCAGGCGCATTCAAGTATGGCGCTCTGGCTTATTTTTGCGTGAAGGAATGCTTTCCTTTTTTATCAGTTAAAATAGTTACCAATAAAAGCAGTTATAGAAAAATGGCAATAACAATAGAATAATTTTTTTGTTCGTGAAAGGCATCACAAACTTGTCATTGTAGCACAAACGACGAATCGTCCATTTGAGTAGTACTACAAACTATGAAGTGTAACATTTGAGTACTACAAACTATTAAGTGTAACATTTGAGTACTACAAACTATTAAGTGTAGCATTTGAGTATACAAATATTAAGTGTAACATTTGAGTACTACAAACTATTAAGTGTAACATTTGAGTACTACAAACTATTAAGTGTAGCATTTGAGTACTACAAACTATTAAATGTAACATTTGAGTATTACAAAATATTAAGTGTAACATTTGAATACTACAAACCATTAAGTGTAACATTTAATTACTATACTATTGTTACTTTAAAGTGTACTACAAACAAGGAAAAGGGTTTTGAGTACTACAAACTATGAAGTGTAACATTTGAATACTACAAACCATGAAGTGTAGCAGTTATTATTATTACTATTGTTACTTTTATAAGTGTTATCTTCAAGTACAAAGGTAATGGTTATCTCAAAGAAACAGGACACCACAATGTAATATCAAAATAAATAACACAGCACTGAAACAAGACCATCGATTCAAGTATCTGGGAACATTCCTAACATCAGATGAAAGATGGAAAACAGAGGTGAGGAGTAAAATAGCTCAAGCGAAAGCAGCTTTTATGAAAATGAAAAACACATTATGCATGAATTCAATGTAAATGACACTGAGGAAATGATTTCGCCAGTGTTATAATTGAACCAACACTTATGTATGGTAGCGAATCATGGACAATGAACATACAAACAATAAGGTCATTAGAAACCACAGAGTTGTTCTTTTACAGAAGAATGCTGAAATTTCCATGGACAGCAAAGAAAACACATGATGAGGTTTTTAATCAGGCCTGCACACAGACATCTTATCACAAGAATAAGAATATACCTCCACCTTCTACATCTCGTACTCCTACATCTCCACCCAGTGGCGGCTCGTGATCATTTTGTTGGTGGGGCCAGACAGAAATTTTCGGAAAAATTATGGTTTCAGTTAATTTATATTTTAATGTATAAAATAATAAATACACGTTACACCTTACTTTTGGTGGGGCCCCGCCCCACTGGCCCTTAATGACGAGACGCCACTGTCTCCACCACTTCTTCCTTCTCTACCCTTTTCTTCTCCTTCTCCTTCTCATCCTCTTTTCCAAATTATTCTCCATCTCCCCACCTCCTCTTCAACATACTTCAGGTTCGTAATTTACTTTCACAATTTATTACTCAATCCTGGACAAACCAGTTTTGTCTAACCTACTCCGATAACGAAACAAACATTTCGATTAATTTATCGATTCTTTTATTGACTGCTTTTGCGTGGCTGTATTTCATTGAAGTTACTCGTAAATTCACTGGTCTCACTCAAGTGCATACACATATTCACTCACACAAACTACGTCTGACACACACATCAACTCATACACACACATACGCATACTCATTCACACGCATGCACAGATTCACTCACATAAACACCCACACGCACACACACACGCGCGCGCGATCAAAGATAATGGGTCACTTGCGCAAACATAGCATGCTCGCAAGAAGAGATGGATGCATATACACACTGCACAGATAACTCATACACTTACACAGACTTGTTCATGTATACGCTTTCACAGATACACACACACGCATGCGTATATATATAGACTCACCTACACCACATGCAGATATTCTTCTTCAAACGCTCCATATCGACCACTTGTTAACCACTCTTTGTGATTTGTATGTGATCTGATACTAAGATTGATTGTACGTTGTGCCAGATATGTGCCTACAAGTAGGTCAGCATATCCGATTTCTGCGACGATTTTTATTTACTAGGGTAGCTACCCTAGGTTACTACCTCAGTCGTCTCTTACGACATGTTTTGTAGGTCGCAGTATTACTAATCTTTGCTCACCAGAGGGCCCGACAACACACGGATGCACATGTGGGTTTCTCACATGTTTAGTTTAGTTCAGTCGTCGGATCATCATCACTGCACATCGAACCAATTAGTCTATAAGTATTCCGATCTCCTCCTCAGTAAGTCTCTCAGCGTGTGGCGACTAAAGCCACCAGTTATTTATTGGTTTACTATACCTCTTAGGCTACGAGTAGAGCGTTCGTCAATCTAATCCACACTTGCAAACTTGTACACATAGATTGGTTTTTGGTTATTGGTTACTAAACTGACGTCATTGCACTCCGGACAGACCCATAGGTGCCTATGAAGGAAATACAAAATGAAGTTAAACTATAACGAGAGAAATACAACTTTACATTAAATTACAACTAGAGAAATACAACAGAGTAGTCAACTACATCAAACACATGTATGTCGTTCAGTAACAACAAAGCACATATTGGTGCACTACATTTCTGAAGAGTGTGAATTTCAAAACGAAAATACACCACGATATTTCCTAGCTGCTATTTGTCAAATCAACCTTATTCAGCACATCAAATAGAATCTAATTTAGATTGTTATCAGAGTTCCCTTCGCTCTCAGTGACATAAATTATTATTTTTCTAAATTATCTGTACAATCGGTATGTAGTAAGAGAAAAAGATTGTGGTGGTGGTAGTGGTAAATGGGTGATAGATAAGAAATTCGTTGAAAATTATTAATCCTTTATCACCGATATAAGGGAAGACTGCAATAAAACAATGTAGCAATGGTGAAACACGTAAAAACAAAGTACTGTAGTTTTACAAGATAAAAAAACAATAACGATACACAGCAACGTTTCGAACAAAAGGCCTTTTTCAAGCAAAGGAAACAACAGGTAAAGGATGAGGGATAATTCTTTATCACAAGATACTCAAGATACTTCATTGTTGATCTCAGGATCATCTTCATCGCACATCGGACAGCTCCGATCTCCTGCTACAGTTGTATTACAGTGTGTTTAGACTAATAACTCCCTTTCTGTGTTGATTGATATATGTACTGGGGGTTTCTCTCATGGTTTTCCCATCTTATCGCATCTATCAGTATGCATAATTTGTCCAAGTCAGATAATAGAGAATAACATATATCTTCTTTGTTGAAATCTTCCGAGCTTATACTTTCTCTAAGAGCATTGACGCCCGTCTGCCCAGAGTGTTCGTAGCGCGTTGGACTACGAGTGACTATCCCTCTGTGTGTGCTGGTTCAATTCCGCGGGATGGCAGAAAAAGCCACAGATAGACCAGATTTACTGTGTTCGTGGCACCGAACCGAAGGGTTACGATGTCTATGGAACCGAGCCGAAGAGCTGAAAAATCTCAAGTGCTTCTGGATCGGGGAAAAAAAAAATAGCATTGATGATGTCGTGTTTGCCCATAGAAGGTTCGTTCCTGATCGCAGCATTGCTCGCCACTGCATCCTCTTTCTCATTGCCTTTCTCCCCAGAGTGACCTAAGACAATGATGAAAGTGAGTGTCTGGTTTGTCACGTTTTGTATTAATTACATCCTCTGCATCCTCTGCATCCGCAACCAATCCTTATCTCATGTTCTTTTGGGTTTTTTTAATTGCATATCCTTTACAGGACTTTGCGAATCAACCCCAGCTTTTAACGCTGTTTGTGATTTTCTAGGCATTATTACATTCAGTAGTTTCTGAATGGGTGGTGCCACCGTCCTTTTGTAAAAATCCACGCGAAACAATTTGCAACCATATTGTCCGCAGCGTGATTCAAACTCAGAACGTCGAGGCTAATAGACCGAGTCACTATCCCCTAAGCCACATACGCCACTTATCTCATGTACACAAAGGTAATGTCAGACAAAAAAATAATAAGTGGGCAAAGAATGTCGTTCTTTCAAGAAAAGATGGATTTTATATTATTTCGTAATTCTGTATCACAATATATGTATGTATATATATATACATGTCGTACCGTTATTCGTTACATAGAGCCTGCACAATACTTTCACTAAATCGTTAGATCCTTGACAGCTAGCTCAATCTCTTCCACGAAACTGACTACGATATCTTGCCTCTTTCAATAACGTTCGTTTCAGTGTTTCCCTTGGGGCTCCTCTCTTTCTTGAACCCTTTGTCTCTAACTGTAATGCCTGCTTTGGTATTCTTTGATCATTTCTTCTCAAGGTACTCCCAACATATCTCCATCTTCTCCTTCTTATCAGACATTTCTCTAATTTCATCACTTCTTAAAGTTATTTTGATTACAATACCTGTATTTTTTATTTTTAATGAAAAAAGTATGTTCTAAAAAAAACAAAACATCAAACGCAATTTCCTATCTAAACATAAAAGCTACAGTTCACTTGAAGAACAAGAAAGACATGATCAAATTGGAAATTCTTGAGATGATGAGCAGAACATGTTTTCTTTCAATGTAAATAAATATTCAGAGAATGTTATTCGCGTGAAGTATCTTGTTAGGGAGAAAATTACCAAGAATTTGAAACCACTTTCTGATTGAGAATTTGTGAAAGAATATTTCGATGAATCTGTTAAAGTGCTTTGTCCTGATAAAAGTAATATGTTTCAGCAGGTAAGTATCAAGACCCACCACGGAAATAAAGCTAACCACGTATGAAATGAAATGCTTGAGGAAGGGAATGGGGTCACCAGGAAAGATAGACTACGAAATGATGACATCAGAAGCAGAGTGGGCATAACTTCATGCATCGAATACATTGAAAGACAACAAATGCAGTGTTTTGGACATTTAATGAGAATGAAATACAACCAACCACCAATAACAGCATACAATAAAAGAGATTGGGTACTAGAGCTAAGGAAGACGAAGAAAAAGATGGATAGACAATAGCAAGACCACACTACATCAACACGGATATAACACAACAAAGGCGACTCATCTGGCCATAGAACACAAATTAAAGCTCACACCCTACGCTTAACGGCAAGAGTGGACAGCCAGCTCCAACTTCCACCTTCGAATAGACAATAGATAGATAGTATCAATAAGAACTGTAATAAGACGTATAGATGATATGGCAGAAGGTGTGAAAAGAAGTTTGTAAGAGCGGGTGTTAAACTTTGTAACGTTATCCGTCATCTTAGAAGAGGTTAAGAGATATGACAGGCACGGAGCAGTTAAATATTATTATAATGATAATAGAGAGATTATTAACATCACGAAAGACAAGTAGCGTTCCAATAATTCAAGGACACCGGAGCAGGCGATGACATGTTCATAACGATGTAGATCCTTTTTAATGATGTTGGATTAAGTTGGGACAAGCTTTGTGGATGTTATAAATGGTTGCCCACATCAGTCCTAGACGCTATTCTGAAGCATATAAATAGTTACCCACCACAGGCTTAGACATTATATATATATATATATATATATATATATATATATTTTCTATATAAATATGTTCTTCCCTACATAGGGCCTGCAAGTACCTTCTCCATACCACTCTGTCCTGGGAAACTCAATCAATCACTTCCATGAAATTGTGTCTGATAAATTGTTACCTCTCTCAACAAAGCTCATTTCACAATTTCCCTTGAACGTCCTCTCTTTCTTGAACTCTTTGCCCGCACTTCAGTGTCTGTTTTGGCATTCTTTGATAATTTCTTCTTAATATATCTCCATCTTCTCCTTCTTATAACAGTTTTTACTAGTATTTGACCAGACATTTCTTTGTTTTCCCGCACTTCTCCTGATTTCGTAACTATACACTATACTGAAGCATATAAATGGCTGCCGACATCAGACCTAGACACTACACTTAGCATATGAAACCGGTCGCAATGCTACTCAGATACAAAGCAACTGGCCAACCACGCAAAATGTGGAAATCAGAGATAATAGAGGAGATGAAAGACACTGTTTATGAAGCGCCCACAAAATGCCCGTTCTAGAAATCTCTTCTTACCCTGGAGCTGTGAGGCAAATCAGGACTGAAGAAGATAAAGACAAGCTCATAGAAAGGCTCGACCCAGGTGTCTCCTTTTTCGACCTGACACTGAAAGGCAAAAAAGGATTAGAAAATAGATAGACCGGTCGCAAAGAAGAAGAAGAAGTTATTGGACTGGCTTTGCTTTGCACAAAACGACTGCATAACTTATAAACTACTTACCTGGCTAGGAATTCATTGCATGCTTGACCTATTTTCAAACCAGGTAAAACTGTATGCAAGTCGAAACTTGCCAGTTCATGACTGTATTATTTATTTCAGTAAGTACCACAAGACAACATTAATACATACATTACATAGCTACGTGAATGTTTGTGTGTGTGTGCATTAGTAATATATATTATGCAAAAAAACAATACACATTCATGCTCTGAAATGTTAATCAATGTCACACGTACTTGGTTTAATACTGGAGTATATGTTTCTGCGAGTGTTTTGTTCCATTTATTATGTGCAATGAAATGCTTGTGGAAGGCGGTGGGAGTCACCAAGAAAGATAGACTATGAAACGAGGACTTAAGAAGCAGAGTGGGCATAATTTCATGCACCGAATACATTAAAAGACAACAAATGCGGTCGTTTTGACATTTAATGAGAATGGAATACAACCAACTGCAAATAACAGCATACAATAAAAAGAGATCAGGTATTAGAGCCAAGGGAAGACCAAGAAAATGATGGATAGACATTAGCAAGACCACACTAAATATACACGGATATAACACAACAAGGGAGACTAATCTGACCATGGAATGCAAATTAAAGCTCCACCCAAGGCGAAAGACTCACACAGAACAAGGGTTGTCTTTTTTAAAAATGAACAGAAAAAAAACTAATAAATATATTGTTATAAAATGTGGTCACTTGTTGCAAAATACATTGTTGTTGATGATAAACAACGTTTAGTGTATGCATTGTAATTATTTAAAAAAAAATTTATTTCATTTTCTGGAAAATATATTGTGTACCCACCACCTCCACCTTCGGCACCGAGCCGAAGAGCTCAAGTACTTCTGGATCGAAAAAAAAAAGATGTGCGTGCGTCCGCGTGTGTGAGTACGAATGTATTTATGCATGTGTATGTATATTCATATGTATGTATGTATTTTTTATGTTTGTTTTCGATCAAGACGCACTTGAGCTTTCAGCTCTTCGGCTTGGTGCGATGGACATCGTAACCCTTCGGTTCGGTGCCACGAACACCGTAAATCTCTAGAACCTGAAGCTTTTCTACCAGCCCGCGGAATTGAACCGCACTCACAGGGAGCTTGTAACCCGTCGTCCAGCACGCGGGCCATGTATGTATATGTGTGTGTATTAAGATATGTATACGCGTGTGTGTGCTCGCATGCGTGTGTGTGTGGGAACTATGGGATGCAAAAACGAAACGCATATAACGTTTGATTTTCGTATAGAACAGCACAAGTGTTGTGGGCTGAATTTATGCAATAGAATCCTCTCGATTTTGAACTGCCAAGAGTTCTTTTACGAGCTCAAATTAAACATAGGACCTACGTTTTATCGTCCGTCTCCGATAGGACTAGGAGCTGGATCTTACCTACACTGAGATCAAGAATCTCTGGAAAAATATCTCGATGGCTCCTCGATGGAACGAACCGAGTCCCTTCGGAACGAGAGACGAGCACCTAGCATCTACGTCACAGAGACTCCAGGAATAAGAGTAGAAGGGAAATGCCAAGAGAATGACAAATTACAGCCTGGCAAAGTGCAAACATCAGGACAGGAAACAGGGGATGTGGCTTTCGGCATAATAAGACAGACTAACTCAGACGGGAAAGCTAAAATTTCTGTTCAATGGGGGCTGGTTTTTATAAGCATTTGATAGAACACTTTAAGGTTTTCTGCAATTTTACTTAATTCTGCGAGTCCATTGTTATTTATTGATGATAAATGTAAATAAAACTGATCTTCCTTAGTGTTAAACTTAATTTGCAACATAATAAAATCTTGATTTAGTATGTTGTGTTGATTTTAAAATGTATTTCTCTTTATCTAACAAAACTGGAATGTCAGGTCGCGCAACAATTGTCATCTGATTTAGGAGATTTTTTTTACCTGAGCCCGACAGCCTTATGTTATCGGAGGCGGTGTACAGTCACATTACAAATAACTCTCGATGTGGAGACGACATTTATAGTGATGATACACACTAAGAAAAAAATCCATAACTCGTGGCTTAATAAACCGACATTCATATTTAGTGTTACAGTGACCGTGGCCTTCACCTAGATTTAAGACTTTAGAAGTAGGTCGGATGCAGGCGTGTAAAGATGTTCTCTTTTGCTGTATGAGCCTGTAAAATCACACACACACACACACACACAAACTAACATTTCCATCGTCTAGCAAAAAAATATCAGATTTATAAATATATAAATTCATCGACGCAGAACGACATCAACATACTCTCCATTTTCAAACATTCATTTAGAATCAGGATAAATGGGTGGACACACCCCCGTTTCGCAGTTTACGTACTACACAAGTTATTTCACACGCGGGTCTCGCTCTGACTCGGTACATATTTCAGTTAACAGACTTCGTCACTCCGCGGTTTTGTCGTTTGAAAGCGAGCTGTTATATTTGCTAGTGCATGTGTTTCTATGTAGCTTTTTTAAAAATTAAAGTATAGCTCTTAATGTCGTTAAAAACATCATTGTAAGTGACTTATTTATCCGTAATTTCAACTAGTATTACACATACTGATACTTCGTGTAGTAGTAAAATGAAAGTGAATACTCGCTAAGTGTGATACTAGCTCCATTTGTTAAGTACTAGCAATCAACTACAATACCAGTGCACTACATGCCTGTCTCTTTGAAGATCTTTACAACCTGTGGGGATAACTGAATTCTGTGAAAATATATAGAATTTTACGCTTAAGGCTGAAGAAAAAAGGCGAAAACGATTTTAAAATATACAATTTCGTATATAAAGTTGGTAAGTATTTATTTTGTATAATGATGTCGTTTTTTATATTTTAATTTTTCGTCTGTCGTTGTAGTATCTATTCTATCTATCCCCTAATCCTGGTTTACCTTTCAGCATCAGGTCGAACAAGGAGACACCTGGAGCGAGTCTCTCTATGAGTCTTGTTTTTCTTTCTTTTCTTCACTCCTGATTTGCCTAACAGCTTCAGGGTAAGAAGAGATTTCTAGAGCGGGCTTTTGTGTGCGCTTCATAAACAGTGTCTTTCATCGCCTCTGTTATCTCTGAGGTAAACCGTTTGCGTGGTCTGCCTTTTGCTTTGTATCCACTGTATTGGAGTAACATAGCTCTATGGGGCCCACTGTCTGTTGGCAATCTGCTTATGTGGCCGAACCATTTAATTTGTTGTTTCTTGATGAAGTTTAGTACTGATGCTGTACCCACTTTTTTCCTGCTCTAGTAATACCATTTTATATTATATTACAGTGCTTATAATGACGGAAAATAAGTTACAAAACCATTACGATGCAATATTTGCTGACATATATATATATATATGCATGTTATCAGTGGCGGCTCGTAGTAATTTTTCTTGGTGGGGCCAGACACAAATTTTCCTGAAAAATCTTGGAGTATTTACTATTATTTGTCTATTCCGAGAAGTTTCCCCTTTCGATTATTTTCGGGCCAGTCCCCACTGGCCCTTAATGACGAACCGCCACTGCATGTTATATATACAAATAACCTGTCCTGACATCTCTACACTACTGCTCATCTCCAGGTCATGCTTCATGTTGTGGTTCTTACTGTGGTATAACCTGACCTGATTCTCCTTGTTGTAAATTCGACGCGTTTGGATAGACGATACAAACAAATGCTCTTTCTTTTAGAGCTTAACTGGTCGTTTAACCATAAATATTCGTCTCCTGACTAGGCGGTGAAGCGTTAGAAACTAACGATATATAACCCTTGTGTGTCTCATATATCATTGTAGTATTGATTGATCGATTGATTTTTTAGACCATCAACATTGTGCTTTGGTAAAAATGTCGGCTCTGATCTCTTTTTTTTACTCTAGAAAATATCAACGGCAGTGCACACACTCCGTAGCACTGACACTAGTCTCCAATATAATTTTGAAAATAGTGAAAGTGTTTGTAGGAATATAAAAAAGTTATGAATGTTGCTAGGGTATCGGCTTTGCGGTCTTTCTTTTATTTCGAATTTCAACAGCTATTTAAGGTTCTTATTACGTTCTGAACTTGAACATGCGACCTACGTTTTATCAGTCCGTCACCGATATAACTACAAACTCAATCTCACTTACATTCAGAACAGCAATTGCTGGGAAAATATCTCTATCGCACCACTCTTGAAACGAACAAAATGGCCCGCCTGCCCAGAATGTTCGTAGCGCGTTGGAAGACTGGTGACAAGCCCCCTGTGTGTGAGATTCAATTTCGCGGGCTGGCAGAAAAGCTACAAGTTCTCCAGATTTACGGTGTTCGTGGCACTGAACCACAGGGTTACGATCTCCATGGCACCGAGCTGAAAGCTCAAGAACATCTAGATCGCAAAAAAATATAAATAAAATAAAGCGAACCAAGTACCCTTGGAGCTGATGTGAGCACCTTACATCTACGCTACATAGACCTTTTTTGTGCCTTTTTACCCCGGTTTGGGCATATGCCTTCAACCAACTCATAGCAAGTTATTCTATACCATATTTAGCTATCTCTTGCAACTCTTCCGTATATTGTCAATCTCCGTCTTCGTGGTTGCCACATTTATTATATTTTATTGTATTTCACCTCTTTTATGGTTGGTTGGATTTTTGTAGTTACATTTTTTAAATGGATTGGAGAGACAGAACCAGGTTGGTACCGTCCCACCTTAGCCGTTTTTTACGGCACGCTTTGTATTTGGCAGAGTTACTACTCTTTACTTCCCCTTGTAAACCCCGACTTCACAGGGCGTGAAACTTCACTGTGTATATTTCATTTGTTGGACTTCTCATTATCAATGACCTTCTCGTGAACTTTGGGTTGTCTTGGAGACCTAGTTGACTGTCTTGCCGTTCTATACTTGTCAGGATATTGCATACTCGCATATTTTTTTTCCGATCCAGAAGCACTTGAGCTTTCAGCTTTTCGGTTCGGTGCCATGAACATCGTAACCCTTCGGTTCGGTACCACGAACACCGTCAATCTGGAAAACCTGTGACTTTTCTGCCAGCCCGCGAAATTGAACCCGCACTCACAGAGGGCTTGTCGCCCGCAGTCCAACGCGCTACGAACACGCTGGGCACGCAGACAACTCGCGTTCTTCAAATATGACATTAACCAAGAAGTGAGATTTTCATTCGTTCTTGTAGAGCATAGATTCCCAAACTTTTTCGGCCCACCGCCCACTTTGCAGAAAATAAACTTTGTAACGCCCCCCCCCCCCCTCCTCCACATTATAACAATTTGCCAACGCCCCCTCCCCCATATATACCTGCTCTATTTTCTCTTTGACATACACAATTGATATATATTTTTGTAATACATGGTCAATTTTCCAATGATTATATGCATGAAATAGAAAATTGATGAAAAAATGGATCGTGTAAGTCGGGCATAAGATGAAATACAATACATAATTCAAATTTTAAATTATTATTCAATCGCAAAATCACGAAAATAATTTATTTTAAATATTTATTATTCATTTCTTCTTTAAGGAGCCACCGAGCCCTAAACGCCTGAACACACCCCAAATTCTTCTGAACCGCTATCGCCCCCTAGAACGTCTCACCGTCCACTGGGGCGTACCGCCCACTTTAGGAAACGCTGTTGTAGAATGATGAATTCTGCTGAATAGTTATGACTGCTTCAGTAGAGCTATGATTTCTGCTGAATAGTTATGACTGCTTCAGTAGAGCTATGAATTCTGCTGAATAGTTATGACTGCTTCTGCTTCAGTAGAGCTATGATTTCTGCTGAATAGTTATGACTGCTCCAGCAGAGCTATGAATGCTCCTGAATAGTTATGACTGCTCCAGCACAGCTATGAATTCTCCTGAATAGCTATGACTGCTCCAGTAGAGCTATGAATTCTGCTGAATAGTTAAGACTGCTCCAGCAGAACTATGAATTCTCCTGCAGAGCTATGACCTCCAGATATACATATGGCCTTTTTCATCATTACATACGGTCTATTGGCAAGTATGTTACTGTGACAACATATGTTAGCGCTTATCTCTCGTAGCTATGTTGTTGTTTGTTAGTTTGCTTTTTAATCCCCAGGAATTATAGGATTATAGGATTATTTCGCTCTTTTTCCTGTCAATTCATCCCAGTCTCTTTTCAAAAGATTCAACAGCATGAATGAAATGTTCTCTCTATGTATACCTGGTCTATGCATAGCGTGATCTATGTAGATCTATGTATACCTGGTCTATGCATAGCGTGATCTATGTAGATCTATGTATACCTGGTCTATGCATAGCGTGATCTATGTATATCTATGTATATCCTGGTCAGCATAGGTGATCTGCATGAGATCTATTGTATCCAGGTCTATGCATGCGTGATCTATGGAATCTATGTATACCTGGTCTATGCATAGCGTGATCTATGTAGATCTATGTATACCTGGTCTATGCATAGCGTGATCTATGTAGATCTATGTATACCTGGTCTATGCATAGCGTGATCTATGTAGATCTATGTATATCTAGCCTGGGCAGCTGAAATGAGGAATGTGCCTCGTCCATTTGCACCCCCACTCTCTACCCTCCTGTTTCATCCAAAGGAATGACAAAAGTTATGTTTCATTGCTAAGAACAATAATTGAAACACCTGCCTTTCTTATTAATATAAGCATTCTGTTTTTGTAACATTCAGACTGACTAAAAGCAAAAGCGTAACTCTCTCTCTCTCTCTTTTTTTTTTTATATATATATATATATATATATATATATATATATATGCCTTTTTCGTCTTTACAGACGGTCAATTGAATATGTGTGTGTGTGTACGTACACACATATATATATAACCGTAAGGAGATTGTGTGTATGTCTATTGACTTTAATTGAAAATATCTTTGCTGAAATCGGATGCATGTATCCTAAACGTGTTGAAGTATATGCATTTAGGGGTCTACTAAACAAATGTGCAACGTATACACGTTCTTGGCAAAGATCAAACATATCACAAAGAGTGATTAAAATTGGTCGTAAAGAAGAAGAAGATTGAAGATATCTGGACACAATATGACACGAAATTTGGCAAGAGGGCAGCTTTCATAGATGGGAAGATATAATAATTATAAAACCGGACTATTAGTTCGTCTCTATGTCTAAATTCCAACTTAACGAAATGGTCATGAAAAGTTAAAAACCGAAAAGGTGTACCCATGTTTTAACTTGCCGGTCACACGTTAAAGCGATGAGGACGACTATTATTATAACGTATTTTACCACATCTGCTTAGAGGTGCGTGTGGCTGAATTGATAAGAGCGCAGTCTCTCATACGGTAGATCCGCATTCGATTCATGTTAGGGCCAAGTAATTTTGAAAAAAAACCATCTGGTCACTATTCGATAAGTTTATAATCTGAATAAATTCATTTTACCAATTTTATTTTAGCTGATTTTAAGGGGACGAGCTATGTTTCTTTAATATGCTCAGTCTCGAACTATTTGGCACTTTAAAAATTTTGTAAATTACACAATTTCGTAGATCTATTGAAACTAATGAAGTTAGAGATATGAGGTTGGAGAATGATAAGAAAAGAACAATGAAGGCCAGAAATATGAGAACAGAGGGTTAAAAATTAGTTATTAGGCTTGACTACAAGCGTCGGAGGAGTTTAAAGGCGATTGATGAGAAAACTAAAGAGGAACCTTTTGGAAGATCAGCAGAAAAAAGTATACCAAATGTAACTTTAAAAGTGTTCAACATTACAACTAGACTTAAACTAAATTCCCATGTGAAGAACGAGTACAACTACTAGTTACTCTTATATTTACTGCAAAAATGAAGCCGTTTATAGCTAAGGACAACTTACATTAACCATCTGTCATAGCTGAAGGAGCAGGTGATTGTGAGATTTAAAAACACCAGACAATTTCATGTTTTTAAAAAAAAATCAGTGGTTATCGTATGTAAAAAAAAACAAAAAAAAACACTATTTTTTCCAGCTGTTTTACATTAGAACATCATCGTGCAATAAATGGAATTGAAATCTTATACTAAAGTGAAGGCAGGCGACTGTACCGAATTCATATTAAATCTCTACACGAGGTGTATGATTCTATGTATTTCGTAGTTAGTATTGTAGTATTTCGTAGTCATCTTGATGGGGTGTGATGGAGTTCGTTCTTTAATGATCACTAGAAATATGTTCAATGATCATTTGAACTAGAATAGAATAGCTTAGAATAGAATAGAATAGCTCAAACGAAAGCAGCTTTTATGGAAATGAAGAATACACTATGCGTGAACTCACTACCAATGACATTGCGTAAACGAGTAGTCCAGTGCTATATTGAACCAATACTTATGTCTGGCAGCAAATCATGGACAATGAACAAACAATCAATAAGATCATTGAAAGCCAAAGAGATGTGGTTTTACAGAAAATGCTGAAAATTCCATGGACAGCGAAGAAAACAAATGAGGTTTTAAATCCGGCCTGCACACAAAGAAACCTTATCAAAAGATTTCGAATCAGACAAACAATGCTCTTCGGGCATAAAATGCGAAGAGAAGGTTTAGAACATTTGGTGACTACAGGTAAAATTCAGGGAAGGAGAGATCATGGAAGACAGAGGAGAAGATGTTGGATGGCCTGACATCACGGTTCGACAAAAGATCGAGTCAGAACTGATTACATGTACAAAGCAGAGAGAGTTGTGGAGGGACAGGCTCGAATACGCCGGCAGGCATGGCACTTGATTGAGAACTATGTTGGACGAAGATTTTGTCAGTGGTAGGTAGGTTAAGCCACAGCCACCTCTAATATTGGGCCGCATAACTGACAGAGAAAACTATGACATAGTTTGAGTTGGGGGCTGGATTCTCTATATGTTTGACAAAACACTGCAAGCTTTTTTGCATTGTTACTCAATTCTATGAGGTTATGGTTATTCATTGATGAAAAATATTCATAATACTGATATTCCCTATTATCTCCTGTGTTACGTACGTGATTTGAGCACTTCATCTCACACACACACAACCTGTTGAGTGGTTAAGCCTGCCTCGGTTGAAGTGCCTTTGCCTTGCGAGTTGAAGGTCAAGCCTGTAGAGTTGAAGGTCAACTTGCCTGTTGAGTGTGCTCGACCGGCCTCTCTGTTCACGAGTGCAGTTTTTCCAGAGATCCTTAGGATTGTTACTGGAGCTACGGAGTTCGTGCTTTGTGCAATACTCTCGGCAGGTGGCGTGCCATTTCTGCGGAGAGGGACCGAGCCATATGGGGTAAAACCCGGTGCAATGAAGTCAATCCTTCGGCTTTAAAACCCTTAAACAACCTGTGCTTTTTCTCTCTCCGTGTTACGTACGTGACTCGAGCACTTCATCTCACACAGAACCACCTGTGCTGTTTCTCTCTCTGTGTTACGTATGTGACTCAAGCTGCAATATTTCCTAATAAAAACGCATCAACACACAGAAACAAAACCGAAATAATTAACACATTAAACCAGAGGCGGCTCGTCATTTCAGTGGGACCGGGCCCCCGCAAAAATAATGTTCAACGTGTATTTATTATTTTATAAATAAAAAATAACAACCCAAATCAATGATTTTTCCAAAATTAAGTGTCTGGCCCCACCAGCAAAAATGGTCACGAGCCGCCACTGCATATAACCAAAATCAAACTATGGGAAACAGGTGTAACATGCATTAATGTAAATAAGGTTGTGTTACCAATAAAGTATGTGACCTATGTTGAGTTATACGGGATACGATAATAGTTAATGTAGTCTTTGCATGGCGGCGTCTGTGGCTTCGAATCACACTGCGGACAATTTGGTTGCAAATTGTTTCGCGTGAATTTTTACAAAGGGACGATGGCACCACTCGTTTAGAAAGCAGTGGCAAACCACTGAACGTAATAATGCCTAGAAAACTCACAAACAGCGTTAAAAGCTGTGGTTGATTCGCAAAGTCCTGTAAAGGATATGCAATAAAAAAATTTTTTTTAGTCTTTGCATAGTGTCACTCTCACATTCAACAAATCTTGTTTCTAGTTTTAGTTATATAAATAGAGTTCGATACCAGGAGTCTCTGTGATGTAGAGGTTCATCTTCTTCTTCTTCTTTGCGTTCAGTTTCGTATGCTCATCTAAACCATGAGGTGGGTTGCCTCTAGCTCTATGAAGCTGCATGTCAGTTGGAGTTCTTCGATAGTTTCCCATAGTTTGCTCTGTAAGCTTTGTTCATGAAAGGGTTTTAAAGCGGAAGGATTGACTTCATTGCACAGGGTTTTACCCCATACGGCTCGGTCCCCCTCCGCAGAAATGGCACGCCACCTGCCGAGAGTATTGCACAAAGCACGAACTCCGTAGCTCCAGCAACAATCCTAGGCGTCTCTGGAAAAACTGCACTCGTGAACAGAATGGCGCGGTCCGGACTCGAACCCACGACCTTCGTCTCGCAAGGCAAAGGGCTTAACCACTTAACCACAGAGCCCCCAAGCTTTGTTCATGAGGCCATGCTTCGTTTCGTTGGTGTATGTATAATGGACATGACTGCAGGATATGCTCTGGAGTCTGTTTTTCTGTCTGAAATGCACACTTTGCAGTTTGAGCAGACTTTATTCTGTACATACGATGGTTGAGTATACAGTGAGCTGTTTCTTATGGGGAAAGATTGTTGTAAACTGTTTACTGTTCGGTCTGTGTAAAAGTTACGTGCTCGCCTCTTGTTCCAAATGTACTCTGTTCGCTCCCTTGTGTAGCGATCAAGATATTTTTTCAGAGATCCCTCGTCTCTGTGTAGGTAAGATCGAGTTCCTAGTCCTATCGGAGATGGATGATAGAACGTAGGTCCCGTGTTTGAATTGAGCACTTAAAAAAGCATTTGGCAGTTCAAAATCGAGAAGAAGAAAGCGGAACTTCAAGCCGGTACCATGGCAACATTCATTAGAAACAAAAAAATTCCAAAAAATTCATCATCTTCTAAATTAAGTCGGGGACCACTGACATTCCTAAGAAGTTCCCGCACTGCTGTTGAGATCTTTCTGTTTATAAAAAGAGATCGGAGCACACTTGGTTACTCATCAAAGTGCAATGATGATGAGATCATTCTGTTTTAAAAAGATCGGGGACACTGACATTACTCATCAAAGTGCAATGATGTGAGATCATTTCTGTTTATAAAAAGAGATCGGAGCACACTTGGTTACTCATCAAAGTGCAATGATGATGGTCCTATCAATTAATCAATCAAATTATATGAGATACGAACAGAATGTATGCAATCTTCGCATATTGTCGCTTAAACGTTCAACAAATATTGTTTCTGGTTTCGCCTGTGTGTTGCCGGGGCCCACGGGGGGAGCAGAGGATAGTACCACTGTGACCCACAAGGCATGTCGTAAGAGAAGACTAAGGTAGGGACCTAGGGAAGCTACCTAGTAAATAAAAAGCGTCACAGAAATCGGATGTGCTGGCCTACTTTAGCAATACTGCAGTAAAATCGCTCTTAGGTTCAGATCACATACAAATCACAAAGGGTGGTTAGCAAGTGGTCGATATGGAGCGTTAGAAGAAGAAACATGAGACTACTATTCATAACTCATTACACATTTTTTAAATATCTTTTCCAACCGCATGCCAGATCGTGTAATGCTCCTGGTGTACTCGGCGTTGTTATGTATGTAGGCTACATATGTGTATGTTGACACACATAAACTTACTTTCTTGATTACAGGTCTGCAGGTAACAGGCGTACACAAAACCGAAATTCTACTCGACAATTTGGCTGTGAATGCATTATCTCTAACACTGTTACAGCATTAGGAAATAAGAACACATGGCTGTAATTTTGTTTATCTCAATTCCTACAGACTTACAGTTGTAAATGCTTGGTATTTAAATCTATAATAGCTAATCTTCATCTTCTTCTTCTTCAATATTCTAGCGGCGCTTGTGGTCTTGCTCTTCGCCCGAGTAGTTCAGAGTAATTTTACTCAATTCTATCAGTCCATAGTCGCCTGAGTAGTTCAGAGTAATTTTACTCAATTCTATCAGTCCATGGTCGCCCGAGTAGTTCAGAGTAATTTTACTCAATTCTATCAGTCCATGGTCAGCCTTGAGTAGTTCAGAGTAATTTTCTCAATTCTAGAGTCCATGTCGCCTGAGTAGTTCAGTAATTTTACTCAATTATATCAGTCCATGGTCGCCCGAGTAGTTCAGAGGGAAAAACGAAAATTCCTGCGTAATGGGGCTGGTTTTTGGAATGTGTTTGATAGAACACTAAGTGTTCTTGTAATTTTACTAAATTCTATGAGTCCATGGTCTCCCGAGTGGTTACCGGGACCCAAATTTGGGGTGTAAAGAGTAGAACACCTGTTACCTGCCACGCATGTCTTAAGAGGTGGCTATGGGATTTGGATGAAATCGGATGCATGTGTCCTAAACGTGTAGAAGTCTGAGTTTAGGGGCCTACCAAACCAATGTATACACGTTCTTGGCAAAGATCAAACATATCAGAAAGAGTAATTAAAATTGGTCGTAAAGAACGAACACAAAGAAGAAAAGTCCATGGTTATTTAGCAGTAAAATATTCATAATACTGATATTCCTTATTGTTAAACGTAACTTGTAACATAATATAACTTTGATTTAGCATGTTGTGATGATTTTAAAATTAATTCCTCTTTACACAACAATACTGGAATGCGAAGTCACGTGACAATTATGGTCTTATTTTCTGGAATGTTTACCTGAACCCGTCGGCCTTATGTTATCGGAGACCACGGTTTGGCTATGTACGGAAACCTAATCTGATGAGGTAAGATCAGATTAGAAGAAAACCGTGAAGAGATTGCAGTAATTCTGAGTAAATAGGTAAAATATAGTAGTGTTATTTTTTAGATCCAAGTTTTCATCCAGCGACTCCCAAACCAAGTAATCACTGAAACAAACTTGTTTCTATTGTATATAAATAATAATAATTCCTCTCGTACTGTTATACGTTACATAGGGCCTGCAAGTAATTTCTCCATACTGCTCTATCCTGGGGAACTCGCTCAATCTCATCCATGGAGCTGAGAGCGATCTTTCTTGCCTCTCTCAGCAAAGTTCGTTTCAAGGTCTCCTTAGGTCGACCTATCTTTCTTGAACCCTTTGCATTTCACTTCAATGCCTGCTTTGATATTCGTTGATCATTTCTCCTCAAGGTGTGCCCAACATATCTCCATCTTCTCTTTCTTATAACAGTTGTCACTAGTGATTGACGAGACATGTCTCTGATTTCATTCTCCTGAATTCGTTCCATTTTATATTCATTATTTTTCGCAGACATCTATTTTCAAATGCATTCAACTTGCCTTCTATATCTTTAGTCATTTTCCAACTGTCACTCGCATATGTTAGGATTGATCATCATCATCATGGTGCGTATCCTTTATAGGACGTTGCTCTCTTTGCAGCACATCTGAAATTCACTCTGTCTCTTGCCAGTTCACCCACTTCGTCGATGGTCATGTTCATGGTTTCTTTAATATCTTGTAGCCATCTTCTTCTTGGTCTGCCTCTGCGTCCTGGGACCCTGCCATCTAGTATTGTTCTTTCAAGGCCATCGAGACGCTTGATACAACACTTGAATTTGAAATTCATAATTTTGTTTTAATACTATATAAAACTTCTATTGTATATTTCATTATGATAAACGCATCATCTGACAATATCGGACTCTGTTCATTGTCTATGTTTATGTTCATTGTCTATGTTTGTGTTCATTGTCTATGTTTGTGTTCATTGTCTATGTTTGTGTTCATTGTCTATGTTTGTGTTCATTGTCTATGTTTGTGTTCATTGTCTATGTTTAATACTAACACTAGAAATTTCTTCTTCTTCGAACGGTCCATATCTTATCTTAACCATTTACGTGAAGCGTCGTGGGAGAGTTAGTTTTCTATTTTCTGTCAGGCGTGTTGCGCTTGACGTTGTCAGTCCATGCTTTCGCATGGACTCTGAGATGTTATCTATCCATCGTGTTCTTAGCCTGCCTCGTGCTCTGCGCCCTGAGTGTCGATTATTATAGGCACGTGATGGTAGTAAATGTGGTTCCATTCTCATTAGATGGCCGAACCACTTGATTCTTTGCTTCTCGATGTACGGTATGTATGGTATAGTACCAACGATGCTTCTGATATTCTCGTTTCTCACTCTATCTCGCATTGTAACGTTGACAGCTTTTCGTAGACATCTCATTCCACATGTTGTAATACATTACCTTATGGTCCATATCGACCACTTGTTAACCACTGTTTAGTAAGACAAGCTGTATGCAGCGTCGGATTAGCCTAGTAGCAGAAGTAGTAAATGCTATGGGCCCCGTGCTTCTAGGGGCCCCGCGCCTATGTGACAGATGAAAATGGAAAAATAACCAGATGTTATATCAAAAACACGCACGCTGTCTGAATTTTTAAATGTCGTATGTGATGGTGATGAATCCAACGAAATCGAAGCAGAAAATACAGAAGACGTGTCCCACTGTGTAGTAGATGAAAGCAGTGCCTTAGAAGAATCATCATTACCAATACTACCATTAAGATCAGCAACTCTTCACGATTTAGCCACATTTTTCACACGACAAACTGAAATCGAATGTACAGCAAGTCCTTCCAATTTAGCCATTTCATCTTCAAGCCAAAGAGAGGCAGAAAGCACAGCACATGCTTCTAATGTAGCAACATCATCTACAAGCCAAAAACACAACGAAAGTAAAATGTACTCCAACGATATTGGTGAATGGCCAAACAACTTCAAACAATCCACGATTTTGACGAAAGTCGTTTTTCACATACACACATACACCAACAAACAAAACTCACGTGAGAGATTGGTTGTGTTATACTTAAACTAAAGGACAGCTGTTCTGTTTTGTTTGCAAAGTTATTGATTTAGGCTGTACCATAGAGTGACTGGTGTATTTGGAATACTCAGGCAGTTAAAATCTATTACAGAGGAAGAGATCTTGAAAAGAACTCCAAATATTGTCAGCTCTTACCAAGAGGATTTGGAAGAAAGCCTAGGTGACTAACTTATGCAGTTCATTGAACTTCTTAAAACTAATGTATATGGCCTTTTTCATCTTTACAGACGGTCAATTGGCAAGTGTTTTACTATGACAACTTCTGAGTTTTCGCTTTTCTCTTGTCGTTCAGCTCGTACATAAGTCTCTTCTCAAAAGACTCTGCGCCCTTTCGTAATTTGGCTTTCCACACAACTCTGTCATCAGCTAGTCCCTCCCATGTGCTGGGACCTATAGAAAAGTTTTTCATTGAGGCTTTGCAGACATCTTTATATCTGAGCAGTGGTCTGCCCTGGTGCCTCTTCCTCTCCAAAAGTTCACAGAACAACATTTGTTTTGGTATGCGGCAAGTTTCCATTCTTCTCACATGTCCCAACCATCTTAGTCGTCTACTGCTGTAAAACTAATGTAGCTGCTGCTATTAGCAACGAAAAGCATGAGGCTCTTGAACTGCAATTTAATAAACTTGTAATGGAAAACTCATTAGAGTCGTGTTTCCCAAATGTAGAAATAGTCTTACGAATTTACTTGTCTTTAATGATTACTAACTGCAGCGAAGAACGTTCTTTTTCGACATTAAAGCGTATAAAAGTGAGTTAAGAAACATGATGGGACAAGATTGTCTAAATAACCTCACCTTAATGAACATTGAATGTAATTTACTTAGAGAAATTGATTTGTCTAGTGCTATCTCTAAATTTACTCACATTAAATCGAGACAAGTTTGTTTGTAAAAGTTGTGTTTTATTTTATTATCATACAAAACCTAGGGCCCTGCGCTAAAATTTGCTACGGGCCCCGCGCTAGCCTAATCCGGCACTGGCTGTATGAAAGGTGGAGAGTTTGGACATATCTTGTTCTGTCATTCTCCAGCATTCCGATCCGTATAGCAAAAGCACGCAGCTGCGGTATATATTAGTCTTGGTTGTAATGCTGTATTGGGTTAGATTACATGACTTACAAAAGGCCACATATCTGAACTCGATATCAACAAGTAGAAACATAGTCGAACATTATTCAGAGCTCCGTCTCAGTTTCTTCTTAGCTTCACTGATCTGATGGAGGAAAACAAAACTTGGACAACGAAATAAAACATGGAGAGGAACTGTGGAAGGAGAATTGAAAGAATGTGGCCTGAAATGGGAAATAATTGGTAAAAATAGGGAAGAACAGCAACATTGGGAATCTCTTCTGGAAGCCTTATGTGTCAAAACGAACATAAAGAGGATATACATATACAGTGGCGGCTCGTCATTAAGGGCCACAGGGCCGGCTCCACCAAAATAATGTGTAACGTATTTATTATTTTATAAACTAAAACATAACAACCCCAAACCATGATTTTTCCGAAAATGTGTGTCTGGCCCCACCAACAAAAATAATCACGAGCCTCCACTGTATATATATATATATATATATATATATATATATATTGTAGTATAGTATTGATGTTACACATATCATTAACGAGTTGGGGGAGGGAGTTGTTAATGATCTATCAGCGTTGACGTTAATTTGTAATTTTTTTTTTTTTTTACTTTGTAAGTTCAAAATTATGTTCACATTACGCGTCACGGTAGCCTGGAGAGAACAATATTAGAAGACAGGGTCCCAGGACGCAGAGGCAGACCACGAAGAAGATGGCTACAAGATATTAAAGAAACCATGAATATGACCATTGACGAAGTGGGTGAACTGACAAGAGACAAAGTGAATTTCAGATGTGCTGCAAAGACAGCAACGCCCTATAATGGATGCGCATCTTGATGATGATGCTCAAAATAGACAATTGTGTAATATATTTGGTGTTTTAATTACAATAAGATAACTTACTAATATATTGCATTCTCTTAATATGTATTCCGAATTTTCATAGTTAAACTATTGTGTGAAACTGTGCATAATAATATTCCAGCATACACTTTACATTCTTTACATACGGGCTACGTTTCATCAAATTCGGTATTGCTGTAACTGTGCTCAAGATAAAGCATATATTGGCCACTACTTTTTCAATAATTTAACGGTATAAAAAGCAATGTATGATTAGTTGCTATTTAAGTCGAAAATATACAACGGGCTGATTTGAAAGCGAAAAAAAAAATGTTTAAATGGATGGTCGGTGCGTTTCAAAATGTATGTCTTGCAAAGTGGGCGGTGGACCGAAATTTGAACCTATGATCTAGATTGACCAGGTATCGATTGTATCTGGATCTGGGCGAACTAGGAACATATTTTTGTTTGTTTTGGCATGTTTGATGATATAAGATTAAACTACAATCAAGGAAGTTAAGAATACGAGTCCATATAAAGCCGTCATAACAGAAGCCCACGTGAAAAAAGTCCACAAGAAAAAAAACACACATAAAATAAGTATACACGGAAGAAGTGGACATTTAAGAAGTGGACATTTAAGAAGTGGACATTGAAGAAGTGGACATTTAAGAAGTGGACATTGAAGAAGTGGACATTTAAGAAGTGGACATTTAAGAAGTGGACATTTAAGAAGTGGACATTTAAGAAGTGGACACAGAATGGATGGACATGGAAGAAGTGAAAACGTAACAGATGGACATGGATGAAGTGAAAACGTAACAGATGGACATGGAAGAAGTAGACACGGAACAGATGGACATGGATGAAGTGAAAACGTAACAGATGGACATGAAAGAAGTGAAAACGTAACAGATGGACATGGAAGAAGTAGACACGGAACAGATGGACATGGAAGAAGTGAAAACGTAACAGATAGACATGGAAGAAGTGAAAACGTAACAGATGGATGGAAGTGAAACGTAACAATGGACATGAAGAAGAAACGGGAACAGATGGACATGAAAGAAGTGAAAACGTAACAGATGGACATGAAAGAAAAAACTACGAACATGGAAGAAGTAACACGGACAGATGGACATGGAAGAAGTGAAAAGAAGATGGACATAAGAAGTGAACAGTAAGGAATGAAAGAATGAGATGGACATGGATGAACGGAAAATGGAATGAAGTGAAAACGAACAGATGGACATGAGAAGTGAAAACGGTAGACATTGAAGAAATGAACGTGAAGAAGTTCCACATAAAAACTAAACAATAAAAACTAAACATATAAAACTAAACATATAAAACTAAACATATAAAAACTAAACATATAAAACTAAACATATAACAACTAAATATAAAGAGTAAACCTTGACCAAAAATCAGGAGGAGGGACCCTAAGGCAGTTGATGGTTAAGTGTTATTCCTTGCCATCTTCTGGCATCTCCTGCAAACCCTGCTGGATTCCAAACGTATAGACTTGTCTTTCCTTTGGATGAAACAGTAGGGTAGAGAGGGGTTGGTGCAAAATGGGCAAGGCACATTCTCCATATCAGCTGCCCAGGCTAGGCATAAAGAGAGACGAGACTTCAGCTTTGCTTTCGGCTCGGGCGCAAAACGAAAAGCAACAATTTAATTGACCGTTTAATAAAGACGAAAAAAAGTCATATATATATAAATATATAAAAACTAAACATATAAAAACTGAACATATACAAACTAAACATATAAAAACTACACATATAAAAATTAAACATGTAAGATAACACACATTAAAAGTGCCCATACAGAAGTGAGCGTATCAGATATATATTTACCCATATGAGATTTAGTTAACAGCTGACACAGTGTGCTGTGTTGATATTAAAATTATGCATTCGTATTAATGTGTTTCCGTGAGGTTAGAACACCATTATCTCTCATAAATGATTCAGGTTCAAACCCCCAAGTAAGGTCTGGTATTTTTTGTCTTTGTGATTGCAACGAAAAACTCAACCTGCACAACTACTTGTTGACAGGCCGGAAAGGCGACCTTTAGCCCACAGCTTAGAATAGCCACATAATGGACTCGTTAACCGGGATTAAGCTTGATGATAGTTGTATCGTTTGGAAATTGTTTTTAGAGTCGAAGGATTGTCTTCATTGCACCAGATTTTACCCCATTTGGCTCGGTCCATCTCCACAGAAATGGTACGCCACCTGCCGAGAGTATTGCACAAAGCACGGACTCCGTAGCTCCATCAACAATCCTAGGGGTCTCTGGAAAAAAACTGCACTCGTGAAGAGAACGGCGTAGTCCGGATTCGAACCCACGACCTTCGACTCGCATAATCCTTGTAAGTGTTGATAAGTGGGAATATATATTACATTTCATACTATATACACTAATAAATTAGATGCTCATAATAGAAACTATTCTGAAGGACCTAATGACGAAGCATTCACTTTATTGCACCGGGTTTTCCTGCTATGTCGTGGGTCTTTCCGCGCAGAAATGATACGTCAGCTACCGAGAGTATTGCACAACTCACGAACTCTGCAGCTTCAGCATCAATCTTAAGAAAAATATTTATCGCTGAACAGAAACGCGGGGTCTAGATTCGAACCTACGACATTTTGAACGCAAAGCACATAGCTTAACCACTTAGCCAAGAGACCAGTGCATAGTACTATAGTCCGTTCAACAACTCGTGACCACAGTACAATGCGAATTGTAGCAAAACCATCAATTCTACAGTAGCGAAACTTTGCACCCAACCTTAGAATTATGCCGACGCAAATGTCTGATGGAAGAAATTGCTATAGGAAACCTGGATTTTGTAATATAACGGTTTCCTTGATGTTGGCGGCATATTTGGCGAGTCTGATACAGAATTTTAGTTTACAGGAAATGCACCAATATGACATTTGATGACAAGTCTCATGCAAAGACGTATCATCCCAGCTTATACATGAAGGCCAATGTTGATATTTGCAATACTGTCATGAAATAAACAGGAAATGTAGACATAGTTGTATTATTGTTTTTAAATAACCTACATTACAGTTAAAGTTAGCTTCCATGTCATAATGCCATCCCCTTTCACGTCCAGGATTGGGGCTGGCAAAGGCAGCTACTTTGAGACGTTCTTTTCACCACGATCATCAAGAAGTCGAATTCGTGCACGGAAAATGCAAGAATTGTTTAAAAAATCATGTATTTCATCCTGAATGTTGCTATTTTGTCATCAATGTATTAAATTGCTGTAAACATGAGTTTTCTTCAACCATGCCAACAACGGCGTTAAATATATAACACAAAGAAGGCAACTTCTAGATGGTATGATTGTTTGAATGGCAAAACATATTTAAGTTTTCAAGTTATTTAATCAAATGGGTGCAAAGATACAAATTTTTATCATTGTGCAATGACAAGTTGAACGGACTATAGTAACTACAATTCTCTAAGTATCAAAAAGCGCACACTTGAAGATAATCAAAGAATCTTCTTCTTCTTTTTCGAATGCTCCATATCGACCACTTGTTAACCACTTATTGTGATTTGTATGTGATCTGAGCCTAAGAACGATTGCACGTTGTGCCAGTTATGCGCCTACAAGTAGCCGAGCACATCCGATTTCTGCGATGCTTTTTATTTACTAGAGTATCTTCCTGGTCCACTACCTCAGTCGCTTAAGACATGCTTTGTAGGTAGTTGTTACTATTCTTTGCTCCCCCATTGATCCCGGCGTCACGTGGACGATATTCAAACAAGATTACAGAAAGATAGAAGAAGGAGAATCAAGTGCCGTCTCCACATCGAAGGTTGGCTGCAATGAATCTCCAGCATCCTCTGTCTTTCGCCTTGGTGTTGCACACTGCCAGACTGTAACCTGTCCATTTCTTAAAGTTTCCTCCCACTTATCTCTCGGTCTTCCTCTTGCTCTTCCCCTCAACTTTCCCCTCTAGTAAATGTTTTATCATGGTGTCATGTCTTTTATGTGCCCAAAATACTTTACTTGTCTGAATTTTATTTCTCTTAATAATTGTTTCTTCATGCCTAGTTTTCCTAAAACTTGTTTATTTGTCTGTTTTTCTGTCCATGAAACTCTGCCTATTCTTCTATATATCCACATCTCAAATGCATCAATTCTGTCTTCTAATTACTTGTTCATTGTACATTTTTCCGAGCAAAATATTAATATAGGATATATATATAGCATTTGATCATTCTAATTTTTAGCCTGTTTGTAATTTGTTTGGATGTCAGTAACTTTCTCATACTATTGAAATTATCCTTGGCCATTCCTATTCTCTTTCTAATTTCTGTTATACATCTGCCATCATCTGTACTTTCACAAACATGTCAATAGTTATTAGTTGGCATTAGTTAGTCCGTGGTCTCTGGCAAGAGAAGGCCGTCTAGCTCAGACCGGGAAACCAAATTTCTTGTGTAATGGGGGCTGGTTTGTAAAAGTGTTTGATAGAGCAATATGCGATTTTTCTGCAATTTTACACAAGTCCACGAGTCCATGGTTATTTATTCATGATAACTGTCAACACTACTGATATTCCTTAGTGTTAAACTTAATTTGTAACATAATATAACCTTGATTTAGCAAATTATTTGATTTTAAAATAAATTTGTCTAAATCTAACAATAATGGAATGCGAGATCACTCAACGGTTATGGTCTGGTTTCCTAGAATTTTTACTTGAGCTCATCGAACAAGTTATCAGTGGGCATGTTTAGTCCTATAAAGTCACTTCCTCAAACTTTTCCATAGATGGAATAATTATAGAAATATGTCCTTGATTCTCCCCACACACAAATCAAGACTGGTAACACGCTATTTATGCAAACCATGCGCTACATTTATCTCTCTTATGTCAATAAGAACTCATCAATGCTGAAAACAATAATATCAACATTGTTTTTAACATATATTACCAAGAAGTGCAAAATATTATTTTTATATTAATAAAAATATTATCATAACATTCTATGAACTTAATTAAGAGAGCTGGAAAGGATAGGATATTAAAAGGATAGGTAAAACATGGTGAGAATTGGGAAGGGGGGCAAGAGAGAGGAAGAACTAGAAGAGGTTTGTTGAAGACCTGTGCTCCGTTGGGAGTTGAAAGGTGAAAGAATAAGAAAAAATTATAAACTTGCACAATAATTTCTTTTGAATTATTAAAATATTTTTATAAAATACTGTCATTACAGTACTTTTCCACCATTTTTATACGAGTACGATGGGGATTTGGATAGGGGCGTTGAATTAGGGCCGCTTGCATGAAGTTGACGCCATGGGGTGCATGACATCTGTTTATTTTCGTCTCAAACTAAATTTTTTTAATAACTTTACCGAGGGTTCGAGCACAGAATATTTCCGTCATGAAACCTAACCGTCTTTAGCTTTAACCATTCAACAACTGCTCTCCCAAGTCTCAAAACACATTTAAAAAAAAAAATGTGTTTTATGAGTTTCACTTTGGCGCGCAGCTTACGTCAGCACGCACGGAATGTGTGCTATAGTTGGCTTCTGCTATTTTATCCCATAATTTTCAGGCTCTTAAATTTATAGTTTTAGACTTGTTTTATATTTTTTTTTTGCTTTTTTGTGTCTCTTTTTCGGCCTGAGAAATTTAGTTTATCTGTTACAGTGCAATCTTATCCATCGTGTCTTGATTGTTACAAATATGTTACTTCCATGTTACAATAAAATGATTTATTTGCTCTGTAAACTATAGACTAGTCATGACAGAGATGAAGTGTTTGGCAGAGCGCTTGAGTAACAAGAATAGAAACACGTAAACAAGTACTATAGTTGATAAAACAGAAACAGTGACGATAAACAGCTGTTTATCGTCACTGTTTCTGTTTTTGTAAAACTATAGTACTTTGTTTGTACGTGTTTCACTATTTACCAAGTTTTACTGCAGTCTTCCCTATTTCGAGTAACAAGAATAGACCGGTTGAAAAATGAAGACATCGGGAACAAAAGTGGATACAACATCAGTAATGAACTTTCTCAAGAAACAACAAATTAAATGGTTCGGCCACATAAGCAGATTACCAACAGACAGTGCGCCTCAAAGAGCAATGTTGTTCCGATACAATGGATACAAAGCAAAAGGCCGGCTTTAAAAATACTTTACTTGTCTGAATTTTATTTTCTTAATAATTGTTTCTTCATGCCTAGTTTTCCTAAACTTGTTTATTTGTCTGTTTTTCTGTCCATGAAACTCTGCTATTCTTCTATATATCCACATCTCAAATGCATCGATTCTGTCTTCTAATTACTTGTTCATTGTACATTTTTCCGAGCAAAACATTAATATAGGATATATATATAGCATTTGATCATTCTCATTTTTAGCCTGTTTGTAATTTGTTTGGATGTCAGTAACTTCTCATACTATTGAAATTATCCTTGGCCATTCCTATTCTCTTTCTAATTTCTGTTATACATCTGCCATCATCTGTACTTTCACAAACATGTCAATAGTTATTAGTTGGCATTAGTTAGTCCGTGGTCTCTGGCAAGAGAAGGCCGTCTAGCTCAGACCGGGAAACCAAATTTCTTGTGTAATGGGGGCTGGTTTGTAAAAGTGTTTGATAGAGCAATATGCGGTTTTTCTGCAATTTTACACAAGTCCACGAGTCCATGGTTATTTATTCATGATAACTGTCAACACTACTGATATTCCTTAGTGTTAAACTTAATTTGTAACATAATATAACCTTGATTTAGCAAATTATTTGATTTTAAAATAAATTTGTCTAAATCTAACAATAATGGAATGCGAGATCACTCAACGGTTATGGTCTGGTTTCCTAGAACGTCTGGTGGACGTCAGAGATAACAGAGGCGACGAAAGACACTATTTATGAGGCCGCACACATGGCCTCTTTCTAGAAATCTCTTCCTATCCTGACGTTGTAAGGCACAACAGGATTGGAGAAAAGAAAAAGTAAGAATATGCTCTGTCATCGTTCTGATATAGTTATATTCTGTCAAAGTTCTTATAGACTGGTTCTTACAGACGGGACACAGATATAGTTATATTCTGTCAAAGTTCTTATAGACTGGTTCTTACAGACGGGACACAGATATAGTTATATTCTGTCAAAGTTCTTATAGACTGGTTCTTACAGACGGGACACAGATATAGTTATATTCTGTCAAAGTTCTTATAGACTGGTTCTTACAGACGGGACACAGATATAGTTATATTCTGTCAAAGTTCTTATAGACTGGTTCTTACAGACGGGACACAGATATAGTTATATTCTGTCAAAGTTCTTATAGACTGGTTCTTACAGACGGGACACAGATATAGTTATATTCTGTCAAAGTTCTTATAGACTGGTTCTTACAGACGGGACACAGATATAGTTATATTCTGTCAAAGTTCTTATAGACTGGTTCTTACAGACGTCCGGGACACAGATTCTACCTGAGTAGGAGTCTCCGCAGCACTAAGCATAGCCTAACGTTTTTTGGAGGTTTCTGGGTCTGCAAGAAAGCCTGTACTCCCTCCCTCAAATATTGAAAAAGGGTGAAAACCTATAATTCCTTGGCAGTGGCGACTGTCATTAAGGGCCAGTGGGGCTGGGACCCACCAACAATAAGGTGTAACGTGCTTTTATTATTTTATACATTAAAATATATCCTAACCGAAACCATGATTTTTCCACAAAATTATGTCTGGCCCCACCAACAAAATGATCTTGAGCCCCACTGTTCCTGGGGTTTGAAAAAACAACAACAACAGATAGAACAGGAATCTTAAGTATACAGTCGCCTTAAATCCTATGTCCTACATCATTTTGCCACCGTCTCGCCCGTGTGTTACCGGGGCCAGCAAGGAGAGAAAAGAATAGTTACACTGCGACCTACAAGGCATGTCGTAAGAGGCGACTGAGGTAGAAGGCTAGGGAAGCTACCTTAGTAAATAAAAGCGTCGAGAAATGGGATGTGCTTATCTAATTGTAGGGCATAACTGGCACAACATACAATCGCTCTTAGGCTCATATCACATACAAATCACAAAGAGTGGTTAACAAGTGGTTGATATGAGCGTTAAAAGAAAAAGAATGTTGGCACCATCCGTTGTGGCTGTCGTCGATGCTACATATGTGCTTATGTTTAGTTTAGTTTAGTCGTCGGATCACCATCATTGCACGTCGAACCACCATCATTGCACGTCGAACAAATTAGTCCATAAGTGCTCCGATCTCGCCCTCAGTATGTCCATCGAGTGTGGCGACTAACGAGACCGGTTCTTTGTTGGTTTACAATTCTTCTTGTCTGCCAGCATAGCGTTCTTGTCGAGCTACACCACACTTAACTTTGAGTTCTTGCAGTCTGGTTAGTGTTGTGGATTCACCCCTATTACGTGAATCATGTACACGCCCTCTCTCCCTTAAGGAATTTATAATATCAGCCTGGTCCATTGCTCGCCGCTTTGGACAGCAGCCATACCTGCAAGCCTATCCGCACGTTCATTCCCCTTACACCTGCATGCCCTGGCACAAAAATAAAACTAATCTTTGTCAGCTTAGACCTCCACAGCGACTCTATCCAATGCCTCCGAGCCCATCCTGTTTCAATCTTCCTGAGAATACTCATTGAGTCACTGAGAAAACATGCACGGATAAAAGTCTGTGATTCTAGTCACATCATCGCTTTGGTAACCGCCATGATTTCCATACTGGGACTGCTCTGTGTCACGGCAAAACCACCACTGTCTTACTTCACAACATCACCTCCGACCTGAGCAGTGAAAGCTCATGAGCTCCGCACATGTCGAATCACCGAATCATCCGTATAAATGATTACATCATGCTCAGATGCGTTCTCAGAAATTAATGCCTGAACCTCTGCCTCCACAACAAGTGGGTTGTGTTGCCTGCATTCTTTATCAAGTTCGATGCATACAGAAAAGGATGTAGCGATTCATGTTGGCACTGGTATCCATTCGTCACCGGGATCAATATCTTCAAGTGTACACACCTGTTCAATACAGTCCTCGGCCTGACCCATCCAAGATTTTCTCTTTAACCTATTTCCTTTTGTCTCTTTATTTCCATGTGCAAGGGATGTTGTGTGTCAGCATTGACTCGAAGGTATGCTCGTGCACGGCTCATCAGTATTCTATACTCCATAGTAGGATAGTCAAGGAGATAGCGCATCGCCCTGCACGACGTGTCTTTAGTGCAACCAAGATAATGTGCATAGCCTCGTTCTGTATTCTTTCCAGTCGTTCTATCTGACTATGACTGAGAGTCAGGATCGCCAGCGCATACTCAAGCACAGAAAGGACCAGACCCTGGTATAAAAGACAAAGATGGCGCTGTTCACAATCCGCCGCTATATGTGCTTATGTGATACAGACCAATACTGTATCTTTTAATAAAGTCACTTTTGCTATTGATGATAGTTTTACATAACAGTCCCACAACGTAATCTACGCTATCACTTGTAAACGTTGTGATAAAGCATACATAGGCGAAATTGATCAAAAGCTTAGTGACCGTCTCAGCCAACATTTACGTGAAATAAACAAACTCTCTGTGACCCCTGTAACAACTCACTTCAATCTAACTGATCATTTGGGAGATCGCAATTTCGAGGTCACAGACATCGGATCATGTTTCTCTGATGACTGAGTCAATTTTCTAGTAAATCGTTTTATATTTTTGTATGGTACTTTACGACCTCATGGACTCAACGAACTACATTCATATGCTTCTTAGTACTCTCTCTTCTCATGTTCCACAATATATGTGTATATGTTAAATGTACATACGTTATGTATCGAAAATCGTGGCATATGCTGTACATGACGTAGCCATCAACAACAGTAAACATCGATTTTTCTAGGCACCACTTCAGTAGTTGCCTTGCTTTCGAACGGTGAGGTCTACTTTTACCGTTTGTAAAAATTCAAGAGAACTAATTTGCTTCCAAAATTTCCCGCCGCGGTGTTTGAACCAGGGTACGCTTGAGTTGTTATTGAGCTCACTACCACCTAAGCTACAGACGCTTCAAATCTATGTATATATTTGATTATTGTTTTATCTGGTTGTTTAAAAAAAAAAAAAATTCGTTTTAGGGAGTTAGTAGACTATCGTCTGACTGTATATATATCTGGTGTATAGAAAGTCTGAATTTTTTGCTTTTCTGTCCTTGTTTGATCTTCTTCTCTTGCGTTCGTTCTTTACGACCAATTTTAATCACTCTTTGGATATGTTTGATCTTTGTCAAGAACGTGTATACGTTGCACATTGGTTTGTTAGGCCCCTAAACGAATAGGCTTCTACACGTTTAGAACATGTGCATCTAATTTCACCCAAACCCCCCCTAGTCGCCTCTTACTCATGCATGGCAGGTAACAGTGGTTATATTTTTTACACCCCAAATTTGGTTCCGGTAACCACTGGGCGTTCTTGTTTGATAAAGGCCGTTTTATCGAAACGTCGCTGTGTCTAGTTTTTGTACTTTGTCAGACTACATTACTTTGTTATTACGTGTTTCACATTTGTTACATAGTTTTACTCAGTCTTCCTTATATTGATAACACCATTGTTACATAGTTTTACTTCAGTTTTCTCTTATATTGATAACACCATTGTTACATAGTTTTACTTCAGTTTTTTTTTCTTATATTGATAACACCATTGCTACATAGTTTTACTTCAGTTTTCCCTTATATTGATAACACCATTGTTACATAGTTTTACTTCAGTCTTCCTTATATCAGAGATTAGTATTTTTCTGTCAGTGTTCTAGTTCTGTAGACTAAAATTTTGCCACAGTGTCTGGCCGGATGGAGTGGCCCATACTGGAGACTCGAGTTCAATCTATGGTACGTCCAATGAGATTTTTTAGTCGAGGGCATAAAGAAAACATAACCTGAACCAGTTTGGCAGTGACTGCACTAGCAATTCTCTCTCTCTCTCTCTCTCTCTTTCTCTCTTCTACCCTTTGCTCCAAAGGAGGCATATGTTCCCATACAAGGCCATGAAAGCTCTTATGCTCTTGGTTACAGTTTTTGTAGCTGAGTGACTTTTACAGGATCTGGTGGCTAATCCCTCACTAAGCTCCACTTTCGCCTTATATGGCATATGGTAGAAAAGTGGTTTTATTCTTTACCCGAAATGGGCCCGATAACCACACGGGCGTCTGATTTGTGCACTAGCCATGCTGCCATTTAATTCTACAGGCTCATTTCCCCCCTGTCCCACACCGCCCAAAAATGTGACGATATTTAAAAATATATATATATATATATGTTAGAGACTGGTATTTTGTCATGATGCTCATCTATCATGGGATGATGACTACCATTTTTCATCCAAGGAATGTAGTTGATTATATGTGTCTATGTGTGTGTAGATGACTAGTGAGCTCGATGAGGGCTTGAAATGTTCTTTTACAATGTGGGCAGGGTATACTTGCACTTGTGGGGAGTTTTACTGATTTTCTATTCTGAAGTTTCTGTTACATCCCTGCAGTTCTACCTGCCTCACAGGCCGAAGAACCGTGACGAAGAAGTGTGCGCCAGGCTGATCTGCCTTGAGCATCATTCTCTTAGTAGTCGACATCTATGCCAAGGGATTTCAATGAGTTCTTGAGTGTGTCTTTAAATATTTGGTTTACAACCCTGGGAGCGTTTACCGCTACGCAGCTCACCATATAAGTGTCTTTTTGGTATTCTGCAATCCGACATTCGAGCCAAATATCCTGCCCATCGTGTCTGAGACTGCATCAAGATTGTGTGGATGCTGGGGAGAGCAGCTCTCTTTAGGACTTCGGTGTCTGGGATCATATCCTGCCATTTGATGTTTATTATTTTTCTAAAGCAGACTGTGTTAAAGTGGTTTAGCTTCCTTGCATGTCGCTGATACACCGTAAAAGTTTCGCATGCGTAAAGAAGGACTGGGAGCACGACAGCTCGATATACCTTCAGTTTTGTGGTTTGACCAAGATCACATCTGTGCCAGACATTTCTATGTAGTCTGCCAACAGTGCTGCTAACTATGGAGATTCTGGTATTTATTTCATCGTCTATGGTGACATCCAAAATCTCGTATTTTGTCATAGTGACTAAATCTGTGTACATTTGATCCCTTTTTAAATCAATATCTGTCTATGTGTTTTGGAGTCTTTAAGAACTAGTTCAGTGAATGTTGTATCTGTCATAGTAGATAGTATCACTTCTCAAAAACCTATTTTTGTTTACTATTCTTCATACACAAAACATATTTTCCATTAAATTTGATATAACATTTATTAAAGAAATGGATGTTTGTGTGATAAAAGTGTGCGGATACAAAATTAAGTAATCATAAATTACTTACTGTTGATGGAAGAATCACTGATTTGCTATTATTTTATGTATTACTTCAGTGGCGGCTCGTCATTAAGGGCCATTGTGGCCAGGCCCCACCAAAAGTAAAGTGTAACGTGTACTTATTACTTTATAAATTAAAATATAACCTAACCCAAAACCATGATTTTTCCGAATATTGTTGTCTGTCCCCACCAACAAAAATGAGCGCGAGCCGCCACTGTATTACAATAGTTGGTAAATCCCATCTTTTAATTCTTTTGACTGGATTCTGTCTAATAAGTATTTTCAATGGTCATTATTTAAAGTATATTCATTCATTGGTTATTGTAGGATCATCTTCATCGCACATCGGACATGTGCATAATTTCTTCAATCTCCTCCCAAGCATGTATTTCAATGTGTTTAGGCTAACAACTCCCGTTCTTTGTTGATTGATGCATCTACTGGGTTTTCTCTCGTGGTTTTCCTGTCTTGCCGCACCTATCGGTATGCACAATTTGCGCAACCGAGATAGAGAATATCCTTTATCTTCGTCGTGTATCTTTATCTTCAATGTTTTCTCTGAGAGCGTTGATGATGTCATTTATGTCCGTAGACGACCCATTCTCAATCGAAGCATTACCCGCCAGTGTGTCTGCTGTCGCATGTCCTTCACCCCAACGTGACGCGGGACAAAGTGTGTTTGGTTAACTGGTGTGGATAAGCAAACAAATTGTGATACGATTTTTTTAATTGACGTAATTGTAGTCCACACATGATCAATAACCTAGTATAATCGCTGATTGAACACGCTCTTAAATCTATACTTATTTAAAAAAAACTGAAGTAATTCATAACTCGGTAAACAAACAATGAACACGTAAAGAGTTTAGAATAGTCGTGTTGACCTACACCATTTTGCGTGAACAAGCCATACAAATTTCATGATTCTAGAGTTTGGCGTTCGCAAGTTTTTTTCTGTGACACACAAACTCACAAGGCGACATTAAATTTGATATTTCAGATAACAATTTTAAATAATAAAAAAGGTCCTAAAGCCGAAAGCTTGATTTCATTGTTGCATCGGGATTGACTTCATATGGCTCAGTCCCTCTCAGCAGAAATGGCATGCCATCTGCCGAGAGTATTGAGACACAACGCACGAATTTCTTAGCTCCTGCAACACTCCTATGGGTTTCTAGGGAAAAAGGCACCCGTGAACAGAACGAGGCGGTCTGGATTCGAACTAACGACCTTCGGGGCGCAAGGCAAAGGCTTAACCACAGCCACAGATATCCTCCAGTCTTGAATAACAAAATCGTTAACTGAATTTGGATGCTAAAGTGATGAAATTTGGATGCTAAAGTGATGAAATTAACTTATTAATGGATAGTCATGACACTTTCACCACTTGCTATTTTACATATGCTAATCACATTCAGTTTTTTTCATATATTACATATTGTCTGCTTCTAGCGGTTCTGAAACTATCAGTTGTCAATATATTGACAATTGTCTTTAATTTCTTTGTTTCTTCTCTTCTCCGTCCAAGATTTTTAAAGAACTTTTCTGTAACACCTTGTTTCAAAAGCTTCAATTTTGTTCTTTAACACCATGTGAACGAAACGGTACACCATGTCGCGTTTTACTTTAAACATATCTGCCCTGGTCCATTAAGAGTTAATGTTTGTGTTATGGACCACAATTCCCATCCATATACTAACAAGGGTCCACAATGCAATTTTGAGGATAGTGAAACATGTAATACGCAGACGTTATCGACAGACTAAATTATAGTATTGAAGTTACCGACATTTTTGAAAGTTTAAGGCAGGTGTGTCGAGACCGATTATACATTCTGGCAACCATATTCGTCTGATATGTATTATAAATGATTGCCCGGAGAAGGGTTGACCATTTCCAATATCTCAGTTTGCCATTAATTGTTGACAAGTACCTGACCAACTGCTATTGACTTTTCTCTTCAGTAGAGACATTAGAGTAAAGTGATCATTTTTTTATGCATTCTCTTTTCCAGATTTGGTTTCTCACTATTTAGAACTAACGGAAAAGTGAAACTTGGAGTAGGCCATTAAATGAGCCAATTTAAAGGTCAGTATTGATTTTCTTTTACTATAGTGGTTAGTTGAACATCTGTAGCTTAAGAGATAGTGAGCTTGATCACAATCTCAGGGTGCCTGGTTCAAACTCCGTGACCGACAGTTTGGATGAAAATTTGTCCTCGTAGATTTTACGTAGCTAAACACGTAAAAACAAAGTACTATAGTTTTACAAAATACAGAAACAGTGACGATAAACAGCAACGTTTAAACCAAAAGGCCTTTATCAAGCAAACAATACAACAAGAATGACGAATTTCGAGGAGCACTACAAATGGACGATTACATGTAGAAACATTCAAACATATCTAATGAAAATCTGGGAATAAAACGAATAACGAAATGAGTGCAACACAAAACCGGAAGTGGAAAAGAAGAGAAACAATAAACAATATGTGGATAATCAACTTATTATGTGGAGCAAATACACATATAGATTACAAGGCATGAGATAAGACAGTGCTAAGAAGCATAGGAATGTAATGCGTTGTCCAAGAGGTCGCAAGGTGCCATAGAAACGGTTCTCCAGGGCGAATCGACTGCGATCATCGGAGGAACATGATCGGATGGCTGTTTATCGTCACTGTTTCTGTATTTTGTAAAATTATAGTACTTTGTTTTTACGTGTTTAGCTATTTTTCCAAGTTTACTGCAGTCTCCACCCATTTTTAGATTTTACGTACGGTAAAATGGACCTAACAGTTCAGAAAGCAATGCCAAACTACTGAACGTATAAGTGGTGATTATAAAAAATTGACGAATCGTTAACTTTGGCTGACGGCGAATTTCTGTAAAGGATATGCCACGATTTTCATTTTCAAAGTGGTTAGGTAGATATATTGTTAGTTTTGTCAGTGGCATGTGGCATCTCATCCTTTCGTCAAATAGCTTGTCCTGAACAGCACTTTACCACCTTAATAGTACTCGGAATTTCTCTCTCTTATAGACCAGATGTTTCGCCTCTGCAACTATTTTTCTTCTTCTGTGATTAACTACTGCTATGCGACTACTCCGGTATGTGTCATAAACAGGGCAGTGCGTTTGAGGTCTTCACCGGTCTCCCATAGTTTGTTTTGTAAGGTTGATTCTGTTGGCCAGGTTTCCATTTTCACACTGCTCAGACTGGAGCAGTGCTCTGGGGACTGCTTTGGTGCTCCACAGCCGCCATTATCAATTCATCAGTTTCATCTTTAAAGCATCTTCACTGTGGTTTTCCTCTTCTTCTCTTTGACGGGATATCTTCTTCCATGATGGCTTTCTTACATGATGGTCTTTGCCTGTGACATAGTAGCTTGAATTCCGATCTGCACGGAGAGATACAGAGAGGGAGAAAAGACATGAAACATAAATGGAATTACATAACACTATGTAATCGAATTATGCATGACTTGCATATAGAACAACATACGGAGAATTGAGATAGTTAAAAAGAAGTCATGCTTACTAAAGTTATTAAGACCTTCTTCGCCCGTGTGTTGCAGGGACTCTCAAATGGAGCAAAGAATAGTAAAACTGCGACCTACAAGGCATGTCGTAAGAGGCGACTGAGGTAGGTGCCTAAGAAAGCTACCCTAGTAAATAAAATACGTCGAGAAATCGATGTGCTAGCCTACTTGTAGGCGTATAACTGGCACAGTATACAATCGCTCTTAGGTTTAGATCACATACAAATCTTAAAGAGTGGTTTAACAAGTGGTCGAAATGAAGCGTTTGAAGAAGAAGAAGATTATGTAATGTATATTGGGCTTTGCGTCACGAAAAAATGTCCATGAGCTAGTATATTGGTTCAGAAGAACGAATGGGTTAAAATTACTTTTTAACATAACATAACCTTCTACTCAGTGTTGCATTATTTTTCAAATAAATTTGCTGTAATCAAACAATACTGGAATGCAAAGGTCACGTGTCTTGAGAACGATAATTTCTAGGAATTCCAACTTGAGCTGGTAGACCTTATATTTCAAGGTGACTTGGTCCGGATCTATTCGACTTATCGGGCTCGACTATATTAAAATTCTAAAGATACACAACGCGCAACCAACAATGGAGAAAGAGAGAAGAGAAGAAAGAAGAGATATATCGATTTATAAATAGACAACACAAAACCTGTAGTATAACCTAAAGCATTGATAATAAATAGGCGCTGAAAAAAACGTGAAACTATTTGTTTCTTATCAGTTGGAAATCAACAAAGTTTCCGCTAATTCTACTAGACAGTGGAGAAACTCAATTGTGTGACAAACAATCTCACAAGCGTTTTTGACTCAGGGGTTCTAAAACATTTTGAACACCATGTCTCATTTATAATTTGTACAAATGAGGTATTTGAATTCTCTCACCTGCTTCCTGCGAACTAACAACATATAGATCAGCCTTTCCCAAAGTGGGCGGTATCGCCCCCCTTCCAGTGGGCGCTGAAGCGTTCTAGGGGTCTATAGCGGGTTAGAAGAATTTGGGGTGTGTTCAGGCGATTAGGGGTTGGTGACTCCTTAAAGAAGAAATAAATAATAAATATTTTAAAATAAATTATTTTCGTGATTTTGCGATTGAATAAACATTTAAAATTTGAATTCTGCATTTTAATTCATCTTATACCCATCTTACACTATCCATTTTTTCATAAATTTTCTATTTCATACATATAATCATTTGAAAATTTACCATATATTACGGAAATATATTTTAATATTCTATGTCAAAGAGAAAATAGAGCATGTATATAATGTGGGATGGGGGGCTTTGACAAACTGTTATAATGTGGAGGGGGGGGGGCGTTACAAAGTTTATGTTGTGCAAAGGTGGAGGGGGCCGAAAAGTTTGGGAATCTATGATATGATCAACAAATAA
Organism: Arion vulgaris; assembly: GCA_020796225.1. NCBI lineage: Eukaryota > Metazoa > Mollusca > Gastropoda > Stylommatophora > Arionidae > Arion > Arion vulgaris. The sequence goes on along the minus strand of CM036754.1, from coordinate 75,057,664 downwards.
ACAGATACAGGTATAGACTCGAAAAACAAATAGACAAACACGGGACTCGAACCACTTACCAGTCCTACGACACAATCGCCTAGCCTAGAATACAGAGACGTCCACATCAAACCAATGAGCCATTCTAAAAAATGACTACGGGGGTGTCTTTTCAGACGCTGGTTGGTACCAACACAGAAACAATCAGGTAGGGTTCGTTAATAGTTTTGCACAGCACATGCTATAAGCTTTTGTGCCTGTATATTAGACACGAGACAATATCAACTACACACTGTATAACATATAACAAACATGTATATCATTCAGAACTCAATTGATTTAAGATGAGCACAAGAGTTTTCTACAGAACCCTGAGAAGGCACGATACAACGTTGATATGATCAACAAATAAACAGACAGGTATTAAGAGCTTCCGAAAACAAATGACAAACCGGACTCGAACCACTTACCCTAGTCCTTACGACACTAAATCGCTAGCTAGCAATACGCAGCGTCTACTACAAAAATGAGCCATTCTAAAATGACTCCACAGATGTTTTTAGACGATTATTTAATCAACACAAAACAATCAGGTAGGTCTTATAGTGTTTAGCACAGGACATGCTACATAATTATTTGTCCGTATATATTAGGAGACGAGACAATATCATACATACACACTATCAATATAACAAACATATACATCATTCAAGCTTCAAATTAATTCTAAGATGAGACAAGAGGTTTTCTTACAAGACCCGGAGGTACATCGAGTAACAGAATATAGATCAACAAATAACAGATACAGGTATTAAGAGCCTGAAAACAAATAGACAAACATGGATGACCACTTACCTGTCCAGACGCAATCGCCTAGCCTTAATCGTCTTACCTTAAAAATGAGCCATTCTTAAAATGACTCACGGAGTGTCTTTCTCAGACGCTTTGATTACAAACAGAAACAATCAGTAGGTTCGTTAATAGTGTTTGCTAAGCACATGCTATAAGCTTGTGTGCCTGCATATATAGGAGAGGAACAATATCATAACACTCATGTATAAAATATAACAACATGTTACATATTCAAAAGTAGCTTAAATTAATTCTAAGATGAGCACAAAGAGTTTTCTTACAAGAACCCCAGAGGAAGCAACGGAGTAACGAATATGATCAACAAATAAACAGATACAGGTATTAAGAGCTTCCGAAAAACAAATAGACAAACACGGGACTCGAACCACTTACCTAGTCCTTACGACACCAATCGCCTAGCCTAGCAATACGAGCGTCCTTACGTACACAACCAATGAGCCATTCTTAAAAAATGACTCACGGGGGAGTGTCTTTCTCAGACGCTTGTTATTACAAGACACAGAAACAATCAGGTAGGGTTCGTTAATAGTGTTTGAACAGGCACATGCTATGAGCTTGTTGTGCCTGTATATATTAGATACGAGACAATATCATACATACACACATGTATACACATATAACAAACATGTATACATCATTCAAAGTAGCTTCAAATTAATTCTAAGATGAGCACAAAGAGTTTTCTTACAAGAACCCCAGAGAAGCAACGGAAGTAACGAATATGATCAACAAATAAACAGATACAGGTATTAAGAGCTTCCGAAAAAACAAATAGACAAACACGGACTCGAACCACTTACCCTAGTCCTTACGACACCAATCGCCTAGCCTAGCAATACGAGCGTCTACGTACACAACCAATGAGCCATTCTTAAAAATGACTCACGGGGAGTGTCTTTCTCAGACGCTTGTTATTACCAGACACAGAAACAATCAGGTAGGTTTCGTTAATAGTGTTTGCACAGGCACATGCTATAAGCTTGTTGTGCCTGTATATATTAGAGACGAGACAATATCATACATACACACATGTATACACATATAACAAACATGTATACATCATTCAAAGTAGCTTCAAATTAATTCTAAGATGAGCACAAAGAGTTTTCTTACAAGAACCCCAGAGGAAGCAACGGAAGTAACGAATATGATCAACAAATAAACAGATACAGGTATTAAGAGCTTCCGAAAAAACAAATAGACAAACACGGGACTCGAACCACTTACCCTAGTCCTTACGACACCAATCGCCTAGCCTAGCAATACGAGCGTCCTACGTACACAACCAATGAGCCATTCTTAAAAAATGACTCACGGGGAGTGTCTTTCTCAGACGCTTGTTATTACCAGACACAGAAACAATCAGGTAGGGTTCGTTAATAGTGTTTGCACAGGCACATGCTATAAGCTTGTTGTGCCTGTATATATTAGAGACGAGACAATATCATACATACACACATGTATACACATATAACAAACATGTATACATCATTCAAAGTAGCTTCAAATTAATTCTAAGATGAGCACAAAGAGTTTTCTTACAAGAACCCCAGAGGAAGCAACGGAAGTAACGAATATGATCAACAAATAAACAGATACAGGTATTAGAGCCTTCGAAAAAACAAATAGACAAACACGGGACTCGAACCACTTACCCTAGTCCTTACGACACCAATCGCCTAGCCTAGCAATACGAGCGTCCTTACGACACAACCAATGAGCCATTCTTAAAAAATGACTCACGGGGAGTGTCTTTCTCAGACGCTTGTTATTACCAGACACAGAAACAATCAGGTAGGGTTCGTTAATAGTGTTTGCACAGGCACATGCTATAAGCTTGTTGTGCCTGTATATATTAGAGACGAGACAATATCATACATACACACATGTATACACATATAACAAACATGTATACATCATTCAAAGTAGCTTCAAATTAATTCTAAGATGAGCACAAAGAGTTTTCTTACAAGAACCCCAGAGGAAGCAACGGAAGTAACGAATATGATCAACAAATAAACAGATACAGGTATTAAGAGCTTCCGAAAAAACAAATAGACAAACACGGACTCGAACCACTAGTCCTTACGACACCAATCGCCTAGCCTAGCAATACGAGCGTCCTTACGTACACAACCAATGAGCCATTCTTAAAAAATGACTCACGGGGAGTGTCTTTCTCAGACGCTTGTTATTACCAGACACAGAAACAATCAGGTAGGGTTCGTTAATAGTGTTTGCACAGGCACATGCTATAAGCTTGTTGTGCCTGTATATATTAGAGACGAGACAATATCATACATACACACATGTATACACATATAACAAACATGTATACATCATTCAAAGTAACTTCAAATTAATTCTAAGATGAGCACAAAGAGTTTTCTTACAAGAACCCCAGAGGAAGCAACGGAAGTAACGAATATGATCAACAAATAAACAGATACAGGTATTAAGAGCTTCCGAAAAAACAAATAACAAACACGGGACTCGAACCACTTACCCTAGTCCTTACGACACCAATCGCCTAGCCTAGCAATACGAGCGTCCTTACGTACACAACCAATGAGCCATTCTTAAAAAAATGACTCACGGGGGGAGTGTCTTTCTCAGACGCTTGTTATTACCAGACACAGAAACAATCAGGTAGGGTTCGTTAATAGTGTTTGCACAGGCACATGCTATAAGCTTGTTGTGCCTGTATATATTAGAGACGAGACAATATCATACATACACACATGTATACACATATAACAAACATGTATACATCATTCAAAGTAGCTTCAAATTAATTCTAAGATGAGCACAAAGAGTTTTCTTACAAGAACCCCAGAGGAAGCAACGGAAGTAACGAATATGATCAACAAATAAACAGATACAGGTATTAAGAGCTTCCGAAAAACAAATAGACAAACACGGGACTCGAACCACTTACCCTAGTCCTTGACACCAATCGCCTAGCCTAGCAATACGAGCGTCCTTACGTACACAACCAATGAGCCATTCTTAAAAAATGACTCACGGGGAGTGTCTTTCTCAGACGCTTGTTATTACCAGACACAGAAACAATCAGGTAGGGTTCGTTAATAGTGTTTGCACAGGCACATGCTATAAGCTTGTTGTTCCTGTATATATTAGAGACGAGACAATATCATACATACACACATGTATACACATATAACAAACATGTATACATCATTCAAAGTAGCTTCAAATTAATTCTAAGATGAGCACAAAGAGTTTTCTTACAGAACCCAGAGGAAGCAACGGAAGTAACGAATATGATCAACAAATAAACAGATACAGGTATTAAGAGCTTCCGAAAAACAAATAGACAAACACGGGACTCGAACCACTTACCCTAGTCCTTACGACACCAATCGCCTAGCCTAGCAATACGAGCGTCCTTACGTACACAACCAATGAGCCATTCTTAAAAAATGACTCACGGGGAGTGTCTTTCTCAGACCTTGTTATTACCAGACACAGAAACAATCAGGTAGGGTTCGTTAATAGTGTTTGCACAGGCACATGCTATAAGCTTGTTGTGCCTGTATATATTAGAGACGAGACAATATCATACATACACACATGTATACACATATAACAAACATGTATACATCATTCAAAGTAGCTTCAAATTAATTCTAAGATGAGCACAAAGAGTTTTCTTACAAGAACCCCAGAGGAAGCAACGGAAGTAACGAATATGATCAACAAATAAACAGATACAGGTATTAGAGCTTCCGAAAAAACAAATAGACAAACACGGGACTCGAACCACTTACCCTAGTCCTTCCGACACCAATCGCCTAGCCTAGCAATACGAGCGTCCTTACGTACAACCAATGAGCCATTCTTAAAAAATGACTCACGGGAGTGTCTTTCTCAGACGCTTGTTATTACCAGACACAGAAACAATCAGGTAGGGTTCGTTAATAGTGTTTGCACAGGCACATGCTATAAGCTTGTTGTGCCTGTATATATTAGAGACGAGACAATATCATACATACACACATGTATACACATATAACAAACATGTATACATCATTCAAAGTAGCTTCAAATTAATTCTAAGATGAGCACAAAGAGTTTTCTTACAAGAACCCCAGAGGAAGCAACGGAGTAACGAATATGATCAACAAATAAACAGATACAGGTATTAAGAGCTTCCGAAAAACAAATAGACAAACACGGGACTCGAACCACTTACCTAGTCCTTACGACACCAATCGCCTAGCCTAGCAATACGAGCGTCCTTTCGTACACAACCAATGAGCCATTCTTAAAAAATGACTCACGGGGGAGTGTCTTTCTCAGACGCTTGTTATTACAAGACACAGAAACAATCAGGTAGGGTTCGTTAATAGTGTTTGCACAGGCACATGCTATAAGCTTGTTGTGCCTGTATATATTAGAGACGAGACAATATCATACATACACACATGTATACACATATAACAAACATGTATACATCATTCAAAGTAGCTTCAAATTAATTCTAAGATGAGCACAAAGAGTTTTCTTACAAGAACCCCAGAGGAAGCAACGGAAGTAACGAATATGATCAACAAATAAACAGATACAGGTATTAAGAGCTTCCGAAAAAACAAATAGACAAACACGGGACTCGAACCACTTACCCTAGTCCTACGACACCAATCGCCTAGCCTAGCAATACGAGCGTCCTACGTACACAACCAATGAGCCATTCTTAAAAAATGACTCACGGGGAGTGTCTTTCTCAGACGCTTGTTATTACCAGACACAGAAACAATCAGGTAGGGTTCGTTAATAGTGTTTGCACAGGCACATGCTATAAGCTTGTTGTGCCTGTATATATTAGAGACGAGACAATATCATACATACACACATGTATACACATATAACAAACATGTATACATCATTCAAAGTAGCTTCAAATTAATTCTAAGATGAGCACAAAGAGTTTTCTTACAAGAACCCCAGAGGAAGCAACGGAGTAACGAATATGATCAACAAATAAACAGATACAGGTATTAAGAGCTTCCGAAAAACAAATAGACAAACACGGGACTCGAACCACTTACCTAGTCCTTACGACACCAATCGCCTAGCCTGCAATACAGAGCGTCCTTACGTACACAACCAATGAGCCATTCTTAAAAAATGACTCACGGGGAGTGTCTTTCTCAGACGCTTGTTATTACCAGACACAGAAACAATCAGGTAGGGTTCGTTAATAGTGTTTGCACAGGCATGCTATAAGCTTGTTGTGCCTGTATATATTAGAGACGAGACAATATCATACATACACACATGTATACACATATAACAAACATGTATACATCATTCAAAGTAGCTTCAAATTAATTCTAAGATGAGCACAAAGAGTTTTCTTACAAGAACCCCAGAGGAAGCAACGGAGTAACGAATATGATCAACAAATAAACAGATACAGGTATTAAGAGCTTCCGAAAAACAAATAGACAAACACGGGACTCGAACCACTTACCCTAGTCCTTCCGACACCAATCGCCTAGCCTAGCAATACGAGCGTCCTTACGTACACAACCAATGAGCCATTCTTAAAAAATGACTCACGGGGAGTGTCTTTCTCAGACGCTTGTTATTACCAGACACAGAAACAATCAGGTAGGGTTCGTTAATAGTGTTTGCACAGGCACATGCTATAAGCTTGTTGTGCCTGTATATATTAGATACGAGACAATATCATACATACACACATGTATACACATATAACAAACATGTATACATCATTCAAAGTAGCTTCAAATTAATTCTAAGATGAGCACAAGAGTTTTCTTACAAGAACCCCAGAGGAAGCAACAGAGTAACGAATATGATCAACAAATAAACAGATACAGGTATTAAGAGCTTCCGAAAAAACAAATAGACAAACACGGGACTCGAACCACTTACCTAGTCCTTACGACACCAATCGCCTAGCCTAGCAATACGAGCGTCCTTACGTACACAACCAATGAGCCATTCTTAAAAAATGACTCACGGGGAGTGTCTTTCTCAGACGCTTGTTATTACCAGACACAGAAACAATCAGGTAGGGTTCGTTAATAGTGTTTGCACAGGCACATGCTATAAGCTTGTTGTGCCTGTATATATTAGAGACGAGACAATATCATACATACACACATGTATACACATATAACAAACATGTATACATCATTCAAAGTAGCTTCAAATTAATTCTAAGATGAGCACAAAGAGTTTTCTTACAAGAACCCCAGAGGAAGCAACGGAAGTAACGAATATGATCAACAAATAAACAGATACAGGTATTAAGAGCTTCCTAAAAAACAAATAGACAAACACGGGACTCGAACCACTTACCCTAGTCCTTACGACACCAATCGCCTAGCCTAGCAATACGAGCGTCCTTACGTACACAACCAATGAGCCATTCTTAAAAAATGACTCACGGGGAGTGTCTTTCTCAGACGCTTGTTATTACCAGACACAGAAACAATCAGGTAGGGTTCGTTAATAGTGTTTGCACAGGCACATGCTATAAGCTTGTTGTGCCTGTATATATTAGAGACGAGACAATATCATACATACACACATGTATACACATATAACAAACATGTATACATCATTCAAAGTAGCTTCAAATTAATTCTAAGATGAGCACAAAGAGTTTTCTTACAAGAACCCCAGAGGAAGCAACGGAAGTAACGAATATGATCAACAAATAAACAGATACAGGTATTAAGAGCTTCTGGAAAAACAAATAGACAAACACGGGACTCGAACCACTTACCTAGTCCTTACGACACCAATCGCCTAGCCTAGCAATACGAGCGTCCTTACTACACAACCAATGAGCCATTCTTAAAAAATGACTCACGGGGAGTGTCTTTCTCAGACGCTTGTTATTACCAGACACAGAAACAATCAGGTAGGGTTCGTTAATAGTGTTTGCACAGGCACATGCTATAGTTTTGTGCCTGTATATATTAGAGACGAGACAATATCATACATACACACATGTATACACATATAACAAACATGTATACATCATTCAAAGTAGCTTCAAATTAATTCTAAGATGAGCACAAAGAGTTTTCTTACAAGAACCCCAGAGGAAGCAACGGAAACATACAACAAACATTAAAGAATAAAATCGAATCGTTTGAAAGAAAGCGCTACAGACAAAATGTTGAACCGCGTTGGATGAGACCAAAAAAAATACAGTATAGACATCCTACAAGATCTAAACATCAAGAACATCAAGAACTAATAAACAGTTTCTTGTTATCAGTGGCGGCTCGTCATTAAGGGTCAGTGGGGTTGGGCCCCACCAAAAATAATGTATAATGCCTATTTATTATTTTATAAATTAAAATATAGCAACACAAAACCATAATTATCCGGAAAGAAATGCCTGGCCCCACCAACAAAAATGATCACGAGCCGCCACTGCTTGCTATTAAAACTGAAATATGTTGGTCAAATTAAACGCAACTGTGGTTTGGAGAGAATAGTAATAGAGCGCACGGGTTCTGGAAGAGGACGATCAATACAACGTTGATAACAGGACACTCAAGAAACTTTGAACATGCCACCGGAGGAGGTAAGAGAACTTGCCAGAGATCGAACGACTTTGAGACTTGTGCTTTTAGTGAGGCCCTGAGCCTGTCCACAGCCAACTATAAACTCATAGGATCTGCGGACAAGGGTAACAAATTATGGGAAATCAGACCACGACCTCGCATTCCAGTATTGTTGTATGTAGACGAATTCATTTTAAAATCAACACAAAATGCTAAATCAAAGTTATATTATGTAACAAGTTAAGTTTAACAATAAGGAATATCAATATTATGAATATTTTTCACCCATAATTAACCATAGACTCCGAGAATTGAGTAAAATTGCAAAAAATCTCTGTATCAATTATTCTATAAAACATATATAAATTTCAGCCCCCAACTGAAACTAGGTCAGGGTTTTTCCGTCAGACCAGTATTTAGAGGTTGCTGTGGCCTGTCCTTATGTCGTTCCTTTTGACCGCACTGGTAGCGTTTACATTTCTGTATCTTTACATACATTTGTATTTTATGCAGTCGATATTTTGATATGCGAATCCCATGACGGATCAGTCGTATTTTGGACTGCATAAGGATAGTGTCAATGCTATTGGTGCCAGCTTTGTCCAGAGCGAGGGTATCTGGGCTTTTGTCTTGCCTCTTAATCTTCTTCACCTTTCTGAGAAATACTGTGTGAAAGTGATTGATCTTCCTTGAATGTCGTCTGCAAACAGTGCATACTTAGCATTCATATAACAGAACAAGGAGCTATTGTGCTCTAAAAAGCTTTACCTTTGACTATAAGCATATGTGTTTACGGTACCCGCAGTGAAAGAGGAGTAGGGGAAGGCATAGTCAGACATGGAGAAAATAGCTGGAGGCTGATTTTAAATGGATAGGTAAAACATGGAAAGAATTATAAGGGATGGAAGGAGAGTGGAAGAGCTGGAAGAAGTTTGTTGAAGACCTGTGCTATGTTGGGAGTTGAAAGGTGAAGATGATGAAGATATGTCTTTACGGTGCCAGACGTACAGGACAATAGAATACAACACACTATAGAACAATGTAAGCATCTGTAACTTAAGCTGAGCTCGACCATTACCCAAGCGTACCTGGTTCACACTCCGCGACAGGTAATTTGGAAGCAAATTCATTTCCCTGGGATTTTTACGAAAGGTAAAAATAGACTCACGGTTCAGAAAGCAATGGCAAACTAGTGAATGTGTAAGTGGTGTCTAGAATATCAACGATTCATTTACTGTAGTTGATGGCTACGTCCTGTAAAGGATACGCCATGATTTGTTCTTAGAACAGAACAATACAACACACTATAGAACAATACAACACACTATAGAACAATACAACACACTATAGAACAATACAACACACTATAGAACAATAAAATACAACACACTATAGAACAATACAACACACTATAGAACAATACAACACACTATAGAACAATAAAATACAACACACTATAGAACAATACAACACACTATAGAACAATAAAATACAACACACTATAGAACAATAAACATATAAACAATACACATATAGAACAATAAACACACTATAGAACAATACAACACACTATAGAACAATAAAATACAACACACTATAGAACAATAAAATACAACACACTATAGAACAATAAAATGACAAATACACACTATAGAACAATAAAATACAACACACTATAGAACAATAAAATACAACACACTATAGAACAATAAAATACAACACACTATAGAACAATACAACACACTATAGAACAATAAAATACAACACACTATAGAACAATAAAATACAACACACTATAGAACAATAAAATACAACACACTATAGAACAATAAAATACAACACACTATAGAACAATACAATACACTATAGAACAATACAATACAACACACTATAGAACAATACAATAACACTATAGAACAATAACAATACAAACACACTATAGAACAATACAAATAAACAATACAACACTATAGAACAATACAAAACTATAGCAAATACACACTTCTTTCTTTCTTTTGTCGTCACACTGCTACAGGGTTGTTGCCCAGTGTCGTGGTTTTCTGTTTTTCTCTTGCGCTGTTCTGGTGGCTTGTGATTGTTATCTTTGCTCTTTCACAGGATTCTGCTACGCCATCTAACCATCTTTTCCGTGGTCTTCCTCTTGCCTTCTTTCCTGATGTTCTGTTGTAGAAGACTCTGTATACTGTGGAGTTTGGATACAACACACTACAGAACAATAAAATACAACACACTACAGAACAATAAAATACAACAGACTACAGAACAATACAATACAACACACTACAGAGCAATACAATACAACACACTACAGAACAATAAAATACAACACACTACAGAACAATAAATACAACAACTACAGACAATACAATACAACACACTACAGAACAATAAAATACAAACACTACAGACAATACAATACAACACACTCAGAACAATAAAATAATCATGACAACTAAAAAACTAATAGCATACAATACCACACAGTGCATGTCACTGCATGCTAATAAATCGCATTATAAAACAATAAAACAATGCTCCAAAAATATAATGCGTGATAAGAATAGTAAGTAACGGATTTTACAACCATAAGTAGACTAAGTGAAACTCAGTTCCGTGCTGCTTACTGTTTGTTTGTCTCTCTGTTCCAGGTTGCATGTTACAAATATTTACATGTTCAGTTACCACGACACACTACCAGAGCACGTTTGAGGTTCTCAAACAGTGTATTGTGACCCACATGCATCCCACCATCTACACTATGGTGAAATATTCCAAAGTTGCAACTGATTTAAAAGGGTTTTAAAGCCGAAGGATTGACTTCATTGCACCGGGTTTTACCCCATATGACTCGGTCCTTCTCCGCAGAAATGGCACGCCATCTGCCGAGAGTATTGCACGAAGCACGAACTCCGTAGCTCCAACAACAATCCTAGGGTCACTGGAAAACTGCACTCGTGAACAGAAGACCGCGGTCCGGATTCGAACCCACGACCTTCGACTCGCAAGGCAAAGGACTTAACCACTCAGCCACAGAGACCCTACAAAAACAACATTGAACAGCAGAAATCTTCTTTCCCATCAGTGATCTGTGTGGAGCGTCTGACCCCCTATGTATTATAGTGGGGTTCCCATGCGGGTGACCCTTGTTCAATCAACAGTAAACCCAAGGATTTTGTTTTGTCGGCGATATAACAGAAAAAAATCTCAACCTAAACAATTTCTGGACGACTGCACTAGCCATGCAACCCTTAAATGTCCCAAGGCTCTTGTCCCCCTATCCTACAGCGTTCTAAAAAGCGGTACTTCAGGTAGTAACGACAGATCTATGGTTATTTTCTTAACCCGTTGTAGACCACAAACTGGACAGTCAGTTTCACATCTGTCAGGTTTCTTTTTTTTTTTTTGTTCGATCCAGAGGCACTTGAGCTTTCGGCTCGGTGTCTTGGCAATCGTAACCCTTCGGTTCGGTGCCACGAACACCGTAAAACTGGAGAAGCTGTAGCTTTTCTGCCATCCCGCGGAATTAAACGCGCACTCACAGGAGCCTTGTCACCCGTCGTCCAACGTGCTACTATCATATTTCCCTAAAGCTTAGTTTTCAGGTCGACTGGATGTTGCTGCAAGTTGCTTCTTCAGCTCACCCAGGATACAACAGTCTTTCAAGAAATTCTCCATTGTCTGTTCCGCTTGTTGGCACTGGCAGAGAACTGTTTGTATTATTACTAGTCTATGTTTGTCTTCACCGAGTCTGCAATGTCTGGAACGCAGACGAAACACAATGACATTTTCTGTTCTACTTATGTCTTTGATGAAGTTTTTTTTCATAATAATAACCAGTGTTAATCTTCCAGCCAACTGTTTAGTTTCTCTTTATAATGGTTTTTACCTGTTGCAAAGACGGTGGCTGATAGATTTGTTCAATGGCGGCTCGTGATCTTTTTGTTCTTGGGGCCAGGCACACATGTTCGGAAAAATCATGGTTTTGGATTAGGTTATATTCTAATTTATGAAATAATATATGCATGTTTACACATTATTTTTTATGGGGCCTGGCCCCACTGGCCCTTGATAATGAGTCGCCACTGGATTTGTTCTTTAGTACTACTGTCATTTGCCAAAACTTCGTTCCTTTGCCAAAACTTCGTCTATCGCGTTGTCTTCATTGCTACAGTGAGACGGAATCCATTACAGTTGAATTTATGTCTTTCTTAACATCATCATGTGCCGTGCCTGTTGGCGCAGTTGATCATGGATCTACAAATAACTGCCTCTGCTGTTTGCTATCAACTCAGATGTTGACGTTTTTCCGTTCCATGAAGTCAGACTATCCAAAATTCTCTCTCTGTCACCTCTGTCTTTCTTAATAGCTGATAACATTCTCGTTTCACGTTATGTACCGTGCTGTAAGTGTATTTCTCACGATCATCTAAAAGACCGATGTACCAGATCTCTCCATAAATTCAATCATGTGGAAATCTGATTCATGCAACCTTAGCATGGGCGGGTTTCGTCACATCTTCAGCGCCATTTGGAGCTCTGGTGCTTATCCTTCGGCGACGTGTCCGGATTCACCCAGCGTTTACAGGGTTCGCTCTCCGTTAGCCTTTGGCTGTCTCCGTTAGCCTTTCGCTGTCCCCAGCCGACCTGCAAGGCAGCAGGTTGACTTCTACACATTTAGAACACGTGTATCTGATTTCAGCCAAACCTCCTTAGACGCCTCTTACGACATGCGTGGCAGATAACAGTTGTTCTATTCTTTACACCCCAAATGTGGGCCCCGGTAACCACTCGGGCGGTAAGTCTATCTAATCTTGAGGACTTGTATAGCTTACAGTGAGACTAAGATTTATTAACCTGCCTGGAGGCGTTTGCACCTTATTTATGTAATGTGTCGCTACCAGGTGGGTTGAGAGTTACACTTTGCAGTTGGGAGTATATTCGTCCAGTCTGGGCTGTCAGAGATACATTAGTAACATCTCTTTGTTTGATGTAAACTCTCGCTCATCCATTCATTAGTGTCTACCAGTGGCGGCTCGTCACTAAGGGCCAGTGGTGCCAGGCCCACCAAAAATAACGTGCATTTATTATTTTATACATTAAAATATAACCTAATCTAAACCATGATTTTTCCGAAAATTTCGGTCTGGCCCCACCTACAAAAATGATCACGAGCCGCCACTGGTGCCTACATTTGCAAATTTTGTGTAAATACTTGTCCAGTTATTTTCTTGTAACATGTTGTGCAGTTGTTCCATTGTGGCTGCCTTCTTAATTAGATTAGGTTCTACGTCTTTGTTTGACAGTTTAGGGATGAAGGTTGAACAATTTAGTAACACTGGTTCTGATTCCCAGCGATCCATGTGTAGTTCTTCAGGTATTCGGTTCCGGTTTAATAATCACAAGTGGGGAATGGGGGTCTCTGTGGCCTTGTAAGTCGAAGGTCGTGGGTTTGAAATCCGTACCGCGCTGTTCTGTTCACGAGTGTAGTTTTTTTTCCAGATACCCTTGTATTGTTGCTGGAGCTACGGAGTTCTTGCTTTGTGCAATACTTTCAGCAGGTGGCGTGCCATTTCTGCGGAAAGGGACCTTGCCATATGGGGTAAAACCCGGTGCTATGAAGTTAATCCTTCTTCTTTAAAACCAGTTAGAATCACAGGTATCTTATTCTTCATCCCTCTTCCCTAGGGTAGGGGGGAAGGGGTAGGGGGGGGATAGGTTCGCAACCAAGGTTATCCAAGTCTTTCTATTCAAGGCCATCTATTCCAGATCTCCTCACTCTCGTTCCCATTTTCTTGCATTTCGTCTCCAGCAGCCCGATTTCCTTTCGGACTTATCGGGTCGTTTCATGAGTCCTGTGGGGTCCTCTTCGTCTGGTGGCGAGATAAGAATTTCATTGGCTGTGGTTTTTATAGCTATCTAGGCCTGTCTGTCCAGCGTGTTTATAGCGCGTTGGACAACGGGCGATAAGCTCCATGTGAGTTCGGGTTCAATTCCGCGGACTGGCAGAAAAGCCACAGGTTCACCAGATTCACGGTGTTCGTGGCACCAAACCGAAGGGTTACGATGTCCATGGCACCGAGCTGAAGAGCTGAAAACTCAAGTGCTTCTGGATCGGTTAAAAAAAAATTGCTATCTAGTGCTTTTTTTTAACGGACGTTCTACCTCTTTAGCCGCTTCTTACGACATTCTTGGCAGGTAATAGTGGTTCTATTCTTTACACCCCTGATTTAGGTCCCGGTATTCACTCGGGCGAATCCTTTTTTTTTTATCTGGTGAGGTCCATGTCTATAAACCGTTAGGATGTTGTTTAATCTTATGTTTATTGTTATTGAATAGTTGTTTTCAAAAAACAGAAACAAACTATTTGTACTTCTTCTCTCATTTCTGTGTCTTGTACCGAATAGTCCTTGCACCTTATTCTCTACTTTCGTTTTTCACTACAACTTTTCTTTGAAATCTCCCACAATTATCATAATTTCATATTTTCTGTTTTGTTTAAGATAAATTGTAGTGTGTTGTCTTTTTGCGTCCTGGAATGTTGTGTATTGTTCTCTATTTCTGCATTGTTATTGCTCTTTTTAAATTTCAAATGCAATGACTATCAATTAGCGCCACTACTTAGACATCCAAACATCTCACTGACAGCTAAACAACAGTTGATCAACAGCATCTTCATACCCATTCTATGTTACCAAAGCCAAACATGGACAATGAATAAGAAACATACACAGAAAATAGCAACATGCGAAATGAGATGTCTCCGCAAAGTGACCAACAACACAAGAATCGACAGAGTAACGAATACCACCATCAGAGAAAAGGTTAGAACAAGACCGTGCTTGAATTATATAGCGAAACAGAGAATGAAGTGGTTTGGTCACTTAGTAAGAATGCAAACAGACCAAACTGCCTATGAAGCTTTCCACAACAGAATATCAGGAAGGAAGGCGAGAGGAATGTCATAGTTAGCGAGTTCCCCCCACCCCAGGTGGCAGCTGAGGAACCAGACAGTTAGCTTTAGTGTGTAGTTTATATATATTTAGATATTTTATTAGCAGATTTAGTGTTTACACTCTCACAGAAGGGTAACACTAAAACGAGACATTGACGAAGTAAAACCTAATCGACGTAGTTGTGTAGTGACAGTCAGTTAGCAACGATTAGTAAACAAGAAGGAGAGACAGAGATATGCAGCGAAGATGAACGGACGTATTTTTGTTCACCTAATGCCATAACTACAATACAAGCAAATATGAACTACAGTACAGCGTCTACTTGTTTGTAATGTTTGTGGCATCAGTACCACCATCATCACCACACGTCACCAATACCAACCACAACAGGACGATAATAAATACCATTGTGAAATGGATCGCTGCCATTATATATACATATACACTCTGAAGGAGGAATGAAAGTATCCAGTAAAGATGGACCAAGTACAAAGATGATAATAAATACTATTGCAGCTATCGGAACATAACTCAGCTCAGCGTTTAGCTTATATTAATTTATCGTCACATCATTCTAACACTCATTATTATAAAAGTAGGAAGGAAACACCTCGTCCTACTTCGGGAAAACCGAGGAAAAGGTCGATTGATAACGTAGTTGAATTCTGCCAGGGACTAAGAAAACCATCACACAAGTCATCAGAGAAGCACAAGACAAATACATAAAACCACGACACTGGGTTAACAACCTGGTAACAGTGTGCTGACAAAAGAAGAAATCATTGTTTTTGTATTTTATAACACTACAGTACTTTGTTAATACGTGTTTCGCCATTGCTACATAGTTTTACTGCAGTCTTCCACTAAATCGATAATACTGTGCCCCTATAGGGTGTTGTATCTCAATACAGAGGACACAAAATTACATATGGCAGTAAATTTATGTTCGAATATCTGTCGAATAAAATGATATTGTCGGTTATTTCCTTTTTCCCCCCTCCAATCCTGTTTTACTTCACAGCGTCAGGATAAGAAGAGATTTCTGGAACGAGCCCTTGTGTGCGATTTATAAATAGTGTCTTTCGTCGCCTCTGTTATCTCTGAGGTCCATCTTTTGCGTGGCCGGCCTTTGTTGTGTACACATTGTATCGGTGCAACATTGCTCTTTGAGGTGCACTGTCTGTTGGTAATCTGCTTACGTGGCAGAACCATTTAATTTGTTGTTTCTTGATGAATTATAGTACTGATGTTGTACCCACTTTTTCCTGATGTCTTCATTTCTCAACCGGTCTCTTCTTGTTATCCCATCATTCTGCATAGACACTTCATCTCTGTCGTGACTAGTTTTCTTATATCATTTGTTATCAGTGACCAAGTTTGGCACTGATAGCATAATGTGGGAGAAAGATTGTGTTGAACATTGCTCTTTTTGAGTTCATTGTGACATATTTGCATTTTAAAATTGGCGTCATTTGTTCTATCATTTGATTTGCTTTGTTGCATCTGTGTTAGATTTCATTAGTTATTTTTCCGTTTGCAGAAAAATTGTCTGTTATGTGTGTCGCATATAAAAATAACTTGGGAACCGTTTCAACCTCATTTTAGCAAGACAAAAACTTATTTTTTTAAAGTATTGTTTAACTGAAATGTTATTTAACAACTTGTTGCTGTTATTTTTTTCAAAATGTGTGAGTACGGTTAGACTTTATCTGACTGAAGTGTTTACCTGTCTGAAGATACAAAGGTATCTAACAAAGTGAAACAAATCGATGGTCGCGACTTTGTTTTCATAGGCGGATACAATGATATTGTCAGAGGAATGTTTTCTTAGGCGGATACAAGGATATTGTCAGAGGAATGTTTTCTTAGGCGGATACAAGGATATTTTCAGATGATTGTTCTCATAGACTTCTTTTCCTTCTTCGAACGCTTCATATCGACCACTTGTTAACCACTGTGTGATATATATGTGATCTGAGCCTAAGAGAGATTGTACATTGTGCCAGTTATGCGCCTACATGTAGACCGACATGCGCTTACACCCGATTTCTGCGACGCTATTTATTTACTAGGGCAACTTCCCTATTCCCTACCTCAGTCGCCTCTTACGATATGCCTTGTAGGTCACAGTGGTATTATTCTTTGCTCCCCTTACGAGTACCGGCACCTCGCTGGCTGTTCTCATAAACAAACGCAATGCAACTGTGAGAGGAACTGTGTCATGTGTGGCTCTTATAACTTATCTTGTAGTTTTCGTGTATCATACTGTTACTGATTTCTTGATACCAGTTCTTTGACTCCCTTGATACTGTTATCACTAGATCATATCAAGTGCCCTTTCGATATCAGAGAATGAGTGATTATGGATATCGGGTATTCTCTGTCCAACCTTTGATGTTGTAATACAATTACATACTGTTACAGTTACATGCTGTTTCTTTCCCACATTGTGACGCTTCTTTTCGACGTATGTCTATGTTTTAAGTTACGTCTAGTACAGGGTGGTTGTGAGCGTCTGCAGCTTAAGAGGTAGTGAGCTCGATCACAACCCAGGCTACTCTGGTTCAAACTCCGTGGTGGGCTAGTTTGGAAGCGATTTAGTTCCTTTAGATTTTTACGAACTGTCAAAATAGACCTTACCATTTCGAAAGCAATGACAAACTACTGAACGTATAAGTAGTGCCTAGAAAATCGACGACTGGTTTACTGTTGTTGATGGCTACGTCCTGTAAAGGATATGCAACGTTTTTCTATTTTTCGATTGGGTTGCCAGACGTCTCGGTTTTTTGTGACATTCGCGGTTTATATCGTGAAATGTGGTGTTCCGAAAAATACTTTCAGGACGATCATTTTTCCCGATTTTGTCCTCGTCGAACCGTCAAACGAAAGTTGTAAATAAATCAAACTTTTACTCGATTTTCAGATGGGAGATCTGTTTTCATTTGGAAACTTGAAATGTCCACATCCACACATATTGTCAGAGTAGTTTTGTTTTCAGATCAGCTGTTATTACTACGGAAAGCTACTGTTTAATTTGAGAAGTCCGTGTAGAAGAAGTAGTTTTTATTTCGTAAAAAGTTTTTGCATAATCAAGAACCACAATGGCTGTCTTTGGAAAATCGAAACTGGTGGAAAGAAATGTCCCATAAAAATTGACTTCTGGCAAGAAATGTCCCGGTTTCTCTGTTGTAACATCTGTAAACCCCTAGTCTAGACATTTATGTCCAACATTTGGAGGAACGTCTGGACTATTGGATAAGAGCGTGGGCTCCAATTCGGTAGACTCAGGTTCGATACCCCATAAGACCGTGGAGTTTTTCTGTCTGGGGCGTAAAGACAACATCATAAAGTGAACAGTTTTGTTCACGATTAACTTTATCAGGCTCATGACTCCCCTCCTCCTTCACGTCCTACGCCGCCCTAAAAAGCGGCAACACTAGAAAGTTTGTTTTTAACATATATTTCCAATAACCATGTTATCATTATTTTCACCACACTGTAACACTGTATGTTCCCCAATGTCGTGGTATTAGTTTTTGTCGCGCTGTTCTAGTGACTTCAGTGATTGTTATTTTGGCTCTTAGTCGATGCTTCACAAGATCTAGAAGGGCAGGTTTCGGTATGAGTGGATGTCGTCTATTGAAGTTTTGAACCTCCAGCGGCTTACGTGGATATACTGTCCCGGGCATGCGGGTGTTTACGGTAATGAGAGAGCGGGCAGGCTTACATCAACAGCATCGATTGTTGGGGAGTTGAAGATGGATAAGGGGGATATTCTTCGGTCTCTTCGCGACTCTCTGTTGGATGAGGACACTAAAATCGATTTGAATCGATCAAGCGATTTAAGCAGTTTGGAGTTACCCGTTGTTCAATCGAACTGGATGCCTGAGAGGCAGAGTGAGAGGTGTGTTTAATCAGCGAGCCACAGGAACCATCAGTGTGCATACTCTTCGATATCTGTTGGGGGAGACTGAGCACCTATGGGTCTGCCCGGAGTGCAATGACGTCAGTTTAGTAACCAATAACCAATAACCAATATTTTGGCTTTTTTGACAGGATTCTGCTATGCCATCTAGCAAATCTTTTTCGTGGTCTTCCTCTTGCCTTCTTTCTTGATGTTCTGTAGTAGAAGACTATATACAGTGCAGTTCAGCTGCGTTCTTATTAAGTGACAGAACCACTTCATGCTTTGTTTCTTAATGTAATTCAAGTAAAGTTCTGTGCCAACTTTCTTTCTTATGTTCATGTTGGTGACTCGTCTTTTCTAGTAATGTTGGTAACTTTGCGTAGTCATCGTATTTCATATGTAGTCATTTTTTGTGTCGTGCTTTGCTCTTTGCCTGCATGCCTGTCTGCCTGTCTACATGTATGTCTGTTCTACTGTATGCCTGTCCGTCTGAATCCCTTTCTGTCCTTTCCTGTCCATCTTCATGGTATGGTTTAAATAAGTCTCCACCTGCCCAGCGTGTTCGTAGCGCGTTGGACAACGGTGTGACAAGCCCTCTGTGAGTGCGCGTTCAATTCTCGGGCTGGCAGAAAAGCCACAGGTTCTCCAGATTTACGGTGTTTGTTGCACCGAACCGAAGGGCTACGATGTCCATGGCACAGAGCCGAAGAGCTGAAAGCTCAAGTGTTTCTGGATCGATAAAAAAGAAAATGTCTCCACAACACAAGCATGAATAACTTCCTTATATTAAGATCAAGTTTATGTCGGTTAGACAAGGAGTATTTAATATCACAACTACATATTGTTTGCTTGAACTAAGTGGTCTACCACAGTTTCAGACAATACTTCAGGCAACCACAAATTAGTGAGTACTCCAGTCAACCAGAATTCAGTTTTGTAATAGGAGATAAACAAGAAATTAGATTAGCTCCTTAGACAAGCAATCTCTCAGCTTTCTCGCTTACTAGGCTAGTGCAGTAGATGGGTTCGATTCCACAGGGGGCGTTGAATATTTTTCGAATGTAACGACTCTGAGTTCGACTTTGTCTCAATGGGGTACCAGGAAAGCACTGGGAAGTGAAGATGCCCGACGAAATGTTGACCATAACACCCATAGTGTGCCGACGGTTAATGAAAAATACGGACCTAACCTATATGATCATCATCAGGCACCGTGCCGGCAGACGAAGGCTATCATGGATATCCTCAAATATACGTCTCTGGTGTTTGCTATCATCTTAGATGTTGACGCTATACCGTGCCATGAAGTCAGGCTGTCCATAATTTTCTCTCTTGTCTTTCGCTGTCTCGTCTTCCATCGAAACGCTTTGTATCTCGGTCACTAGATTTGGCTTCGTTTTTCACACCAGTGATCGTCTCCCAAGCGTGTTTTCACAAACAGTGACCGTGCTTTCAAATTATTCCTGTGATTAAGTCACTTTTTTCAATGTCAACACCCAGGCTATAGTTTTTCTCTCCATAATCTCCAGCTGTATCTCCAAGGGGGTCTCTGCTCCGTAGAGGTTAGACCATTTTCTCTCGTGCGAAAGGTACCAGGTTCGCTCCTTCGTGGAGCCAAATGGATATTTTTCCAGAGATTCGTGAACTCAGTGTAGGTGTTATCAAGTTCATAGTCCTAATGTAGACGGACGATAAAATGTAGGTCATAAATTTGAACACGTAAGAGAACCCTTATCAATTCAAGCTCAAGAAGCGCAGGCTGGAAAGCCGCTCCCCGGGCAAAATTCATTAGGAAAGATTTTAAAAGAAAAAAAATTCCTATAACAATATCTTCACCATCCTCAAAATTACATCGCGGACCCTCGCTGGTGCTGCGGAGTTCATGCACTGTCGCTGAGATCTTTCTGTGTAAGAAAGAGATCGGAGCACACATGGTTACTCAACGAAGTGCAATGATGATGGTCCTATCAATCAATCAATCAACCAGCTGTGTCTGTTTCTATCTTTCTCTCCACCACATGTCTGGTTTTGTTTATCACTTCATTCAACCGATAAGGAGTATGTGACGACGGATATACCTGTTTGCGCATGTGTGCAGTATGGTTGTGATATTTTTGACCACATGTTAGATCTCACTAATAAAACACTGTTAGTCGTACCGCAGCCAACTATAAACTCATACTGCCGGCTAACCACAGCCAACTCATACTGCCGGCGGACCACAGCCAACTCATACTGCCGGCGGACTCAGATAAAATGTATGGGAAATCAGACCACAACCAGTCACGTGACCTGGCATTCCAGTATTGTTATATAAAGACGAATTCATTTGAAAATCAACATAAAATGCTAAATCAAAGTTTTATTTTGCAACAAGTTAAATTTAACAATAATGAATATCAGTGTTATGAATATTTTTCATTAATAAATAAACATACTTATAGAATTGATTAAAATTGCAAAAAGCGTGCAGTGATTCTTAAACATATATATATATATATATATATATATATA
The DNA here is from genome assembly GCA_020796225.1 of Arion vulgaris. Taxonomy (NCBI): domain Eukaryota; kingdom Metazoa; phylum Mollusca; class Gastropoda; order Stylommatophora; family Arionidae; genus Arion; species Arion vulgaris. The sequence goes on along the minus strand of CM036754.1, from coordinate 75,035,840 downwards.
TATAATATATATATATATATATATTTATATATATTGTATCCAGAAGCACTTGGTACCACTGACATCGTAACCCTTCTGTTCGGTGACAAGAACACTGTAAATCTGGAAAACATGTGGCTTTTCTGCCAGCCCACGAAATTGAACCCCACTCACAGGGGACTTGTCACCTGTCGTAAAACACGCCACCAACACACTGGGCAGGCGAGCCTCAAACATATATAAATTCCAGCCCCCACGGTGTTAGGTCCATAATTTTCATTAACGAGATAAGTAATGAGGTCAACATCATACCGGCTGCCTTTACTTTCCAGTAAACTTTTCCATGTACCCAATTGAGGCTAGGCTGACCTGAGAACCATTACGGTCGTAAATAAGAGAGGGATAAAAGAAAGTATAACGTAGTGTGAGTCAACTGGGAGTTAAGCGCATGACCAGAGATAGTGGAAGAAGAAGAACACTTAGCGATTATACATTTACTTAGATGCCTGGACACAGTGGCGGCTCGTCATTAAGTGCCAGTGGACCTGGCCCCACCACAAATAATGTACAACGTGTATTTATTATTTTATAAATTAAAATATAGCAACCAAAAACCATAATTTATTCTGAAAAATATGTCTGGCCCCACCAACAAAAATGATCACGAGCCGCCCCTGCCTGGACACATTATCAAATTCCTCACTTGAAGTGGGTTTTCTTTCTCATCGTAACTGATTTTATGTCGAGTCCCTCAAATCGGTACAAACGCAACCTTGGAAGTAAACGGTGACTGCGTGATGTTGACCACATTGTATGTATGTTTGGTCACGGCCTTCTTTATACTTTAGCCTAGTTGTCCTATGATTCCGATAGTGTAGTAATCTAGTGGATGCTACACTGCAAGCTCAATGGGAATGACGATACTGAAATGCTAACTAAAGAGGGAGCAGGGATGCCTCAAGATGACAACCTGGTCAGCTAGGAAGAAGCAAAAACCCATCTCCAACCTGGTCAGCTAGAAGAAGCAAAACCATCTCCAACCTGGTCAGCTAGGAAGAAGCAAAAACCATCTCCAACCTGGTCAGCTAGGAAGAAGCAAAAACCATCTCCAACCTGGTCAGCTAGGAAGAAGCAAAAACCCATCTCCAACCTGGTCAGCTAGGAAGAAGCAAAAACCATCTCCAACCTGGTCAGCTAGGAAGAAGCAAAAACCATCTCCAACCTGGTCAGCTAGGAAGAAGCAAAAACCATCTCCAACCTGGTCAGCTAGGAAGAAGCAAAAACCCATCTCCAACCTGGTCAGCTAGGAAGAAGCAAAAAACCATCTCCAACCTGGTCAGCTAGGAAGAAGCAAAAACCATCTCCAACCTGGTCAGCTAGGAAGAAGCAAAAACCCATCTCCAACCTGGTCAGCTAGGAAGAAGCAAAAACCATCTCCAACCTGGTCAGCTAGGAAGAAGCAAAAACCATCTCCAACCTGGTCAGCTAGGAAGAAGCAAAAACCATCTCCAACCTGGTCAGCTAGGAAGAAGCAAAAACCATCTCCAACCTGGTCAGCTAGGAAGAAGCAAAAACCATCTCCAACCTGGTCAGCTAGGAAGAAGCAAAAACCCATCTCCAACCTGGTCAGCTAGGAAGAAGCAAAAAACCATCTCCAACCTGGTCAGCTAGGAAGAAGCAAAAACCATCTCCAGAGGGAACTATGAAGTGGGAGAAAGAACACACAAGGATGATGGATATTACCAACTGTCCAGAAGAGACCAGACTGTCCGTCCTACTTTGCCTCCGGACGGGTCACAACAGAATGAGACCCTACCTTTACACTAGTTTCAAGATAGGCACCAACGATATGTGCTCCTGTGGCTTGTCGAGTATGACAACAGAGCATATCCTACAGAACTGCCCCAGTATGCAGACCTGAGAAGAAAGAGGTGACCCACTTATACCAGCGTCCAAGACAAACTGTATGGCGTGGCTGATAATCTGAGGCAGACTGTGGCCTTTTTTTTTAGAGAATCCGAAATCCCAATCTAGTGAAAACGCAGAAGAAGAGGAAGATTATCATAATATAAAGACGGGCATGGTATTGGTCAATGTCAAATTGTACGGAATTGAACCGCAATCACAGGAGACTTGTCGAACCGCTGTCGGAACACGACTATGAACACGAAAGCTGGGGGCCAATTGATGAACAAACTTAGTGGGAAACGAACGTGGCTGAATATAACTCATGGTGGAACACGAACTTGATGGGAACTCGAACTTGAGTGGGAACACGGACTTGGTGGGAACACGAACTTGGTGGGAACACGAACTTGGTGGGAACACGAACTTGGTGGGAAAACAAACTTGGTGCAACCAAAGAACTTATGGAACAGATTTGTACCCCATATGGCTGGTCCCTACGCAAAAACTGTAACATTATCTACCGCGGTCTAAAGCCGAAGGATAGCTCATCAACAATCTTGTCCTATGGAAAAATACCTCTACGCAGAATACGAAAGGTTGCGTGACGACTTCTGGATTCCCACCCCCGACCTCAGATCTCGCGAGAGCTTAACTACTTACCCACAAAACATTAACTACACTAACGGGAATTCTTGTACCAAATATAGCAGCTGGCATACTTATATTTATTACACTATTAATCTACCTGTCTTTCTTTTTTACACTACTTGTTTGTACACGGCTGTTAGCACAGTCATTGTGTGCTAATATTTAGTTTCATCAAATACATCCTATAATACATGCAGTTCATATCAATTTTTGTGTGTCTTCTGCAGAGAGAGGATCATTACTGAGTTATCGTTGCTGGTGAGAAACCTTGCAACTGGTGTTTCAAAACTAAACAAAAAAACAGGGAACTGTACAATACGATATCTAACAGTCAGAAGTAGACCCAGTGTTTTGTGACATTCAGAAAGGAATAGAACATTTGTTCTTTAGAAAGTGTTTTAGTAAGATTCAAGGAATGGGTTTTCGTGCTTGTCTTCGCAAGTTTTGGAGATCACAGACGCTGTGGTTATCAGTACTTGTTCCAATATTGGCGGCGCCGTTGCCAATAGTTTACCCGACTCAGGTACGTGGTTTGTCTGTCTGTATGCATGCCCGCCTGTCTACCTACGTCTCTCTCTGTCTGTCCTTGTATCTCTGAGTGTATCACTGTCTCCCACTTTCACTGTATGTCTGTCTGTCTGTCTCTCTTGCCTCTCTATATAGAGGAAGAGTGCAGTAAAACTACAAAGCAATGAAACTATTGTTGAAACGTTGATGTGTTTTGTTATTGTTTTTATATTTTGTATTCTACAGTACTTTGTTTTTACATGTTTCGCCATTGCTCTCTCTATCTCTCTATGTCGCTTTTTGTCTAGCTCTGTCACTCTCTTTGTCGAGCTGTCACTCTTTCTGTCTAGCTCTGCCTCTCTCTGTCTAGTGCTCACTCTCTCTCTCTCTCTGTCATAGTTATTCTCTCTGTCTAGCTTGTTCTCTGTTCCTGTCGGGCTCTGTCGCTCTTTCTGTCTAGCTCTGCCTCTCTCTGTCTAGTGCTCTCTCTCTCTCTCTGTGTATAGTTATGTCTCTCTGTCTAGCTCCGCCTCTATTTCTGTCTGGCTCTGTCGCTCTCTCTGTCTAGCTGTCTCTCTCACTGTCTAGCTCTACCACGTCCTGTCTAGCTACGTCTAGCTCTGTCTCTCTACGTTATCCTCAATTTATCTATTCATCCTCCTGTATCCACGTACTTAAATACATAAATGTACAAGTAGACACATAGCTGATGTAGACCATGACAATGAAAGGGAGGGGGTGTAACACATATGGAGAGAAAATTTTAACTAGAGATAGTTACAAGTTAGATCATGCATATCCTTTACGCGACTTTGCGAATCAACCCTAGCTTTTTAACGCTGTTTGTGATTTTTCTAGGCATTATTACGTTCAGTAGTTTGTCATTGCTCTCTGAGCGGGTGGTGCCATCGTCCTTTTGTAAAAATCCACGCGAAACAATTTGCAGCCAAACTGTCCGCAGCGTGATTCGAACTGAAAACGGTGGGGTTAATAGACCGAGTCACTATCCTCTAGACGCCATCGATAGCTACAAACTAGAGACAATTATAAACTAGGGAAAATAGCCATGGTCATTGAGATATTCGTATGTGTCGTTTCCTCACAGCTATTAATGATTGACACATTCCGTTTCTGAGGACACGTTTTTAATTTTAAATTGGTCTCCATGCAGTTGCAATCACCTGATGACAAGATCCGCCTTCTCGGGTTTGTCTGTAGTCGGACCATTGTCGGTAATATCTGCCTTCCGACTCACAAACCCCAGACTTTTATGCAGAGTGTGCTCCATGGACACTACAGTTTAATCCCCCAGATAACTGTCGTTACTGCATATAGTACCGCTTTTTAGGGCTGTGTAGGACAGGTGGGACGTGAGCCTGGGGAATTTAATGGCCTCATGGCTAGTGCAGTCGCCGCGAAGCTGTTCATGTTATAATTTTTCGCCCACAACAGTAAAAAAATCCTTCGTTTTACCGTGGAGTGAACACGGATCTCCGGCATGGAAGCCGCTCTCTAATCCATTTGTTCAGACGCTTTCCCAGATAAGGGGAAAATAGCAGTCCATTTTCTCCCCAGAGGATATCTTGTTTCTTGTCTTCGACTTCTATGATACTTTCCCCAAGCATTCGGGGATTGAGCTACGGAACAATATATATATAACGTAGATCTTCGACTTCTATGATACTTTCCCAAGCATTCGGGGATTGAGCTACGGAACAATATATATATAACGTAGATCTTCGACTTCTATGATACTTTCCCAAGCATTCGGGGATTGAGCTACGGAACAATATATATATAACGTAGATCTTCGACTTCTATGATACTTTCCCCAAGCATTCGGGGATTGAGCTACGGAACAATATATATATAACGTAGATCTTCGACTTATTGGCCACTTTGAGAAAATTAGAGGTCAATATAACAAAAAAGAGTACTTTCATGGAACCAACAGGGACAGCGAAAGGGAGAGAGGACTAGAAATATATGGGAGCGAGATTTGGAGGCGGAGATCAATAATATAAAGAAGTGCTGAAGGAAGCTGCAGGAGGTAGCTAGAGATAGGAAGGTCTATACTTCAATGTGAGTAGAAAAGGCATGAGAGAGAGAGAGAGAGAGAGAGAGAGAGAGAGAGAGAGAGAGAGAGAGAGAAAATAGATATGCTTATCCAGTGGCGGCTCGTTATTAAGGGCCAGTGGGGCTGGGCCCAACCAAAAGCAAGGTGTAACGTGTATTTATTATTTTATACATTAAAATAACCTAACCGAAACCATGATATTTCCGAAAGTTTCTGTCTAGCCCCACCAACAAAAATGATCATGAGCCGCCACTGTGCTTATCTATGGTTCTATCGACACTTAACTGGAACAACAAACTCACGCACTAAGGATTTTATAGCATATGGACAACAACAAGTGGTTGATTTATAGAGAACGATGACAAAGAAGAAGAAGAAGAACTGCCAAATGTTTACTTACATGGTCAATTTAAACACGAGACCTACGTTATATCTCCTGTCATCGATATTACTGAGCACTCGATCTGACCACAGCCAACTCTAGATAACTAGACCAGACAACTGACCGAGGATTCCCTGTCCTAGATGAGAACAGGGGCTGGAAATTACAGATGTTTGATAGAACACTGCACGCTTTTTGCAATTTTACTCAATTCTGTGAGCCTATGGTTATTTATTGGTGACAGATGTTCATAATATTGATATTCCTTATTGTTAAACTTAACTTGTTGCATAATATAACTTCGATTTAGCATTTTGTGGTGATTTTAAAATGAATTCGTCTATATACAAAAATACTGGAATGCGAGGTCACGTGGTGTAGTTGTGGTTTGATTTCCCATAATTCTTACCTGAATCCACAGACCCATAAGTTTATAGTTGATTCTGAAAATACCCACCATCACTTCCCGTAGGATGCGAGGTTTGTTTCGTCTCATATACCCCTTTTCCGCAGTGTCCACTGTAGTGGACTTCTACTATTCGTTCATTTCATAGCTACCCATGCGGGTTTCGTGACTTCCTAACACGTTCCGTGTACTGCTAAGGACTTGTTGTGGACAGTGTGGCTATTGCCGGACCGGTAACTTTACTTGTACTTCTACTGTGTAGTCAAGGTGGGGGACAACACGATATTCATCCCAAAAATTCATACATGAAAGATATACAAACAGGAAATCTAATAACCTGTGTTTCTGCAAGCACTGTTCGAATCTGATTTTTCTATGTTGTGTAGTCACTTCACAACATATTTGATAGACACCTCAAACTAAATCTCTTTTTAAAAAAGAAAGAAAGATCTAGCTGGCTGTTGTATGAAAAACTTTGATCTTGCAGGGCTAGGTAATAAGAGCCGACAGATATGAGGTTTGTGGTTCATGTTCTGTGTCTTTTTAATGATTTTCCGAAGGACATAAATACTTGTTTACTTGGTTTATTTACCATGTTTATTGGCTACGGTGCTTCACCTGAAGTTCTTAGACTTCTTATTTATTTGATACGAACCAAGTACATTTAGAGTGTGAGAAGAGCGAGATACGTCATTGATTGAATGATTGATTGATATAACCATCATCACTGCACTTCGATGAATAGCCATGTGTGCTCTGTTCTCTTTCTAACACAAGAAGTTCTCAGCTGCAGTGCACGAACTCCGTAGCATCAGCGAGGGTCCCTGATGTCAATTTGAAGATGATAAAGATATTTTCGAGGAATATTATTTTTAATCTTTTCTAATAAATGACGGAAAGCGTCTTTCTAGCCCGCTCTTCTCGATTTTAAACTGCGAAGAGTTCTCTTACGTGCTCAAATTGATCACGCGACCTACATTTTATCGTCCGTCTCTGATAGAAGCTGGACTTCACCTACAATGTGATCATGGATCTCTGGAAAAAATCCCGATGGCTCCACGAGGGAGCGAACTAAATACCTTTGGCAATAGAAGCGAGCTACTAACCTCTATGCCACAGATACCTCTAAATAGAGACCCTGATCCATACATCAACGCTACAGTGACCTATTTATAAAATGATAATAAAAATAAGACAATTTGCACAACCTATACACGGAAGCGTAAATGAGACAATTACTATAGTTTATTTCTCATTAATCAGAAACTCTAGTGGTCGAAACTGTCAGAGTGTCGGAAAGACTCAAATGAATTGTATTGGCTTCAGTGGACACTCTATACAGACCTCTATCAGTTCAGGACTTGGGTTTGATGTGAGAGTTATGCCCTAATCACGCAGAGGTTCGCGGAGTTAAATTGAGCTAATTTGGTAGCTTCGTCAATGTTCCATAGTTGGGACATTATGTATAACTACAAAAGAGCGTCACGAAACTACAGTCTATAATATTGACAGAGGCGTCACGAAACTACAGTCTATAATATTGACAGGGGCGTCACGAAACTACAGTCTATAATATTGACAGGGGCGTCACGAAACTACAGTCTATAATATTGACAGGGGCGTCACGAAACTACAGTCTATAATATTGACAGGGGCGTCACGAAACTACAGTCTATAATATTGACAGGGGCGTCACGAAACTACAGTCTATAATATTGACAGGGGCGTCACGAAACTACAGTCTATAATATTGACAGGGGCGTCACGAAACTACAGTCTATAATATTGACAGGGGCGTCACGAAACTACAGTCTATAATATTGTAAAAGTGTAATATAGGAAACAACAAAATATTTGATTCTTCTTCTTCTTCTTCGAACGCTTCATATCGACCACTTTTTAAACCACTCTTTGTGACTTGTTTGTGATCTGAGCCTAAGAGCGATTATACGTTGTACCAGTTATACGCCTACAAGTAGGCCAGCAAATCCGATTTCTGCGACAGTTTTATTTACTAGGGTAGCTTCCCTAGGCCTCTACCTCAGTCGCCTCTTACGACATGCCTTGTAGGTCACAGTGTTGCTATTCTTTGCTCCTCTTGCGAGCCTCAGCAACACACAGACGGAAATACTGCTACTAATAATAATAACAATAGTAATACAAATATTGATGAAATGTCGAAGCTTTCTCCAGTGAAAAGTGAAAGGGTTATGAGGCAGTAGACTGGTTACAAAATAACACAAAGATGCCAAAAGTGGGAAGTACTTGTTCCTTGTTGTGCTACAAAAACAGACAAAAAGTGTTGTCTTGAGAAATATGATTAACGTTAAAAAACAGACAAATAGTGTTGTCTTGAGAAATCTGATTAACGTTAAAGATGGCAGCGTAAGATAGGTGCTATAAAATATGCTACATGCCTCATGGTTCCGTAGGCGCACGCTATACAACGCTGATTTACTGTATAGGACAAGTTGACATTTAACAATTTCGCTCTGCTGAATCGATACATTGGCTTGTTGTAATAGTTAATTTGACGCAAAGACAATACACTGTTAAATAAAGTATACATGGCAATATATGTGCGTCTGGAGCTTACAAAATAGTTACGGAGAAAAAGTTGAATTATCTTTTTCCAACAGAAAATTTAGATATATTTTATCGAAACGATAAAAGGAGACTTGACACAATATGGAAGCAATATAAAGTCTGATATTCACAAACAACTTGAAATGTATTGTGGCTTTCATTTTAAACAAATGTGTCTATCCAGATCTATTCTTGTGTGATAGATTCCTACAACAGAACGATAGTTTATAATTGAACAGAAAATAATGAAGTAATTAAAGTGAATGCTATTCTACATTGTCCGTAAGTGCGTATGTAACTGACATTTTATATGTGTTCTTGTAGTTCGTTGGACAGTCCTTCCCGTTATTTATTAAAGCTAGCTAAAAGAATATCGGTCACTCTATATAACCGGCTTAGTCATGTTTCAAGTATTCGACATATATCGAGTATTCGCCATGTTTAGAGTAGTCACTACATAACGAATACTTTTTAATCATTCATCTTAGCTCACAACTATCGACACTAATCTTCCAACTAATAGAACGATTATTATGAATATTGTCTACAGGATAAATGGTATCCAACTACGTAGTAGTGCTAAAGTCATTATCAGGTGACGTGCCGGCTGGCGTAGGCGATCATGGATCTCCACAAATCTCTATCTTTGGTGTTTGCTATCAATTCAGATGTTGACGCTCTACTGTGCCATGAAGTCAGACTATCCAAAATTTTCTCTCTGTCTTCCTCTGTCTCGTCTAGCCTCAATTTTTTCAGTTGTTACAGTATGCTCTAAACCTTCCCTCCTCATCACATGTCCGAAAAATGATGACTGCCTCTTTCTTATATTGATGATAAGCTTTCTCTGTGTTTGATCTCATTCAACACCTCAACATTAGTCAATTTAACATTCTATGGGATTCTCATCATTCTTCTGTAAAACTACATCTCTGTGGCTCCAGATATTTTTCGATCTGTTTGTTTATTGTCCGTGACTCGTATCCGTATGTCAGTATTGGTTCTATGTAGCACTGAATAACTCGCATTCTGACCTCAACTGACAAGGACTTGTTGCATATGATGCTTCTCAAGGTAAAGTAACGAACACGTTTTTAACAGATCTTATTCGCATCTTTCAGTTCCATAAGTATTCGAGTAACGAATAATTACTATTCGCACATCTCTATCATATAAGAGATCAGAGCTGCGTAAGCCATAAGCGAAGCTCCGAAAGATGATCTTTGATAGTTTGATAGAGATCGACAGCTGCAGCCTTATATTCCACTGGGAACCAGATCATTTAGTAGCAGTATTTAGTATCCGAGAAAAAACTAATCATCGCAGGTTTATCGAGTGAAAAACTTATTTAGGATTTCAGAACAAGTAGCTAAGCAGACTTTTATTTCTCTACGGCATCCGATTTCCCTAGCCCTACTCACAGCAGAGCTAGCCTCAGCTAGCCAGCAGAGCTAGCCCTACAGCACAGCTAGCTAGCCCTACAGAAGAGGTTTTAAAGAGCATAAACAGCTAACTCTCCTAGTAGAAAGTGGTTCGAATCCTGTGTTTGATAATTTGTTGATTCCTTGAATCCCTAATATTTGCTCAGTCTATTTATTGAGCATATTCATTGGCTTCGGTGCTTCCACTGGGGTTCTTAAAACTCTTTATTTTCCTGAAGAAATGGTAGATATCAGAAAGCTGCGGTAGCGTAGTTGTTAGTGAACTCGCTTCTCAAGGCTGGTGGTCTGGATTCAACTCCGCAGTGCCGTGGAATTTTTCCCGACCGCGACGGCTCTCAGGTCGACCCAGCCTCAACTGGGTACCAGACATGCTCTGGGAAAGTAATGGCGGCCGGCGTGATGCTGACCACATTACCCATCGTGTTCCGACGGTCAATGAAAAATACAGGCCTAACACTGTATTGACCTATATACCACGAGGTATAAAAGGGTTCCTAAGAAGAATGGTAGATATCTTGCTAAATAGTTTAACAAGAGCTATTGAGGAACATCAAAAAAGTTGCAGACATTCATCAATAGATGCCTGCGTAGGATACTCCATCTGTGATGGTATGATAGAACCACAAACAGGGGACTATGGGATAGAGCTGGTCATGGGTAGGTGGAACAAGAGATTAGGAGCAGAAGGTGGTGATGGATAGGACACACACTGAGGAAATCCCCTGGCAGCATAACGAGACATGCTCTCTAATAGAACCCCGGGGTAATAGAGGTAAATGAAGACCCAGGAACAAATAGAGGGGGGAGTTGGAGACTGAATGCAAGAAAATGAGGAGAGAGTGGAGAGATCTGGAAAGGATGGCCTTGGATAGGCGGGCTTGGAAGGCCTTGGTTGTGGACCTATGCCTCACTAGGTATGAAGGGTGAAGATGAAGATCTGTTAGCAGTCAAGACAAGACACTTCGCCTCCAATCGAAAAGTCTAGCTCAAAATTGTACCAAGTGAGAACAGTGGATAAAGAAAACAAATCTATGTCCAACTCGCACACACACACCATAAACACTCACGCACGCGATATATAAATGTAGAGGTCAGTGCCGTGCCGTGCTATGGTACAGCGAGGCGGCCGCATCAGGCGAGACCGTAATGGGAGCGGCGTAAGCAGCAAAATCAAAATTACAATCGAAGGTTTTTTAAAGGAAAAAAAGATTTAAGGGCGACATTTCGAAGACTTGCATCATACTGAAAAAATATACCGTACAGTCCTGATAGAGGTAAGGGAAAACAAAGGAACACCTGGAGACGGGAGTTGAAGACAGAATGCAAAAAAATGAGGATAGTGGCGAGGTCTAGAAAGTATGGCCTTGAATAGGCGGGCTTTTAAGGTCTTATCTGGAAACCTATGCCTCCTTAGGGGTGAATGATGAACAAGAAGAGCTATTAGCTGTCAACACAACACACTTCGCCTTCATTCGGAAAATCCAGTTCAAAATCTCAAACTATTACCAAAGTGAGGACAATGAACAAAGAAAGCAAATATATGTCTCACCTCCACACACACATAAACACACTCAAACATGCCAAAATATTATCAAAGTGAGAACAATGGACAAAGAAAGCAAATATATGTCTCACCTCCACACACACGTAAACACACATAACCACGCACGCGATATATAAATCGAATGTAGGCGTGCAGACAGTTATCAATCACAAACAAGTTATTCTTAGATGAAAAAACGTGATGTTAAGGTTACCTATTTTGTTATTGTTATCAATTATGATTTGTTATGTGTCCTGATCTACTTTGTTTTTATTGTTGCTGAATCTGGTCATATTAACGTGTTGTCTGCTTAATTCTAGAATATAGATCTTCTCGTTCGTTCTTTATGACCAATTTTAATCACTATTTGTGATATGTTTGATCTTTGCCAAGAACGTGTATACGTTGCACATTGGTTTGGTAGGCTCCTAAATGCATAGATGTGTACAAGTTTAGGACACGCGCATCCGATTTCAGCCAAACCTCCTAAGTCGCCTCTTACGACATGCGTGACAGGTAACAATGGTTCTATTCTTTACACCCCAATTTGGGCCCGGTAACCACTGGGGCGTAAAATAAAGATAAAAACAAGCCTTCACATAACACAGTACAAAGGAATAGTCTTGTGTACGCATACATATCAAATCATGTACACGGACAAAAACATCATAAATGTATGTACATGGACTGTTGAGACTCAAGATATTAAGTTAAGACACAAAAGCATTCACAAACAAGCATGTTTTTTTTAATTAACACACCAAAAATAAAAAAGTACGAACTTGCAGGTTAATATATTAATCGCTCGAGTGGTTACCGGGGCCCAAATTTTGGTTGAAAAGAATAGAACCACTGTTACCTGCCACGCATGCCGTAAGAGGTGACTAAGGAGGTTTGGATGAAATCGGATGCACGTTTCCTAAACTTGCAGAAGTCTAGGAGTTTAGGGACCTACCAAACCAATGTGCAACGTATACACGTTCTTGGCAAAGATTAAACATATCACAAAGAGTGATTAAAATTAGTCTTAAAGAACGAACGCAAAGAAAAGAAGAAGAATATATTACTGTCTCAGTGATGAAGCTGTTAAGCGTTTGCCTTGCGTATTAAAGTTCGTGGGTTCGAACCCGACCGAGACGTTATTTTGGTGTCTTTTGGGCGAGGACACAGTTTTTCAAGATTTATTTATTACTTTGGAAGGATTGTTGCTGGTGTTGCTGGAGCTTGCAAGGGGAGCAAAGAATAACAACACTGCATCCTACAAGGCGGCTGAGGTAGGTTTGCTAGGGAAGCTAGGGAATTCCTAGGAATTCTAGGAATGCATGAAGCGTTGAAGAAGAAGAAGAAGAAAAAGAGTACAGACTTGCATATTAATATATTAATGTCTCAGTGACGAAGCTGTTAAGCTTTTGCCGTGCGTTTTAAAGATCGTGAGTTCGAACCCTGACCGAGTTGTTTATTTGGTAACTCTTGTGAACAAGAACACAGTAATTAAAGATTCATATATAATAATTTGGAAAGATTGTTGCCCGTATGTTGCCGGGACTTGCAAGGGGAGCAAAGAATAGTAACACTGCGACCTACAGGCATATGTAAGAGGTGGCTGAGGAAGGGGTCTAGAGAACTCCCCTAGTAAATAAAAAACATCGAAGAAATCGGATCTTCTGGTCTACTTGTAGGCGTATAACTGGCACACAACGTATATTCGTTCTTAGGCTCAGATCACATAATAAAAACCACAAAGAGTCGTATATGTATACAAGATAGCAAGACATAAAACCACTGTCTTGGTGACACTTAGTCATACAAAATAATTATCATGTCCTGGCCAAATTATTGATTAGAGGTTACAGGAAAGACTTATCGTGTGCGACTAGTGCAGTAGCTTCAGCTAAAAGAAGTTTGAGAAGGATTTCTATCGTTTTTTGTTGAAGTTAAAAAGTGATCACTATGCTATTAGTGATCGACCGATAACATCGTAATAAATGGCCAAACACTGGAGAAAGTTGAACATTTTACATATTTGGGTAGTAAAGTGTCAAAACAACGGAGACACGATGAAAGAAATAAACTATTGTATTGCTATAGCAGCTAGTGCCTTCACTAAATTAACGAATATCTGGCAATCTCAAGACCTTAGTATATGTACAAAAGTTAAATTATTTAGTTCATGTGTGATTCCTGTACTGACCTACGGCTGTGAAAGTTGGAAATCAACAAAGAAAATTGATAAGAAACTGGACAGCTTTGAGAATAAATGTCTCCGAAAATTATTAAAAGTAAAATGGAGTGATTTCGTTTCTAAAAACACAGTGAGAGATAGAACACACCAACAACCCATATCAAATATTATAAGGAAACGAAGGTGGAAATATTTAGGTCATGTTCTTAGATCAGACGAAAATAGACTAAATCAACAAGTCCTTATGTGGTCACCAGTTGGAAAAGAAAACGTGGAAGACCAAAGACCACTCTTCGAAGAACCATCCAACAAGAAAGTAAACTATTGGGATGTAAAACCATACAAGATCTCCAACTGCTAGCAAAGAACCGTATCACATGGAGATCTAAAACCTCTGCCCTATATGCCGCCTTTGGCACGAAAGGAACAAACTAACTAACTATGCTATTAGTACACAATCATATACATGTCAGCAAATGAATATTAAACAAATTGGAGATTTATTTGATGGAAAAAAAATAAGGAATATTTTTTACATCGATACAGAAAATACGTGAACAAAATCAGGACTTATTTATTTTAATAATAATATTACCGTACATGTGCTCTCTCATCTATTGTACATTGTCGTCTTCTTTTTTTATCGTAACACTGTTTTGTTGGGTTGTTGCACAGTATCGTGGTTTTCTGTTTTTGTTTTGCTATGCTCAAGCGGCTTGTGTGATAGTTATTTTTGCTTTTTTGACAGGATTCTGCTATATGCCATCTAACCAACATTTTCGTGGGATGCCTCTAGCCTTCTTTACCGATGTTCTGTTTATTTTCTTTATTGATAATGTGAAAAATGAAAATCGTGGTATATCCTTTACATGACTTGACCATCAACAACAGTAAACGAGTCGTCGATTTTCTAGGCACCACTTATAAGTTCAGTAGTTTGTCATTGCTTTCTGAACGGTGAGGTCTATTTTTTATAGTTCGTAACAATCCAAGGGAACTAACGTGCTTCCAAACGTGCCCACCTCGTAGTTTGAACCAGGTACGCTTGGGTTCTGATAGAGCTCACTATCGCTTAAGCTACAGAAGCTCACTATCGCTTAAGCTACAGAAGCTCACTAATAATTTATAATGTAAATTTTCTTTAACCACTCATATACAATTAACATATACCAGAAATGCATACCTTGTTTATAAACCAGGTTGCGAAATGTACTTCTGTGTCATCGTCATTGGAGTTTATTGGGTCACGGAGGTGATTCCCCTGGCTGTCACATCTCTGCTTCCAGTAGTACTGTTTCCTGTCTTCGGTATCATGACTGCCAAGGCTATATGCAGATCTTATGTCCAGGTAAGTGATGTCCATGTTAAACATGACTAGATGGGACGACGACCATGCCTGAACTCAGTGACGGCTCGTCATTAAGGGCCAGTGGGGCCGGACCCCACCAAAAATAACGTATAACGTGTATTTATTATTTTATAAGTTTTTGTTTTTTTCCGATCCAGAAGCACTTGAGCTTTTCAGCTCTTCGGCTCAGTGCCATGGACATTGTAACCCTTCGGTTCAGTGCCACGAACACCGTAAATCTGGGGAATCTGTGGCTTTTTCTGCCATCTCGCGAAATTGAACCCCACACACAGAGGATAGTAACCCATAGTCCAACGCGCTACGAACATGCTGGGCAGACGGGCATTTTATAAGTTATATATATTTCAACTAAAAACCATGATTTATCCAGGAAATAATGTCTGGCCCCACCAACAAAAATGATCACGAGCCGCCACTGCTGAACTTAATCCATACTATTAACTATTATTTAAGGGGTTTCTGTGGCGTAGAGGCTAGGTGCTCGTCTCTCATGCCAATGATACAAGGTTTGATTCCTCATGGTGCCGTTGGGATATTTTTTCCAGAGATCCCTGATCTCAGTGTACATAAGATCGAGTTCCAAAGTCCTATCGGACATGTAGATCCCGTGTTCAATTTGAGCACGTAGAAGAACTATTTATAGTTCAAAATCGAGAAGAGCAGGCTAGAAAGCCTCTGCCTGGGCCAAATTTATTCGAAAAGATTCAAAAAATAAAATTCCTACAAAAATATCTTCACCATCTCCAAAATCACATCGGGACCCTCGCCGGTGCTACAGTGTTCGTGCACTGCAGCTGAGATCTTCCTGTTTAAGAAAAAGATCTGAGCACACTTGGTTACTCACCGAAGTGCAATGATGATGATCATATCAATCAATCAATCAATCAATCAATCAATCAAACTTCTAATGTAAGTAAAGGGACATTTTTTTACCACGTGGTATATAGGGTAATACAGTGTAAATAAAGCCTGTATTTTTCATTGACCGTCAGTCAGCACACGATGGGTGATATGGTCAACATCACGCCGGTCGCCTTTACTTCCAGTGCTTTTCCTGAAACCCTACCTACTATTGTGGTCTACAAATATGCGACAATCACACAACCTGCCAGTATATTTGCTTTAAACGTAAAGACATGTTCTCTCTTTTTGTAGTAAACCTTCCTTCAACATAGACTACAAACCGAGAATATTAGAAGCAGACTGGGTATAACTTCATGCACCGAATACATTGAAAAACAACAAATGCAGTGGTTGGACATTTAATGAGAATGGAAAACAACCAACCATCAATAACAGTACAATAAAAGAGATCACGTACTAGAGCCAAAGGAAGACCAAGAAAAAGATGAATAGAATAAACTCAACACTGATATAACACACCAGGGGCAACTCATATGGTCCTGGAACGCACATTAAAGCCCCCACTCCTACGTTTAACGGCAAGAGGGGACAACCAATTCCATCATTCCCCTGGGGAAGACAATAGACAAAAGACAATAAACCTTCCATGTTGTTGTTTTCATCTTCCATTGCAGCTGTAAATAGTAAACGAAAACAAAATACGCTCACACACACACGTACTTACATACAGACACGTACACACCACAACCCGCATACGAACGCACACTACACATACATATGGGTGCTAATGACAATAAGAGAGTAGACAAGCTTGTTGGCTATGCCACCATATCAGGGGATCAGTCAATGGATAAAGCTGACATTCTGAACTGAATTATAGAGTGTGGTTGCAAAGAGGATTTTCATTTCAACCATTCCACGTCAACTGCTAGATTACAAGAGTTTGGACTGGAGATTCACCAGAAAAGAACAGCATAACAGGTATATGAGTAGGCTCATCAATCAATAACGACGTGATACGGTTAATGCTGGACGCTGTTGGAGATATTGGGAAGGAGATCGTAGCACCTATGGACATGTCCGGAGTGCAATGAAGATATTCAAAATGAAACTTATATTTATATATCAAGTATGTGTATATACAAATCAAGCGATATGAGTGACTAGAGAAGATAATTTGGGAGGGAACAGAGCCTGAAAGAGGAAGACCTAGAAGACGATGGGTGCAAGATGTCATTGACCATCTGAGAATAACTGCTGCTGACGATGGGCATCTTGCATAGAACATAAAGTGTTTCAAGATTGCTGTCATATGAGCCATGTTCCGGAAGGAACAAGCTACTTGATGATGATGATGATAATGATGATAATAATGATATACAAATGGATTGATCAGTTGTGTGTTTGATAGAGAGACGGACGGACTAGCAGTTGAATGAATAAATGGATGACTGAATGGATGAATGAATGGATGCCTGGATGGATAATTTGTTAGATATATGACGAATGATTAATTGTGTGGGTATATTTGTTTCATGTTTGGAGATTGTGTACACATGTTGTTGATTGTATGGATTATACGTGATTGGATGGATGAATTGTTGAATAGTTGGATAGTTGTATGAATAGCTGATTTGTTGGATAGTTGGATGAATGGATGATTTTTTTAAAATAGCTGGATAGTTGGACGAACGGATGATTTGTTGAATAATTCAATAGTTGGATGAATTGATCATTCATTGAATAGTTTAATGAATGGATAATATGTTGAAAAGTTGGACAGTTGTATGAATGGATGTTTTAATAGATTAATGTCTCACACAAGGGTTGATGATATTATCTTATCTTATCTTAACCACATTTGCCGCGAAGCGTCGTGGGAGAGTTAGTTTCGTATCTTGTGCCAGGTATGTTGCGCTTGACGTTGTCAGTCCATGTTTTCGCAGGGACTCTGAGATGTTATCTATCCATCGTGTTCTTGGCCTGCCTCGTGCTCTGCGACCTGAGTGTCGATTATTATAGGCACATGATGGTAGTAAATGTGGTTCCATTCTCATTAAATGGCCGAACCACTTGAATCTGTTGATGATATTGTTCCTTTTTAATTTTTTAATCAATATTTTTAATATACTTCTGTAAAATCTTTATATTTAGTTGTATTTATTAGCTGAAAATTTGAGATGTGGATATATAGAAGAATAAGCAGAGTTTCATGGACAGAAAAACAGACAAACAAACAAGTTTTAGGAAAACTAGACATGAAGAAACAATTATTAGAAAATAAAATTCAGAAATGTAAAGTATTTGGCACAAAAGGCATGACACCATGATAAAACATTTGCTAAGGGGAAAGTTGAGGGAGGTGAAGTGCAAGAGGAAGACTCGAGAGATAAGTGGGGGAAACCCTTATAGAAATGGACAGGTTACAGTCTGGCAGTGTAACAGGCGAAAGACGAATGCTGAGATTATTGTCAGCCAACCTTCGATGTGGAGACGCACCTGATATGTGATTAGCTGAAATCGATGCACATGTCTAAACTTGTAGAAATCTATGCGTTTAGGGGCCTACCAAACCAATGTGCAACGTATACACGTTCTTGGCAAAGATCAAACATATCACAAAGAGTGATTAAAATTGGTCGTAAAGAACGAACGCAAAGAAGAAGAAAAGAAGTTGTATTTAAGCTTGCATTCTGATATCCCCAGTATATCACTTTATTTAGTTCTGTATTAAGTTTGTATTGTTGATTTTGACATATCTTAAGGACACACTGATGCTGTTTCTAGGAAGCCTTATTGTAGCCGTGGCTGTAGAAAAGTGGAATCTGCACAAGCGATTAGCACTGAGAACACTTACTTTGGTGGGACCGGAGCCAAAATGGTATACTATTTTCTTGTTATTTTCGAATATTTTCTGATATGTAGATTTTAAATCTTCTTCTTCTTTGCGTTCGTTCTTTACGACATATCTTAATCACCTTGTGATTGTTTGATCTTGCAAGAACGTTGTACGTTGCACATTGGTTTGTAGGCCAAATGCATTGGACTCACACAGTTAGGCACTGATCGATTTCACAAACTCTTTAGTCGCCTCGACATGCAGCAGTAACAGTGGTTCTATTCTTTTACATCCCTAAATTTGGGTCCGGTTACCACTGGAGATCTTAAATATAACACAATTATATAATAAATATATATATAAAATAGATAACAGCTTCATACATTTAAGGCTTACACCTCTTCAGTGGCGGCTCGTCATTAAGGGCTAGTTGGGCCTGGTCCCACCAAAAATAATGTATAACGTGTATTTATTATTTTATAAATTAAAATATAGCAACCCAAAACCATGATTTATCCGGAAAAAATGTCTGGCCCCACCAACAAAAATGACCACGAGCCGCCACTGCACCTCTTAGTAGTTATATTGCTAGGGAGGACTGGGGGTTCTCTGTGGCGAAGTGGTTAAGCAGCTTGCCTTGTGGTTTGACGGTTGTGGGTTCGTGGGTTCATTTTGTTCCAGACGATTCCTTATAATTGTTGCCAACGTTTCGTCCATGTTTTACCGGGGACCGCAAGGGTAGTAAAGATTAGTACCACTGCCACCTACAAAGCATGTCGTAAGAGGCGACTAGCTGTAGGACCTAGGAAGCTACCTAGTAAATAAATAGCCACGCAGAAATCGGATGTGCTGGTCTACATGTAGGCGCATAACTTATTCAACACACAATCGATCTTAGGCTCAGATCACATACAAATCACACTGAGTGGTTAACACGTGGTCGATATGTAGCGTTCGATGAAGAAGAAGAAGAAGCTGCTAAAGCTTCGGAGTTAGTGCTTTGTGCAACGATTTCTCTAATTGACACGCTATTTCTGAGAAGAGTGATTAGACTATATGGATACAAATTGTGAAATAAAGTCCAACCGTCGCCTTCAGATTCCATCTAATTAACGCCTTTTTTTTTTATTTACAATATTTAAGCATTTATTATCTTGGAGGCGCCAGTTAGGAAAAGAAAACGTGGAAGACCTAAGACCACCCTACGAAGAACAATCCTACAAGGAAGTAAATTATTAGGATGTAAAACCAAATAAGATCTTCAACTGCTAGCAACGAACCGCATCACATTGAGCTCTTATTTTTTCCTGATCCAGAAGCACTTGAGCTTTCAGCTCTTCGGCTCGGTGCCATGGACATCATAACCCTTCGGTTCGGTGCCACGAACACCGTAAATCTGGAGAACATGTGGCTTTTCTGCCAGCCTGCGGAATTGAACCGCACTCATAGGGAGCTTGTCACCCGTCATCCAACTCTAAAACCTCTGCCCTATGTGCCTCCTTTGGCTCTAAAGAAACTAACTAGCTATCTTGGAGACTTCATCTAAAAAACTGGTTCATTGTTTTTTTTTTAGGAGATTAAAGCCTTTTTAATCAGAGGCACGCTTCTTTCAACCAAATAACGATTCTTTTATTGATTATATCAGAACTGTGAAGGCCAACAAACATGAACAATATGAATGAACTATTTCGGAGAATCCAGTTGACGAACTCATAATTTGTATACGTAAATTGCGGAAATTTTCCGGAACTATTTATAGATTTTGTCTTTTCAAGATATGGCGAAACGCATAAAAACAAAGTACTGTAGTTTTACAAAATACAAAAACAATAACGATATACATCAGCGTTGCGACCAAAAGGCCTTTATCAAGCAAAGGATACAATAGAGGTGAAGAATTTTCAAGATAGCAAATTGAATACAAATTGTGTGTTATCCCCATAGTTGAAATAGCTTAGCTTAACCCCCGTGTTGTGTCGATTTAGACTTGTCCACGTTCTTTGTATGTCGGGTTTATTATGTTAACAAATAAATGATAAAAAGTGACATCGATATACGTTTATTCTTTGTTTGAGTGTTAACGCAACACAATAAATTCTTCTTCTTCCTGCGTTCGCTAGCTATGAATTCAAGCATAGTTAGGGCGGCTGGTATGACGCCCCTGACTGAGTTTTGCGGGAAAGCCTGCTTTCCTTTTTTTCAGTGTCATCCGCCTTATAAATATGCTTTCTCGAACTTCAGAGTTGAAATATAATCAGTAATGTGGAATGTATATCTACATAGGTCCGCTTATCAATCTCTTCAGTAATGTGGAATGTATATCTACATCGGGCCGCTTATCAATCTCTACGTACTCGATTATCGTTAAATTGATCTCTGTTGTTTAGTCTGTGCAAGAAATCCGTATTGCTATTTCACACGACATAAAAAAAATGCAGTATCTCGTTCTGCTGCAGGCTGCATCAATGCTGAGACATCTAAACCTTTCGGTTTGAAATATTCGTTTTCAGCACTGAATTTATGAGAGTCTGTGTTTGTGTTCTACAATCCATACTCACTTAACCAGAATGCCCCAATTACCGGGTCCCAAATTTGGGGTGTAAAGAATAGAACCACTGTTACCTACCACGCATATCGTAAGAGGCGACTAAGGAGGTTCGGCTGAAACTGGATGCATGTGTCATAAGCGTGTAGAAGTCTATGCGTTTAGGGCCTACCAAACCAATGTGCAATGTATACAGTTCTTGGCAAAGATCAAACATATGACAAATAGTGATTAAAATTGGTCGTAAAGAATGAACACAAACAAGAAGACTTACCCAGAATGCAACATGTAACAAACGTTCAGGGTCTACACTTGAAGATTGAGTAGATTCTTCACTTCACTTCATTCCCACTTATTCCTCTTCCCTCCTCGTGGAGCAAAGAGCCTCAATAGTTGTTCGCCACTCTTCTAGCTATTCTCTTTATGGTCTCCCAGGATAGTCGAGCACTCTTCAGTTCCTCAAAAAGTTTTCGTTTTCAGGTCTGTTTAGGGTGTCCTCTTTTTGGTTTTCCTTGGGGGTTCAACTCAAATGCAAGTGAATAGATTCTTGATCAGATCTGATTCTATGACACAACGCTGGTTTATGTTGTCAGCCTTACTGATGTTTATGTCTCACTTCGATTCTTTTGTTACATTTTTCATTATATGTTTTGTGTTTTTTTCTCTCAAAAGTTATAAATCATTTTTGTGAGTAAACTTCTTTTTTCTTCTGAGAACTAACTGGATTGCGATTCCGAATTCTCTAATAATGGCCGCTGCATGTTTCAGGTTATCAGCTACCGCGTGCAGTTTATTTTAGATGTTAATGGTTGGGAGCCCTCTTCTTCTCAGGTTGCCACTTGGGCAGGTGGTGTATGTGACGCACTCTCTTCTCAGGTCGCACTTGGGGCAGGTGGTGTATGTGACTCACTTATTTCTTCTCAGGTCTACGTACTTGGGACAGTTGGTGTATGTGGCTCACTTCATTCTTCCCAGGTCTACGTACTTGAGACAGTTGGTGTATGTGTCTCACTTCATTCTTCCCAGGTCTACGCACTTGGGGCAGTTGATGTATGATACAACGGCGATCAATGTAACAATGATCGATTACTTAAAGGTTAATAAGCGGTCTGATGTAGATACACGTTCAACATTATTGATTGTATTGCGCTAAAATATAAACAATGAACAGTCATATATCGATGTCGTTTCTTAGATTTGCTTACTTTAGGCAGTCATGAATCTCACTGACAGCTAAACAACAGATGATCAACAGCATTTTCATACCTACATTGTGTTACCAGAGCCAAGCATAGACAACAAGCAAAGCGGAATCGCAAAAAATAACTACATGTGAAATGCTACATGGTAAGGGGTGAAGAGAGATGAAAACTTTTTTTAAAAAGCGTTTACTGAGCTTGCATGCACAAAATAATGAATGTCTTAATACCAGCAGAAAAGTAAAGTAATAAAATACGGTTTACAAGCATAGATATAGTAAGTTCAATGAAAGCGTCACCGTTTTATGACTGCATCATAATATAAGATTTCAAGTGAAACATTGCTGGTATATAATAGTGATTTATCACTGTTTACCTGTAAATATAATGTACACATTATGTGTACATTGTACACATTATGTGTACATTCAGTGGATGATGGATACGGAAATGGGGAGAGATAGTTAACCAACTAACGAAACAAAGAACCACAGAGAAAAAGTATAATGAGTACAAAGCAAGTGGAAGACCAGGCATTGCAAATGATGGAGCGACGGCATCAAGAATAGCCTTACGAAAATGAATATCAGCTTATCACTACGCGCTCCCCCCGCCCCATACTCAACACTTCTATAAAGAAGTAAATGGTGGAAGAGAAGAAGAGACAAACCAAATAAAGAAAAGTATTTGTTAACACTCGAAAATATTTATATTTTAGTTTAGTCGTCGGATCATCATCACTGGACATCGAGACAATTAGTCCATAAGTGTTTCGATCTCTTCCTCAGTATGTCTTCTGAGCGTGCGGAAACTAACGACACCAGTTCTTTATTTAGTTTAGTTATCAGATCATCATCACTGGATATCGAGCCAATAAGTCCTTAAGTGCTCCTGTCTCCTTCTCAATATATCTCTCAGTGTGGCAGCTAGCTACATCGGTTCTTTGTTGGTTTACTATTTTCCTTTGGCTACCAGTGTAGTGCTCTTGTCTAGCTACATCACACTTGACTTGGAATTCTTGCAGTCTGGTTAGTGTTATAGATTCACTGCTAGTACTTGAATCATTTACACGTTCTCTCTCCCTTAGGAAATGTATAATATCAACCTGGTCCATTTCTCGACCGCTTTTTGCAGCATCCATACCTGCATGCCCTGGCACAAAAATAGAACTAATTGTTGTCAGCCTAAACCTCGTCAGCAACTCCATCCATTGTCTTCGAGCCCAGCCTGCTTCCATCTTCCTGAGCATACTCATAGATTTACTGAGAAATCATGCATGGATAAAAGTCTGTGACACCTTCCAGACTTATATTTTAAAGAATTGAAAATAAAGATATGTTATGTAGTCGGCAAGGTAGAATAGAAAATCTTAACATTACATTTTTTGCTCTTCTCTACAAATGGCATACGTCTTTATAAGCTTGATTTATAAAACACGATAATGTAATATACAGCCATTAGCCATGTCTAAAACACATTCATCTTAGTTAGTTAGTTCCTTTCGTGCCAAAGGCGGCACGTAGGGCAGAGGTTTTAGTTCTCCATGTGATGCGGTTCGTTGTTAGCAGTTGAAGATCTCGTATAGTTTTACATCCCAATAGTTTACTTTCTTGTTGGATTGTTCTTCGAAGAGTGGTTTTAGGACTTCTATGCTTTCTTTTGCCAACTGGTGACCACACACGGACTTATCGACTTAGTCTCTTTTCACCTGATCTAAGAACATGGCCTAAATATTTCCATCTTCGTTTCCTTATAATATTTGATACGGGTTGTTGGTGTGTCTATCTCTCACTGTGTTGTTAGAAACGAAGTCACTCCATTTTACTTTTGATAATTTTCAGAGACATTTATTCACAAAGCTGTCCAGTTTCTTATCAATTTTCTTTGTTGATTTCCAACTTTCACAACCGTAGTACAGGAATCACACAGGACTTAAATAATTTAACTTTTGTACATATACTAAGGTCTTGAGATTGCCAGATATTCGTTAACTTAGTGAAGCCACTAGCTGCTATAGCAATACGAGAGTTCACATTAATCTTGCTACTAACGAATTTCAACTTCGGTAACTAATATATATTTATACACTTATTTGCATCCTTAACTTTACTATCATTAACTCTTGAAATACGACCACGCACCTGACAAACCGGTCTGGCAGTACTAATTTTTGGACAAACTAGCTCTCGAGCCAAAACATAAAATATGAAACAAACTATTCACATAATTCATCTTTTGCTTCTAAACGTCTAACGGTTTCGGTTACCAAGATCTTCACGAAGAAATTTAGTCAACCTATAGCCCTAAAAACGAACATGTCCAAGTCTGCAATATACAGTTCTCAATCGCAGTTATATTCGTTTGGAGTGTGTTTCCTTCAATTTTTTGCTTTTGCCAAATTACCCATAGAAAGTCAATGATTAATTAGAACGGGTTCTGGGTTCAATATCACACTCAATGTAACAGGTGAGGAAACAGATTGGTCCTCCTACCTCCTACACACTGGGTAATAGAAATGTGAAATAACAGGCACGACATATCCTAAGGTCTGGAGAGATAATCGGAAATGTTATATTTATTACTAACGAATAACTAACGATTTACAACAGTATCAGACAGGAACTGTTTGCACTCACATCAAGCTGAATTAAAATGCCGAGGATTCACATCGATATATCAATATACTTTCAAATAAATGCATGTGTGCACTTTGTCAGTATTTACATGTGAATTTTTACGAACGGCAAAAATAGACCACACCTTTCAGAAACGCAATGACAAACTACTAAACGTATAAGTCGTGTCTAGAAATCGACGACTCAGACTTTTGTGGTTAATGGTTAAGATCTGTAAAGGATGTAAGCGAAGGATTGACTTGATTGACCGAGGTTTAATCATCTGGCTCGGTCTTTCTCCAAATGGCACGCCACTGCAATTGCACAAGCCAACTGTAGCTTCGCTCTTGGGGTCTCTGGAAAAACTGCATCGTGAACAGAACTGCGCGGTCGGGACGACCACGACCTTGACTCAAAGCAGGCTTCCACTCAGCCACAGAGACCCCCATCTGTAAGGATATGCATGCGAGCGTCTTAACCGAATACTGTTAAGCCGGCTCCCATTCTAAGATCCATGTCTAATCACTAAGGCAATTACTTTTTTCTGTTGTGCATAATGAAACATAACCTGACCCAGTTTCTAACACTCACTTAGCCTTTAAATTCATCGTTCTCGCCCCACCTGTCTTACACCGCCTCACCTGTCCTTACACTGCCCTAAAAGCGGTACGACAGGCAGTAACGAAGTTTTTGTGTGTGGATATGTCACGATTTTCATTTTTTCATTTCCATGTACAGGCTTCTTCTTGGTGTTATGCTTCCAACGTGGGTACTCTCAATGTGGATGAGCAACACAGCAACAACCGCCATGATGATGCCTATAGTTACAGCTATACTACTTCAGATCAAGGAATGTCAGTTACAGGGTTAGTGATAGATACCATAAATATAAGCCATATCTTCTCGTGAATTGAGCAGACAACAAAAGAGTCTTTCAGTAATATATTAATTTTGGTAAACTTGATGGAATCAAGTCATTTTGAGAGTCCTGTCATTGGTTCTGTTGCCTGCTTTCTTTTTATCAGTGCGCTTCCTATACTTGTATAGTATTTACATTTTTGTGTCACTGTTCATCACTATCTGCCACTTATACTTTCACTTTGTAAAGATGATTGTTTGAAACATGTGCTGTTATATCTTAAAGAGAGAGAAAAGGAACCCTTTCATACCTGTAGTATATAGACAGCATACAAGTGTTAGACCTGTATTTTTCATTGACGCAGCATCCAGTCGACCTTTATTTGCAAGAGCATGTCTGTACCCATTGAGGCTGTGCCGACTCTGACCAGTCGCTTACTGGAAAAATTCCCACACACTGCAGCTTGAACCTGACCCCTTGAAAGCGAGTTCTGAACTAGCTACGCATGCTCGTTGTTATATCTTATATCATCATTAAAAAACATGTCCTGTGCAGAACTGTTACCATAACAGTCCTTTTGAAATTCTTTCATAGACCAGATGTCCCGCCCCTGCAGCCGCCATGCTCAAATCATCAGTTAATCATCCTGAGTCCATCTTTTTCTTGGTCTTCCTCATCTACTCCTTGCCAGGATGCCTTCCTATGGCCTCTCACCCTTTTATCACTTCATAGGACAAAATACTTCAATTTTCTTATTTGTAGCATCAGCCAGTTTTCTTTGAATTCTTTTCGGATAGATCTATTTGTTCTATTCTCTGTCCATAATATAGGAACTCTTCTGTAACATTGAGAGCCACGGTAGCGTAGTTGTTAGTGAATTCGCTTCTCAAGGCTGGTGGTCTGGGTTCAACTCCCGCAGTGCCCGTGGAATTTTTCCCGACCGCGACGGCTCTCAGGTCGACCCAGCCTCAACTGGGTACCAGACATGCTCTGGGAACGTAAAGGCGGCCGGCGTGATGCTGACCACATCACCCATCGTGTGCCGACGGTCAATGAAAAATACAGGCCTAACACTGTATTGCCCTATATACCACGAGGTATGAAAGGGTTCCTTTACTTTTTACTTTACTGTAACATTAATATTCAAAAGCAGATATATATTGTTCCAATGTCTTGTTAAATGTCCATGCTTCACACCTATATATTGTTATGTATCTTATATATCTACAGATAACCATGAGGAAATCATCTTGGATGATAGTAATGGGATAACAATAACAGTACATGGGACAGAATCAAATTATACAAATAAAAAGATGAAGAAAGTTCATGAATTAGAAGAAGAAAGGTTAGTTATATTTATGTTATATGTTTCAGTTGTACTAATGTTACTACTTCTTCAAATCAAAGCTGAAAGTTACATTATCTCTCTTTCTTTC
Organism: Arion vulgaris; assembly: GCA_020796225.1. NCBI lineage: Eukaryota > Metazoa > Mollusca > Gastropoda > Stylommatophora > Arionidae > Arion > Arion vulgaris. Next base: position 75,008,454 of record CM036754.1, on the reverse strand, counting down.
TATCCACTCTCTCCTCCTCTTTTCCTCTTCCTCCCTCTTCTCCCTCCTCCTCCCTCTCCTCTCTCTCTCTCTCTCCTCCTCCTCTTTCTCTCTCTCTCCTTTCTCTCTCTCTCTCTCCCTCCCTCCTCTCCTCTTTTCTCTCCTTCTCCCTCCCCCTCTCTCTCTCTCTTCTTCTTCTCTCCCTCCTTCTCTCTCTCTCCCTCCCCTCTCCTCCCTCCTCCTCTCTTTCTTCTTTATCTCCCTCCCTTCTTCCTTCCTCCCTCCCCTCCCTCTCTCCCCTCTCTCTTTTCTCTCTCTCACTACCCTCTCCCCCTTCCTACCTCCTTCCCTCTCCCTCCCAGCCTCCTCCCTCTCTTTCTCTCTCCACTCCCCTCTCCTTCCTCCCTCTCTCTTTCTCTCCCACCCTCTTTCTCTCCCACCCTCTCTCTCTCTCCCTCTCCTCTCTCCCTCTCTCCACCCTCTCTCTCTCCCCCTCTCTCCCCCTCTCTCTCCCCTCTCTCTCCTCCTCTCTCTCTCCCACTTTCTCTCTCCCCCTCTCCCCTCTCTCCCTCTCTCTCCCCTCTCTCTCTCTCCCCTCTCTCTTGACTTTTAAACACAGATTGTGGCATAGGCCCTCAGCCAACTCATGCCAAGTCTTCCTATCTCTACCTATCTCCTGCAGCTCCCTCCAGCCCTTCTTTATATTGTTGATCTCTGCATCCAAATATCTTATTCATGTATTTATAGCCCTCACTCTTCTTTCGCTGTCCCTGTGGGTGTGTACCCATTGTTCCCACACACTGATTGTTCTCAGACACCCATTGTTATTGTGTACCCATTGTTCCCACACACTGATTGTTCTCAGACACCCATTGTTATTGTGTCCCATTGTTCCATATCCTGATTGTTCTCAGACACCCATTGTTATTGTGTACCCATTGTTCCAACATCTTTGTTTATCACTCCTAATTTTCTGTGTCCACCAGCTTGTTCCTCAACCTACTGAAACTTGTTCTCAACATTCCATTGTGATCCTTTATATCATCTAGTTCCTCTACCAGTGATTGTTTCTAATACTTTATTGTTCATTCTACCATTGTTCCCACACACTGATTGTTCTCAGACATCCATTGTTATTGTGTACCCATTGTTCTCCATCCACTATTGTTCTCAGACACCCATTGTTCTTGTGTACCCATTGTTCCCTCACTGATTGTTCTCAGACACCCATTGTTCTTGTGTACCCATTGTTCCCATATCCTGCTTGTTCTCAGACACCCATTGTTCTTGTGTACCCATTGTTCCCAACCTGTTGTTCTCAGACACCCATTGTTCTTGTGTACCCATTGTTCCCATATCCTGCTTGTTCTCAGACACCCATTGTTCTTGTGTACCCATTGTTCCCTACCTAATTGTTCTCAGACACCCATTGTTCTTGTGTTCTATGTGTTCTCATACATCCATTGCTCTCATACACCAATTGTTCCCATGTACCAGGATTATGATACACCCATTGTTCTCATTGTTCTTATGTACCCATAGGTCTGATGTACCGATTGTTCCCATACATTCATTGTTCCTATGTACCCATTGTTCCCATATACCATATGCTCATGTATGCCCATTGTTCCTATTACTTATGTTATTATGTACCCATTGTTCCAATACACATTTTCATTGTTCCCATGCTGTACCCATTGTTCCAATGTGTTCTGTTTACCCATTGTTCCTATTACCCATTGTTTCCTTGTACCATTTTTCCCATGTACACATTGTTCTTGTGCAGTCATTGTTCTGTACCCCATTGCCACAGACACCAATTGTTCTCCACCACATTTCCCATCTTCTATTCATTGTTACGTTACCCACTTACACAGAATTGCCACAAAAACACATTATCAACATACACCGACTGTTTACATTAATACAATTTCACATACACTCATTGTTCATATTGTCTTATTAAGTTTCCACACATCTGTACCTATCATGTGTCACCATTGATGTGTCTCAACTGAAAGCACATATCCCTTACTGTTTCTTAGGCATGCCACAAATCGTGCAGAGAAGGAAAAACAATTTATTGGTTTTGCCAAAACGTTTTCATTGGCGGCTGCCTTTAGTTCAAACATTGGAGGAGTTGCTACATTGACAGGAACTCCACCTAATGTTATTTTCAAAGGCCTGGCAGATGGGTATGTATATAGTAATTATAATTTCTACATAGTTCAAAAATATGATTATCTATTATTTGTAGCATCGATGTCATCATTATCATTAAATAGCTTGTCCTGAGCAGAACTTTGCTACCCTAACAGTCCTTTGGAATCTCTTTCTCTCATAGACCAGATGTCATGTTCAAATCATCAGTTACATATTGAATCCATCTTCTCCATGGTTTTCCCTTTCTTGGATGCCTTCTTTTCTTAGGATGCCTTCTCTTAGGATGCCTCTTTCCATGATGGTCTTCTCAGCCCTTCATGTCTCTTTCATCATCATCACATAGATTGTTCTAAGAGAACTTTGTCATCCCAGCAGTTCTCCGGAATTTCTCTCTCTCATAGGCCAGATGTCCTGCCTCTGCAGCCACAATGTTCAAACCATCAGTTATATCCTGAATCCATCTTCTTTATGGTCTTCCTCTTCTTCTCTTTGCTAGGATGCCTATTTCCATGATGGTCTTCTCCAACCCTTCATGTCTCTTTAGAAAGAGTCTTTTGTGAAGAGACTTATGTATGAGCTGAAAGACAAGAGAGAAAAGCGAAAACTCAGAAGTTGTCACAGTAAAACATTTGCCAATTGACTGTCTGTAAAGACGAAAAAGGCCATATATATATCACAACACGCTGTGCACAGGTCCTAACATCTGCCTACACACATGCCACAAGATACTGCGATACCATATTTTAAAATAAACTTAAGATAGTAACTTATGATAGCAATTATAGACCAACATAATTCCTTCTTCTGATATCCTTCTTGATATCCCTGCTAGATGCTGAGGTCTTTCTGTGTTAGAAATAGATTAGAGCACACATGGTTTTTTATTTGTCAACGGGCCCACCTGCCCAGTGTGTTCATAGCACATTGGACTATTGGTAACTAGCCCTCTGTGAGTGCGGGTTCAATTTCACGGGTTGGCAGAAAAGCTACAGGTTCCCCAGATTTACGGTGTTCGTGGCAACAAACCGAAGGGTTACGATGTCCATGTCTAGGAGCTGAAAGCTCAAGTGCTTCTGGATCGGGAAAAAAAAAATTTGTCAACGAACAATGATGATGATTATCCTAACACCAAAATCAAATCTCATATAGTCACATCAAAATGTGTTTTCATTTTTGTCCCTTTGGTACAGTCTTTATCTAAAATATGCTGCAAGGAACCCGGTGGACTTTGCCAACTGGTTAGCTGTAGGAATCCCAATGGCTGTCATCCTCGTAATTTTCTTGTGGTTTTGGATGCAGTTGTACTCACAGGGAATTAGGTAATTATAATGAAAACTTACAGCTATACTGTATAACCCAATATCATTGTATGTTGTTAGTTGCTCTTTGCGTTCGTTTTTATTAACCAAGTCAATCACTTTGTGAACTCGTATAGCAATGCTATTCTCATATAGTAAATACACAGCAAAAGGCTGTTCATGCAAAAAGCAGATCTCAGAAATAACAGAGACGGTGGAAAAACAATATTTATGAAGTGCTTACAAAAGTCTGTTTTAGAAATCTCTTCTTATCCTGATGCTGTGAGGTAAAACAGGATTATCCTGATGCTGTGAAGTAAAACAGGATTATCCTGATGCTGTGAAGTAAAACAGGATTAAAGACCAGAAGATCTGAACAAGAACATGTGCATGTTGCATCCTAGTTACACCTCTACGAAATCTAGGACAGGTACAGCCGAATTTATTTTGACCACATTCTAAGGTATGTTATTTGATAGTCTTGTTGTAGTCAAGGGTGGTGTCGTGGTGGTTGCTGACAGGGAGGCATAAATGTATTGAAGAGGATGTATTATAAACGCCTTCATATATCTCTTTCTTGTAGTATTAGTATCACAATGTCCTATCTTGCAATCTGGTAGTACAATGTCCTTGGCGACAGAACCCTGTCCTTTTTGTGTTCCAGTGTGGTTCTTTGATTTTAAAGATGGTGTTCCTTACATACTAAAACTCGGGACAGTACGATATAGCGAACAAACATGATTCAATTAAGTTCCTTCATCTTTATTGAGGTTTATAACGACAGACACATTAATACCCGTCTGTCCGTGTCCATTGTTTTTCTTTCTTCTTTCTATCGTTGCTACGCCGTCACTACACGTTTTTGTTTTATTACGTCAGGTCTCGTCCAGTATTGCCACTCTTGCTTATGTTGGACACATGCAGATTTAGTGTGCAAATACTGTCAACTGGTGATCTATATAAGCTACCTAAAGCTAAACTGTCTGGTCAGCCCGCTGGCACCTGGGGGCTGAGGAACTGGCTGCATGCCTTATGCCTTCTACAGTCTGAACAAAAGAATGTTCTTGATGGGTGGATGGGACATAATAAAATTGCTATAGTTGGCCATGTATTGCCCAATCTATGACAATGTTAAGTAATGCATAAAACAGCTGAAGATAAGGCCAGGGATATCAGAAGAACTCTTACATCCGCTTGGGATGATCTAGATTTTGCTGATGACATTGCACTTCTATCTCACACTATAAATATATCAGGAAAGAACTGTCACCTTATCAGTACAACCTGATGGTTGGCAGTACAACCTGATGGTTGAGCAACAACCTGATGGTTGAGCAGTACAACCTGATGGTTGACGTACAACCTGATGGTTGAGCAGTACAACCTGATGGTTGAGCAGTACACCCTGATGGTTGAGCAGTACACCCTGATGGTTGAGCAGTACACCTGATGGTTGAGCGACAACCTGATGGTTGAGCAGTAAACTGATGGTTGAGCAACAACCGATGGTTGAGCAGTACAACTGATGGTTGAGCAGTACAACCTGATGGTTGGCTGAAAATCGATCAGAAGAAAATATAAATAATGACTTAAATATGACCACTCCAGCAAGTCAAACTTGAAGATAAATCTTTCCATATAGAATGCTTTCACATATCTTTAAGTATCAGCCAAGAATGAGTAGCTGGATCGGACATTGAAGTAGATTGAGAGGCAGAAACGCCTTCACAACACTTCAGACAGTGTGAAATTATCCCAATACAGGATGCTGACCGATGGTCAATAAAAATACAGACTAATACTGTATTAATACTAATACTAAAATAATAAACATTATAAGCCTCTTGATGGTTCAGTTGCAGTTGCCACTTGATGGTGGACACATGCACTGGTTTATGTTGAAACCGGGTAAGCAAGGCTGTATTCTATCTCCGCATATTGTTTGGAGTGGCCTGACTGGGTGATGCGAAAATGTTTCAGGGCGAAACTGGCATCGATTGGGTAGAAAATAGTCAACTAGAAGATTGGATTTTGCAGATGATAGTGCTTGTTAAGTAGAAACAAGCAAGATATGCAAGAAAAACAGACAACTTACATCTATAGCATAAAGTTGGACTGCAGATAACTATGAAACAACAATTATAATGAAGACTACCTATGGCAAGTATGCATATATTCACTGGAATCTAAGATGTAAAAATAACAGGAGCAGTTCACCTTTTAGGTAGCAACAATTTTGAATGACAGGAAATGTTAAAAGAATATTATGACAATTGGCAAGCAACATCAACTTTTAAAAGTCTAAATAAAATATGGAATTGCAAGTTATATAGATTTAAAACTAAATTACGAATTTTCAATTCAAATGTTGTATAATCCTAACATATGCCAGCAGAGTTGAAATGATTAAAGTATGAAGCAAGTTGAACGCATTGAAAATGATCTACAAAAAATGATATAAATGGAAAGAATCGAATGATGAAATGGCATGTGTGTCAACCACTAGTGACACTTTGACAGAAGATGGATATTGCCCTTGAGAGAATGATCGAATATCAAAGCAGCATTGAATGGGATAAGGTTAGAAGAGGTCAACCTAGAACCTAAAATTTGATAGAGGCGAATATCGTCTCAGTTCCATGGAGAGTAGTGCAGATAGGCGTATGGAGAATACTACCTGAATATAACGGTAGAGATGAATTATTATTAATAATACTGTATTCCCAATATACCTCATGGTATGAAAAAATGGTTCCTTGATTTATTTATTACTTCTTTATTCTTCATATCAATTGCCATCTCTCATACCAGCCTGACAGTATGATCTCTGAATAAATTTTGTGTTCTTGTCATGTTGTTACATTCTTCTTCTTTTCCTTGCAACACACTGACAAAGCACTCAAGTGGCTGACACAGTTTTTACATCTTGTTGAACAACAACAACATTTATTCATGCTTATGTGGCCTCTGTGACTAAGTGTTAAGCCTGCTCCCGTCACGTTCAAACCATCAGTTACATCCTGAATCCATCTTCTTCGTGGTCTTCTCTTCTCTCTTTCGGATGCCTTCTTCCATGATGATCTTCTCCAGCCCTTTGCATCTCTTTATATTTTCAAAATATTTTCCAATATATTCCAATCAGCAATTATAGTTATTAGATCATCACTATAACAACTTTTATCATCATAATTTAAAGCATCATATTTTCTTCTTTACAGTTGTCTGAAGTTTTGGGAGAAGGACAAAACCTCATATGAAAAAGTGAGGATTTCTCTAAGAGAGGAGTACAGCAAGATGGGACCAATGTCGTAAGATTATATTTTTAGTTTTAGCATTACAAGGTTTATGAGCAGTAAAAGATGTGTTTGGTGGAAAAGGGAAGGAAGGAGAGTGGTTTTACACAAATATAATTTTAAATTAATATGAAAAAAATGATTAACCGCAGAAATATTGTAGGCGTTAGAAAACACCATGTACAAAGTGCACTCAAAGACGTTTGTCAAAATCCATGCATACCTGAATGCTGAAAGTAAAAACACTGTACAAAGAAGTGCACTCAAGACGTTTGTCAAAATCATGAACCTGAATGATGAAAGTAAGAAAACACCATGTACAAAGTGCACTCAAAGACGTTTGTCAAAATCCCATGCATACCCTGAATGCTGAAAGTAAGAAAACACCATGTACAAAGTGCACTCAAAGACGTTTGTCAAAATCCCATGCATACCCTGAATGCTGAAAGTCACAGTAGAATAAGAGGAAAGAAAAAACAAAAGAAGAAAGATAAGGTTAAGAGGGCTAAACAGTTACAGAGATGTCTTCTCAACTCAAACATTCCCTGATCTTATTTATAAACTGTTGATTCTTGTCTAGACCCAGGTTGTAACATTGAGTTTTAATGAAGGAACTCAAATCTGCAGATTAATTATACCATCATTATTGCCCTATAGGGAATAATCATATTAGCTCTGATCTTGTTATTACATAAGTAGATCTCAGTGACGCTACACAAAGTCTGTTGCACTTGCGAGAGATCTTTTGTCTCTCCCCAGGTGGATGACGGAATTAGTTGTCCATTAAGAATAGAGTTGAGATTTAATTTGCGTTCCAGGGCATGAGTCACCCTTGTTGTGGTATATCCATGTTTATTTAGTGTGGCCTTGATGTTGTCTATCCATCTTTTTCTTAGTCTTCCCTTGGCTCTAGTACCTGATCTCTTTTTATTTATGCTGTTATTGGTGGTTGGTTGTATTCCATTCTCAGTAAATGTTCGATCCACTATATTTGATGTCTTTCCATGTATTCGAGTCATGAAGTTATGACCACTCTGCTTCTGATTTCCTTGTTTCTTGATCTTGTGAGAGATCAATGATGTAATTATCAGGAGGTTGAAACTTTGTAGGAATTCATATTTCAATTCTTAATAATGATATTTTGCCTGGCCAGCGACTTTCCAGCCTACTATTATCAATTTTCACCTCACAAGGATTCTTTTCCTGCTCTATTTGAATATGGGACCTACTTTTTGTTGTCTGACAAGATGAGAATACATAGATTAAAAAAAAACTTGTTAGTGTCTGTAGTACCACTTTTTGTGGGCTGTGTAGGACAGGTCCTCCCTTACCAATCCCTCATATGGACACCAGGGGGAAAAAGAAAACGAGGAAGACCAAGAGAGACTGCGTAGAACCATCACCAGAAAAGGCTCAACGATGGGCCTAGTAAACATTAAAGACTTAAAACAAATGGCAACGAACCGCGAGACATGACCTCTGCCCTATGCGCCGCCCACAGGCCCAAGAGGAAAGACTAACTAACTAAGGACAGGTCGGACGAAAGCCTGAGGAATTTAATGGCCACATGGCTAGTATAGTCGCCACGAAGCTGTTAAAGTTAGGATTTTTCATTTATGCCCACAACAGAAAAAATTCTTGGCCTTACCATAGATTAAACACATATCTCCTGCATGGGACTAGCGCTCTCTAATCCTTTGACCAGAAGCTCCACATTAAGATATAAAAATATAAATATTTACAGAAAAGTAAATAGGAGCCCAGAAGTGCATGGAAGATTATGATTGCAACAATGACAGACAAAACAAACACAAAATAATTTAGAACCGATGGAAAATAGCAAGGGAAAATAAATAGCAGAAGGTGAATATATAATTGGTTATTTGTTATTGAACTGACGTCATTGCACTCCGGGCAGACCGATAGGTGCTCAGTTTCCCCAAAAAAGATATCGAAGAGTATGCATACTGATGGTCCCCATGGCTCGCTGATTAAACACACTTCTCACATTGCCTCTCAGGCATCCATTTCTACTTGTACAACGGGTAACTCCAAACTGCTTAAATGTTGGATCAATTTAACATCTATTTTAGTGTCTTCATCCAACAGACAGTCGTGAAGAGACCAAAGAACATCCCCTTATCTATCTTCAACTGCCCAACAATTGAAGCTGTTGATGCAAGCCTGTCCGCTCTCTCATTACCCTAAACACCTGCATGCCCAGAACAGTATATCCACTTAAGCCTTTGGAGGTTAGGTAACTTGAATAGATGACATGCACCCAAACCGAAACCTGCTTTTTGGATCTTGTGAAGCATCAACTTAGAGTGAGATACAGCAACTGCGCCAGTCAAGGAAGTCCCAAAGAGCCAATGGAGGGCAGTAGTAACAGCCTCAACCTCCATCCTCATACTAGAAGTAGTTGTCCTGTATGCTCCACTTTGATCTGCAACAACCCTACCATGCACATCAGCCAAGAAATCCCCGCCTAACTTCTCACCATGATGAACCGACCCATCGGTACATAAACAAAACTCCCTTAACTTCTATCGATGAGATCAACCTTTATGTTTCATATATAATTGAAAGTGTCCAACAAAGTCATGCAAATACCAATTAGATATTATTTAATATCATTTTCAGATATGCAGAAATTGTTGTTTTAGTCAATTTTGTTTTGCTGGCGTGTTGTGGGTGAGCGGAAACCAGGCTTCATTCCAGGTTGGAATTCATTGTTTGATCCAGGGTTAGTTTCTTTATATTGTTTTTTTTCCTCTTAAGTCATAGTTGATGTTAATTGAAATACTTCTGTTGATAGTTTAATTGTGTAATGATTATATGTAACATAGATTGTTCATACAAGAATTCCTCTACGACAGGTCCAGCATTGATGTTCATAACGAGGATGTATCTAGACAGATCCAGCATTGATGTTCATACAAGGATGTATTCATATGACCAGATCCAGCATTGATGTTCATACAGAATTCTAGGAGTCCATGATGTTATAAGATCTCGACAGTCCAGCTTGATGTTATACAGGATATATCTATGACAGATCCAGCTTGATGTTCATAGGATGTTCTAGTGACGATCAGCGATGCATACAGATATACTGACAGATCCAGCATTGATGTTCATACGAGGATGTATCTATAACAGGTCTAGCAAACTGGTAGAGGATTTGTGTGCACAATCCCATTGCGCAAGAAGTGTAGATGAAACTAAAGTAAAAACATGATAACACCACCCTATATGACAAAGCGGACGAAAATAGCAGCAGCACAGAACTCAGAAATACGCAAAACAACAGAGTTTAAGATAGTGACATAAAATATCTGTGGATTGGAAGAATAAGAATGCAATCAAACTCCACAGTATACAGTCTTCTACAACAGCATATCAGGAAAGAAGGTGAGAGGAAGATAACGAAATAGATGGTTAAATGGCAAAGCAGAATCTTGTCAAAATGCAAAAATAACTATCCCCCCACATTCCATTATTGTTATATAAAGACAAGTTCATTTTAAGAACAACATAACATACTAAATCAAGGTTATATTATGTGACAAGTTCAGTTTAACAATAAGGAATATCAGTATTATTAATATTAATCAAGTATATTATTTACAAGTTCAGTTAAATAACAATAAGGAAATCAAGAATTTTAAATGCTAAATCAAGTTATATTATATAAAACAAGTTCATTTTAAGAACAATATAACATTAAATCAAGGTTATATTATGTGACAAGTTCAGTTTAACAATAAGGAATATCAGTATTATTAATATTTTTAATTAATAAATAGCCATAGACTCATAGAATTGAGTAAAATGACAAAAAAAGCTTAGTGTTCAATCAAACATATACAAAAACCAGCCCCCATTAAACAAGAATTTTGGTTTTCCCACCTGAATTAGTTGGCCTTATGGTGCCAGGGGCCACAGTCTATGTAAATCCCTGAAATATAGAACTCTTGATAGACAGCCAATCTACCATAACTTTAATTATACTACTAATCTTCTACAGCTATGTTGGAGACTCACGCCAGCCATTGCTATATCTATCTTATTGTTTATTCTTCCTGCCCGACCTCCATCTTGGATGGGATGCTGTCGGTCAAAATCAGTTGCTGTTTGTAAGTACTCACTTTTATATTTACTTCATCTTGTACAATAAAATAAATGCAGGGTGGCTGGTAGCAAAGTTGATAACACAATGCACTAGTGGCTGTGGAAATTCCAGGGTTCGAGTTCAGCAAAAGGTAAACATTCTTAGTGTGCACAACTGTACGAGGTTAAACTACAGGAAAAGCTGATCATTTACTTATGCATCTAAATTACAAGTACCTATGAGTCAAAGTAAAGTTTGCCTGAATGATGAGGACATTGGTGATAAGGAAAGCAAACCTGCATGCAAAATGAGTCTGATGGAGACATCAGCCTATTTAAAAGATGGATACTCTAATCACAAACCATCTTTGTCTGAAAGAGAGGTCTTGGATGGTCACAGGCTAGCAAAGCATAACCCAACAGAAAAACAGTTATGCTTGCCTGAATCTATAGCTGAAAAAAAATAAAATTAAAGGACAGTACTTAGCTCTATTTGCAGTCTAAATTAGAGCAACAAAGTGATGATGTACTTCAAGAGTTGAATATCAGGACTTCGGACATCTGACCCTAAACAGATCCAGAGAAGGAGTCTTCTTGAGGAATGAAGGACGTTAGGTGATTCTATGAAGCCATAAAAAAACGCTAAAAATGGAAGACTACTATTGAGCCCTATACTGCATGAGAATAGATAAAAGAATTAGTAATTATGTTGTTGATATTGTGTTTAAAGATGATGTAGGGGAGACGGCAGAAACACTATTATAATGGTAAAACAAGTAATAACATTGTACTGTAGTTTTACAAAATACATGATTGAGCAAAAATCTTCCACTTCTAGTTTTTCTGCATTTATTTAGCTGGTCCTTTTTAGTCACAGATTTTCACTTTTTGACTGTTGGAATAACTCTGTCTTAGTCTATATGTAGTGTGTTGTGAAATTCGTCACTCCTATTGTATCGTTTGCTTGATAAAGGACTTTTGGTTGAAACGTTGCTGTGTATTGTCATTATTTTTATATTTTGTAAAACTACAGTACTTTGTTATTACATGTTTCATCATTTTAAAGATGATAGTAATTCAATGAACATTTGCATGTCTGGGAAGTGTTATTAGCATTCAAGGTGGCACAGATGAAGATGTTAGGGTTAGAATACAAAAGGCAAGATCAGTATGTGCCATTCTGAAGAACATATGGAGTTCAAAAATGATCAGAAATAAACACAATAGGATCTTTAACCAAATGTCAAGCTGTCCTTCTATATGGAGCGAGACATGGAGGATACAAAGTTGCAGACATTCATCAATAGATGCCTGCGCAGGTAAGATCTGCGATAGTATGACAGGACCACAAACAGGGAAGTGTGGGATAGAGCAGGACAACAATAGAGAAGGTGGTGATAGATGGGACACACACTGAGGAAACCCCTGACAGCATCACAAGACAGGATCTCCGATGGACTCCAAGGGGGAAAAGAGGTAAGGGAATTAAAAATCTGAACTGGTCTTACAGTGGATACCAGGAAATGAAAAGGCTGACAAACTTGCATGGACTGGAGGAAGCCTAACACAACACCACCCAACACAAAGCTCTACGGAAGCAAAGACTCTGCTGAAACAATCCAGGAAAATGATGTGGAGAAAAACAAATGGAGGATACAACTCAGAGCACAGCAGTATAAATACACTAAACAGAAAAGCACAGGCCACAGTCTTCAGACTTAGAACGGGACACTGCAGTCTCAAAGCACACCTCCACAGAATGGGTCTCAGGGACTCGGCAGCCTGCACCTGTGGAGCACCTAAGCAGTCCCCAGAGCAAATCCTGCAAGACTGCCCTAGTCTGAGTAGTGAGAGATTGGAGATCTTGCCAACAGAATAAACAGTACAAAACAAACTATGAGGGACTGGTGAAGACCTCAAGCACACCGTCCTGTTTATGACACATGCTGGAGTAGTCGCATAGCAAAAGTTGATCGTAAAATGAAGAAGAAGAGGTAAGAAGACCCAGGAACACCTGGAGATGGGAGTTGGAAACGGAATGCAAGACAATGGAGAGAGAGGGGAGAGATCTGGAAAAGATGGTCTGGATGGACGGATTTATAAGGCCTTGGTTGTGGACATATGCCTCCCTTAGGGGTGAAGGTGAAGAAGAATTATGACGTTGATACTGTGTTAAAGATAACAGTAATTCAATGCATTACTGTTTTGTTTATGTCAAATCAAAATTTGTTTCAGCTGAAGTTCTTGATGATCTTCCACATTATGAACCAATCCTGGACTGGGCCACAGTTAACAAAAGGATGGCCTGGGGTGTTCTTTTATTGATGGGTGGAGGATTTGCTATGGCTGATGCTTGTGAGGTTTGTATTTAAAAGAAATAGTAATATCTGAAATTATACATATCTGGGGAGCATTGATATCAACACAGAATGTCATATTAGTGATATCAACACAGAATGTCATATTAGTGATATCAACACAGAATGTCATATTAGTAATATCAACACAGAATGTCATATTAGTGATATCAACACAGAATGTCATATTAGTGATATCAACACAGAATGTCATATTAGTGATATCAACACAGAATGTCATATTAGTGATATCAACACAGAATGTCATATTAGTGATATCAACACAGAATGTCATATTAGTGATATCAACACAGAATGTCATATTAGTGATATCAACACATAATGTCATATTAGTGATATCAACACATAATGTCATATTAGTGATATCAACACAGAATGTCATATTAGTGATATCAACACAGAATGTCATATTAGTGATATCAACACAGAATGTCATATTAGTGATATCAACACAGAATTGTCATATTAGTGATATCAACACAGAATGTCATATTAGTAATATCAACACAGAATGTCATATTAGTGATATCAACACAGAATTGTCATATTAGTGATATCAACACAGAATGTCATGTTAGTGATATCAACACAGAATGTCATAGTAGTGATATAAACACAGAATGGCATATTATTTATATCAACACAGAATGTCATATTATTGATATCAACACATAATGTCATATTCAAAAGTGATATCAACTCAGAATATCATATTAGAAAGTAATATCAACACATAATGTCATATTTGATAGTATTAATGCCAAATGTCATATTAGATAGTAATCTCAACACATAATGTCATATTAGACAGTAATCTCAACACAGAATGTCATATTAGACAGTAATATCAACACAGCATGTCATATTAGACAGTAATATCAACACAGAATGTCATATTAGACAGTAATCTCAACACAGAATGTCATATTAGATAGTAATCTCAACACAGAATGTCATATTAGATAGTAATCTCAACACAGAATGTCATATTAGACAGTAATATCAACACAGAATGTCATATTAGATAGTAATCTCAACACAGAATGTCATATTAGACAATAATATCAACACAGAATGTATATAAACAATAAAATGAGCTGAAATTAAAATATCAGTTAATGATAACAGCTTGAGATATCACTTGTGTCAATCTGTAGAATATCATAAAAATCGATGATAACATTCTTCATGATTATTCCAGGTGTCTGGACTGTCAGCGTGGGTGTCACACTATTTAGAAGGTTTATCGTCACTACCTCACTGGGTTACAGCATTCCTATTGTCACTTCTTGTAGCAGCAATAACCCAGGTCACCAGCAATGCTGCTACAACTACACTTTTTGTACCAATTGTGGGAGATCTTGTAAGAATTTGTTAACAGTAAGATTTACTGTATTTTACATTTTAATATTCAACTGACAGCTAAGCAACAGAGGATCAACAACATTTTCATACCTACTTTGTGTTACCAGAACCAAACATAGACAATGAGTAAAGCACAGTCACAAAAAATAACTGTATGTGAAATGCGCTGCCTGCGAAAAGTTATCAACAACACCAGAAAAGACAGCCACCAACATCAGCATAAGAAAGAAAGTTGGCACAGAACCTTGCTTGAATTACATTGAGAAACAAAGAATGAAGTGGTTTAGTCACTTAATAATAATGCAACCAACAGTCTTCTATAACAGAACATCAGGAAATAAGGTGAGGGGAAGACCACCAAAAAGATGGGTAGATGGCAAAGCAGAATCCTGTCAAAAATAAAAAATAACTATCACCCAAGCCACTATAGCAGTGCAAGACAAAAACATAAGAACCATGACACTGGACAACAACCCGGTAGCAGTGCAGAGACAAAAACAAAGAACCAGACATGGACAACAACCGTAGCAGTGTGATGAAAACATAAGAACCATGACACTGGACAACAACCGGTAGCAGTGTGATGACAAAACATAAGAACCATGACACTGGACAACAACTAGCAGTGTGATGCAAAACATAAGAACCATGACACTGAAACAACCGGTAGCAGTGTGATGACAAAAGAAAAGAGCATTCCAGAATTAAAACAAATTATGAAGCATATTTCCAAATTCAACAGTTCCCTGTGGCAAGAGATATGCAAAAATAAAGTTGTGCAAAGGTGCAGAGAAATGAAACAAGTGCAAACTTAAAAGTCTTCACAGTAACACACTTGCTAATGAATATGCTTAGGAAGATTGAAACAGTCTGGGCTTGGAGACAATAGTTAGAATCTCTTAAGAGTTCTAGACTGCAAAACAGTTTATTTGTGTCAGGGATGCAGGTTAAGGAAAATTACATGCGATAACTGCAGTATATCTGCTGTTTAAACTGGGGAGCAGTAGATCAGGCTGATTTCTGAATTCCTAGAGAGGATGTAATGATTCAAGAAAAGGTGAATCTACAACGTAACTAGACTACAGAATTTCAAGTCAAATGGTGTAGTTAGACAGAGCACTATGCTGGTAGCCAAAGAAGAATAGTAAACTAACAAAGAATCAGTGATGTTAACTTACGCTAAGAGACATACATGGAAGGAGATCAGAGCACATATGGATTAATTGATTCTATGTGCAGTGATAATGATTCAACAACTAAACTAAACACTTGCCAAATAACTATCTGTAAAGATGAAAATGGTCATATATTGTTTATATAACCAATACTAACATACGGATTTGAGTCATGAACAATAAACAAACAGACAGAAAAATCTCAGAGGGCCACAGAGATGTGGTTTTACAGAAGAATGGTGAGAATCCTATGGACTGCTAAAATTACTAATGTGGAGGTGTTGAATGAGGTCAAGACACAGAGAAAACTTATCATTAATATAAGAAAGAGTCAGTCATCATTTTTCTAACATGTGATGGGAAGGGGGGTTTAGAACACATTGTGGCAACTGGTAAAATCGAGGGTAGATGAGACAGAGGAAGATAGAATTTTGGATATACTGACCTCATGACACGGTAGAATGTTAACATCTGAAATGATAGCAAACACCAACGACAGAGATTTGTGGAGATCCATGATTGCCTATGTCAACCGACATAGCACCTGATGATGATTGTTACTATTTGCTTTTTAGTTTCTCTGTTCACTTTTGCTGCAAGGTGCCATAAATAGTCAAATACTTGAAATTCATTTCATTGATTCCCCAACGATTACCATGAATCCAGATTATTTAAGGATTTTTGCAACATCTCTCCATCTGCTGTTTGGTTCATCATGTAACCTAACATAGACCTTCTGTTGTGGACATTAAGTAACATCTGATTGAGTCCTTTAGAATGACAGGTTCACCTGTATGTTGCCGGGGCCCACAACGTGAGCAAAGAATAGTAAGACTGCGACCTACAAGGCATAAGAGGCAACTGAGGTAGGAACCTAGGGAAGCTATCATAGTAAATTAAAAGCATCACATAAATCGGATGTGTAGCTTACTTGTAGGCGAATTACTGGCACAACATACAATCGGTCTTAGGCTCAGATCACATACAAATCACAAAGAGTGGTTAACAAGAGGTCGATATGGAGTGTTTGAAGAAGAACGAAGGGTTAAGATGTTTGCCTGCTGTTCTAAAGGTTGTGGTTTTGATTGTGGACCGAGTCACATGCAGAATTTTGTCATGGAATCTCTAGGATTGTTGCTAGAGCTACGGAGTTTGTGCAACCTTCTCGGTAGATGCAGTGACATTTCTGCCAACAGGGACAGAGCCATATAGGGAAATCCAATCATTGAAGTAATCATTTGCCTATAGACCTTTCGTGTTAGGGTCAATTCTCTTGAAATGTCACAAAAACTTAATTTTAATTTAATTGTTTTAAATGCAATAAATGTAACTCTTCTCTTACATGCATTAAATAGTGACTATGTTTTGTCACTGAGAGTATTAGGTTGGAAACAAATACATATTTTTAATTAGTTGTCACTTTGTTATCATGTGCTAACCATTTTTCATAATTTCAGGCGGTGCGAATGGGAGTGAACCCTCTATATTTCATGATTCCATGTACAGTTTCCTCATCATTAGCCTTCTTATTACCAGTGGCTACTCCACCAAACGCAATAGTCTTTGCCTCAGGATACCTCAAAGTCAAAGATATGGTATGTGTCCTCTGGTTGTTTTGGTGTTTGTTGCAGTTGTTATTTTTAATGTTCTTGTATCTCTGGATTTGTTGATTGGTTGATTGATAGGACCATCATCATTGCACTTCTGTGAGTAAGCATGTGTACTCCGATCTTTCTTGCACAGGAAGATATCAGCGGCAGTGCCTGAACTCCGTAGCACCGGCGAGGGTACCCGATGTAATTTAGAAGATGATGAAAATATTTTGTAGGAATTGAAAAAAATAAAGTTTCTAATCAATTTTCTGGGCAGTTGCTCTCCAGCCTGCTCTTCTAGATTTTGAACTGCCAAGGGTTCTTTTGCATGCTCAACTTGAATATGTGACCTATATTTTATCGTCAAAGTCGATCTCATTTACACTAAGATCAGTGTCTAAGTAAAGTAAGTAAAGGAACCCTTTCATACCTCGTGGTATATAGGTCAATACAGTGTTAGGCCTGTATTTTCATTGACCGTCGGCACACAATGGGTGATGTGATCAGCATCACGCCGGCCGCCTTTACTTTCCCAGAGCAGTCTGGTACCCACTTGAGGCTGGGTCGACCTGAGAGCCGTCGCGGTCGGGTAAAATTCCACGAGCATTGCGGGAGCTGAACCCAGACCACCAGCCTTGAGAAGTGAGTTCACTAACAACTACGATACAGCGGCTCTCAGTGTCTAAGATCTCTGGAAAAATATCCTGTTGACTCCACAAGGGAACGAACCGAGTACTATTGGACAGAGAAACAAGTGCTTAACCTCTACACCACAGAGAGCCCGGTGGCATGTATCATATATTACATGGAACAGTATCATGTGACATTCTTCTTATTGTTGACGTTTGTTCAGATTTTACCAAGCAGGATAAGAAAGTTCTTTTGAAGCAATTCTGTACAGCTTTCTATATATTGCTGCAATAAATACAAACCTTGCTAGTTTCCTTTCTTCTTTGTTCGCATTTCTAAACTGTTATATATATATTGGCCAACCCTAACCCCAATGGCAACATCTATTACCTTACAAGCAGAGATCAGAACTCCAATTTAGGCACATTGAGAATTCTCATGTGTGTTCTGTCCTCTGCTGTGGCAGCCGTCCCAAAGTCCACCTGTACACAATACCCATGAGAAGTTGATTTGTATATCTTTTTCTATCATGAAGATGACACTGTCTGGCATGTCCAACATTAATTCCTAAGTCATGAACTTGTTCCAGTATCTAAGACTGGCCCATATCACATAAATGAGAGCGTACCGCATTGATGACATCGGCTCTGTCCATACTTCTGCCCACTTGAGTCAGAGCTTCTTTTCTTCACCTTCGCCCTTTTTTTTTTTTCCGATCCAGAAGCACTTGAGCTTTCAGCTTCTTCGCATGCCTTCCGGTGCCATGGACACCGTAAATCTGGAGAATCTGTGGCTTTTCTGTCATCCAGCAAATTGAACCCGCACACACAGAGGGATATTCACCCGTAGTCCAACGCGCTTGGAACACGCTGGGCAGACGGGCACCCTTTGCCCCTAAGGAGGTGTAGGTCCACAAACAAGGCCTTCCATGCCCACCTACCCAAGGCGATCTTTTCCAGATCTCTCCACTATCTCCCATTTTCTTTGCCATGAATCCTTCTTGCGGATCCTGCTAGGTGGCAAGCTATGAATTTCCTGGTTATGGTTTCTGAAGCTATCTAGTGATTTTTACAGGGTGTGGTAGCTAGCCCAAAATTCCAACCTCATTTGTCACCTCTTATGACAAGAGTGGCAGGTAACAGTGGTTATATTCTTTACACCGCTAATTTAGGCCCCGGTAATCACTCGGGCGACCACTTGAGTCGGAGCATTGTTTGCATTTGTCGGTATGCACATGGTATGAGGTTAGATTACAGAAAAGCTTGAACCTTTACTTGGGGATCTAAGTTACAAGTACATCTGAAGTCAGAATAAGGCTTGCCTGAACGACAAGGGACACTGGTGTGAAAGAAAGAAAATCTTCACACAAAATTTAGACAGAGGCACCATATTATGTGGAGAGCCACTGTAGCGTAGTTGTTAGTAAACTCGCTTCGCAAGGCTTGTGGTCTGGGTTCAACTCCCGCAATGCGCGTGAAATTTTTCCCAACCACGACGGCTCGCAGGTCGACCCAGCCTCAACTGGGTACCAGACATGCTCTGGGAAAGTAAAGGCGGCCGGCGTGATGCTGACCTCATCACCCATCGTGTGCCGACGGTCTATGAAAAATACAGGCCTAACACTGTATTGACCCATATACCACGAGGTATGAAAGGGTTCCTTTACTTTTTACTTACCATATTATGTTCCATGGTTACGTGTGAGTTCATAGCAGACGAACGGAAAAACATTTGTTAATTGATCTGTGTGTGTTTTTGTTGTTTTAACTTTACAATTCGAATCAACAATTTTCACATTTATTTTGGGCTAATGACAGATGTCATTTGGGAGCCCATGTTCAATCGCCAGTAATGTCAATGAGTTATTTCTTTTTCAGGGACATAAATAAAAAAAACAACTGAACAGTTGCGCGTGACTAAGGTAGCCATGTGACAACTAAATTCATTGTTGTTGTCGAGCCTCCAGGAAGTATGAGCTTTAACCCTTATTCCTTTAGTGCGTGGGGATGAGAGTACCCGGCTTTCTTGCAGACCCAGTAACTCTAGGCGTGCAGTGCTATGCTTAGTGTTGCGGAGACGCCTACTCAGAAACTCTAGGCATGCAGTGCTATGCTTAGTGTTGCGGAGACACCTACTCAGATACTCTAGGCGTGCAGTGCTATGCTTAGTGTTGCGGAGACGCCTACTCAGATACTCTAGGCATGCAGTGCTATGCTTAGTGTTGCGGAGACACCTACTCAGATACTCTAGGCATGCAGTGCTATGCTTAGTGTTGCGGAGACACCTACTCAGATACTCTAGGCGTGCAGTGCTATGCTTAGTGTTGCGGAGACGCCTACTCAGATACTCTAGGCGTGCAGTGCTATGCTTAGTGTTGCGGAGACACCTACTCAGAAACTCTAGGCGTGCAGTGCTATGCTTAGTGTTGCGGAGACGCCTACTCAGAAACTCTAGGCATGCAGTGCTATGCTTAGTGTTGCGGAGACACCTACTCAGATACTCTAGGCGTGCAGTGCTATGCTTAGTGTTGCGGAGACGCCTACTCAGATACTCTAGGCATGCAGTGCTATGCTTAGTGTTGCGGAGACACCTACTCAGATACTCTAGGCATGCAGTGCATGCTAGTGTGGCCATAGATCTGGTAGTGCTATGCTGTGAGACGCCTACTCAGATACTCTAGGCGTGCAGTGCTATGCTTAGTGTTGCGGAGACACCTACTCAGAAACTCTAGGCGTGCAGTGCTATGCTTAGTGTTGCGGAGACGCCTACTCAGATACTCTAGGCATGCAGTGCTATGCTTAGTGTTGCGGAGACGCCTACTCAGATACTCTAGGCGTGCAGTGCTATGCTTAGTGTTGCGGAGACGCCTACTCAGATACTCTAGGCGTGCAGTGCTATGCTTAGTGTTGCGGAGACGCCTACTCAGATACTCTAGGCGTGCAGTGCTATGCTTAGTGTTGCGGAGACGCCTACTCAGAAACTCTAGGCGTGCAGTGCTATGCTTAGTGTTGCGGAGACGCCTACTCAGATAGAGCCTATTTGTCACCACTGCAGTATCCTCTTATTTGTAGCCCAGTAGACACTCTAAAAACATCACTAGTTGATCACAATGGACAATCTGCATGTGGTTATAGTCCAAAGAGCCACCTCTACGGTTGTACTAGAACATAGATTCCCAAACGTTTTCTGCCCACCACCCACTTTGAATTACATAAACGTTGTAACGCCTCCCTCCCCATTATAACAGTTTGCCAACACACCCTCCCCACCCCACCTATAATATATACATGCTCTATTTTCACTTTGACATAAAAAATCGATATATGTTTCTGTAATACATGGTTAATTTTCAAATGATTATATACATGAAATAGAAAATTGATGAAAAAATGGATCGTGGTTAGACGGCATAAGACATATTAAAATACAGAATTCAAATTTTATTGAATATTCAATCGCAAAATCACGAAAAAAACTCCCCCAAATACTTCTGAACCCACTATCGCCCCCCCATGAAAGGCTTCAGCGCCTACTGGGGGCAGTACTCCCACTTTGAGCATCTATGCTCTAGAACAACCACACATTGACCACTCTGTGTGACCTATGTATGTATTTCAGCAGAGAGGGTAATGAGTGACGAAGGAAATTCCTCTGGCTTATGTCCCCTCTGTCCTACACTGACCTAAAAATGGTACTACACAGGCAATAAACAGTGTTTTTTTTAAAAACACTACATATGCTGACAAATGCCTGAATAATAAATTTGTTCAATTTTTATTGATACTGACAACTTTAGATTTGACATCTTCTTTTTTTTTAATCCACCAGGTTCTGGCAGGTCTACCCATAAATTTGTTTGCAATTCTTATTCTTAACCTGGCTGTCAATTCTTGGGCTTCCTCAATTTATGATCTTGGCAATCTACCGAAAGAATTCAGAATAAGTGTGTACAATATCACTAGCAATGGTAATGAAACTGAGCTCTGGAACTTGCCGAGCACCGCAACTGAAACTGCTACTGTTTTATTCACAAACACGACCATGAATTGAATAGTTTAATTGTTGGTGATCAAAATCAAAGAAAAGTGGCTGATGCTACAAATAAGAAAGAGAAAATTGAGGTATTTTGGACATATAAAAAGACATGAAGGGCTGGAGAAGATCATCATGGAAGAAGGTATACCGGCAAAGAGAAGAAGACAATGGAGATGATGGGTTCAGGATGTAACTGATGGTTTGAAAATAACGGCTACAGAAGCAGAACATCTGGCCAATGAGAGAGACATTCAGAAGGAATGTTGGGGTAACAAAGTTCTGCTTAGGTCAATCTATTTGATGATGCATTGTTGGTGAAGAAATTAATTATCTGTAAATTATGTGAGGACAGATAGCTTATATTTTACAAGATATTAACTTAATAACTTATTTTTAATGTCCTGTTGAAATATAAAACTTGACCGGTACACTGTATAATTCTATATCCTCTTTGTGTCGTGATTGACACATAAGGCTTCCACAAGAGACTTCCACTGTTGCCGTTCTGCTGACTTTCTACCAACCGTCTCTTACATCAGGCCACACTCCTTCAACTCTTCACAGTTCTTCTCCATGTTTCATTTGGACATCCAGGCCTTCTCTTCCCATCCATTGTCCATCTGAGACCTGTCCTAGCCATTGCCTTGTGTAGCTTAGAGACTTATTATTATTGCTCATGTTGATATTGAAAAGCTCTGAAATTCTTAATGAGCTATCCAAGTGATATGTTTAATGCTGCTCAAACAATATTCCAATGTTGGATTTTCTTGTTTTGCTGTATAACTATTTTGTTTGTTTTGGCTGCTGTATTTTCTGGTTATTGCATCACACATTTTATAATTTGTTCTGTCACATAGTACAATAGTTTTCTGGTTTATCAACTTTATCATTTTTCTTGTATCCAAAAATTAGTTTTTATTGCTTTATCATAAATTAGTATGTAAATAAGTCAATAAAGTTTACATTTTTGGTGGCGTCTGTGGCTTAGGGGATAGTGACTCCGTCTATTAACCCCTACGTTCTGAGTTCGAATCACGATTCGGACAGTTTGGTTGCAAATTGTATTGCGTTGATTTTTACAAAAGAACGATGGCACCACCCATTCAGAAAGCAATGGCAAACAACTGAATGTAGTAATGCCTAGAAAAATCACAAACAGCATTAAAAAGCTGGAGTTGATTCGCTAAGTCCTGTAAAGGATATGCATTTAACTTTTTAAAAAGAAATAATTCAATAAAGTTTACTAGTTTGTTGTAGTAACATAACGTTATATTTTTATAATCATAAAATAAAGTTGGTGCAGCATTTGGCTGAATGGATTTTAGCATAGCTCCCATGCGGGAGACCCTTGTTCAATCCACGGTAAGGCCAGGGAGTATTTTCTGTCGAGTATGATGAAAAATATTAACTTGAACAGTTTTACAGCGACTGCACTAGCCATGAAATGAAATGAAAATCGTGGCATATCCTTTACAGGACGTAGCCATCAACAATAGTAAACGAGTTGTCAATTTTCTAGGCACCACTTATACATTCAGTAGTTTGCCATTGCTTTCTGAAATGTGAGGTGCAGGTTGCTTTTTTGTGGCGGTACACGGCTGTTTCATTCTGGAATTAGTTCACACAGGAAACTGTTCACAGTTGTTAGCATTTCGTGTGATATTCATTGGCACAGGAACGGAGCAATTATGGGGTGACCGGTTGCAGTGAAGTTGGAACCGTACTTATGAACTTATGAACTATGAGGTCTACTTGTATCGTTTGTAAAAATCCAAAGAAACTAATTTGCTTCTAAACTTGCCCGCCACGGAGTTTGAACCAGGTACGCTTGGGTTGTGACCAAGCTCACTACAGCTTAAGCTACAGAAGCTCACTAGCTATGCAATTATTACATTCCACAGGTACATGTCCACCCTTTCCTACACCTACCAAAAAGAGGTATTACACCCAGTAACGACAGTTAAAGAAAAATATAGGTTACATTTTTATAGTAGTAACATAAAGTGGGTGACTGTAGCTTAACCAGTAGTGGGCTCGATCAAAACCCAAGTGTACCTGGTTCGTACCCTGCAGCGAACAGTTTGGAATCAAATTTGATCCAGTGGAATTTTACGACAGGTAAAAATAGACCTCACCGTTCAGAAAGCAATTTCAAACTACTGAACTTATAAGTGGTGCCTAGAAAATCAACAACTCGTTTACTGTGGTTGATAGTGAGGTCCTGTAAAGGATATGCTACGATAGATAGAACATAAAGTTTATATTTTGTAAAGTTTATGTTTGATGTTTTAGAAACATAAAGTTTATATTTTTTTGCTATTATAAATTTTATGTTTATTTTTGATTCACTAAGTTTAATTTTTTTGGTTGTTGTATTAAACAGTTTATATTTTTGTGGTATCATAGAGTCAACATATTTTTGTTTTATAATGAAATTGATATTTGTGTTATGTTTATGCTGTTTAAAAATGTATAGATTTATTCTTGTGTCATAAAGATATATTATTTGGTATCATGAATTCTATATTTTTGGGGTCATATATTTAGTACCTTGTATCTGTAGATATATACGTTAGATATTCTTCTTCTGCGTTCTCACTAGATTGGGACATCGGATTCTCTAATAAAGGTAGCCGTCTGCCTCAGATTATCAGCCACGTCATACAGTTTGTCTTCTGCGTTCTCACTAGAGTGGGATGTCGGATTTTCTAATAAAGGCAGCCGTCTGCCTCAGATTATCAGCCACGTCATACAGTTTGTCTTCTGCGTTCTCACTATATTGAGATATCAGATTTTCTAATAAAGGCAGCCGTCTGCCTCAGATTATCAGCCACGACATACAGTTTGTTTTAGATGCAGGTGTAGGTGGGCCACCTCTTTCTTCTCACTTCAGCAGTTCTGCAAGATATGCTCTGTTGTCATACTTGTCAAGCCACATGGGTACAGGTCGTTTGGTGCCAATCTTGAATTTAGTGTACAGGTGGTGTTTCATTATGTTGTGACCCATACGGAGGCGAAGTACGGCTGCCTCTTCCCTTCTGGACAGTTGGTAATATCCTTCGTCCTTGTTGTGTTTTTGGTGTTCTTTATCCAACTTTGATTTGTAGTGTCCTTTGGAGATTGTTTTTACTTCTTCATAGCTGATCAGGTTGTCATCTTTGGGCATTTCTGCTCCCTCTTTAGCCAGTCTGTCAGCATGTTCATTCCCATTGAGCTTGCAGTGTGATACTTTCCATATGATATATTTTATGAATTCCTTACTGAAGATCCCCAAATGTGGCTCTAGTAACAACACATGAGGAACTTGGATAGCTTCTCTCTCTCTGCCCCTCAAGTATCCAGCGCTACTTGCACAAAATATAATTCCATACTCACTAAATCACTGGATTGATTCAAATTCCAACAGTAGGTCGCCAACAGACCGAAGAACGTACCCTGAAGATCTGTCCCTGTGTTTCCCAAACTGGGATCCGCAGAACATCGGGTTCCATAACGTACTCGAAGGGGATCCCCACGCACTTGAAGAGATATACTGATCTTTGACATTTCAAACAAAAAAATACATTTAAAAAACATTAATTTTTTTTATTTTTTGGATCCAGAAGCACTTGAGCTTTCAGCTCTTCGGCTCGGTGCCATGGACATCGTAACCCTTTGGTTCGGTGTCACAACACCATAAATCTGGAGAACCTGTGGCTTTTCTGCCAGCCCGCGGAATTGAACCCGCACTCACAGGAAGCTTGTCACCCGTCGTACAACGCACTACAAACACGCTGGGCAGGCGGGCTAAAAACATGTATAAACACAGTGGTAAACTAGTTCCGCCGCAAAAGCAAAGGACCCAGACCACAGTCTAAATGTCCGACAGGACAAAATGAAATGTAATTTGAAGTTTCCCCACAGTCTTAGAACATTGTTTACTAGGGTAACACACAGATAATTCATTCATGTCATTTTCATATATAGATATTTTTGGGGGGTCTACAATAATGCAAAGTTTGGGAACTGCTGATCTATCCAAAACTCTCTAGCAATAGGAGCTTTTTATGTAATTGGTACCATCAAGGTATACTATGCCTGCTGAAAAAGGCGTTCGTTAATCTCCAGAAATTGCTGTAATCTAATGAGAATATCAGTTCTGATGTTAACATTGTTGAATGTTTGATTGATTGACAGGACCATCATAATTGCACTTCATTGAGTAACCATGTGTGCACTGATCTCTTTCTTACACAGGAAGATCTCTCTGGCAGAGATCAAACTCCATAGCACTGGCGAGGGTCCGAAAGGTAATTTATAAGATAGGGAAAATATTTTGTAGGAATTTTACTTTTGTAAATTTTCTAATGAATTTTGCTCGGGAGCAACTTTCAACCTGCTCTTCTTGATTTTGAACTTCAAATGGTTCTTTTACATGCTCAACTTGAATAAGGGACCTATGTTTTGTCGTCCATCTCTGATAGGACTAGGAACTCGATCTCACCTACATTGACATCAAGGGTCTATAGAAAAATATCCTTTAAACCAGGAAGTTAAACTGATATGTGGTAGACATCAAAAATGAAATGTACATAGTTTGTTATTAATGCATACACACATGTATATATTTATGTATATGTAAATGTACGGGCAGGCATCTTTGCTTGCTTTTTCATTGTCATAATCTTGATACTCTTTTAGAACCTATTTTTCCAATGGAAATTTTATGATGTACATATGTGTTATTATTTATGATGTTATACTACAAATGATCTGAATTAAAGGATTGTTTTGTTTGTTACAGGAAAAACTATTATTTCTTAACCCATTCACCCCTCTGAACCGATGTACTGGCTCATGATACTTTTTAAGATGATGCAAAGCCAGTATACAGGTTTTTAATTATTCATTGCAATATACATGCGTCCAGAGGTAAAAAAAACAACTATGGAGTAAAAGTTGGTGAAATGTAGTACATTTGAAACTGAAGTAGATAACTCTGTAGTGAGTATTGTAGTAAACGAGAATAGGTAGCTCTGTAGTGAGTATTGTAGCAAGTGGGATATGTAGCTATTTAGTGAGTAGGGCATGAGAAAAGCGAAAGTAGTTTTATTATTCGTGCAATAAATGCGAATCAGGTAGCACTATAGTGATGGTGAATGTAGCAACTGAAGTAATAACTCTATAGTGAGTATTGTAGAATAGGGAATAGGTAGCTCTGTAGTGAGTATTGTAGCAAGGGGATATGTAGCTTTAGTGGTAGGTATTGTAGAAAGGGAATAGGTAGTTCTGTAGTGAGTATTGTAGCAAAATGGAATAGGTAGCTCTATAGTGAGTATTGTAGCAAGAGGGAATAGGTAGCTCTATAGTGAGTATTGTAGCAAGAGGGAATAGGTAGCTCTGTAGTGAGTATTGTAGCAAAATGGAATAGGTAGCTCTATAGTGAGTATTGTAGCAAGAGGGAATAGGTAGCTCTATAGTGAGTATTGTAGCAAGAGGGAATAGGTAGCTCTATAGTGAGTATTGTAGCAAGAGGGAATATGTAACTCTATAGTGAGTATCATAGCAAGAGGGAATATGTAACTCTATAGGGAGTATTGTAGCAAGAGGGAAATCTGATCATCAGAAGCAGAAGTGTCTCTGTAGAATAAATATTTTGGCCTTCAGAGCCGATTGAGTCAACTTAAGTTTCAGCTTCTGTATATGACGATATATTTTGGCTGTGTTCAGAATTTAAACTCAAACATATTTATTCTTCATTTCCATATCTCGTTATACCATAATTCTACGGAAATAAGTAAAGTAACCAAACTACCAGTCCTAGAAACTGGACCAGTTCAATTATGTACTACACTGTTGACACACTGACCTATTTAATTTGGGTGTTGTTTATTATTGAAACTCTATAAACTCTAAAAATAAGATAGGTCATGACTTAAAATTCTTACTATTCAATCTGGTCAGTTAGAGATTACCCCACATGTTTAAATACAATTTGTGCATGAACCACAAGGAGTTCAAGAGGATTTAATTCATACATCATTCATGTGTTTTGCTAGCAAAGATTTCAATTTTGTTGTCCTACGCAAAAGGTGGACCACAGAAATAACAGAGGCAGTGAAAGAATCCATATATAAAACACACAAAAAATTCCTTTTCGAAATCTATTCTTACCCGATGCTTTGAAACAAATTCGAGGAAAGAACTAGTGCCCATAAAGCTGAAACAACTGAAATATTAATCAAGTGAAAGCGATAAGGCAACAAAAAAACTAAGTACTAAGATTAATCGATTTATAAAACTACCATAATTTACTTAGGTACACCTGTGTGTTGCCCAGGCTTGCAAGGGGAACAAGGACTAGTAACACTGCGACCTACAAGGCATGGCAACTGAAGTAGGGGCCTAGGGAAGCTACCCTAGTAAATAAAATAGCATCGCAGAAATCATATGTGCTGGCCTACTTGTTGGCGCATAACTGGCACAATGTACAATCTCTCTTAGGCTCAGATAACATACAAATTACAAGAGAATCACAAGGAAGAAGGCGAGAAGAATAGCATAAAAAAAGATGGTTAGATGGTATAGCTAAATCCTGTCAAAAAAAGCAAAAATATCAATTACCCAAGCCACTAGAGCAGCACAAGACAAAAATAGAAAACCACAACACTGTGCAACAACTTGGTAACAGTTAGACGACAAAATAAGAGTTGATCGAATCCGATTACCTCAGATTTTTTAGGAATTCAGTTACTCAGGAATTTGTAGAAATCATACTATTTCTGGTTTTTAAGACTCAGATCATCTTTGACATTTAGCAATCCAACTATCTCTAACTTTTACATTACCTCTGATATTTTTCAAAAATATTTGATTTATTCCAATACCTCTGATTTTTTTTTAGAAATCATGTTACCAGTGACTTTTAAGGAATCAAATCACCTATGAATTTTATAAATCAGCCTATCACTGGTTGTTTTTAGAAATTGGTCTATCTCTGGGTTTTTTTTAGAAATCAGCCTATTTCAGATTTTTGACAATAGGTTTATGTTTACAGACGATTCTTCTTCTTCTTTGCGTTCGTTCTTTATGATCAATTTTAATCACTCTTTGTGATATGTTTGATCTTTGCCAAGAATGTGTATACGTTGCACATTGGTTTGGTAGGCCCCTAAACGCATAAACTTCTACACGTTTAGGACACATGCATCCGATTTCAGCCAAACCTCCTCAATCGCCTCTTACGACATGAGTGGCAGGTAACAGTGGTTCTATTCTTTGCACCCCAAATTTGGACCCCGGTAACCACTCGGGCGATTGTCCACGGTAAATTAAGCACAGGACCAGAGATCATTGAAGAAAAAAATACCATAAGTTCTGAAAAGGTTACTGGAAATGTTAAATTAGTTTATATTTTAAGCAAAGCAATAGTTTTTTTTTCATGAATTAACTCATAAATAATGTATCTGAAATCTGTCATTCCTGTATGTTTTAACCTAACCAGAATTGGGTTCAGATAAATAATAACGAATATTATCAAGATTGATGAAATAAATAAATATGTCTGTATGTCACGTGTTTTGTTTAGTTATGGTTCTACATGATTTCTGAAACCTGTGTAAGTTATCGACTTTGTAGCTTGAAAGCTGTGTTATTGTCTGAAAGCTGTGTAATTATCTTACTACTGTTTTTTAGTCTGACAGCTGTGTTATTGTCTTATAAATGTTATGATCTGACATAAATCTGATGGTCTGAAAGCTATGTTATAGTCTGACATCTGTGTTATATCCCGAAATCTGTGTTATGGTATGTCAGCTGTCTTTGAGTATGAAAGCTGTGTTATGGTCTGAAATATATGTTATGGTCTGAAAACTGTTTTGGTCTGAAAGCTGCGTTATGGTTTGCCAGCTGTGTAATGGTCTGACAGCTGTGTTATGTCCTGAAAGCTGCGTTATGGTTTGCCAGCTGTGTAATGGTCTGACAGCTGTGTTATGGCCTGAAAACTGTTATGGTCTACTCAAAACTGTGTTGTGGTATACTGACAACAGGGTTATGGTATGAATGCTGTGTTATTGTCCGACGTCTAACCTTGATCATGTATGCTCCACCTGTGGTAGAGGATTGTCTTCTAGTATTGGACTCTTCAGTCTCATTGAACTCTACACACACCAGAGAGGTGCAGCAGCACGCGTCTGAGGCTGTTGTCATCATCGCTTACGATGGACGACTATTACATTACATTACATTGTCTGAATGATGCGTTATGGTCTGAAAACTGTGTTATTGTTTTCATTACATAACAATCATCAACACACCTAAAACAATTGTTAGCATTTGTGGACAAAATATTGAAATATAACAAATTGACGTATCAATTTTACCAAAGGTATCTTTGCACAATAATGTTGAAATTAAGACTGGGAGCACTTTCAGCTATGACAGCTGGTGATCTTCAGACTGAGGTCAGACTAAATGAGACCTACTGGTCGTCCATGTTGGGGCTTGTGCGATAGGTTAAGTATCCATCCGTTAAAAAAAGTCGTAGTTAGAGAAACGAGAAAGAGAAGTAAACTCAGGATCATCATCAAGGTGCGTATCCTTTACAGGACGTTGCTCTCTTTGCAGCGCATCTGAAATTCACTCTTGTCTCTTGCCAGTTCATCCACTTCGTCGATGGTCATATTTATGGTTTCTTTAATATCTTGTAGCCATCTTCTTCTTGGTCTGCATCAAGTTCTTGCCACTTAACTATAATAATTTATGGTGTGCCCTCAGCCCGGTTCCAGGCTGTTCCAGATCCCGCCTTCGAAGTCGTTGTTGACATTGTCAATCTTCCCCCTTTTCTGCCGGCAGCCTTGTGTACTGTAGAAGAGAGACTTCCTTCGAGTTTTGCTCTACGTAGTGTCGTCGGCCAGTCGAAGTCGTTGCCCGGGGGGTGGCGCTACTGTACACAAGCAGACTCGAGGAGCCGTACGCGAGCTGGGCAGGAGTGGGGGAACCAAATAGGCTTCAGGCCGCCCTGAAAAGGACGTGACTGCCTCTCACCGTGAGGTAAACTCAGGATATTCAGTTAAAATGTAAAATCTGTGTTTCTGTTTGGCTGTGATACGTGGCTAGTTACTAAGGTACACAGGAATAAGATTCAGACTATTGTCAACGGATGTCTTTTTCCTATTCTTAGACTGAGATGGTTTGACAGAGATGCAAACACATAATTCTGGATGAGACCAGGATAGGAACCCATGCTGACCCAGATTAAGAGGAAAAATTGGCAATGGGTCTCGCATACTCTACGGAAGATACAGTCGGGTGACACTATACAAGCATTTGAGTGGAAATTGAAAAACATGACTTATTTTTGCATCAAACTTGCTTTTCTTATCAGTGTACCTGGCCATACAGGCGGCGTGCATTCTCCCACTTCAGAGATATGTTAACAGTTAGAGAACACCTTATTGTGAAGCTTAATGTATTAATTTAATGTGCCTCAAAGTGTAATGCTACTCCGATACAGTTGATAAAAAGCAGAGGGCCGTCCACGCAAAAAGTGGATCTCAGAGATAACAGAGGCGATGAAAAAGCTTGACGAAAAGGGCGTTGAAATTCTTATCTTGGCGTTTTGAGGCAAACAAGATTAAAGAAAAGAAGAGAAAAGTAGAACGTTTTAATAACTTTCATCTCTTCCACATGATAGAATTATATGCAGAGACATTACGTTTCCAATAAAATTACCAAGGCAAACAACATTATTATCAAAAGACATGGGGACTCTGTGGAGACGGCGTATGCTCGTCTCTCGTGCTAAAGATACCAGGTTCGCTTCCTTGTGGAACCATCTGGATATTTTTCCAGAGATCCCTGATCTCAGTGTAGGTGAGATCGAGTTCCTAGTCCTATCGGAGACGGACGATAACACGTTTTTCTCGTGTTCAATTTGATCACGTAAAAGAACCCTTGACAGTTAAAAACCGAAAAGAGTAGGCTGGAAAGCCGAAGCCCATGCAACATTAAATTAATTAGAAAAGAATAAAAATAAAATTCCTACAAAATATCTTCACCATCTTCAAAATTACGATGGGGACCGTCGCCGGTGCTATGGAGTTCGCGCACTGCAGCTAAGATCTTTCTGTGTAAGAAAGTGATCGGAGCACACATGGTTACTCTCCGAAGTGCAATGATGTTGGTTCTATCAATCAATCAATCAAAAGACAATCAAAATACAATCAAAATACTATCAAAAGACAATCAAAATACAATCAAAAGACAATCAAAATACAATCAAAAGACAATCAAAATACAATCAAAATACTATCAAAAGACAATCAAAAGACAATCAAAAGACAATCAAAAGACAATCAAAAGACAATCAAAATACAATCAAAATACAATCAAAAGACAATCAAAAGATGACTATGAAACAAGACATAACTATTTTCTTGGTATATACATTTATTTATTTATTGATTGTGTACTTCTGTCATAGACAGTTAACGCATCGTTGTTACCGATGATAAGAAGGGAAGTAAGTGCAAGAAAAGTACCCCAAATCATTCCAGCCAGAGTATAGATCAAGTTGCCCCTTTTGTGAACAGAGTTCCCTGACGATGCACATACTTTCATTGTGACATACTGGGAATGGAGGTCATGCATCTGCAGACATTCTCTGTTCACAATAAAAACATAAATAAATTCACAAATATTCAATGTAACAATTAGAGAGTGTGTTCTTCATTTTCTGTTCTCTAATTCTGTTTTTCCTCACAGCGTCGGGATAAGAAGATATTTATAGAACGGGTTTTTGTGTGCGCTTCATAAATAGTGTTTTGCGTCGCCTCTGTTATTTCCTAGGTCCATTTTTTTGCATGGACGACCTTTTGTATACACTGTATCGGAGTAACATTGCTCTTTGAGGCACACTGTCTATTGGTTTGGTAATCTTATGTAGGTGAACCATATAATGTGTTGTTTCTTGATGAAGTTCATTACTGATGTTGTACCCACTTTTGTCCAGATGTCTTCATTTCTAAACCGGTCTCTTCTTTTATCCCCCCAGCATTCTGCGTAGACACTTCATCTCTGTCGTCACTAGTTTTCTCAGGTGGGCCAGAAAGAGAGAGAGAGAGAGAAAGAGAGAGAAAGAGAGAAAGAGAGAGAGAGAGAAAGAGAGAGAAAGAGAGAGAGAAAGAGAGAAAGAGAGAGAAAGAGAGACAGAGAGAGAGAAAGAGAAAGAGAGAGAGAGAGAAAGAGAAGAGAGAGAGAGAGAGATGTAATAGGAGACAAGTAGAAACATAAGAAACATTGCAATTCCACAATGTAATGTCAGATTATTTTAACACTGTGTGTTTATTTATAGTAATCAACAGTTAGACACATAATTAGATCTTCTCTAAAGCATACGGATACCAGGCTTGTCAAACGTCAGCCTTCCTTAGTCAACAGAAACAATATGTTTTCCACTTCATGGATCTTGTGTGAATTACAATCACTGACCTGACAGTTGGTATTGTCAGGCTGATTCTATTGTGCTCAGTAGGTGGGGGCCTGAGTTAAGCCACGGTCCGGACAGCCTAGAGGTAAATGTGAGCACGGTGAGAACTGACAGAGATGGTGAGGCAGGCACCAGGGCAGAGCGAGCACGTATGCGGACGATGCACGGGTGGGCTTATCGGTGGGAGAGATGGGCCCACTGATGGTGTAGCGAAGAGAGGGCGTGGCAGGCGCGAGGGTGAGCGGACCACCCAAGTGTGCAGAGGGACTGGAAAGCCCAGCAGAGATTGAAGCCAGTGCGCATTTCCGCTCGCAGGGAACTACTGCTGCCGTGGATTTTTATTGGGGACAATCAAAGACTAGTGGGGCAAACCGTACACAAAACTGGACAGCAAGAAAACCAAGTAGTCTAGACAAAGATAGGTTTTCTGGACAGATGACGCTTAACAGCCCGGAAGGATAGGTCGTCCAAGGGTCGCTACCCTAAAAGAAAATAGCAACTGGCTGCCTTGCAGGTTTTGGCTGGGGATAGCCAAAGACTGACGGATAGCGAACCCAGTAAACGCTGGTTGAAATCGAAAACATCACCGAAGGAAAGGAACCAGAGCTACAAATGGTACTGAAGATTGTGAACGTACACCCATTCTTGGTGTTAGGCTGTTTTTATATCACAATTCGAATGATAAAAACGACCGTAAAAGAACGATCGAGAGAAGAGATGAAGAAACCACTTATACGTTCAATAGTTTGCCATTGCTTTCTGAACGGTGGAATCGATATTTACCGTTTCGTAAAAACTCACGGGAACTGATTTGCTTCCAACCTGCCCGCCGCAGTTTGAACCATGTACTCTTTGGTTGTGATCAAGCTAACTACTGTTTAAATTGCAGACGCCCATCTTCTTCGTCTTCTCTTCCATCATTTACTTCTTTATGGAAGTGTAGACGCCCATACATATATAATATTGTAAGGTTGTTTTATAATTTTCTACATCTTTCTTGGCCTACTTATGATGGTTTTATTGATGGGATACTTACCCTCCTAGCGTAGCCAGTTCATAATCTTTATAAATTGTATATTTGTTATCACATGCTGTGTATTGATTTTCTATGCAGTTTTTGAGTGGGGCTAAGATTCTGTTCAAAATGAGAAGAGATAAAGAAATAGTATGAGTCAACTAAAGTATTTCAATGGTTGATATTGTCTATTCAGGACATACTCTATTAACTGTAATAGTTAGTCTGTGATAATACACCGCCTCGGTCTGTGACGTCACATGACAATATGGCCGTCTGCACTGACTCCATTAATAGAGTCGGTCGTGTTCTATTGTCTTTCCCCAAGTAAATGATGGAATTGGTTGTCCAGCCTAGCCGTTAAGGGTAGTGTGGTCTTGATATTGTCTATCCATCTTTTCTTGGTCTTCTCTTGGCTCTAGTAACAGTACTATTTTATTGTATGCTTTTATTGGTGGTTAGTTATGTTCCATTCTCATTAAATGTCTAAACCACTGCATTTGTTGTCTTTCAATATATTCGGTGCATAAAGTTATGCACACTCAGCTTCTGATGTCCTCATTTCGTTGTCTATCTTTCCTGGTGACTCCCACTACCTTCCTCATCTTTGCTGAATCTATAAATCTACATTCGTTCTTTCAATTCTAGAATCCTGTTTTGCCTTACAGCGTCATAATAAGAAGAGACTTCTAGAACAAGCCCATGTGTGCTCTTCCATTGTATCGGAGCAACATTGCTCTTTGTGGTGCATTGACTGTTGGTAATCTGCTTATATGGTCGAACCATTTTATTTGTTGTTTCTTGATGTAGTTCATGTGCTGGTATTGGACAGAGGGGAGATCACAGCAGACTGGACAAAGGGTATCCATGTAAAACTGGTAAAAAATTGAGATTTATCAAAGTATGACAAGTGAAGAGGGATCATGCTGCTTTCCATTCCCAGCATTGTCATCACTAGGGTTATCCTGGACAGGATGAAAGACGCCATTGACCAGAGGCTTAGAGATGAACAGGCTGGATTCCGTAAAGATAGATCTTGCAATGACCAGATAGCCACCCTAAGAATCATAGTGGAACAAACAATGAAGTGGTAGACTCCGCTCTACGTGTGATTTGTTGATTTTTAGAAGGCATTTGACAGCATAGTTAGAAAATCAATGTGGAATATCCTGAGAAACTATGGGGTGCCAGAGAAGACTGTTGACATCATCTGGCAAATGTATGAGGGGTTTGTCTGTCAGGTTATCCACAATGGAAGACTGTCAGAGAACTTCCAGGTCACTACTGGCTTAGACAAAGACGCATGTTGTCTCCCCTCCTCTTCCTGGTGCTACTTGATTGGGTTACACTCACAGCATACGACAGGTCCTGAAAAGGCATTCAGTGGACACTTATGTCAAAATTAGAAGACCTGGACTTTGCAGATGATCTTGCATTGCTCTCGCACAGGTTACACAACATGCATGAAAATGTGGATGCTCTGAAGAAAACGGCACAACGGGTTGGTCTTAAAATCAGTCAAGAGAAGACCAAAATACTGCGAAGCAACAACACACAGCAAGACCCAATATTGATTGAGGGAACGGATATAAAAGATCAGCAAGATCACCAAATCAGGAGGTACATATGAGGATATTAATGCTAGGATTAAGAAAGACCGACAAGCCTTTGCTATCCTGCACACAGTGTGGAAGTCCACCGACATCTCCACGAAAACAAAGCTCAAGACACTCAGCTCAAATGTGAAATATGTGATGCTGTATGGCTCAGAAACGTGGCGAGTCAACAAGTTAAATACAGATAAGATTCAGACTTTTGGCAGCGGATGTTTTCGGCGGATTCTCAGACTGAAATGGTATGATAGCGTTACAAACACAGACCTGTGGATACAAACCGGACAGGAACCCATGATGACCCAGGCTAAGAGGCGAAAATTGCGATGGGACGGTCATACCCTACGGAAGACACAGTTTAGTATCACTAGACAATCACTTTGAGGGGAACCCGCAAGGAAAACAAAAAGAGGCTGCCTAAACAGACCTGGAGACGAAGTTTTCTTGAGTAACTGAAGAGTGCTCGACTATCCTGGGAGACCATAAAGAAAACAGAGAGAGACCGAGAAGAGTGGCGAACAACTGTTGAGACCCTGTGCTCCACAAGGAGCGGATAGAAATAAGTTGATGAAGTTCAGTACTATGTTGTACCAACTATTTTCCTGATGTCTTCATTTCTCAACCTGTCTCTACTTGTAATCCCTAGCATTCTGCGTAGACACTTCATCTCTGTCGTAACAAGTTTTCTTCTATCATTAAATGTTAGCGTCCAGGATTGGCACTGTTAGCGAGTAAATCTATAAATGTATTGGAGAGTAAAACTAGAAACAGAAGTAAATTGATCCTTCTTTTTTCTGTTGTGGTTACACTGCCACCGGGCTGTTGCCCAGTGTCGTCGTTTTCTGCTTTTGTCTTGCGATGTTCTAGCAGCTTAGGTGATAGTTATATTTTCTATTCCTCTTGCCTTTTTTCCCGATGTTCTGTTGTAGAAGACTGTATACTGTGGAGTTTGGATGCGTTCGTATTAAGTGGCCATACCACTTCATTCCTCAATGTAATTCAAGCAAGGTTCTGTGCCAACTTTCTTTCTTATGCTGATGTTAGTGACTCTGTCTTTTCTGGTCTTGTTGTTAACTTTCCGCAGGCAGCACAGTTACTTTCAAATGTAGTTATGTTTTGTGACTGCGTTTTGCTCATTGTCCATGTTTAGCTCTGGTAACTCAAAGTAGGTATGAAAATGCTGTTGATCATCTGTTGAAATTTGTGAATGCCTTAACAATGGGGCTAGCTAGTAGGCTACAGCATTTGCTTTCTGTACTCTAGCCTCTATCTCTCTGTTTAATCTTCCGTCTTCTGTGAATATGCTATATATATATATATATATCTCTTCGTGTCCGATTAACACATAAGGCTTCCAAAAGAGACTTCCACTGTTGCCGTTCTGCTACCTTTCTACAAACCGTCTCCCACGTCAGGCCACACTCCTTCAACTCTCTCTCCACCGTTCTCCATGCTTCCTTTGAACGTCCATGCCTTCTCTCCCCATCCGTTGTCCATCTGATAGCTGTCCTAGCCATTTCCCCCACTTGTATACGACATGCATGTCCAAACCACCTCCATCTTTGTCTCTTAACCCTTAACCATTGGGATAATGGGATTTCGATCATTTATTATCGATGCAACATGCCTATTTAAGTGGCCATAATTTTGTATCTATTTTGCATTTAAGTTGGTAAAATTTATGTCATCTAATGCAGAACATATGATAATCTAATAACAAATTATTAAAAAATTAATTATATATTTTTAGATGTCTAATCTCGTTGACTGGAGCACACCACATTTCCCACTTGCCATTTTGTAGAAAGGTCCAAATTGCTCCATCCAAAATCCCCAAATTTTGTTAAAATGGATTCTAATAACTCAGATTACTGTCCTGATGAAGACACCAGTGATTCTTGAAATATCTATGCTTGGGTCAGATGAACATTCTATGCCTGTGTCACTTTGAGTCTGTTTGCAAGATGCCCGATAACTTTTTCCTGATTATTTTGTCTATCAAATATCATTGCGTAATCATATTTTTGTTCAATAATATCTTTTACATGCAAGGTTTAGAAATTATATACCTATTTAATGTTTATGTATGCTACTATAAGTGTTAGTTCTTTATAGGCTGCTTACTAGACCAGTTCGGCATCCTTTTCTCTTGAAGGCGATATTTATTGTCTTTTTTTCTTTACAATATAAAAATATTGAATATTATAAATTTCGTGATTACAGCCTTTCATATTTTCAAAACATGTTTAAATTCATATATGTTTTGCAAATATGAAGACTTTAAAAGACTGTAATAAAAGATTCCATTATATTCGTCATACTTATTTTTTTTTCTTCTTTGAGACTGTAAAGAAATTTGTCATTTGTAGAATAATCTATTTTTAGACTTTTCATAAGTAGGTCACGGATATCATAAATTACATCACACTTATGTTAAAACCACATATCCTGATAGCCCATCCAATTAGCTTTCCAACCATATATAACATGCCTATTTTCAATGCAAAGAATTTGTATGTTTGCTAAATATAGAGCAGGACATCAAAATATAGAAAAACCTTAAAACCTGCCAATGGTTAAGAGTTAATGATGGTCTCCAAGGATGCACATCTGCTCCTTTCAAAAGCTTCTTATTTGTTGTGATATTTGGCCACAAAATTTGCAAGATTCTTCTTAAACATATATTCGGAAATGTCTCCAACTTGTCTATTATGTGTTGGGTCATTTTCCAGCATTCACTACTGTATAATAGCACTCCCAGTACATTACATCTTCCGGCATTCACTACTGTATAATAGCACTCCCAGTACATTACTTCTTCCAGCATTCACTACTGTATAATAGCACTAACAGTACATTACATTTTCCAGCATTCACTACTGTATAATAGCACTCCCAGTACATTACATTTTCCAGCATTCACTACTGTATAATAGCACTCCAAGTACATTACTTCTTCCAGCATTCACTACTGTATAATAGCACTCCCAGTACATTACCTCTATATATTTTAAGTTGTGTTCTAAGGTTTAGTCTTTTTGTTTTCCAAATTGTATTGAGCATCGCAAAAGTATATATATAGTTAGTTAGTTAGTTTGTTTCTTTCGTGCCAAAGTCGGCACATAGGGCAGAGATTTTAGATCTCCATGTGATACGGTTCTTTGCTAGCAGTTGGAGATCTTGTATGGTTTTACATCCCAATAGTTTACTTTCTTGTTGGATGGTTCTTCGAAGAGTGGTCTTTGGTCTTCCACGTGTTCTTTTCCCAACTGGTGTCCACATAATGACCTGTCGATTTAGTCTCTTTTCGTCTGATCTAAGAACATGACCTAAATATTTCCACCTTCGTTTCCTTATAATATTTGATACGGGTTGTTGGTGTGTTCTATCTCTCACTGTGTTGTTAGAAACGAAATCACTCCATTTTACTTTTAATAATTTTCGTAGACATACATCGTAGATATATATATATCAATGAAGTCAATCAATGCAGGCGTAGTCGATCATGTCTTTCCACAACTATCTCTGCTTGGTGCATGTAATCAGTTCTGACGTCGATCTTGTGTCGAACCATGATGTCAGGCCATCCATCATCTTCTCCCTCTGTCTTCCTCGATCTCTCCTTCCCTGAATTTTACCTGTTGTCACCAAATGTTCTAAACCTTCTCTTCGCATTATATGCCCAGAGAAGTATATATATATATATATATGGTACATTAATACTAACTTGCATGATACTTCTCGAACAAGATCAAGCTGGATAGGCTTTTCTGCAGTGTAACTATCAAGAAATGTCAGAAGCTGGTGGCTTACAAATTTCTCTTTACACCTTGTTTTATTGCACTGCTCTTCACAATTTAGTACATCCTGACTGAACGTTATTTTTACTTAAAAAAACAAACACAATAATAATATTATTTATTTTACAGGTCAGAGAATATAGTTTTACTTCACGTACAATATATGTATAATTGAAAATAAGAGGATATAATAATTAAGTATGAATAGTATCAATGAATTCAGGAGAAGTGATGAAATCAGAGACATGTCTGGTCAACCACTAGTGACAACTGTTAAAAGAGAAGAGAAGATGGAGATATGTTGGACACACTTTGAGGAGAAATGATCAACGAATATCAAAGCAAGCATTGAAGGGGGATGCAAAGGGTTCAAGAAAGAGAGGTCGACCTAAGGAGACCATGCAACGAACTTTGCTGAGAGAGGAAGGAAATATCGGTCTCAGTTCCATGGAGGGATTGAGGGAGTTGCCCAGGATAGAGCAGTATGGAGAAATTACTTGCAGGCACTATGTAACATATAACGGTACGAGAGGAATTATTATTATTAATATTTTCAAAGAGACAGGTAGTTCATCACAAGTTGTGAAAGTTAGTCCCATGTTCAAGTTGAGTCTGTGAAAGAACCCCGTGGTAGTTGATATTCGTTTAGAGTATGCTGTAAAGACGCTGCGCGAAGTATTAATATATAAATAAATGATCCAAATAAAGATATTCTATATATTCCTATAAAAATTGTAAAAACACGTAATCACAAAGTACTGTAGTTTTACAAATTACAAAAACAATGACAAAATACAGCAACGTTACGACCAACAAGGCCTTTATCAAGCAAACGAACAACAGGAGTGACAAATTAAAAAACAAACAAATGGACGACCAAAAACAAACGTTTCTAATGAAAATCTGGGAATAAAAACGAAAATCTGGGAATAAAAACGAATAACGAAATAAATGTAACACAAAAACACATAAAAACTAGAAATATAACTTTCATTGTTTCTCTTCCGTTCTATTTCTAGTTTTTATGTGTGTTTTGGGAATTTTACAAAAGGTAAAAATAGACCTCACCGTTCAGAAAGCAATGGCAAACTATTGAACGTATAAGTGATGTCTAGAAAATCAACGACTCGTTTACTGCGATTGATGGCTACGTCCTTTAGGATATGCCACGATTTTCATTCCACCAAACAATTTGGTTTCAACTCTACCGACTTGGACACACATTTATTTACCCAACTTTCCCTTCCTGATGCAGTTGATCAGATCTGACGACGGTATTTTGTGAAGCACTGATGTCAGACATTCTAGCATGTTTTCCTTCTGTCTTCCATGATCTCTCCTTCCCTGTATTTTACCAGTTGTCACCAAATGTTTCAAATATTCTCACATTATAATCTCAAAGAATATTTATTACATTCTACTTCTTAATCCCGTCCGCTCTCTATGAATTCAGCCGTAGTCATGGCGTTTAGTATATCGCGTCTGACTGACTTTTGCGTGAAGTTTTGCTTTCTTTATCATCAGTGCCTCTCGCCAGTCAGGCAAGCTTTCTCCGACTTCAAAGGTTTTACTTACCTGGTCCTTATTCTTTTTTCTTTTTTTTCGATCCAGAAACACTTGAGCTTTCAGCTCTTTGGCTCGATGCCATGGACATCGTAACCCTTCTGTTCAGTGCCACGAACACCATAAATCTGAAGAACTTATGGTTTTTCTGTCAGCCCGCGGAATTGAACCGCCTTCCTAAGGGCTTATCACCCGTCGTCCAACGCGCTACGAACACGCTGGGCAGGCGGACTATCCTTATTCTCTAAAACCAAATCTCTTTGACTTCCAGCGATTTATATATAATTGTTTATAGTTACATTAAAAACCACGAGAACTCATTGCAAAACAAGAAAAATGGAACTGCCATTTAGAATGTCGGTGTCGTAAATGGAGACGGTATAGGCTATTATTATAAAATTCAATTATACCGGGTGTTCAACATAAAAGTAGCCCAATTAACAGGCTTTTATTAGTCAATTGGGCTACTTTTATCTTGAACACCTTAAAGTTATAAATTTAATAAAAATATATACTACCAAATGCCGCAGCTTGCGCACGTTTTGTTTGTTCGTTTAGCCATGTGCAGTGGACTGCGCACTGATTTGT
The DNA here is from genome assembly GCA_020796225.1 of Arion vulgaris. Taxonomy (NCBI): domain Eukaryota; kingdom Metazoa; phylum Mollusca; class Gastropoda; order Stylommatophora; family Arionidae; genus Arion; species Arion vulgaris. Next base: position 74,966,387 of record CM036754.1, on the reverse strand, counting down.
TGTATTATGAAATTAGTTATAAATTTGCAATATCACATTTTGAAGGTTTGACGATTTGACAGTATTATTTTACATTTTTGTTGTCTAGTGATAAAAGTATATTTATTTATCTAAAAGAAGTGGGACGTATAAGTTAGGTGATCGTCTCTCGTGTCAAAGGTACCAGGTTGGCTCCCTCGTGGAGCCATCTGGATATTTTTCCAGAGATCCTGATCTGAGTGTAAGTAAGATCGAGTCCTTAGTCCTATCGGAGACGGACGATAAAACGTAGGTCCCGTATTCAATTTGAACACGTACAAGAACCATTGGCAGTTCAATTTGGAGAAGAGTCTCTGTCCTGGCAAAATTCATTAGAAAAGATTTTAAATAAAATTCCGACAAAATATCTTCATCATCTTCAAAATTACACCAAGGACCCTCGCAGGTGCTACGGAGTTCGTGCGCTGCAGATGAGATCTTCCTGTGTAAGGAAGAGATTGGAGCACGCATGGTTACTCACGAGAACCGCTGTAGCGTAGTTGTTAGTGAACTCGCTTCTCAAAGCTGGTGGTCTGGGTTCAGCTCCCGCAATGCGCGTGGAATTTTCCTGACCGCGACTGCTCTCATGTCGACCCAGCCTCAACTGGGTACCAGACATGCTCTGGGAAAGTAAAGGCGGCTGGAGTGATGCTGACCACATCACCATCGTGTGCCGACGGTCAATAAAAAATACAGGCCTAACACTGTATTGACCTATATACCACGAGGTATGAAAGGGTTCCTTTACTTTACTTTACTTATGGTTACTCACATGTAATTTGTTAAAATGAGTATTAACAAAAATATAACTTAACTAAACAAGAACTTAATGTTCACATACACTCACTCACTGAGTAGAAACAGTGAACAATAATTAATTCGACCACTGCGTGTCTTCCAATGCAGTTGTTCATGTGCTAATTAGGGCGCTATCGTTTATTTAAAAAAATATGTTGTACTTAAGTAACATCAACGCCCGCCTGCTGAGCGTGTTCGTAGTGCGTTGGACAACGGATGACAAGTCTCATGTGAGTGCAGTTCAATTCCACAAGTTCTCCAGATTTACGGTGTTCGAAGGATTACGATGTCCATGGAACCGAGCCGAATAGCTGAAAGCTCAAGTGCTGCTGGGTGGACAAAAAGTAACAGCATCCTCCCCAGGCTACCGACACAAAAATCAAGCAAAAGTAATAATTAACTTACATTGAATAAGATTTTGGGAACAGAATGTATAGGCTGCTCGTCTCAGGTCGTACTCAGTGGGAAAGTACCTTTCATAGGGTTCAATATCCAGACCAGCAGGTGTGTCATTTAATGCCCTGTATGTTAAAACACAGTCCAGATACGTGTCTACATCTCTGGTTAAATGTGTCAACAAAACAGTGAATTAGGATCAACTTAAATATGTACTTTAAAATAGGAAGCAAGCAATTTTATAAAACTACACGAACAAGATAATAGACTATAATGTTCAAATCCGGACCGCGTAGTTCTTATCACGAGTGCAGTTTTTACAGAGACCCTAGGATTATTGCCTGTGATACGGAGTTCGTGCTTTGTGCAATACTCTCGGCAGGTGGCGTGCAATTTCTGCGAAGAGGGACCGAGCGTATGAGGTAAACCCCGGTGCAATGAAGTCAGTCCTGTTTAAAAACCCTTTAAAACCCTTTCACTTCGTAATATTTTAAACCACTGGATGCATTTATATCGCAATGGATAATAAATTAGTCAGTGTACTGGCTTTGCGTCATTTTCAAAATAACACGAGCCATTAGATCGGATCAAAGGTGTCGAACGAGTTAAGTATACAAAACTAAATTTTAGTTATATTAAGGCGTGTTAGCTTTACAAACAGGTAAAGTGTCAGAATATTTGAGACCAACGTTTCCCAAACTGGGAACCGCGTACCCCCGAAGGTAAGCGAGGTACTTACAAGGGATCCTCAAGTGATTGAAGAAATATTATAATCTTTGACATTTCGAACAGAAAAATACATTTTAAAAACATGTATAAAAATTGTGGTAAACTAGCTCTGCTGCGAAATCGAAGGACCCGGATCAGACCGGAGTCTAATAGTCTGACAGGACAAAATAAATGATCATTTAAAGTTTCCTGCCGTTTGAAAAAATTGGAGTCAGCTTGAATGTTGGTGTGGTGTAATAATAACTCCATCGCTAGATGATTTTCATATATATAAACTTGTGGGTGTCCGCGGAAGCAAAATGTATTTAAAAGTGTGTCCGCGGTAATGTAAAGTTTGGGAACCGCTGTTTTAGACTATGTACAGAGTATACTGAAAATATTTCGGACCCTGTACACTAGATGGGAAAACTGTACACTAGATGGAAAAACTGTACACTAGATGGGAAAACTGTACACTAGATGGGAAAACTGTACACTAGATGGGAAAACTGTACACTAGATAGGTAAACTGTACACTAGATGGGAAAACTGTACACTAGATGTGAAAACTGTACACTAGATGGGAAAACTGTACACTAGATGGGTAAACTGTACACTAGATGGGAAAACTGTACACTAGATGGGAAAACTGTACACTAGATGGGAAAACTGTACACTAGATGGGAAAACTGTACACTAGATGGGAAAACTGTACACTAGATGGGTAAACTGTACACTAGATGGGAAAACTGTACACTAGATCGGAAAACTGTACACTAGATGGGAAAACTGTACACTAGATGGGTAAACTGTACACTAGATGGGAAAACTGTACACTAGATAGGTAAACTGTACACTAGATGGGAAAACTGTACACTAGATGTGAAAACTGTACACTAGATGGGTAAACTGTACACTAGATGGGAAAACTGTACACTAGATCGGAAAACTGTACACTAGATGGGAAAACTGTACACTAGATGGGAAAACCGTACACTAGATGGGAAAACCGTACACTAGATGGGAAAACTGTACACTAGATGGGTAAACTGTACACTAGATGGGAAAACTGTACACTAGATGTGAAAACTGTACACTAGATGGGAAAACTGTACACTAAATGGGAAAACTGTACACTAGATGGAAAACTGACACATGGCTGTACACTAGATGGGAAAACTGTACACTAGATGGGTAAACTGTACACTAGATGGGTAAACTGTACACTAGATGGGAAAACTGTACACTAGATGGGAAAACTGTACACTAGATGGGAAAACTGACTAGATGGAACTGTACACTAGATGGGTAAACTGTACACTAGATGGGTAAACTGTACACTAGATGGAATGGATAAACTGTACACTAGATGGGAAAACTGTACACTAGATGGGTAAACTGTACACTAGATGGGAAAACTGTACACTAGATTGAAAAACTGTACGACATCCACTCACCATGAAATAATTCGAATGATTTTTCTTTGCAAATCATTTTAGTTTTGTGGATAATCAACAAGTTATGTTATGTTATCTTATACGATCGACGTCATGGCACATTGGGCCTTCCCATTCGTTCTCTGTACTTCGATGCAGCAGCCATCCCAAGTCCATTTACTCACCGTACCCATGAGAAGTTGATTAGTATACCTTTGCTCTCTATCACGAAGACGACACAGTCTGGCATGTCCAAACTTAATGCCTAATTCTAGAGCTCGTTCCAGTGTCTGAGACTTGAACATGTCACATAAATGAGAGCGTAACGTATTGATGACATCGGCTCTGTCCATATTTCTGCACTCTTGAGTCAGGGCATTGTTTGCAAGAAAGTCAGCGCGCTCGTTAAACTGCACTCTAGGATGTCCAGGTGTGTGCAGCCAGTGCCGGATTAAGCCAGCGCGGGTCTATAGTAAATTTTATCGCGAGGCCCTAGGTTTTGTGTAATAATAAAATAAAACACAACTTTTACAAACAAACTTGTCTCGATTTAATGTAAACAAATTTAGAGATAATACTAGACAAATCAAATTTTCTCTAAGTAAATTACATTCAATGTTCATTAAGGTGAGGTTATTTAGACGATCGTGTCCCATCATGTTCCTTAACTCACTTTTAATACACTTTAATGTCGAAAAAGAACGTTCTCCGCTGCAGTTAGTAATCATTAAAGACAAGTAAATTCGTCAGACTATTTCAACATTTGGGAAACACGACTCTAATGAATTTTCCATTTTAAGTTTATAAAATTGCAGCCCAAGAGCCTCATGCTTTTCGTTGTTAATAACAGGAGCTACGTTAGTTTTAAGAAGTTCAGCGAACTACACAAGTTCGTCGCCTAGACTTTCTTCCAAATCCTCTTGGTAAGAGTTGACAATATTTGGAGTTCTTTCAAGATCTCTTCTGCTGTAAGAGATTTTAACTGCCGATGTATTCCAAATACTCCAGTCACTCTATGGCACGCTTCCATGCGTTTAGCTAAGGTAGACAGTACATTATCAATTATGACAACAAACACCTGACTTTCACATTTATGTTTGGGTGTTTTTTTCTTTTCTTTTTTTTTCATATGCCAGCTGTCAATTCAGGCGGAAAGTCATGACACCTGGTATTGCGCTTCTGACTGATTTTTGCGTGTGTCTATATTACCCTTTGCGGGCACCCTCAACCAAAATGGACAGCCTGGCCGACTTCCGAGGTACTTGAAGCTTAAATCCTTCAAGAGTGATCGTTGCAGGAGACTTATTGTCCTTGTAACTCTTTCTTAGACAGCGTTAGTTTTAGTGAAGGCATAACGGGTGACTTCTCTAACGGCTTTCCTGCCTTTGGTGAGGTCGTTCTATACGCAGCTTAAGGTAATCACTCTTTAATGATCTTTTTTAGTGCCGTAAATTTGGGCAGAATCATTTTCTACTTCAACTACTAGGCTAATCCGGCGGTGTGTACAGCCAAGTCATTTTCTTGATATGTGACCTCCGAATGCTGTCCACCTATTACACTGGCTGACTTCCAGATTCAATCCTTTGAAGACTATTCATCGAATCTGATACCTCTCTATCTTTCTCGATCGTTCTTTTTCGACCATTTTTATCATTCTTATTGTGATATATAAACAACCTTTGCCAAGAATGTGTGTTTTACGTCACAATCTTCAGTACCATTTGAAGATCTAGTGCTTGTCCTTCGGCGACGTATCCGATTTCAACCAGCGTTTACTTGGTTCGCTCTCCGTTAACCTTTGACTGTCCCCAGCCAGCCTGCAAGTCAGCAGGTTGAGTCTGATATGATAATCGTGTAGGTAACCTGTTGCTCAGTCACCCACGAAAGAGCCCTCGGGGCAACAGTGACCTCCATAGTCATACTCGATGTCGTTGTGCAACAAGTACATCTTCATTATCATCAGGCGCCGTGCCGGCTGGCGTAGGCGATCATGGATCTCCACAAATCTCTATCTCTGTTGTTTGCTATCATCTCAAATGTTGACGCTCTTCCGTGTCATGAAGTCAGGCTTTCCAACACTTTCTCTCTCTGTCTACCTCTGTCGACCTTTGTTTCATCTCCCCTCGATTTTACCGGTTATTACAATGTGTTCTAAACCTCCCTTTCTCATCAACAAGTACAAAAGATAAACATTTCTACAAGTGTACCAGTAACAGACTAATATATAATAGCCGTCTATCGCAAGCGATTCTTGGTGTATAACCTCATTTGATAAATGTTGGTGTAAAGCCTCATTTAACAATTCTTGGTGTCAAACCTTTTTTAATAATTCTTGGTGTATAACCTCATTTGATAAATGTTGGTGTATAACCTCATTTGATAATTCTTGGTGTATAACCTCATTTGATAATTCTTGGTGTATAGCCTCATTTGATAATTCTTGGTGTATAACCTCATTTGATAAATCTTGTGTAAAACCTCATTTAACAATTCTTGGTGTCAAACCTTTAATAATTCTGATGTAAAACCTCATTTGATATTTCTGGGTATGAAACGTTTTTTTTATATTCTTGATGTAAAACATACCTTTATAGTCTTGATGTAAAACATACCTTTATATCCTTGATGTAAAATATGCTTTGATATTCTTGGTGTAGAGCCTGACATAGAGGAGCTGAGATCAAGCCTAAGTTCATGTGTTTGTTTGAATATAGAATGCATTTCTAGGTTCTCCGAGTACTGCACCACAAGCGGAATTGTATAACTATGTCATTCTTGTGCTTGTATTCTATCTCAGAGTCGGTGATCAGACAAAATTATCAAACTTGGATCTGCATGATTCCAGGATGCCTTGATGAAGACTAACTCTTTCACGAAAACTGCACTGTGACGAACACCAGAGAGCAAACGAAAACGTAGGACGCTCAAAACGACTTGGAGGAAAACAGGAGAACAAGAAATCGCCCGTGTGTTGCCGGGGCTTGCAAAGGGAGCAAAGAATAGTAACGCTGCAACCTACAAGACATGTCGTAAGAGGCGACTACGATAGGGGCGTAGGGAAACTACCTTAGTAAATAAAAAGCGTCGCATAAATATGAAATGCCCGTCCTACTTTTATGAGCATAACTGGCAGAAGGAATCAGATCACATACAAATCATAAAGAGTGTAACAAGTGGTCGATATGGAGTACTCGAAGAAGAAGAAGCGTAATGAAGAAGAACTGCTAGAAATGTATCATAACTGGTACACAATACAGAGGACAGTCAAGAATATAGAATAATGGTGTGCATTTTATTCCTCCGATCCAGAAGCACTTGAGCTTTCAGATCTTCGGCTCGGTGCCATGGACATCGTAACCCTTCGGTTCGATGCCACGAACACCGTAAATCTGGAGAACCTGTTGATTTTCTGCGAGAACACAGAAATGAACCGCACTCACAGAGGGCTTTTCACCCGTCGTCCAACGCGCTACGAACATGCTGGGCAGGCGGGCGCGTGCATTTATTAGTGACTTATGCGCCCTGGGCGACGCAAGCTTTAGAGGAAGAATGCATTGCATGAAGTCGTTATAGACTCGTTAATGATCTAACCTTGAAATTCACACAAAAGCAAACGTGGATTCACTCCAACCTGATACATCACATATATTTCAATCATGTCTCTTTTGATATCATACGCACACAATCATACAATCATTCAAAACCTGAATCATCTTTTACATCTGTAATGTACCGACATATTCTCAAGTACTTCTGTAGTCTTGCCTGGGACGAATAATGATATTCCCCTGAAGTTTTTATAGAGCAGTATTCATCTAGTAGTTGGTTGTTCTCTTGGGCATCAGATACACGCAGGATGGCTAGTTTCAGGAATAAGTTCAACAAATATCAGGACATAATTAGAAAGGAGTCGATAGATAATAATAATTCATCTCGTACCGTTATACGTTACATAGGGCCTGCAAGCAATTTCTCCATACAGCTCTATCCTGGACAACTCGCTCAATCTTCTCTATGGAACTGAGACCAATATTTTTTGTCTCTCTCAGCAAAGTTCGTTTCAGGGTTTCTTTAGGTCGTCCTCTCTTGCTTGAACCCTTTGCATCTCACTTCAATGCCTGCTTTGATATTCATTGATTATTTCTCCTCAAGATGTGTCCAACATATCTCCATCTTCTCTTTCTTATAACAGTTGTCACTAGTGGTTGACCAGACATGTCTCTGATTTCATCACTTCTCCTGAATACGTTACATTTTATATTCATTATTAAGAGTAGATAGTTACATGGTGATCAGTGGCGGCTCGTAGTCATTTTCTTGGTGGGGCCAGGCACAAATTTTCGGGAAAATCATCATGGTTTTTGGAGTATTTACTATTATTTGTCTATTCCCGAAGTTTCCCCTTTCGATTATTGTTGGGGCCAGGACCCACTGGTCCTTAATGACGAGCCGCCCTGATGGTGATATTTACGGTTAAGACTGACATAATTCAGAAGTCTCAAACCAGTAACTGATATTTTATTTTTCTTCTTCTTCACCATTCGCCACTACAGAGGTATAGATCAACAAACCAAGACCATCCAAGATCTCCTATCCAATGCCATCTTTTTCAGATTCCTTCACTCTATTCTCATTTTCTTTCATTCCGTCTCCAACTTCCATCTCCAGGTGTTCTTGTGTCGTCCCTTACCTCTATTACCCGGTGTGTTCCTATCGGAGAGCCTGTCTCGCGATGCTGAGATGGGGTCTCTCAGTGTGTGTCCTATCTATAGCCACATTCTGCTCCTTATCTCTTGTTCCACCTGCTGTTGTCCAGATATATCCAACAGCTCGTTGTTTGTGATCTTGTTATACCATCACAGATGGAGTATCCTGCTCAGGCATCTATTGATGAATGTCTGCAACTTTTGGTGTTCCCCTTAGTTGTTCTCCATGTCTCTGCTCCATAGTAAAAAACCTTGACATTTGATTCAAACATGATTATCTTAGCTTTATTCCTGATCATTCTTGAACTCCATATGTTCTTCAGAATGACAAATGCTGCTCTTGCCTTTTTTAATTCTAACACTAATATTTTCATCTGTGCAATTTAACTTTTGCCATACTAAAACTATAAGTCTAGTACATATACTGCGTATACTGCGCATTGACGTGGCTGGATTCTCATAATTACTCTTGTGTTTTCATACTAAGTGACTCCATGAGTATGATTCGTAATGTCGAAACAGTAATGGTGAGACAAAACTGGGTGGATGTACTGGTACAGACATAGGTCAGAGAAATCGCCTTAATTTTTGTCCCTGGGTACGCAGGAGTGAAGGGTAATGGACGAGATGATAGCTAGGCTACATGGCTACGATATCAGAGTGCGCTGCAATGAACCGAAATGACATTCTTAACGCATTGATATAGTCTTTCCAAACAGAGAAGTTTCAAGGTTGTAAATTTCAGTCGATGACCAGATTGAGGTAAATGGGTGTCGATATTGGTACAGACCGTAAGAACTTGCTTATTAAATATGCAAAAAGATTGATTAATCAACAACGATTGTTTTATTTAAGCCACGGAGTGCTCGCGTTTGGTACTACGTAGGTAGGGCATACGGGTCCGAAATTTGCCTTTTTTTTTGGGGTCATTGTTTGGGTTTGTACGAGGATACGATCCTTTATATTATCGGAATCGCTTTTCTGGCTACACTGAGGTTATTCCAGATTAAGAATATTCTTAACCGCTTTGAGACGCGTGTCGAAATCAGGCAAATTTGGCAGTTTTTACTGTGAAGTTTCTTTGTTGAAGGACGGTAAACTGAAGCTGAGGCTGAAACACAAGTAAACAAGAAGAGTAGTCTCATTAGGCGAGACCACGCAACTTTTGATATTGAGCTAGTTAACATCACCCGCCCCAGTTCTTCCAGAGATGACAGTTTCTATCAGGTGCAAGAACACAACTTGGATTTTTCGCTCTTAAAACATTACCTACCCCTATTGTCCAGGGAGGGCAGTTTCGTTGAGCACAAGAACGTGACTTTAGATTTTATGCTCGCCAACCTTACCCAACGAATTCATCTGAGCTTGGACTTTGGTACAGTGTTTACTGCAATCTTCCCTTGTGTCGACACGACACGTTGCATCGTTTTCAACGCGGTCTCAACGAGTCTTGCTGAGAGCGGGCAACTATGATTCGACCATTGACTTTGGGTGATGTGGGTTTACACTTTCAGACGATTTCTACAACTTATTTACTTATTTAACCATTCGTTTGTTCTGTATTCATTCAATTTTTTCCCATGTGCAATTTTGTCCGGAAATCCTTAGGATTGTTCTTGGAACTGTTGAGTTCATTTGTTTTGCAGCACTCTCTGCAGTTTCATTTCTGCTGAGAGAAACGGAACCATATGGGGTAACCTGATGCAATGAAGTGATTCCTTCGACTTCAGGCCATTGTAATATAAAAATTACAGAAAAATGAATAGTAAGACCTCTTACCATGAACACACCCATATCTCCTAACCAGACAAAAGCTGGAGGAAGTGGAAACATTTAAATACCTTGGGTCCTACATATGCAACGATGGAAACTCTGGTACGGCGATCAAGTCAAGACTTGAGATGGCTTCAGCCGCTTTGTTTCGGCTAAACGTGATATGGAAAAGCAAAATCAGCACTCTATCAAAAATCAATATATACAGATCACTGGTGCTATCGATTCTTTTGTACGGTTGTGAGAGCTTGACGCTCAAAGCAGAACTGGAGCGAAGAATCCAGGTCTTCGAATATAAGTGTTACAGACGGGTACTATGTATTAGTTATATAGAATATAAGGCGAACATTTATGTAACAGACCAAATAAACAACCTTGCAGGTCGACAAGTGCCGCTCTTAACAATCGTGAAAAGACGCAAATTTGCGTGGTTCGGGCATGTGATGAGACATGGCTCACTCTACAAGATTATCCTACAGGGAACAGTTGAGGGTGAAAGAAGGAAAGGAGGGCAGAGAAAATCCTGGTTTGACAACATCAAGAGCTGGTCAGGACAGAGTTTCTCCACCCTCGCTCGAAGAGTTGAAGACAGAGACTAATGGCGTGCTTTTTGTGCTGATGTCTCCACAGTGACACCCTAACGACGCTAACGCGTTATGGGCTTATTATTATAAGACCTCTTAACAACTGAAGATGTGACTAGATATATCCATTTACTAACCCAGCATGTACAGTATTAGAGTAAAGGTAGACATCATGTGCTTGCTCCCCACAGTATCCGTATACCTAGAAGGATCTACTTTATTCCATTTCTAGTTCACGTTGTATTTCTGAAATATAAAAATTTGGAGTAGAAGTTTTATAAATATATAGCAATCTAATCTAATGATCCAATTTATGACTACAGAACAAGATCAAATTAACACAATCAGATGTTAATATTTCAAAATAACATGCTCCAGAGAAAAATACATTTCTTATGACTGAAATCTCGCCTGTGCGTTGCCAATTCTAGCAAGGGGGGGCAAAGAATAGTACCCCTGCTACCTACAAGACATGTCATAAGAGACGAATAACTTAGGGGCCTAGGGAAACTATCCTAGTAGATAAAAAGTGTCGCAGAAATCAGATGTGCTGGCCTAGTTGTAGGCGGATAACTGGCACAATGTGTATTCGCTGTTCAGATCACATACAAATCACAAAGATCACATACAAATCACAAAGATCACAAACAAATCACAAAGATCACATACAAATCACAAAGAGTGGTTTAACAAATGATCAATATGGAGAGTTTGAAGAAGAAGAACAGAAGAAGAAGTGCTGAGATCTGGGACATATTTTGCATTTGAAACTTTATATATTGCATAAATTTGTTCTAACAATATGACAGCTCAGCATTAGTTTTCATATATAAGTTTATCTTGTTCGGACAGTAGTTAATCTATGATATAGATTCTCAAACTTTTTCATCCACCGCCCATTTTGCACAACATAAACTTTGTAACGCCCCCTCTACATTATAACAGTTTGCCAACACCCTCCTCCCCATATATGTATATATATATATATATATATATATATATATATATATATATTTATATACATATATATATATACTCTATTTTTCTGTGACATGGAAAATGTATATATATTTCTGTTATACATGGTCAATTTTCAAATGATTATATGCATGTAATAGAAAATTGATGATAAAATGAATCGTGTAAGACAGGCATAAGATGAATTTAAATGCAGAATACACATTTTAAATATTATTCACTCACAAAATCACGAAAATAATTTATTTTAAAATATTTATTATTAATTTCGTCTTTAAGGAGCAACCGACCCCTAATCGTCTGAACACTCACCCCAAATTCTCAAACCCACTATCGCCCTCCTAGAACGTTTCAGAGCCCTCTGGAGGGCGGTAGCGCCCACTTTGGGAAACGCTGATCTAGATTATATATTACATCTTTATATTATGACAATAGCAAAGTTAAACGCTCATTTATAAATCATATAATTTTGTGTAGACAATGATTAAGTCATTGCTAAGTAGTTGAATTCTGCCAGGGGACTAAGAAAACCATCACAAAAGTCACCAGAGAAGCGCAAGACAAATACAGAAAACCAGGACACTGGGTTGATAGCCCGGTAACAGTGTGCTGACAAAAAAAGTAGAAGAAAGATTAAGCTGAGCACTAGATTGTTCCATCAATCTTTCTCTAACCCTTTCAGTGTGTCTTCTTTCTGTTTTTCTTACCTCCCATCTTGTTGTGATTCACAGTTTCAGGATAAGTAGAGGTTTATAGAACGGGCTTTTGTGTGCGCTTTATAAACAGTGTCTTTTGTCTCTTCTGTTATCTCTGAGATCCACATTTTGCGTAGCCGGTCTTTTGTTTTGTGTCCATTGTATCGGAGTAACATTGCTCTTTGAAGCGGACTGTTTGTTGGTAATCTGCTTATGTGGTTGAATCATTTAATTTATTTCTTTGGTGAAGTTCAGTACTGATGTTGTACCCACTTTTACCTTTCTTCATTTCTAAACTGGTCTCTTCTTGTTACTACCAGCATTCTACGTGGACACTTCATCTCTGTCGTAACTAGTTTTCTTCTATCATTTGATGTCAGCGACCAGGTTTGGCACTGATAGCATAATGTGGGGAGAAAGACTGTGTTGGTGGTGAACATTGCTCTTGTTGTGTTCATGGTGACATGTTCGCTTTTAAAATTGACGCCATTTCTTCGATTATTTGATTTATTTGAATTATCTATGTTTGATTTTGTTAGTTATTTTTCCGTTTGATGAAAAAATTGTTCTCACGGTATGTAAAGTCCTTGACTTGTTTTAATTGATGTTTGTTGATGGAGTTAATTGATGTTTGTTGATGGAGATAATTGATGTTTGTTGATGGAGATAATTGATGTTTGTCGAGGGAGATAATTGATGTTTGTTGATGGAGATAATTGATGTTTGTTGATGGAGATAATTGATGTTTGTTGATGGAGATAATTGATGTTTGTTGATGGAGATAATTGATGTTTGTTGATGGAGATAATTGATGTTTGTTGATGGAGATAATTGATGTTTGTTGATGGAGATAATTGATGTTTGTTGATGGAGATAATTGATGTTTGTTGATGGAGATAATTGATGTTTGTCGATGGAGATAATTGATGTTTGTTGATGGAGATAATTGATGTTTGTCGATTGAGATAATTGATGTTTGTTGATGGAAATAATTGATGTTTGTCGTTGGAGATAATTGATGTTTGTCGATGGCGATAATTGATGTTTGTTGATGGAGATAATTGATGTTTGTTGATGGAGATAATTGATGTTTGTCGATGGAGATAATTTATGTTTGTTGATGGAGATAATTGATGTTTGTTGATGGAGATAATTGATATTTGTTGATGGAGATAATTGATGTTTGTTGATGGAGATAATTGATGTTTGTTGATGGAGATAATTGATGTTTGTCGATGGAGATAATTGATGTTTGTCGATGGAGATAATTGATGTTTGTTGATGGAGATAATTGATGTTTGTCGATGGAGATAATTGATGTTTGTCGATGGAGATAATTGATGTTTGTCGATGGAGATAATTGATGTTTGTCGATGGAGATAATTGATGTTTGTTGATGGAGATAATTGATGTTTGTTGATGGAGATAATTGATGTTTGTCGATGCAGATAATTGATGTTTGTTGATGGAGATAATTATGTTGTCGATGAGATATTGATGTTTGTTGATGGAGATAATTGATGTTTGTTGATGGAGATAATTGATGTTCGTTGATGGAGATAATTGCTGTTTGTCGATGGAGATATTGGTAGCGTTGTCCTCTCTAGCAAATGTCATTACTTCGGTTTTGTCGATGTTTTTTCGCATTAAGCATTCTGCGTAGACACTTCAACTCTGTCGTGACTAGTTTTCTTCTATCAGTTGATGTCACGCCCGAGTAGTTACAGGGGCCCAAATTTGGGGTGTAAAGAATAGAACCACTTTTACCTGCCAAGCATGTCGTAAGAGGTGACTAAGGAGGTTTGACTGAAATCGAATGCATGTGTCCTAAACGTGTATATGTCTATGCGTTTAGGGGCCTACCAAACCAATGTGCACGTATACACGTTCTTGGCAAAGATCAAACATATCACAAAGAGTGATTAAAATTGGTCGTAAAGAACGAACACAAAGAAGAAGAAGAAGTTGATGTCAACTTCCAGGTTTGGCACTGATATCATTATGTTCGAGGAAAGACTGTGTTGATCAATTCTCTTTCTGTGTTCATATTGACATGCCTTCATTTGAAAAGTGTGTATGCTACTGAAATCGATCCTTCTAAGCATACACATTGAGGTAGTTATTATAACCATTAACATCGCTTTTTTTGGTAACGAAATCGCACAAGAGACAACACAATTTAGGCAATAAATATACACTATAGCTATCTCTATTGTCCTGCTTGAAGATATTGATTCATTGATTTGAACGAGCATCCATCTCCATCAGGGCGGCTCGTGCTCTTTTTGTTGGTGGACCAGACAAAAGTTGGAAAATCATGGTTTTGGGTTAGGTTACATTTTAATTTATAAAGTAATAAGTACACGTTACATTTTATTTTTGGTGGGGCTCGGCCCCAAATGGCCCTTAATGACGAGCCGTCACTGATCTCCATAGTCTATTGTCTTTCCGCAGGTGGATGATGCACTTGGTTGTCCATTATTGACGTTAAGCGTAGGCGTTTTAATTTACGTTCCAGAGCTAGATGAGTCGCCCTTGTTGTGTTATATCCATATATATTTTGTGTGGTCTTGATATTGTCTATCCCTTTTTCTTTTTTTTTCCTTGGCTCTGGTACCTGATCTCTTTTTATTGTATACTGTTGTTGGTGGTTGGTTGTATTAAATTCTCCTTAAATGTCCGAACCACTGCATTTTTTGTCTTTTAATGTATTCGGTGCATGAAGTTATGACCATTGTCCTTATGATGGCCTCGTTTCGTAGTCTATCTTTCCTGGTGACCCCACCGCCTTTCTCAAGCATTTCATTTCGCATATAGTGAGCTTTTTGTGGTGAGTTGCTGTCATTGTCAGAATCAAGGTTGCTGCAGTCACTGGCTGTGTTTTTCATCTGTATAGTTAACAATACATTTCAACAATTGGCTGTTGTGAAATTATCTTATTGTTTCTGACAATACAACACAAAATAGTATGTTACCATTATCATGAGGACATAATTATTGTTCATCAATGTATGATTCAACTTTCAGCTACCTTATAGATGTAAATGTTTTGTTTGAGTAGGTTGGAAGGAAGTACGTCACAGCGTTTGCTGCTAGGTCACATGATGTCGATTACAACTTCCTTCAAATTCCTATGCTTACGAAGATCTACTGTTTTGGGCATTCGGGTGTTTCCGTCAATGAGAAAGCGTACATGCTTGCATCAACATCATCGATTGTTGGTGAGTTGAAGATGGTTAAGGGGGATGTTGTGCCATCTCTTCGTGACTGCCTGTTGGATGAAGATTATAAAACAGATGGTGAATCCATCCCCTGATTAGAGCAGTTTTTAGTTACTCGTTGTACGGGTAATACTGGATGCCTGAGGTGCAGAATGAGCAGTATGTTTAACCAGCGAGTCACGAGAACCATCAGTATGCATACTCTTTATTATCTATTTGGGGAGATTGAGCACATATGGGTCTACCCGAAGTACAATGACGTCAGCTTAGTAATAAATAACAAATACAATTTATAATCATTGTTATTTAACATTTTCAGAATTCGTGCGAGGTTGAATTGAATAACAATGATCTTCTCAACGTTCTGTCACAAGCGTCGCTTTGGCATTTCTATGTCACGATGTGAAGCTTCTCATGACATTATTCGTCTTTCTCTATATATCTTCTATCAGTTTTTCTCTCTGTCACAATTATGTCTAACCTCTGTCTTTGCATTATATGCGGTCCACTACTTCTCAAATAAAATAAACATTAATTTCTGTTTTCCTTAGATGTTTACCATAACGTTGTGTTTGTCAAAGACCGATCGTAACAAATTGGCAATGGTAAATTAACAGTTCATGAATCTCTTAACATTCTTCTATAAAATTACTTCCCGGTTACCTCGCTATTTTTCCCTCCCTGTTTATTTTCCACGATTCATTTCCATATATCAGTATTGGATGCATGCACAATGTATCTCTATAACTTCCCTTACAACAGTGAAAGCAAACACAATACATCATTTGTGATATACCGGTTGCATGCACAATGTATCTCTATAACTTCGTTCACAACAGTGAAGGCAAACACTATACATCATTTGTGATATACTGGTTGCATGCACAATGTATCTCTATAACTTCGTTCACAACAGTGAAAGCAAACACAATACATCATTTGTGATATACCGGTTGCATGCACAATGTATCTCTATAACTTCGTTCACAACAGTGAAGGCAAACACAATACATCATTTGTGATATACCGGTTGCATGCACAATGTATCTCTATAACTTCGTTCACAACAGTGAAAGCAAACACAATACATCATTTGTGATATACGGTTGCATGACAATGTATCTCTATAACTGTTCAATAGTAAGCAACACATACATCATTTGTATGCGGTACCACACGAGCGGTTCTATCATATTATTTGCTCTGTTGCATCTGTTTTGAATTTCATTAGTTATTCTTCCATTTGCTGAAAAAATACTCCCTAGGTATGTGAAGTCTTTACTTTTTAAACAGGCTCTTTGTTTATTATTATTATTATTACTATTATTATTGCAAACACTATAGATAAACGTACATTGGAGGCATGAATGTTGAAAAACGCATGTGTAATTTAGCATGAAAGATTACATTTGCAACTACACGTTTACTACACACACATTTACACATGCTTTTACTTAATACACTGTCGTTTATCCCTCACTCTCTTTCTCTCTCTCTTTCTTTCCCTCTCTCTCTTTCTTTCTCTCTCTTCTTCTCGCTCTCTCTTCCTTTATCTCTCTCTCTCTCTCTCTCTTTTCTCTCTCTTTCTGTCCTCTCTTTCTTTCTTCTCTCTCTCTTTTCTTTCTCATTCTCCTTCTCTAGTTTTTGATGCCCCTGGACGTTAGAACAACGACAAATGCACACAATGTGTCTCTATTCTTGGACGTCCTCTGTACTGTGTTCCAGTTGTGATTCATTTCTTTTAGTTACCATTCTACTATCAGTCCAGGTCATTTTGGGTCTTCCACGTTTTCGTTTACCCTCTGGTGTCCATCTCAGTGAAGTTTTCATGACAGAGTTAGTCTTCATGAGTACCACATATCCGATACATCCACATCGTCTCATTTTATGATGTTACTCATATTGCCTTGTTGACAATGTACAAGCAGTTCTTAGTTAGAGATAGTATCTGGTCAGAACAAGAGTAAGATCTATCGCCCACAAGTTTTATATGGAAGATGGATGTTTGGACATATATTTTTCTGTCATTCTCCAGCATTCTGATCTGTATAGTAAAGTTGATAGCACAAACTGCGGTTTATATATTAATCTTGGATCTGCTGCTCTTTTTGTGTTATTTTCAGACCGTCTTTATGCTTATGAATGCTTTTAATGTCAGATATAGCCCCATGTGAGTGCAACTCAATTTCACGGGCTGGCAAAAAAGCCACAGGTTCTCCAGATTTACGGTGTTCGTGGTACCGAACCGAAGGGTTGTGATGTCCATGGCAACGAGCCGAAGAGCTGAAAAGCTCAAGTGCTTCTGGATCGGGAAAAAAATTAAAAAAATTGCAGATCCAGATCCTTCTTCGTGGTCATTAACCCTTTCGCTGCTGCATACTTTCTGAAGGCTGTGCTAAAAATAGCTACTCTTTGTTTCTAGGTCACAAACGTGAATGTACGCCTATAACAGTGACAGTAGCAATGTATAACGTGCGGCACTCAAATGCGTTGGCAAAACTGAGATGAATGAGCTCAAACGTCCCTCGCTGAACTAACGAGTTCACTCAAACGCACCGTCATCCAATGGATACCGTCACACTGCAACGTTAGGGAAAACGAAGCAGCCGAGAAACTAGCCAAAGCAGGCGGAATACCTCAGACTGATCTCGGGATCAGTTATGAGGAAGCCAAATCAACCATTGGTTCGCACTATAGAAGCAAATGGACAAAAGACCACCCTCAGTACACAGACAGTGACGGATACTATGGTCTCTCTCGCAGTGAACAAGTTGCCATACTTCGCCTCCGTACCGGGCACAACAAGCTCCGAGCCCACATGTTCCATAAATTTAAAATTGGCACAACTAGCCTGTGCCCTGCAAAATGGCTGACATGACGGCAGACCATGTCCTGCAAGACTGTCAACGGTTAGCAGGTATAAGGAAAGAGTCATGGACACAACACACAGAGCTTCGCGAAAAGCTGTACGGAGGAATGGAGTCCCATCAGTATCAGCAGAGAATGGGTGCCATTAGTAAATAAATCATAAAAATTCAATTTTAAAGATATAGATCCCACATTTTCACACGTACTAAACAAATGATAAAGCAATCTAAAACAGTGATTGACAATGTAGTTCAGTATAGACAGGTAGGTAAGTGAGATTTTTGACAAGAAAAAAATATTTTAGTCTTGTGCAAAATATAGGTGTAACTTATTACACAATTTTACGACTGTAATTTTGCATGCATGTTAACATTAGGACTGCCTATAGCGTATACTAGGATAATTCCAATATCTTGAGTATAATTTTTGTAATGATTTTTCAAAGACGACAATTTTAACCCAAAAAGACAATTTTCAGGTGGCAACAAAATAAAATCTATTCAGTGTATACTATTTATCCTAGTACTTGCCAAAATCACACAATCTGTGTATATGATGTTTAATTTTGAATGAATTTGACTGTACTATTTCATTAAAATTTTGTAATAAGTGACACCTAAATTTTGCACATGACTAAAATAATTTTTCTTGTCAAAAATCTCACTTACCTACTTGTCTATACTGAACTACATTGCCAATCACTGTTTTAGATTGCTTGATCATTTGTTTAGTACGTGTGAAAATGTGGGATCTATATCTTTAAAATTGAATTTTTTTAATGATTTATTTACTAATGGCACCCATTCTCTGCTGATACTGATACAAACAACAGTAAAATTCATGATAAAAATTGGTTCGTCAGTCTAGGCCGGGAACGCAAAGGAAGGAAGGTATAACGTACTAACTCGTCCTTAGCCCAAAGAGGAGAGATAATAACAGACGTGTTAATGCGTCTTTAGAAGTGAATGGGAAAAACGCATACATACGTCCTTATCAGCTAAAGGGTTAAGACTTCTAAGATATGTGGTAGCAGTTGTATTTGGAATGATTTTATTTTATAGTGTTTCTAGTGCTGTGATGTAATGTTCATTGCCATTATTTCTGTTTTCTTCTGACTGGTTTTCAAGCCAAATCTCTATAATATTGATATGTTTAATTTTATATTTGCAAAGTGAGAAGTATTAGGAAGGGAAGGGGAAGGGTGTGTTGTAAAAGATAACAAATCTGCATACTTGGATAAAATATAAGTTTATTAAAACCTAATTACGATAATACATAACATCGCTGATTAAAAAAAGGATGGTGGAAAATATATAGATAATAAATAGAAGCATAAAAATGTTACCGAATAATATTGTCTTCTTCTTTATAGAAGTGTTGGGAGGAGGAGGGCGGGGAGGTGGGGGAGGGGACATAGTGATCTTGTGGGTGTTTGTTTTAAGGCACTTTATAAGCTGATATGCATTTTGTAACCCTGTTCTTGATGCCGTCGCTCCATCGTTTGTGAGCTCTTGCTTTGTACTCATTATACTTTTTCTGTGTGGCTCTCTGTGTTACCAGGGCTTTCTTGTCAGGTGTCCAGGCCATTTAATCTGTTGTTCTTTTATGAATTGTATGACTGGTTTCACATCCAGTTTTCTTCTGTTTTCTTCATTTCTAATTTTGTCTCTTATTGTCACACCTGCAACTCTTCTAATCCACCTCATCTCTGTCGTTATGATTAATATTTAACTATTGCAATCATTATGATTATCATTATGTGGAGTGTTTTTGTTGTTGACATGAACGATAATTTCATAGCTTAAATGTGTGTATCTTCGTACTAGTCCATATGTGAGATATTTCTATATTCTCTTTGTGTCCCGATTGACGTATAAGGCTTCCACAGTAGACTTCCACTGTTGCCGTTCTGCTGCCTTTCTACCAACCGTCTTCCACGCGGTCAGGCTACACTCCTTCAAATCTCTCTCCACCGTTCGTCTCCATGTTTCCTTTGGACGTCCAGGCATTCTCTTCCCATCTGCTGTCCATCTGAGAGCTGTCCTAGCAAATTCCGCCGCTAGCATACAACATACATGTCCAAACCACTTCCATCTTAAGTATCTCCACCTCCATAAGATTAGTGAGATATTTGTTACTTATTTTAAGTTAGCTTATCAAGACGCTCCATAGCATCCAGTTTTGATATTATTGATTTCTTTGTCTGTTTTTTGCATTCGTACCAGGCCCTGTAGACTCTACATACATTTACATAGAAAACGAATAAATCAACCACATCTCTGCCAGTCTCAAAAGACGTAACAGACAAGTAACGGTAAAGCGTCCAACATCTGAATTGATATCAAACATCAAAGATAGAGATTTGTGGAGATCCATAATTGCCTACGCCAACCGGCACGGCACCTGATGGTGATGATGATATATATTTATAATTATGATAAAAACAGAAGATTATGTACAAAGCGACATAACGTGATGTCTAATAAAAACTTTTTATTGGCTACGTTTTGTAAGCCACAACAATGGTCAATAGTATGGATTGAGTTAATGCCATATTGCCAAAGTCGTAGTATACTAACATTATTATCAACATCATCAAGTAGCTTGTCGCATCCAGAACTTATCTCCCATAACAGCAGTCCTGAAAAACTGTTCTGTGCAAGTTGGCCGACATCAGCAGCAATCTTCTCAGATCGTCGATGACATCCTGCACCCATCGTCTTCTAGATCTTCCTTTCGTTCTTCTTCAATGCACCATTCCTTATACTAACGCAGAGTTGAATTTTTTTTCCTCAAGTTCCAAGTTCCTGTTCTAATGCCATGAATAGCTATCATTACCGGAACTTTCTTCGCTGCTATCATTATCATCATCCTTATCATCTTCATCATCATCGTCGTCGTCATCATCATCATCATCCTCACCACAGTTCTCGTTACTATAATCGACATCACTAATAGTGTCATCATCAACATCGTCATTATCTACGTCCTTATCATCAAAGTCCTCCTTTCCTTCCTCCTCAACTACATCGCTATTATCATGCTTTAACTCATCGCTTCTATCGTCGTCACAAAGACTATCAATACTACTACAACCATCATTATCGATAGTAGTATCATCATCTTCATCACCCTCACCATCTTTGCCTACAATCTTGCATTGTACATGTTCCTCTTCTTTCATTATATCCAGCATTAATACGACCAGGTGGCCCGTGTATAAAAACACCATTAGTCCAAATGTTACAGGGGTTACCAAATAAGTATAGTCTGTGTTGTCTTTCACATTCTTTTTTTCCTGAGTAACACATGTGTTCAAAAACACACAACACGTTTCTGTGTAGTTTATTCCCCTCGGTCTTCGACTATCATTACATAATCTTGGACTATGACTTGTTAAAGAATTATTCCAGCACTTGTCCTCGTGGATAGAAAACTGCGCTATTGACAATGCCCTGTCTCTGCAGACAAAAATCATTTAATTAATACTAGGAATCAACAGAATTCATTAACAGAGAAACGAAAACATGAAAAATTCATGGTAAAATTTAACACATGAAGGGAGTTATCGGGGAAAATTGAGGAAGCAATTTGGCCATTTCATGGACATCGTAACCCTTCGGTTCGGTGTCAGAACACCGTAAATCTGGAGAACCTGGGCTTTTCTGCCAGCCCGCGGAATTGAACCGCACTCACAGGGGCTTTCACCGGTCGTCCAACGAGCTACGAACACGCTGGGCAGGTGGGCAATCGATGCTTTCAATGCTAGCCTGTCGCTCTTCTCTCTCACACTGAACTCGGAGAGCATACAAAACAATTGAGGACGACCATTCGTGCCTTTCCTATTCTATCACAATATTGAAACATTTCAATACTTTCATCTAGCTGTACTAACTAACACCCATTTCATCTTCAGTTTATAATATCTTCATTGCATTCGGGCACGTCGATGGGTGCTCCGATCTTCTTGGAAATATCTCCAAGTGTCCAGCGACTGACAGTACCAATTTGATTATGATTGATGAATGATAATCGCGGAATGTCCTTTACATGACGTAGCAATCAACCACAGTAAACGAGTTGTTGATTTTCTAGGCACCACTTATATGTTCAGTAGTTTGCCCTCCCGAGTGGTTACCGGGGCCCAAATTTGGGGTGTAAAGAATAGAACCACTGTTACCTGCCACGCATGTCGTAAGAGGCGACTAAAGAGGTTTGGCTGAAATCGGATGTACATGTCCTAAACGTGTAGAAGTCTATGCATTTAGGGACCTACTAAATCAATGTGTAACGTATACACGTTCTTGACAAAGATCAAACATATCACAAAGAGGATTAAAATTGGTCGTAAAGAACGAACGCAAAGAAGAAGAAGAAGTAGTTTGCCATTGCTTTCTGAACGGCGAGATCTATTTTTACCTTTCGTAAAAATTCCACGGAAACGATTTGCTTCCAAACTGACTGCCGCGGAGTTTGAACCAAGTACGCTTTGGTGATGATCAAGCTCACTACCACTTAAGCTATATATACCTGTTGTGCTGTTCTTCTCGCATAACACCCTCTTATATTAGGACAACGATTCTCAACAATATTCAAAATCTATTACTACCTGCCAAAAACATCTGAAATTCCATTCAAGTCAAGAGCTGTGGTATGGTCTTCAGTTTTGCACAGCAGTGATGAAACTTCCAGAACAGACACGTTTCTTTGCCAGTCCTTGGAGCTCTTCATAACATTGTTATCTACATTATCATTTGTGAAAAATATTTTGTTAAAACATTGCATAAAAATACTAGGAAAATATATAACATATTACAAGACATATTCTATTACATAATTATAGGACATGGAAATTTGAAACTGTAGGCTAAATTAGTATCTCAAATTGATTGATTTGACAGGTCCAGCATCAGTGCACTTCGTTGAGTAACCATGTGTGCTCCGATCACATTCTTACACAGGAAAGAAGATATCAGCTGTAGTGCACGAACTCCGTAGCGCCGGTGAGAGACCCTGGTGTAATTTTGAAGATGGTGAACATATTTTGTAGGAATTTTATTTTTAATCTTTTCTAATGATTTTTTCCCGGGCAGCTGCTTTCCAGCCTGCTCTTCACTATTTTGAACTAACAAGGGATCTTTTACGTGCTCAAATTGAACACGAGACCTATGTATTATCGACAGTCTCCGATAGGACTAGAAACTCGATCTGACCTACACTGAGATCAGGGATCTCTGGAAAAATATCCAGATGGATCTACGAGGGAGCGAACTTGGTATCTTTGGCACGAGAGACGAGCACCTAAACTCTACGCCACAGAGACCTTCAAATGAAATCTGGAAATAATTGACATTAAGCTATATTTGTATGTTCCCTGAAGAAGACTTATAGTCGATACGTTGGATTTTTGTTAGTTTTGTTATTTTATTAATCATTTTTGCTTGCTTATGTGATATCATACATACGTGTCTTTGTCCTTAAACACTCATTTATCAACGCAGCCTCCCTCGGTTTTCTTCAGATCTGATCTGATCCGCTCTGACCAGATCAGATTTAAATGTTTCCGCACATCGTATAATATATCAGCAAATGTCTTTTGGTGGACTCTCAGACTGAAATGATCTGCCCTGAAAGACAATAGCAACCTGTTGCCTTGTGGGTTTTGGCTGGAGACAGCACAAGGCTAACGGAGAGCGAACCCAGTAAACGCTGTTTGAAACCGAACACACCACCGAATGATAAGCACTTGAGCTCCAATTGCTACTGAGGCTGTGCACGTACATTACGTTCTGATGTCTGACTGTTTATATACCACAATAGAATGATAAAAACGGCTTAAGAACGATCACGAGAGAGAGTGAGAGAGACTCAGATGCTATGATAAAGTGGTAAAACAGACTTTGATGAGAACAGTACAGGAAGAGACTATGACCTAATCCATGATACGAAAATGGCGGCTGTTCGGGCATACCTTGCGGAAGACACAGTCGAGTATCACTAGACAAGCACTTGAGTGGAACGTGAAGGGGAAAATAAAAAAAAGTAAATTCAATACAGACCTGGAGATAGTCTTCTTGCGAAACTGAACAATGTTGGACTCCCTAGGAAACTATTACAAAAACAGACAGAGACCGGGAAAAGTTGCGGACTGTTGTTGATTCTCTATGCTGCACGA
The DNA here is from genome assembly GCA_020796225.1 of Arion vulgaris. Taxonomy (NCBI): domain Eukaryota; kingdom Metazoa; phylum Mollusca; class Gastropoda; order Stylommatophora; family Arionidae; genus Arion; species Arion vulgaris. The sequence continues at coordinate 74,942,031 of CM036754.1, read as the reverse complement.
GAGGCGGAGATGAATAAGTACGTGTATCTTTGAATATAGTATCATTGATATGAAGTAACAATTTATTATGTTTTCTGCATATACATATTGCATCAGAATTTATTTTTTTCATGTCAAATTTTATGCAGTTATCTATCTTCCTTACTAAATTGAATTGTCTTTGTATGTTATTTTCATCACAGAAGTGATGAAATCATAGAAATGCCCTGTCAACCACTAGTAACAACTGTTGTAAGAAGGAAAGGATGGAGATATGTTGAACACACCCGGAGAAAAAATGATCAAAGAATATCAAAGCAGGCATTGCAGTGGGAGGCAACGGGTTCAAGAAGGAGAAGACGCCACAGGAAAACCCCGAAACGAACTTTTGTGAGAGAGGCAAGAAATATCGGACTCAATTCCATGGAAGAGATTGAGCGAATTGCCTAGGACAGAGCGGTATGGAGGAATTACTTACATACCCTATATAACGTATAACGATACGAGAGGTATATATATATATATATGTTATATTTGGTGGGCTGAGTGTGCGTGGGGACTTCAAGATTATTTTAGGCTTTGAGGTGGGGCAAGATTTAAAAAAAGGATGGAGTAACGGACAGCGAAGTCGATAACATACTGTGATAGTGAGCGCTTGTCGACAAAATTCCAAGATTTAAGACCAGCTTGGGCCAAATATTGTTGGTGCGCACACTGTACGTGGCTGAACTGCATGAAACACTTTCCTTTTTGTGTGGAAATCTGGTGCCATGCTTCTCTGAAATCGAAATAATGGCTTGTCCTGAGCAGAAATTTGCCACCCCAATAGTCCTCCGAAATTTATCTCTCTCATAGGCCAGATGTCTTGCCTCTGCAGCTGTCAGGCTCAAACCACTGTCAGAATGGCAAGGGACAGTGGTGATAATGAAAGCAAATTTTCACGTAAAATCAGTCAGATGTGCCATATTAATAGCCCTGACCACGCCTGAAGTCATTTCAGGCAAACAAATAAACAAAGTAATAATGGTTTAGAAACACTGTTACACACAGGAAAACAAATAAGAACATTTCAATAGGCAAGGCAACCCACTTTGATAAGGATCGTGAACACACAACCTGCATTCTGTGATCATCTGGTGGCGCTGAAGAATGATTGAAGTATCTTGCGATTTCTTTGGAATACGTGAATTCGCTAACTGATGATTTGCATTTCTCAGAGTGCAAAAGTCCTGTTTATCTGTTGCTCTGAAAGAAGGTGGGAAATATATAAATATCTTCATAGATGTTATTTCATTGTTAGAAGGGATCTGTCAGTCATTGTTATTTTTATAAATAAAAACAAAACGGCATAAGAAAAAGATAAACTGGAAATAAAGAGTACAGAGTATTTCTTCTGAGTTGAGCTTATTTATTATACTAGATCATCAACTGTGTAGTGAAGAACAAGTAGATAGTCTTATTTAGGTCGAGAAAAAAAGCTTCATGTTAAAGAGATATCTCAGCATTGGTGAGATCAAGTTCCTAGTCCTATCGGAGACTTACTATAAAGTGTAGGTCCCATGCTTAAGTTGAGTACGTGAAAGAACACGAGACAATACAAAATCAATATGAGTACACTGCAAATTTGCTGCCCGAGTAATATTAATTTAAAAGGTATTACAATTAAGCCTCAATCACAGCCAACTATAAACTCATACGTCCGGCGGACTCGGAAAACATTTTAGGAAATAAGACCACAATCGGTCCCTTGATCTCGCGTTCCTGTATTGTTGTATAAAGATGAATTCATTTTAAAATCAACACAATATGCTAAATCAAGATTTTATTATGTTACAAGTTAAGTTTAACAATAAGGAATATTAGTTTTATGGATATTGTTCATCAATAAATCACCATAGACTCATAGAACTGAGTGAAATTGTTAAAAAAAACTTGCAGTGTTCTATCAAACATATATAAATTCCAACCTTTGCTGCATCATCATCATCAAGTAGCTTGTCGCTTCCTGAACTTAGATCCAATGACAGTAGTCCTGAAAAACGTTATATTCTGTGCAAGTTGATCGGCGTCAGCAGCAGTCATTTTCATATCTTCAATGACATCTTGCACCGATTGTCTTCTAGGTCTTCCTCTCATTCTTCTTCCAGGCACCATTCCTCCAAAATTATCTTCTCTAGGCACTAATGTCATATGATGTGTCTGAAATATTTAATTTTCCTTGATTTTATGTTCTTTAATAGCCAACTCTATTTAATATCAAACTGTTGCAAGAACGGAATAATTTGTTATTCAAAGACATTACTGATCTTCCCCGCCGCTTTGTCAATGGTCCATGTCTCACAACCATATGTCACCAAGCACTGGCGACTCGTCATCATTTTTGTTAGTGGGGCCAGACACACATTTTCTGGAAAATCATTGTTTTGGATTAGGTTATATTTTAATTTATAAAATAATAAATACACGTTACACATTATTTTTGGTGGGGCCAGTCCCCACAGGCCCTTAATAACGAGACGCCACTGTCACTAAGGATAAAAACATGTTGCTTGTTCTTATGTAAGTTCCCTTCTATAGGTTAGTTAGTTCTTTTAGTTTTTACAAAGCAATGCTCAAACTTCTTTTAATTTCTTTTATAGCATTCCCGTCACTTGTCAGCAATAGATCATGGTATTCATTGTCCTTATTTAAATAAAAATGGGGGGAAAAGTGCAATACGAGACAAAAAGGAAAGGTAAGTGAATACAATTTTATTCTTACATTTTTGAAAATTTGCGAAATTTGTGCTGGGTCTTGAAAAGGTTTGTTCCCTCTTCTGTCATACTGTATTCTATAGCTGATAGAGGCGCTAAGGATGAACACGGAAACGAAACTGCTGTTGAAACGAAAGAGAAATATTTAATTTAGAAAACGTAGACAAAGAAAGCGAAATTAAGAGAAATATATTTTCTTTTTTATTGTTCGTCAGGAAAACGACATTTTTATAGTTTAGAGAAGCGTTTCCCAAAGTGGGCGATACCGCCCCCCAGTGGGCGCTGAAGCGTCTGGGGGATAGTGCGTTCAGAAGAATTGGGGGAAGAGGGGAAGGGGTGTGCTCAGGAGATTACTGGTAGGTGGCTCCTTAAAGAAGAAATTAATCATAATATTTTAAAATAAATTATTTTAGTGATTTTGCGATTACATAATCATTTAAAAATTGAATTCTTCATTTCAATTCATCTTATGCCCATCTTACACGATTCACTTGTTCATCAATGTTCTATTTTTGCATATAATCATTTGAAGATTGATCAAGTATAACAGAAATATATATCCATTTTCTATGCCAAAGGAAAACAGAGAATGTATATATAGGTGGGTGGGGAGGGGCGTTGGCAAACTGTTATAATGTGGAGGGGAGCGTTACAAAGTTATGTTTTTTTAGCAAAGTGGGGCTGTGGGCTGAAAAAGTTTGGGAATTGATGGTTTAGAGAAAAATTGTGATATCTGCTAGCTTTGGTCCTACTTATCCGGTTCAATCATAGTATTGTTTGTATCCGTATTACGTCTTCATAATGTATTCACTTGATTATCATCATCAAATCAAATAGTTTGTCCTGAGCAGAACGTTGCCACTCCAACAGTCCTCCGGAATTTCTCTCTCTCATAAGCCAGATGTCCTACCTCTGCAGCCATCATGTTTAAATCATCAGTTACATCCTGAATTCATCTTCATCTTCTTCTCTTTGCCGGTATGCCTTCTTCCATGATGGTCTTCTCCAGCCTTTATTTCTTTTCATTGATCACACTGTAGTTAATCTGCTATTAATCCCATTAATCCCATTATTATTGTCACTACTTGGACGTCAAGTAAGGTGTTGGTCAATCCTAATTTACCGATGCCGCCCGTGTGTTGCCAGGGCACACAAGGGAGCAAAAAATAGTAATACTGCTACCTAAAAGGCATGTACTAAGATTCGACTGAGATAGGGGTCGAGGGAAGCTACCATAGTAAATAAAAAAGCGTCGCAGAATTTGGATGGGCTGGTCTACTTATAGGCGTATAACTGGCACAACATACTCTTAGGCCCAGATCACATACACATCCAAAAGAGTGGATTTACAAATAGTCGATATAGATCGCTCGAAGAAGAAGAAGAACATGAACCGAGACTGACTTCTGTAATCTCATCCATTGCGTGGGCGGTACCATCCTAGGTATCCACAAATAATGAGAACTACAGAGAAGCACATAAATGCACTTATCAAGTGCAAAATAGATTTGTAAATAATTTAACATATAGGTTATTGATAATATAATGTATTGCTGTGTAAGTAAAGAGCTGGTTCTCAAACTATGAGGTGCCCGACTGGTTCCCGAGCCCAAATTGGAGTGTAAAGAATATAACCACTGTTACCTGCCAGGCATGTCGTAAAAGGCGAATAAGGACGTTGGATGTGGTGCTAGTTACCCCCCCACCGTAAAAAACACTAGATGGCTACAGAACGGAGAGCGAACCGAGTAAAAGCGGGCTGAAACCAAACACATCGCCGAAGGATAAGCACTAGAGCTCTAATTGGTGCTGAAGATGTGAAGTAAAACACACTAATGCTAATACTGCATGAATCAGATTTTCCATTGAATACAATTTATGGGGAGATTTGGTACATCGGTCTGGGCGGTGGTCGCGAGAGATAGAGAACCACAAACCCTTATTTCTTAAGGCACCCATTGCCTAGCCCTACTGACGAGTATTTTTAGAAACACAAACAGCTAGTAGTTCAAAAAGAACTTTACGAATGAGAACACAATAATATAGCTATAATAGAGGTCATGAAGCAAAGGACATACGGAACGGGCTCTTGAATGCGATATTATAAATGAGGACATTAACTCTTATTATACGGCGAGTCTACTGATAGATCATTTTAAAGTTCCATTCGTTATCAGTTCGAATACTAAGAGTTAAGTAAACTGTGAATATCATGACGAAGGAAATGTAAGAAATAACTAGAGATCAAGATTAGTTCAGGTGTGCTTTGATGAAAGCGACTTTCTACAAAAGGCATGCTATATTTGTAAGCTTCTTCTTCTTTACCCTTGGCCCCTAGGAAGCATAGATCCGCAACCAAGGTCTTTCAAGCCCGCCTATCCAAAGCCATCTTTTCCATATCTCTTCTTCTGGGTCCTTCTTCTTCCTCGGGTGGTGAGCTATCAATTGTCCTGGTTGTGGTTTCTTTAGCTATCTTGTTTTTTTATGGGGTGGGGTCGCTAGCCTCATTCACAGCCTCCTTAATCGCCTCTTACGACATGCATGGCAGGTAATAGCCGTTCCATTCTTTACACTCCAATTTGGATCCATGTAACCACTCGGGTGATATTTGTAGACTGCAGGATAACAAAATGTGATAAACGTGGTATTTGATGAGTTAGGTTGATTGCTAACAAGAGATGGAAATATTGTGATGGAGATAACAAGAAGGGTGAACATGAATCTGCAGAAAGTAGAAGAAATAAGAAACCTTGGTTACTGGTTACTAACTACTGAATTGAAGTAACAGCATTCTGGGCAGACCCAAAGGTGCTCAGTCTTCCGCAACACCAGAAAAGACATAGTCACCAACATCAGCATAAGAAAGAAAGTTGGCACAGAACCTTGCTTGAATTACACTGAGAAACAAAGAATGAAGTGGTTTGGCCACTTAATAAGAATGCATTTAAACTCCACATTATACAGTCTTCTACAATAGAACATCAGGAAAGAAGGCGAGAGGAAGACCACGAAAAGATGGTTAGATGGCATAGTAGAATCCTGTTAAAGAGCAAAAATAACAATCACCCAAGCCACCAGAACAGAGCAAAACAGAAGCAGCAAACCATGACACTGGTCAACAACCTGGTAGCAGTGTGACGACAAAAGATGAAGAATTAAAACTTAAAGCAGATACGGTCGGACAAACTTGCATCACAGACGTTGTATGAAAATGAATATCTTTCATATCCTTTACAGGACGTAGCTATCAAACACAGTAAACGTGTTGTTGATATTCTAGGCACCATTTATACGTGCAGTAGTTTACCATTGCTTTCTGAACGGTGACGTCTATATTTACATTTCGAAAAAAATAACATGAAAACGAATTTGCTTCCAAACTGCCTGCAGTGGAGTTTGAACCAAGTACGCTTGGGTTGTGATCGAGCTCACTACCACTTAAGCTACAGACGACCACAGAAGTTATCTACTCTGAGAAAATATTATCAACAATGATATTTATATGCAAACCTGAGATGCCAAGTAATAACACGAGAATGTCCATTTTTATTCTTACTATCTGCTAGATTATACTGGCATTGCGGTTAAAGTTCACAGCCCGGACGCAAGTAGTGCTAAAATAATGCCCTTTTGGATCATTTGTGAAACTGTGAAGGTGAACATCACATCTTTAAAAACACCTCACATTATACGCACTTGTTCGGTCTGTGTAGCAAGTCTGTCAACAGGTAGCATGTGGACAGGGTGATTCAAAAGACTGTGGAAAAACATCCATATGATATGTGAATCTTGAGTTGATCGACACAACGTTTGTAACATGACAAACTACTACTACGACTACTACTGCACTACTACATTATCTACTCGTCCCACTGCCACTACTACATTATCTACTAGTCCTACTACCACTACTACTGCTACTACTTCTACTACAAGATCTACTAGTCCCAATACTACTACTACTGCTACTACTTCTACTACAAGATCTACTAGTCCCAAACTACTATACGCTACTATTCTCTACAAGTCTACAGTCCCATACCAACTGTGACATCAAGAACTAATGAGTTCCCTACCAGTACTACTACTACTACTACTTCTACTACATTATTACTAGTCCAATACTACTACTACTGCTACTACTTACTACAAGATCTACTAGTCCCAATACTACTACTACTGCTACTACTTCTACTACAAGATCTACTAGTCCCACTACCACTACTACTGCTACTACAAGAACTAATAGTTCCCATACCAGTACTACTACTACTACTACTTCTACTACATTATCTACTAGTCCCAATACTACTACTACTGCTACTACTTCTACTACAAGATCTACTAGTCCCACTACCACTACTACTGTTACTACAAGAACTAATAGTTCCCATACCAGTACTACTACTGCTACTACTACTACTACTACTACTACTACTACTGCATTATCTACTAGTCCCACTACGACTGCTACTACTGTAAATGTTTCTACCTTCACTACAATAAGTACTGCTACAACTGCAGTAATTGCAATTTTTCTTACAACAACGCAAGCTTGCTTGTAGTTGTTTCAGATGTAAGGATATGAAGTACATGTCACTTGACATTTCTATACATTACTGTACAGGAGGTATTAGGAACAATTACTTTTCTAACGTGTGAAACGTCGAGTATGGAAGTGAACCCACACCCCTTCTTATCTATTCTCTAATCCTGATTTTACTTTCAGCGTCAGGTCGAACAAAAGAGACACCCGGAGCGATCCTCTCTATTCCCATTGTTTTCTTTCTTTTCTCCAGTGGTGATTTTTCTCACAGCTTCAGGGTAAGGAGAGATTTCTAGAACAGACTTTGGTGTTCGTTTCATAAACAGTATCTTTTGTCGAATCTGTTATCTCTGAGGCCCACCTTTTGTTTGGCCGGCCCTTCGCTTTGCATCCAGTGTGTTGGATCAACATTGCTCTTTGAGGTGGACTGTCTGTTTGGTAATCTCATTATGTGGTCAAACCATTTAATTTGTTGTTTCTTGATGAAGTTCAGTATTGTTGTTGTACCTACTTTATTCTTGATGTCTTCATTTCTCAACCGGTCTCTTCTTGTTACTCCCAACATTCTGCGCAGACACTTCATCTCTATCGTGACTAGTTTTCTTCTATCATTTGTTGTCAGCGTCCATGTTTCAATGTCTATTTATAGTTCATTTTTATTGGCTTCCGTGCTTTCTCTGGGGTTATTCAAAATTTGTATTCTCTTCTAGTTCCTAGAAGGACATTATCTGGTGCTGATTCTGATCTGGTGTAGCCATCAGGACATCTTGTACTCAGACTTTGCTTGGGTGTAGTCATGAAAAGAACTTTATGCTGATCTGGGTGTAGTCATGAAAAGAACTTTATGCTGATCTGGGTGTAGACATGAAAAGAACTTTATGCTGATCTGGGTGTAGACATGAAAGACTTTATGCTGATCTGGGTGTAGACATGGAAATAAACTTTATGCTGATCTGGGTGTAGCCATGGAAATTACTTATGCTGATCTGGTGTAGCATGGAAATGACTTTATGCTGATCTGGGTGTAGCCATGGAAGTACTTTGTGCTGATTGGGTGTAGCATGGAATGACTTTATGCTGATCTGTGTAGCAATGAGTGCTTTTTCTGATCTGGTGTAGCCTTGGAAGGACTTTTGTGCTGATTGGGTGTAGCCTTGGAAGGACTTTGTGCTGATCTGGGTGTAGCCATGGAAGGACTTTTGCTGATCTGGTGTAGCTGAGGACTTTGTGTATCTGGGTGAGCCCTTGGAAGGACTTTTGTGCTGATCTCGGTGTAGCACTGAGAATGACTTCTGTAGTGATCTGGGTGTAGCCCTAATAAAGACATTTATGCTGATGTGGGTGTATTCCTGATAAATACTTTGAGCTGATCTTGTGTGCGTGTGTGTATTTACGTTTCTAGGTTGTTACTGCTGTTGGATATGTCTGAAATAAGAGTTTTATGCTAACTGACTGACGTGTTGGTGGTAATCTTGGCGTACTTTTTTGCTTGTTAGCTGAAGGTGTATTACTTCATCTTATACATTTACGCGTTTTATTGTCAAGAACTTCACCTTCTACAATTCAAAGAAGATTAAAGGGGCGTTGTGAGTTCACAATATGATTTGTTTGGAAAACATTGTACCGCTAATATTTAATACAGGTTATTTTTAAAGATAGTGTCGACAGGTGAGAGAAATTCAATCTGCCAAAACATGTATTGTAAACTTCAAAAGAAGCGCATTAACTTTCAGCTGCATGAGACCAAAGTAAGGTCATATAGAAAAAGTAAGTATCGTCAAGTTGAAAATGTTGATAAAATACCTGACTTTCTTAAATATACCTGAAATGTTTACACCTGTAATTCGTAAAGGTGTTGGAAATATTATATCTAGTATATCTATAGCAGCAACAGTTTAAATATTTAAACTGCTTCTGGAGGTCAAAAATTCAAACCTGGGCGGGGTCACACTATTCTGAAGTGTATTTCTGTCTTAAAGATACCTTAGAATTGTTTTCGAGGCTGCTGAGTTCGTGCTTTGTGCAATAGTCTCGACAGGTGTCGTGCCACTTCTGGGGAGAGGGACCTGGCAATATCGGGTAAAACCCGGTGCAATGAAGTCAATCTTTTGGCTTAATATGCCCCTTTTATATATATATATTTATATATAATATACCAGTTTTTTAACACTATTGGCAAAATATATTATATTTATACCGGATAAAAAGACAACACATAATAGTAATAATTCCTTTCGTACTATTATACGTTACATAGGGCATGCAAGTAATTTCTCGATACCTCTCTATCCTGGGCAACTCACTCAATCTACTCCATGTAATTGAGACCTATATTTTGTTCCTCTCAGGTACTCGTCTCTCACACCAAATATACCAGTTCCTCTCAGGTACTCGTCTCTCACGCCAAATATACCAGTTCCTCTCAGGTATTCGTCTCTCACGGCAAAGGTACCAGATTCGCTCCCTCGTGGAGTTATCTGGATATTTTTTCAGTGATCCCTGATCTCAGTGTAGGTGAGATCGAACTTTCCTATCGGAGACGGACGATAAAACATAGGAACCCTGTTCAATTTCAGCACCTAAAAGAACCAATGGCAGCTCAAAATCAATAGCTGGAAAGTCGTTACTTGGGCGAAATTCATTAGAAAAGATTTTAAATAAAAATCTTACAAGAATATCTTCACCATCTTCATAATTACACAGCGGACCCTCGTCGGTGCTACGGCGTTCGAGCACTGCAGCTGAGATCTTCCTGTGTAAGAAAGAGATCAGAGCACACATGATAACTCACCGAAGTGCAATGATGATGATTCTATCATTCAATCAATATTCTCTCAGGAGAGTTCGTTTAAGGGTCTTCCTATGGCGTCCTCTTTTTCTTGAATTCTTTGCCTCCTACTTTAATACCTGCTTTGGTATTCTTTTGATTATTTCTTTTCAAGGTGTGTCCAACATTTCCTCTTGTAACAATTGTTGATCAGACATTTTTCTGATTTCATAACTTCTCCTGAATTGGTCCCATTTTATATTCATTATTTTTCACAGAATTATATTTTCACATATATTCAACTTGTTTTCTATATCTCATAGTCAAGAGAACAGAACACAATAAAACGATAACTTGTGGCTTAAGTAAGTAAGTAAGTAAACTTGTGGCTTGCCTGTGAAAAACTCCCAAACCAATCATCTTCGTGTGTGTATAATTGATCTGTTATAGTTCAAGACCAGTCATATTGAAATGTTATGAAAGTTGATTACAACGATGTAGTAGTCAACAAAAAGGAATATCTGTTTCCTAACACTTGAGAATTGTACATATTCAAGTCGAAACAAAACGGAAATACGTTAAACTCATTCAGAGCAAACTTCCGCGTTGAAAACGTCATTTGAACACATTCATATTTCTTCTATTTTGCCTTGTGTTATATTTAGTTTCGCTTGCACCGTTGTATCGTCTGTTCAATATGGTGTTTGAAAGATAGACTACGATCAAAGGTTATTCCAAGATAGAAGCCTGTCTCATGCGTGGTCTTCGGCCAAATTATGGTGTAAAAAAATCTTGCAGAACTACTTCACCATCTTTATTCGATCGGACTGCTGAATGGTTCAGTGGCTAGATTTCGGAAGAGAATTTAGATATCAAGAATCACAATGTGAACGACTCAATCATTCAACAATCGAAGAGTATCGTTAGTCTCATGGCGTCCTCTTCTGAATTCTCCTCTACTTTAAACGATGATGATTTTTCTTAAGCTTGTCAAAATTCCTCTGTCATTGACGAATCTGATTTCAAACCCTAAGGCATTTTTATTAGTTATTTTTCGATAATTATATCACTTATCAAGTTACATATCATGTTAAGGGACAGAAACAATGGGTATGTCGGAAGATGGCCAAGTAAAAAACGTTGGCTGCAGTGAAAAGCTCCAAACTCAATCATCTTCGGTTCTATAAGATCTGTTGATGAGTTCAAGACCAGTCATATTGAAATGATGAAGTTGATTAACAACGATTACTTGTCCAAGGAAAATCTGTTCCTAACACTTGAGAGTGTGTTTTCAATCGAACACAAGGAACTATCAGTTGCAAACTCTTCGATATTGAGACTGAGATATGGGTTGCCATGTTGCAATGACGTCAGTTTGTAACAATACCAACCATTAACCAATATTTAGTTTCGCATATTTCGCATCTTCTTGTTTTTGTCACTTCTCTGCTTTTTATGCGTCGCAGGTTTAACTGATGATCGGTTTCCGAAATAGTTTCTAACCAGCAGAAGCTTACGTGTATCTACTTTCCTGGATATGCTTGTGTTTACAGTAATACGAGAGCGGACAGACTTGCGTCAACGGCATAGATTGTTGTGGAGTTGAAGATGGATAAGGGCGATGCTTTTCGGTGCCTTCGCTCAATCTCCTCCATGGAACTGAAACCAGTATTTCTTACTTCTCTCAGCAAAGTTCGTTTCAGGATCTCCTTAGGTCGTCCTCTCTTTCTTGAACCCAACTGCATCCCACTTCAATGCCTGCTTTGATATTCTTTGATCATTTTGTATCAAGGTGTGTCCAACATATCTTCATCTTCTCCTTCTTATAACAGTTATTACTAGTGGTAGATTAAACATTTATATATATAATATACATATGTAATAGATCTATCCAGAAAGAACTCAAAATCCAAGAAAACTGGTTGATGCTACAAATACGAAAGAGAAAATTGAGATATTTTGGACATATAAAAAGACATGAAGGGCTGGAGAAGACCATCATGGAAGGGAGGCATACCGGCAAAGAGAAGAACAGGAAGGCCACGGAGAAGATGGATTCAGGATGTAACTGATGGTCTGAACATGTCGGCTACAGAGGCAGGACATCTGGCCTATGAGAGAGAGAAGTTCAGGAGGACTGTTGGGGTGACAAAGTTCTGCTCAGGACCAGCTATTTGATGATGATGATGACATATGTAATATACTGTTCATTATGAATTTGTCAATGACTATTCTATAATAGTACATCAGCTGACAAAAAAAACACATATTGCTTTTTAATGAAAACTTTATAAAACAATTAGCATAATTACATTTGCAAGAAAAGAAGAAACAAATATATTCAGTAATGTCATCATCGCCTACCACAGAGAGCCACAAAGAAAAAGTATAATGAGTACAATGCAAGAGGAAGACCACGCAAAGATGGAGCGACGGCATCAAGAACAGCCTTACGAACATGAATATCAGCTTACAAAGTGCCTTAAAAAAGCACACACAAGATCACTACGTTTCACCCCAACACTTGTATAAAGAAGTAAATGGTGGAAGAGAAGAAGAAGAATGTCATCATCAGGCGTAGACGATTGTGGATCTCCAAAATATATGTCACTGGTGTTAGCTACCATCGCAGAAGTTGAAGATCTTCCTTGCCATGAAGTCAATCTGTCCAAAATGTTCTACCCTTTTTTCCATCGATATTACTGGTTGTCAATTTGTGTTTTAAACTCCCTCCCATTCCTTCTCATCACATGTCACAAAACTAATGATTGCCTTTATTCAATAAATAGAGTGATAAAAAACAAGATTGAGCAAACTATATATATATATAAACAAATAACAAAGCGGGGATCTCTGTGGGTAAGTGGTTAAGCCCTTTGCTTTGTGAGTCGAAGGTCGTGGGTTCACAAGTGCAGTTTTTTTACAGAGATCCCTAGGATTGTTGCTGGAGCTACGGAGTTCGTGTTTTGTGCAATACTCTCAGCAGATGACGTGCCATTTCTGCGGAGAGGGACCGAGCCATATGGGGTAAAACCCGTGCAATGAAGTCAATCTTTCGGTTTTAAAACCATTTTTTAAACAAATAACAATCAATCACGTTTCAAGCCCGCCAGTTTAGGCGATTATGTCTCTCAAAGCATCTTTCTACATGCGCAGTTAATTGGTTCTGAGCTCGAGCACTTGTCGAACCATGCTATCAGATCATCCAATATCGTCCCGTTCACGACCTATATTAAAGGATAGGCAGAAGTTCTCAATAGAGACAATTACTACGATCCACTACCAGACTAGTCTACTGCCCGAAGCACTTTCTGAAGATAGAGCTAAAAATAGCTATTTGTTTCTAGGTCACAAACGTGAATGTACGCCTATAGCAGTGACAGCAGAAATGTATAACGTGTGAACACGTCTTTAGCCCACAGAGAAGGGATAATAACATACGTGTTAATTCGTCTTTAGAAGTGAAAGGGAAAAACGTCTATACACGTCCTTAGCAGTTATTACCATAGCACTTCTCACATGAAAATTATAATTTTATACAGAGTACAAGGAGATATGGATTTAATCAAACAGAGAAATAGTTATGAAGAGTGGAGTTCCCGGAATCAGATAGGAGGTAGACCAAGACAACAATGGATACAAGATTTGATACAGATCAATTAAATCAGGATTATCATTATAACCTTCCGGACACGTTAGTGACTGCATCAATCTCTAGCTCAATAAATCCAGCAGCGACAAGTGGACAACTAATTAATCGTTTTGCATATTTGGTATGTCAGATATGGAGTGTCTACGCAGAATGCAGAGACTATCAAGAAGAGACCGGTTTAGAAATGAAAACATTATGAACAAAAGTGGGTACAAAATCAGTACTAAACTTCATCCAAAAAAACAACAAATTAAATGGTTGTTCACATAAGCAGATTACCAACAGACAGTGCGCCTCAAAGATAAATGTTACTCGGATATAATGGATAGAATACAAAAGGTTGTCCTCACAAAAGGTGGACTTCAGAGATAACAGTGTCACCAAAACAAACTGTTTATGAAGCGTACACAAAGCCGTTCTAGAAATAGGTTCTTATCATGACGCTTCGAAACAAAACATGATTCAAGAAAAGAAGAAGAAGAAGGTATGATCGAGTCTTTTCGGGCTGTCCCAATATCCACACCCATCTCTCTCTCAATGTGATCAGCGACTGAGATTCACAACCTTTAAACTCCTCTGTTCGGAGAGACTCTTTCATGTATTAAGAACGTTATTAGATCATTGCAGTTTCCTCTGAAATTGTAGTCGTACCAGCCAATCTGTGACTTTGATCCTAACTTCCGACTCCTTCATGCCCAAGGACGAAAAATGAATGTGGTTTCTCTGATCCCTCTCTGTACCAGTACTTCCAGGTATTTTCGTCTCACCATTACTGCTTCGACTTTCCAATAATTATCATGGAGTCACTGAGCATGAACACACGAGAGTAGTTATGATATGCCAACCACGTCACTGCCTCTGCAACCGCACACACCTCCAATGTCAAACTACGTGTGACACTACGTGTTACACTAACGTACGATTTTGTCCTATGTATGTTACAGTTTTACTAAGAATCAATCAAGAGCCATGCCTGTCGATGACGGTGATCATGTCTTTCTCTAACTTTCTCTCTCCTGTACAGTTTATCAGTCTTTTATCGAAGCAAGATGTCAAACCATCTCAATCTTCTTCCTCTGCCTTCCACGATCTCTTCTTCACTGTACGTTGTAACCAAGTGTTCCAAGCTTCCACCTCTCATTATGTGTACGAAGTGCTTGTCTATATTCTTATTCGTTGAATCAGGTCTCGTTGTGTTAACTCTTTTAAAACATCATACATTTGTTTATCTTCCGCTGTCCATTGGGATTTCAGCATTTGTTTGTAAAACCACATCTCTGTCGCTTCTAGCAATTTATTTATTGTTTGTTCAGTATCACGATTTTCTGGTACCGAAGTATTGGTTCAATTTTGCACTGCAGTATTCTTTTCCCAATGTTACCAGTCTCAATTTTTGCACAGCCAGTATTTCTTATTCTTTTCTCAATGTTACCAGTCTCAATTTTGTTCTGCAGTATTCTGTTCCCAATGTTACCAGTCTCAATTTTGTACTGCAGTATTCTGTTCCCAATGTTACCAGTCTCAATTTTGTTCTGCAGTATTATGTTCCCAATGTTACCAGTCTCAATTTTGTTCTGCAGTATTCTGTTATGTTCAGTCTCATTTCTGCAGTATTCGTTCCCAATGTTACCAGTCTCAATTTTGTACTGCAGTATTCTGTTCCCAATGTTACCAGTCTCAATTTTGTACTGCAGTATTCTGTTCCCAATGTTACCAGTCTCAATTTTGTACCAGACAATGGACTGAGAATTAAACCAGTTAAAGAAATTGACACTTTACGCATCGCGTGCAGGCGCTCATTGAAAACAAAACAGGTTTAACACCATATCAACTTATATACCTTGAAGTAAAGCAAGGGTTCCTTTACTTTTGTTTGTCTACTATCATTGCTGTATACTAATAAATCTTTGTTTTGTGAGAGTTAACGCAATTGACGTCTCTCTCTCTGTGTCTTAGTTGCAAACAAAAAACATCATTGCAGTAAATGCTCGTTTTATTCATACTAATGCAATTGAAGCAAATCTTTGAATTATGTACAATGACATTTGCAAAAAGACAACTAAATTATAAAGACAAACATACGAAAAAGCAATAATATATCACCATTCTTGTATAATTTTTTGCATAATATGGAAAACCATGATACTTTATTGTAAATTTAAGTTTATCAAATACTAAATTCTTTGCAGATCGCTTTTCTCATTACAGTCCCCCTGAAAGACTCTTGATTGTGAACTAGTTTTACCGCCACTCCTTATAAATTTCCAGATTTTTTTAACATGTACAATGTCCCATTTCCACAATTGTGCTAATCATCCCTCGACTCATCTTTCAGGAACCATGATATCCATTATTCCTCCCTCTAAATTACTGTGACGTTTAACTCCCTCCCTCTCTCTCTCTCTCTCCCTCGTGCCTTTTTAACATTGATTGGAGCATATACCAACTCAAGCCAAGTCTTTAGCTCTCCACAACAGTACCCTTCAGTTATTCTGCATATTTGTTAATCTCTTCCTCCAAATCTTGTCTCCATGTATTTCTATACGTTCCTCTCTTTTAGTTTAGTTAGTTTATCCTTTCGAGCCAAAGGCGGCACATAGGGCAGAGGTTTTAGATCTTCATGTGATACGGTTCTTTGCTAGCAGTTGGAGATCTTGTATGGTTTTACATCCCAATAGTTTACTTTCTTGTTGGATGGTTCTTCGAAGAGTGGTCTTTGGTCTTCCACGTTTTCTTTTCCCAACTGGTGACCACATAAGGACTTGTCGATTTAGTCTCTTTTCGTCTGATCTAAGAACATGCCCTAAATATTTCCACCTTCGTTTCCTTATAATATTTGATACGGGTTGTTGGTGTGTTCTATCTCTCACTGTGTTGTTAGAAACGAAATCACTCCATTTTACTTTTAATAATTTTCGTAGACATTTATTCTCAACCTCTTTTACTGCCCCTAATAAAACCAAAATAGTTGTGTCCAAGTCCTTTTGTGGTGCATAGACAGACCAACATTACTCAATTTTCAAATCTTATATGTGTCTTGTATGTGTCTTGTATGTGACTTGTATGTGTCTTGTATGTGACTTGTATGTGTCTTGTATGTGACTTGTATGTGTCTTGTATGTGACTTGTATGTGTCTTGTATGTATCTTGTATGTGTCTTGTATGTGTCTTGTATGTGTCTTGTATGTATCTTGTATGTGTCTTGTATGTGTCTTGTATGTATCTTGTATGTATCTTGTATGTGTCTTGTATGTTTCTTGTATGTGTCTTGTATGTGTCTTGTATGTGTCTTGTATGTATCTTGTATGTGTCTTGTATGTGTCTTGTATGTGTCTTGTATGTGTCTTCTATGTGACTTGTATGTGTCTTGTATGTGTCTTGTATGTGACTTGTATGTGTCTTGTATGTGTCTTGTATGTGTCTTGTATGTGTCTTGTATGTGTCTTGTATGTATCTTGTATGTGTCTTGTATGTGTCTTGTATGTGTCTTGTATGTATCTTGTATGTATCTTGTATGTATCTTGTATGTGTCTTGTATGTATCTTGTATGTATCTTGTATGTATCTTGTATGTTTCTTGTATGTGTCTTGTATGTGTCTTGTATGTGTCTTGTATGTATCTTGTATGTGTCTTTATATGTTTCTTTTGTCTTTATAGGATGGTATATGAATCTTGTATAATACTGTGTTTCTGTTCTTCTTGAACGTTCCATATGCCCTTGTTACAATTGTGATTTGTATGTGATCTGGCAAAGTGTCTTGTACCGTAGTGCTTATGCATGCAGTAAGCATCGTTTCTGATGCTTTCTTTATGGTAGCTTCCCTAGATTCTCATCAGTCGCTATCTTGATGCATTATAGGTCGAGTGGTATTATTCTTTGCTTTTCTATGCTCCTGGCGAATTTGCAAATCTTTGATGTTCTCTTTATGTCTATGAGTTTGAAAATCTTTGACTGTGTCTATATTATGTCATAAACGTTTGACAAATCTGTGATTGTATCTTTATGTCTTTCAATGTTTGTATACCCTTGTGACTGTGCTATGTATGTCTTGTATTGTCTTGTATCTGTCTGTCTATGATATCTTGATGTGCTATTGTATGTCTTGAAATATTTGATGTGCTATCTGTATGTCTATGAATAGTTGACTGTGTATCTGTCTTCTATGAAAATTGACTGTGTATCTGTATGTCTTGTATGTGTCTTGTCATGTTCTTGATATTTGCTTGTATGTATGTCTTGATATGTGATCTTGTATGTGTCTGTCTATGTATCTTGTATATGTCTTGTATGTATCTTGTATGTATCGTGTATGTATCTTGTATGTGTCTTGTATGTATCTTGTATGAGTCTTGTATGTATCTTGATGTGTCTTGTATGTATCTTGTATGGTCTTGTATGTGTCTTGTATGTGTCTTGTATGTATCTTGTATGTATCTTGTATGTGTCTTGTATGTGTCTTGTATGTATCTTGTATGTGTCTTCTATATATATTCTTTCTCGTCTTTATCAAGGGATGGTATATGAATCTTTCTATAATACTGTGTTTCTGTTTCTTCCTCTTCGAACGTTCCATATCGACCAATTGTTAACAACTCTGTGTGATTTGTATGTGATCTGAGCCAAAGTGCGATTGTACCAGTAGTGGCAGTTATGCACCTGCAGTGACCACATCCGATTTCTGCGATGCTTTCTATTTACTAGGTAGCTTCCTAGATTCTACATCAGTCGCCTCTTACGACATGCATTATAGGTCGCAGTGGTATTATTCTTTGCTTTCCTTGCTGCCGCCGGTACCCCACCGGCGAAATGTTTGACAAATCTTTGACTGTTCTACACCTCATGTCTATGAAAAGTTTGACAAATCTTTGACTGTGTGCTATATTTCATGTCAATAAAACGTTTGACAAATCTGTGATTTGGTCATCCTTTATGTCTTTCAAATGTTTGATATACCTTGACTGTGCATCTGTATGTCTAAATTTGACTGTCTATCGTCTTCATGAAATATTTGACTGTGCTATCTGTCATGTCTATGAAATATTTGACTGTGCTATCTGTCATGTCTATGTATTGAAGCATAAATTTGACTGTGCTATCTGTCATGTCTATGAAATATTTGACTGTGCTATCTGTCATGTCTATGAAATATTTGACTGTGCTATCTGTCATGTCTATGAAATATTTGACTGTGCTATCTGTCATGTCTATGAAATATTTGACTGTGATATATGTCATTCATAAATATTTGACTGTGCTATCTGTCATGTCTATGAAATATTTGACTGCATTATCCTTCATGTCTATATAAAAGTTTTTAAAACACAGCGTTTAAAATACACACTGCCCTTGTGGTTCCGGGGCCCGCAAGGGAAGCAAAGAATAGTACCACTGCAACCTACAACGCATGTCGTAAAAGACAAGTGATGTAGGTCCTAGAATGCTACCTAGTAAATAAAAAGCAGCCCAGAAATCGTATATCAGATACCTCTAAAGTAGTTAGGGCTCAACCGAATTTTTTATACATCTCCATATAGCTTGTTTTAGACTGATATGTGGTTGGCCATGTGTGTTTTCTTTATTCGTTGCATTTTGGACACCATGGCAGGATGTTTGTCGTGGTCACCTTGCTGTTTCCACATGTGCATATGTCAGTAGGGCTTTTCTTGTATTTATTAAGCAGATGGTAACGTAGCCTATTCTGTCCAGTTCGTAGCCGGTAGAGAACAAATAGCTGTTGTAAAAACTAAAATAAATGGATATATATATATATATATATATATATATATGACTGAACAGCGGTTGCTCGAATAGAACAAAGATTGTCGAAAACATGAACAATATAATCAACTGTATAGTTACAAATTGCTAACTTACTCAACCACCAATAACAGCATACAATAAAAGAGATCGGGTACTAGAGCTAAAGGAAGACCAAGAAAAATATGGATAAACAATATCAAGACTACACTACACAATCACGGATACAACGCAACAAGGGCGACTCATCTAGCCCTAGAACGCAAATTAAAGCTCCTATCCCTACTCTTAAAAGCAAGAGTGGACAGCAAACTACATCTTCCACCTGAGAATAGACTATAGACAATAGATAGCCAACTTAATCCCTTGGTTCTTGATAGCTGCAAACCACAGAAAGCTCACCACAGTCATGCAAACATACAAATAGACAACACCAGAGTAAAGCAAATTTCTGAATTCAAATATTAAGGCAGTATTTTCACAGAGGAAGGAAAACTTGATAGAGAAATAGAGACAAGATGCCAAAAAAGCAAATGCAGTGAGCTACCAGATGACACCATTACAAAACACCAAAAATTAAGATGCAAGTAAAATGCAGATTATAGAAAGTATTTTCTACCAACACTTTGTTACCAGTGCCAAACGTGGTCCCTGACAACAAATCACCACAGAAAGCTCACGGCATGTAAATGAAATGTTTGAGGAAGGCGGCAGTGATTACCAGAAAAGTTAGACCACGAAATGAGGAGATCAGAAACAGAGTGGGCATAACTTCATGCACGGAATGCATTGAAAGACAACAAATGCAGCGGTTTGGACATTTAATGAGAATGGAACACAACCAAGCACCAATAACAGCATGCAATAAAAAGAGATCAGGTACTAGACTAGAGTCAAGGGAAGACCAATAAAAATTGGATATACAATATAAAGAACACACTAAATAAGCACAAATATGCCTGCCTGTCCAGCTTGTTCGTAGCGCGTTGGACTACGGGTGGCAAGTCCTCTTTGAGTGCTGGTTCAATTCGGCGGACTGGAAGAAAAGCCACAGGTTCTCCAGATTTACGGTTTCGTGGCACCGAACCGAAGGGTTAAGATGTCCATGGCACCGAGCCGAAGATCTTTCAGCTCAAGTGCTTCTGGATCAGAAAAAAAACCCACAGATATACCCCATCAAGAACGACATCTGGCACTGGAACGCAAATAAACATAACTGTAGAAATGACAAGTTAATTACAAAAACAAAACCAAACAAATATAAATTGAACAGGTTCAAATCAAAGATGTTTCTTCCAATGAACTTTTTTAAGGTTTGTGTTACCTGAAACGTAACTATACAACTCTGAGAAATTTCCAACATTTGTAATGCCTATTGAGTAATGACATTTTGATCCATTTTTTTTAATACATTCATAGAAGTCATCTAAAGATTTGGGACCCGCCATCGACGAATTAAAGGGGTAGAAGTATACATTGCCAACAGCGCTTGGAACCAGGCCCAGCAGGACAATATCGTCAATCCAGAAGAATGGCAAACGTTGAGCTTTCAAGTTCATCTCGTGAATAAGATCAACCGTTATAGCTGCAAAGTAGCCAGGACATCTCATAAACCCATAATTATCTTCAGGAATTAGGGATTTTGGAACTGCCCATTTACCTTTTCGTAAAACAATGTCATTGTTCATGCGATAGCACATAATAGTTCTTGAACGACGTTCATGTTGGACATAATTCCAACGATAAAATACTTTATGAATGTTCATGAAGACGTCGTCGTCTACTCGAAACAAAGCACGTAGACCGTGGCAATGCGTATCCAACCAGTTAAACACCATTATTGCTTTATATGTCATATTGAGGTAAGCATCAACAAAGTTTCCTTGTACTGTATCACCGAATTCTTTGTTTTCCTGAACTAATAGATTCTGAAGTGTAGAATTGTTGACAAGTCCGATAAAAAACACCAACTGTGGATAAAAATAAAGAAAAAATGTGTGAAATATGTTATCATTTTCAAAGTATCATCTGTACTCATTTTTAAGTCCTGGGCATGCTGGTGTTTACAGTAATGAGAGAGCGGACAGGCTTGCATCAACAGCATCTATTGTTGGGGAGTTGAAGATGGATAAGGGGATATTCTTCGGTCTCTTCGCGACTGTCTGTTGGATGAGGACACTAAAATAGATGTTGAATCGATCAAGCGATTTAAGCAGTTTGGTGTTACCCACTGTTCAATTTGAACTGGACGCCTGAGGGGCAGAATTAGAGGTGTGTTTAATCAGCGAGCTACGGGAACCATGAGTATGCACGCTCTTTGATAGCTATTGAGGGATATTGAGCACCTATGGATCTGCCGGGAGTGTAATGACGTCAGTTTAGTAACCAATAACTAATAACCAATAACCAATCATTTCTAAGTTCGAGGAAGTAGGTTCAAATTTCAAAACAGCCACATTTGCAAATCTGGAGATACCTAGGATTGTTGCTGGAGCTACGGAGTTCATGCTTTGTGCAGCACTCGCAGCAGGTTGCTTGTAATTTCTGCCTAGAGCAGGCCCACCGCCCACTTTGCACAACATCAACTTCGTAACGCCCCCTCCCTCCATATTATAACAATGTGCCAACGCCCCTCCCACATATATACATGCTCTATTTTCTCTTTGATATAGAAAATTTAATATATATTTCTGTCATTTATGGTCAATTTTCAAATGATTTTATGCATGAAATAGAAAATTGATATAAAAATGGATCGTGTAAGACGGGCATAAGATTAATTAAAATTTAGAATTCAAATTTTAAATGATTATTCAATCGCAAAATCACGAATATAATTTATTAAAAAATATTTATTATTAATTCCTTCTTTAAGGAGCCACCAACCCTTAATCGCCTGAACACACCCTCCCCCACCTCCCAAATTCTTCTGAACCCACTATCGCCTCCCCCGCCTCCTCACCCCGATAGAACGTTTCAGTGCCTACATGGGACGGTACAGCCCACTTTGGGAAACGCTGACCTATAGGGATGCAGCGATATGTGGAAATCCGGTTCTATGAAGTCATTCTTCGCTTTTATACCTTTTTTCTTCTCAAGAGAAAGACTTCAACACTGTAACAGTAATATGAGACAAAGAAGAATCGGGTTCCAGGGATAGGAAGTATTGTATGAATCATATTGTCACACTGTGACAGATACTTGGACAGATCAACGAATTGAATAGTACTGTTTATGTGATCTTTATTGATTTTGAAAAACCTTTTAACAACCTAAATAAGGAATCTATATGGAAGAGCTTACGTTATTATGGTGTACCACACGAAATAGTGAATGTGATCAAAACATTATATAATTATCGATCTAGAGGGAGATCGAAGTAAAACTATTTAAAATGGCGAAACAGGTAATAACAAAGTACTGCAGTTTTACAAAATACAAAAATATATAGAGAACTACGAAGCAATATAGTTGGTGACGATCATTCGACAGATTGTTTGTTGGTTAACATAAGGGTTAGGACAAAATGTATATTAAATATTTTTATTCAAACCGTAAAGTGGAGCATCTGACCGTATGAAGTAGAGCGTGGGATCCCATTCGGAAAACCCGGGTTCAATCCGTTTTTTTGGTTGACATAAGAGTCAGGACAAATTGTACATTAAATATGTTCATCAACCGTAAAGTGGAACGTCTGGACGAATGGTTAATGGCGTAGGATCCTCTCTCTCTCTCTCTCTCTCTCGCGATCACTGCTTAGACCGATGTACCAGACTTCCTCATAAATTCTATTCATGTGGAAATCTGATTTATGCAGCTTAACATTGGTGTGTTTTACGTCACATCTTCAGCACCACTTGAAGCTCTGCTGCTTATCCTTCGGCGATGTGTCCGATTTCATCCAGCGTTTACTCGGTTCACTCTCCGTTCTGTAGCCATCTAGTGTTTTTACGGTGTGGGGTAGCTAGCCACAAACCCGACCTCATTAGCCGCCTCTCACGAAATGCGTGGCGTGTAACAGTGGTTCTATTCTTTACACCCCAATTTGGGACCCGGTAACAACTCGGGCGGCGTGGGATCCGATTCCGGAAATCCGGGTTCAATCACAGGTAATGTCAAGGAGCTTTTTTTCTGTCAAGTGAATACAGAAATAATTATAACATGAACAGTTTTGCAACGACTGTACTAGCAATTTGGCCATTAAATTACACAAACTCCTGTCCCCTATTCTACACCCGAATAAAAAAAAACACCGGTATTACAGAGAGTAATGACAAGTATTCAACCTGAGTTTAGAGATGTACTTGTTGAGAAAATAGCAGATTGTTGGAATTGAGTTCGATTCCTGTAAAAACGTCTCTGGTCTCTCCACTAGAATATGGGTATCCTGACTTTATGAGTTAATAAAAAATCAGAACAGCTGAAAACACTAACGTGTATACATTCTGCCGCTGACACTTTAAAATAGCTTATAGGGATTGTACACCTCGGTGATATGTGCACTGAGTACATTGATTATGTCCATTTTTCCAGATATCAGTTATCATATGAGAACTATCATCATAACACTCCGGACATGTCCATAAGTGCTTCAATCTCCGCCTAAACAAATCCAGCAGCGTCCAGCGGCCCAACACGCCAGTTCGATGTTGATTAATCAATCTCTTTGCATATTTGGTATGTCGTTCTTTGCGGTCTGTACCAATATCGTCACACATCTCTCTCAATCTGGTCGACGAGTGGCATTTACAACCCTGAAACTCTTCTGTTTTGAAAGACTATATCAACGTGTTAAGAATATCATTTCGATCCATGGCAGCTCTCTCTGATATTGTAGCCATGCCAACCAATCTATCGTCTCGTTCATTACCAATGACTCCTGCGTGCCCAGGGATAAAAATGAAAGTGGTGTCTCTGATCGCTGTCTGTACAAGTATCTCCACCCAGTTTCGTCTCACCATTCCTGATTCGGCTTTACGAATCATGCTCATGGAGTCACTTAGTATGAACACAAGAGAGTAGTTATGAGATGCCAACCATTTCTCTGCCTCTGCAGTCTGCCGTATCTTCATCGTCAAACCTCCGTACCTTCATTTTTCCAGTTTTATGTTGATGCCATCGAAACAGTTTAAAAGTATGCATTTTATGTTTAGTTTCGGACGTATTCATATACAATTTTCGCAAAAGTAAACCAAAAAAAAAAAGTAATGACACGAAAGAAATAAAACCATCATTTATAAATACCTGAATATGGGCAGTATATATTATATTTCATGAATCTACATTAGCAAATCAACTCACAGAACAAATTACACCAATTTTGAAATGCAAACATGTCACATGAACACTAAAAGAGCATTGTTCAACAATATCTTTCTCCCTACATTATGCTATCAGAGCCGAACTGGGATGTCGACATCAAATGATAGAAGAAAACTAGTCACGACAGACATGAAGTGTCTGCGCAGAATGCTGGGAGCATCAAGAAGAGATCGGTTTAGAAGTGAAGACATCCGGGGGAGGAATGGGTACAACACCAGTACTGAATTTAATCAAGAACAGTGGCGGCTCGTGATAATTTTTGTTGGTAGGGCCAGACATTTTTTCCAGATAAATCATGGGTTTGGGTTGCTATATTTTAATTTATAAAATAATAAATAAACGTTATACATTATTTTTGATGGGGCCCGGCCCCACTGGCCCTTAATGACGAGCCGAGACTGATCAAGAAGCAACAAATTAAATAATTTTGCCACATAAGCAGATTACCAACAGACAGTGCACCTCAAAAAGCAACAATACTCTAATACAATGTATAGAAAACAAAAAAAACGTCCACGAAGAATGGGGTTCTCAGTCATAACCAAGCTAATAAGACTGCCTGCATAGATAATAAGACTGCCTGCATAGATAATAAGACTGCCTGCATAGATAATAAGACTGCCTGCATAGATAATAAGACTGCCTGCATAGATAATAAGACTGCCTGCAAAAAATTGCTGTTATCCATCCCTCCGGTAGATTTCGTCAAAATTGAACCTTAGTGGGTTCGCGAATTTTAGAATGTGCTATAGTGTTTATTTTAAGTTAATTCGATTCAAAACGCTTTCCTTTTTATTACTAAACTTTCAAAACTTAGAAATGTCAAACTGAATTAAATGCTTTTATGCTTGGCTAACGTTTCCCGTTTCAGTCAAACATTTTATAGTTGTATAGATAAATCACTTACCTGTAAGAAACGACAGTGTCAAATGTATGAAAAACGGAACTTTCATGAAAAGAGAGGAAGAAGGTATAAAACTGTGTTAATGTATAGTCAATTCTAAAACGGAGTGGTATAAGAATACATCTATTCAATAAAGATTGTAGGACATGTGAATAAATTTTGAAAAGTAAAACTAACTGTGATTGCTGTATAGGGTCTATGCAGGTGTGTAAGGTAATGAACAAGTATATCGCTCGGC
The DNA here is from genome assembly GCA_020796225.1 of Arion vulgaris. Taxonomy (NCBI): domain Eukaryota; kingdom Metazoa; phylum Mollusca; class Gastropoda; order Stylommatophora; family Arionidae; genus Arion; species Arion vulgaris. Next base: position 74,916,112 of record CM036754.1, on the reverse strand, counting down.
TGATATAGCTGTAGGTAATTATGGATAGGTAATAGATAGTATAAACATGATCAATGCATTGAGAGAAGAAAGTTGAATACATGATTTTCACCCGCGTGGTGCCGGGCCCGTAAGGGAATCAAAGAATCGTACCACTGAAACCTACAATGCATGTCGTAAGAGGCGGCTGATGTAGGCCCTGTGGATGCTACCCTAGTAAATAAAAAGTATCGCAGAGATTGGATGTGCTGGCCTACTTGTAGGCGCATAACTGGCACAATGGATAATCGCTCTTAGGCTCAGATCACATACAAATCACACAGAGTGGCTGACAAGTGGTCGACATGGAGAGCTTGAAGAAGAAGAATAATTGATTTAGAAAATATGTGGATAAATGTGTATACTTTGTTATATTGAAAGAGATAATAAACATACGCCGCCTTCACGCTCTGTTTCTGTAACTACGTTCATATTGAAATGGGTTGGTAGTTAGCTCCTCGTGCCCAGCGTGTTCGTAGCGCGTTGGACTACGGGTGACAAGTCCTCTGTAAGTGCGGGTTCAACTCCGCGGACTGGCAGAAAAGCTACAGGTTCCCCAGATGTACGGTGTTCGTGGCACCAAACCGAAGGGTTACGATGTCCATGACACCGAGCCGAAGAGCTTTCAGCTCAAGTGCTTCTGGATCGAAAAAAAAAGCTCCTCGTACAACCCCAACCTGAAGGACCAGGAGGGCACATTTAGCCTGACCTCTCTCCGTTGACTTGTTCGGATTGGGTAACCCTGCTGACATAGCTCTTCGGGTCAGTGTGGTACGCAACTCCCCCTCCTGTCCCTCCCTACAACGTAATGTCCTCATGGGAGGAAGACCCAGTCTATTTGAGGAACTGCAGAGTACTCGACTATCCTGGGAGACCATAAAAACAGTCATAGACCGAGAAAAGTGGCGGACAACTTTTGAGGCCTTATGCTCCCCGTGGAACGGAGAGGCATAATTTCCAAATTTCCTTCACGTAAAAATCAGTAAGAAAGGTCGCTCTTTTTATCGCTCTAACTTCAGAGCTCAATGCGAACGAACGAGATAAAGAAGATAAACAGACTATTCGGTATTAAAAACGACATGAAACATTAAAAAAGACATACATGAACGGCCAGGTATGTGCAAACAAAACGCCTAGCACTGATATTGTCAAATACAAAGTACAAGAGTTTTACGTAGGTGAATGGCTAGTTTTCTTTTCTTTCTTTCTTTCTCGAATCCTGTATGCCTCACAGCGTCAGGTCAGAAAGAGATTTCTAAAACGGGCCCTAGTATGCGCTTCGTAGATAGTCTCTTTCGTCGCCTCTGTTATCTCTGAGTTCCATCTTTTGCGTGGCCGGCCTTTTGCTTAGTATCCATTGTATCGGAGCAGCATTGCTCTTTGGGGTGCACTGTCTGATGGCTAGTTTAACATAATACAAACAACACAATAAGGCAGACAATAAACACAAATGCATGTCGTAAACCGAGTTTAATGGTTGAGTTGAATATGTGGGGGTAACAGGATAAAATGACAAAACTATTGAACAACAGCGGGCTATTAATAGATCTGTATCTGAATATTGATATATTACAAATGTTCAATCGCCCATGTGGTGCCGATGCCCGCAAGGGAAGCAAAGAATAGTACCACTGCGACCTACAATGCATGTCGTAAGAGACGACTGATGTAGGACCTAGGAAAGGTACCCTAAAATGTAAAAAATATCGCAGAAATCGAATGCGCCTGTAAAGCCAGCCCCCAAGTGGCAGCTGATGGACCAGACAGTTAGCTTTAGTGTGTAGCATGTAGATAGTTAGATATTTTATTAGTTTACTGTAGTGTTTTGCGCACTAAATCTGCATATGTTCACTAACAGCAGAGTGGCAACACTAAACGAGACCTGACGTAGTCAAACCAAGGGACGTAGTGTTGGGTAGTGACGGCGTAGCAACGCTAGTAAACAAGGAGAGACGAACAATAACATTGGACACTTATGGACGTGTTTTTGCCTATATATGAGGAACACCAATAAAACATGTTAAAGACAAGTCCTGGAATTATGTTGTGAATTGTCCAACAGTAATGTAATTCACCATCAAGCACACATCATCATACCACTCATTATTATCGCCGCAGCAAACCCTACGTTGCAATTAGAACATTTCCTCAATTCAACTAGTGCTCCTACGCTTGCCTGTCTTACCCTGGACTAGTACGCAATAACGGCGAAGGACAAGTTTTACTATTGAAATTTACGAGGCTGTTGCGCTGTTGGGGATGCTCTCAGGATGATAGGATGTATACGAGTTAATGTTTTCTCAGTGACCTTACGGCCATCCTTTTTTTGTTGACCTTCCTATGGTCTAATCTAGGTGTGATAACCCACCAGTCGGGATCTCAACTTTATACATAATTCTTCAGAGGACAGCTTCCTCTGTCAAGGGGCTCGATGGTTGTTTGAATTGCCTATCATTTATCGATCGTTACGTCGTATCATTGGAGGATGATGCACTTTTATACTTGAACTATACACTAATAGTGAATCGCCTGGCGTAGTATACGAAATATTGAACATTTTTTCCTGTCTACTTATGCTGAATCTTTGCGAGTGATTTACACAGTGTGATTTTCAGATTGCAAGACAAGACTCTGACAAGCAAGAATGACATAGAGACAGTGACAAGAAATTTGAGATGCCCTTTGCCCATCCTACGACATGTGATGATATGATGTCGCGGGCGGCACAGCCACCTCACATTAGCAAGTTTGTGGGCACTGCTTGGAGCAATCAGTATTCTGTTGGGTCACCTTACGAGACATGTGGCACCAGTTTTTTTTCCCCCTATTCAATTTTGCTGAGTGATCATTAAGTGATTTTTTGTTTCAACCTTGAGCACAGAACAATAACATTGGACACTGATGGATGTGTTTTTGCCGATGTATGAGGAACACCAATAAAACATGTTAAAGACAAAACCAGAAATTATGTTGGGAATTGTCCAACAGTAATGAAATTCACCATCAAGCACACATCATCATACCACTCATTATTATCGCCGCAGAAGCCCCAGAAAAGAATACAAACTATAACAGGCCGGCGTACTTTTAAGTGCATAACTGGCACATACAATCGATCTTAGGCTCAGATCACATACAAATCACACAGAGTGGTTAACTAGTGGTCGATGTGGAGCTTTCTAAGAAAAAAAAAAGAAGAAAAATGATCAATATTTAAAATTTAAAAACTAGTTCAGAAGTTAAAGAAAGAATTGAAACGACATCTATGAAAAAAGAAAGTATGCTAAGAAGATTTGATCAAAGACATCTTAGTAAAGTCTTGGATATATCTGGAAGATTAGAGGTTTCAGACTTTAAGAACTAACTATTCTGTGCGATATAAATACAGAGTTACTTACGAGACGATGGCAATTGACTAGACCATAGATTCCCCAACTTTTTTGGCCTACTGCCAACTATGTACAATATCAACTTTGTAACGCCCCCTCCACATTATAACAGTTTGCCAACGCCCCTCCCACATATATACATGCTCTATTTTCTCTTTGACATAGAAAATTGATATATATTTCTGTAATACATGGTCAATTTTTAAATGATTTTGTACATGAAATAGAAAATTGATGAAAAATGGATCGTGTACAATGAATTAAAATGCAGAATTCAAATTTTTATGATTATTCAATCGCAAAATCACGAAAAAACTCCCCACAAATACTTCTGAACCCACTAGCGCAACCCCCTCTCTCTCTCTAGAACGCTTCAGCGACCACTGGGGACGGTACCGCCAACTTTGGGAAACGCTGAACTAGACAAACGCGTTATCAAAATGAGAAAGGAAAATTAACCAAGACATGCAAAGAATGGAAACCGCAGAGAAAGTAGTTAAAAAAAGAGAGGCCTAGGATAACATGTAGGAGAAGAGTTGAAGTAAACATCAAATACTTGTAAAAGTCTGAGATAGAAACAAAGGTTGCTTCGATTTCTTGTCTCAAATTCTGTTTTGCCTCAAAGCGTCAAGATAATAAGACATTTAGAGAACTGGCTTTTGTGTACGCTTCCTAAATAGTGTTTTTCCCCGCCTCTGTTATTTCTTAGGTCCACCTTTTGAGTGAACAGCATGTTGCTTTGTTTTCACTTTATCGGAGTAGATTAGTGGTTGACCAGACATTTCTCTGATTGTATCACCTCTCCTGAATTTGTTCCATTTCATTATTCCGTTCCATTATTTTTCGTAAATATCTCATTTTAAATTCATTCAACTTACTTTCTATATCTTCACTTATTTTCTAGTTCTCGATGGCAGGATTGAGACAACATTGATATTTAAAATTCGTAATTTAGTTTTAAAATTTTAAAATTTAGTTTATATATATATAACTCTCACACCTTTATACGTTACATTGGACATGCAAGTAATTTTTTCTATAACGCTCTTTCCTCGGCAACGCTTAATCTATTCCATGGAATTAAGTCCGAGATTTCTCGATTCTCTCAGCAACGTTTGTTTCAGGATTTCTCGAGGGCGTACATAACTTAGTTTACTTGTTAGTTTATATGTATTGATTACTGTGTACTAAACTAACGTCACAGTACTCCAGACATACCCCTAGGGCTCAGTCTCCCCAACAGATGTATGGGTAATGATTGTTTTCTATATGCATATTTCCTTGTTTGATCTGTTGGAGGATCAGACAACAGTGCACTAGCTCCGTAGCGCTCGCTGGAGCTCATTGCATATATTTATGTAGTTAAGTTATGTAGTAAGTACACCACATTTGGCAAAACAATCATATCTTCTTCTTCTTTGCGTTCGTTCTTTATGACTAATTTTAATCACTCTTTGCAATATATTTGATCTTTTCCAAGAACGTGTATACGTTTCACATTGGTTTAGTAGGCCCCTAAACGCATAGACTTCTACACGTTAAGGACACGTGCATCCGATTTCAGCCAAGGCTCCTTAGTCGCCTCTTACGACAAGCATGACAGGTAACAGTGGTTCTATTCTTTACACCCCAAATTTGGGCCCGGTAACCACTCGGGCGAAAGAATCATATGCAAACACATTTCTTACCTTGAAGCGATAAGGTTCTGTTTTGGCATAGTCGCCATACAGCCACCTAAAAGCCGCTCTATTGTCGAAATGGTCTACAGCAGAATGAACAGCAATGATAGCGTCGTAGTCACCAGCATTTGAACAACTGTCATTCGTGTTCATTACAACCTGAAAAATCAAATAATATGCACCATATCTTACATTGACACGTAACCAGATTACCAAGAGAAAGGTGCACCTCAAATCGCAATCCTGTAATAGTGAATACAAAACAAAAAGCAGTTCACGCAGAAAGGTGGACAGCAGAAATAACAGAAGCGGTGAGAAACACTATTTATGAAGCACACACAAACACCTGTTCTAGAAACATCGTCTTACCTTGACGCTGTGAGACAAACCAGGATTAGAGAGAACAAAAGAAGATAAATTGGTATAATAATCGTAGTACATCGCTAACGTTAATGGGGATATCTCTTCTTCTTCTTCCGTTTCGTCTATTATCCAACCGCTTTATTATCTATTCTCTAATCCTAGTTTGCCTTTCAGCATCAGGTTGAAAAAAGAGACACCCGGAGTGAGCCTCTCTATGCGTCATGTCTTTCTTTCTTGTCTCGTTAAGATTTCTCTCACACCTTCAGGGTAAGAAGAGATTTATAGAACGGGCTTTTGTGTGTGCTTCCTAAACAGTGTCTTTCGCCGCCTCTGTTATCTCTGAGGTCCACCTTTTTCGTGGTCGGTGTTTTCCTTTGTATCTACTGTATTGGAGTAACATTGCTCTTTGTGGCGCACTGCCTGTTGGTAATCTGATTATGTAGCCGAACCATTTAATTTGTTGTTTCTTGATGAAGCACAGTATTGATGTTGTACCCACTTTTTTTTTCTTCTAACTAAATTTTCAAAAGTTTAAGGACTGATACATTGCACCGGGTTTTATCCCACATGGCTCGGTCCTTCTCCGCGGTGACACGCCACCTGCCGATAGTACTGCACAAAGCACGAACTCCATAACATCGGCAGCAATAATAGGAGTCCTGAAAAAAAACCTGATTCTTTCAGTTCGCTCAATATCATTTAGTATTTCTGCTGTATACATCATTAAAGAAATGACGTGTCTACATATATTTTACCCACCAGAACAAAAACATGAACCAAGATTGAACTGCCTTAGTACTACTGTATGGGAGGTGCGGGAGGGGGATGGATCGGTGGCTCGTGATCATTTTTGTTGGTAGGGCCAGACACATATTTTCAAAAAAATCATGGTTTTGGGTTAGATTATATTTCAGTATCATCATCAAGGTGCGTATCCTTTATAGGACGTTGCTCTCTTTGCAGCACATCTGAAATTCACTCCGTCTCTTGCCAGTTCACCCACTTAATTTCATGTTCTGCATCAGGTTCTTGGCAACATACAATCAGTAGTTTGCCATTGCTTTCTGATTGGTACTGGCCACTTAACCATGCTGATCTCTGGTGTGCACTGAGCCCGATATCAAGCTGTTCCAGCTCCCGACTTCGAAGCCGTTGTTGACATTGTCAATCTTCCGTCTTTTCTGCCGGCAGCCTTGTGTACTGTAGAAGGGAGACTTCCTTCGAATATATAAAATAATAAATGCACGTTACACATTATTTTTGGGGGCCTGACCCACTGGCCACTAATGACGAGCCGCCACTGGGTGTACTGTTCCAACGATACAGCTACCAATGTATGGTTTAATGTTCTTATTGCGCTACCCTACATATCTAAACAGACTGTAAGTATACCAAGTCAAATGTAACACTGCCCTTCTAGGCAGACGTCGTCCCGCCTCTGCAGCCGTCATACTCATACCGTCAGTTACATCCTGAGTCCATCTTCTCTGTGATCCAAATATACATTGTTTTGTAGATTGTTAAGTAGATTTGTTTTATATGTCCAAATACTTCAATTTTGTGTAGTATCAGCCATTTTTCTTTGATTTTGAGTTCTTTCTGAATATATATATATATGTTTAAAGGGTTTTACAGCCGAAGGATTGACTTCATAGCACCAGGTTTTACCCCATAGGGCTCGGTCCCTTTCAGCAGAAATGGCACGCCACCTGCCGAGAGTATTGCACAAAGCACGAACTACGCAGCTCCAGCAGCAATCCTAAGGGTCTCTAGACAAAAACTGCACTCGTGAACAGAACCGTGCGGTCGGGATTGGAACCCACGACCTTCGAATCACAAGGCAAAGGGCGAAACCGTTTAGCCACAGATACCCCATATATATATATGTTCTTTTCTATGTTCACGGTATACGGAGGGTTCTTCTATAACACTTATTTTACACTCACACATGTTTTCCAATGCCATGTTAAATATCCATGTTTCACCCACATAGTGCATATGATAAAAGTACTACTATATACAGACCAACAAGCAGTTGTGAGAGTAGAAAGTAGACCAAAAAAACAATCATATTGATTTGGCATTGGCCAAGGAGTTCAACAATATTCCTTCTGCTTCTTCTTCTTCTTCGCGTTCGTTCTTTACGTCCAATTTTAATCACTCTTGTGATATGTTTGATCTTTGACAAGAACGTGTAAACGTTGCACATTGGTTTGGTAGGCCCCTAAAAGCATATATTTCTACACGTTTAGGACACATGCATCCAATTTCAGTCAAATCTCCTTAGCCGCCTCTTACGACATGCGTGGCAGGTAACAGTGGTTCTATTCTTTACACCCCAAATTTGGGCCCCGGTAAGCACTCGGGTGACAATGTTCCATCTTGCTACTTTATTTATTAAATATATATTCATAAAGTACCATGAGAAATGTATATTGTTCCATAGATCCCTGATCCCAGTGTAGGTGAGATCGAGTTCCTAGTCCTATCGGAGACGGCCGATTAAACGAGCGTCCCGTGTTGATTTTGAGCATTTAAAAGAACCCTTGGAAGTTCAAAATCGAGAAACATCCATATAGGGTACGATCCGCTACAATGAAATCAATCCTTATGACATCTATAGAGCTTAGAGCAACAATGCACATAATCATCATCATCAACTAGCTTGTCCTGAGAAAACTGTGTCCCCCAACAGTCCTCCGTGATCTCTCTCATAGGTCAGATGTCCCGCCTCTGCAGCAGTCATGTTCAACCCATCAGTTACATCCTGAATCCATCTTCTCCGTGGTCTTCCTCTTCTTCTCTTTGGTCTTCCCCAGCCATTCATATCTTTTTATATGTCCAAAATACCTCAATTTTCTCTTCATTATTTGTAGCATCAGATAGTTTTCTTTGATTTTAAGTTCTTTCTGGATAGATCTATTTGTTCTCTTCTCTGTGCAAGATATACGAAGGACTCTTCTGTAACACTTATATTCAAAAGCACTTATATGTTTTTCCACTGCTTTATTAAATGTCCATGCTTCACACCCATACGTTGCCACTGGGAATAAGCATGCTCTTCTTAGTATTCTGATATTTGTTTTTATTGTTCGGGTTTTCTAAGCAATGTCTTTGGAAGGTAGTCTAACATTGCTTTCCTTCCTGGCAGTGATCATACTGGTTAAATACCGTAGCCATTGTCTCTATTACAGAGATCCTCTCCCTACCGTTTGAGTATGCAATAATACTCAAGCAAAATGATACTTGTATGAGAAATTTATAAAACAAATATGAAACTTACTTTTAATAGAACACTGTACAGCGGTGGTTTCTCCATATAGAAAGCACTTGACCTCTCATTAACAACTCTTTTGTCATCTTGAATATCTTTTTGATTGCCTAGGTAAGTTTGCACTATATCGTCTACTTCTGTATCCAAATCGAGAGCAGGCTTTTGCCTGACCACAACACTTTCAATTTGATATTCTTTGGTTTCATTACTGTTAGTTTCTGCGTTGATATCTTTGAAATTTGCTTGGTTATGTTGTTCGTTATCTGTTTCAAATGCTTCTTCCACACGAGAGTCGTCGGCAGATTCAATTACACATCCCTTGGTATTTGCAATCTCTTGTAAACTTTCTAAGGACATGTCTCCATAAACCTGACAACTAGTCCTGTTCCATAGAAGTTTGTTAGCGTGACTATAATATAGAAATCCAAGTAAACAAAACACTAGAAACCACTGAATCCATTTAATCAAATTGATGTTTCTTGATCTTAGTATCCTGGGAAGCTATGGGATAAACAGAGGATGAATTTGATGGTTAATAGTATACAACAGATCAGTGGCGGCTCGTGCTCATTTTTGTTGGTGGGGCCAGACACAAATTTTGGAAAAATCATGGTTTTAGGTTGTATTTTAATTTATAAAATAATAAATACATGTTTCACATTATTTTTGGTGGGGCCCGGCTCCACTGGAACTTAATGACGAGCCGCCACTGCAACATATACAAAAGTTCTTATCAAAATTACGTGGAAAAGTCTAAAAAGTAGTGTAATTTTGCAAAGTACAACAACAATATACAGCAACGTTTCGACCACAAGGCCTTTTTCAAGCAAAGAATGCTATAGAAACCTCCAAAAAATTAGACTTTTTGTACAGTAGACATGATATATACAATAATACAGTCAATATCTAGCAGCAGCTTCTGAAAATTGCTGTGTGTAAGAATGAGAACAAAGAACACACGGTTACTCACCAAAGTGTAATGATGATCGACTAAGCAATAAATCAATCATCAATCGAATACAACAGAGAAAAGCAAAATAAATGTAAAGTTGCTTGCATATGTTAACTTTTCATTCTTCTTCTTCCTCAAGCTCTGGATACAGACCCCATGTTAACCCATTCTTTCTGATCCGTATGTGATCTGAGCATAAGAACGATTGTACGTTGTGCAAGTTATGCTCCTACAAGTAGGCCAGCACATCCGATTTCTGCGATGCTTTTTATTTACTAGGGTAGATTCTCTAGCCCTTTACCTCAGTCGCCTCTTACGACATGCCTTGTAGGTCACAGTATTATTACTCTTTGCTCCCCTTAAGAGCCCTGGCAAAACATGGGTGATATGTTAACTCAATTGATACCATTAATCACCACAGGGGCATACAACTGTATGCCAACTAGACGACCAGTCGATATAGTGACTTTTATTATAAAGAACCTTATATCGTTTAGTGCCACACTTTACACGTTTTATTCTAAGCGATAAATATGTATAAATATAGATATCAACATCATCTAATAGTTTGTCCTGAGCAGAGCTTTGCCACTCCAACAGTCCTCCGAAATTTCTCTCTCTCATAATCCAAATGTCCGCCTTCTGCAGCCGTTATGCTCAAATCATCAGTTACATTCTGAATCCATCTTTTACATGGTCTTCCTTTTCTTCTCTCTTTCTCTTTCCATAATGGTCTTCTCTAACACTTTGTGTCTCTGTATATGTTCAAAATACTTCAATTTTCTATTGCTTATTTGTTGTTATATTTCTGAAAGAATAGGACACCGACAGAAGAACAGGCAATGACAATACCGCGACACGACATAATATAGTAGAGGAGTGCACGCGTTGATGTGCAACGACCAAAAGGCGCGCACGTAAAAGCAGCAGATGAGGGGAGTCAGATATGACGTAGGTAACAGACGACAGTAAGAAAACGCCAGAGGACAGAGAAAGACAATGTAGGTATAATATCCGTAATAAATAATGTATAATTATCTAAGTATGTCAAATACAGGTTACTGACAGACCAAAGAAGTTATAGTATTTGTTATATTATTCACCCTACCACATATATATATATATATATATATATATATATATATATATATATATATATATATATATATATGTGTATCTTACTATTTTGAACTACAATAGAATCAGGAGAATGGTATAGTAGAAATGTAAGACATGTTTTCTGTGTGAATAGTTAATGATATATGAAGAACATAACAGGAAACCATGATGATCCAGGTTAAGAGGCGATGTGTCATGCATTCATTGTAGGAGACACAGATGAGTGTCACTAATCAAGCACTTGAGTGGAACCCACAAAGAAAACGAAAAAGAGGTAGTCCTAAAAAGACCAGAAAACTGAGTATTTTGCTAAACTGATGGATGCTGTACTATCATGAGAAGCTTTAACAAAGCTGTGAGTCAATTAACATTTTTGCTGGAGCTACAGTGTTAATGCTTTATGCAACAGTTTGGACAGATGGTGTGTCATTACTGTCGAGAGGGACGGAGCAACATAGGTAAACCCGGTGCAATGTTGAAGTCAATCCTTTTCTCTGTTTTTATGAACCTAATGCAAAACTCTTTAATACACAATACTGTCATCATCAGTGCGTATCCTTTACCAAGGTGCGTATCCTTTACACAGCTCAGTCACCATCAAGGTGCGTATCCGTTACCAAGGTGCGTATCCTTTACACAGCTCTGTCATCATCAAGGTGCGTATCCGTTACCAAGGTGCGTATCCTTTACACAGCAGTGTTTTTTTTTCTTCAAAATACAAAAAACAAGATACACCAACGTTTCGATGAAAACGTCTTTATCAAGGAGTAGAGAAGAAAGAACGCCAGTGTAGTGCCAGGGCCCGCAAGGGCAGCAAAGAATAGTACCACTGCGACCTACAGGTAAGTTGTAAGAGGCGACTAATGTAGGAATTATGGAATCTACCATAGTAAATAACAAGCATCCCAGAAGTCGGATGTGCTGACCTACTTACAGGTGCATAACTAGAGCAATGTAAAATCGCTCCTAGGCTCATATCACATACACATCACACAGAGTGGTTAACAAGTGGTCGATATGGAGCGTTCGATGAAAAAGAAGAAGAGAAGAAAGAGGAGTATGCTAGACAGGTAGTTGTCATTGATTACCAACACGCAGTGAATGATAAGATGGACATCGCCCTCCCTGCAGCCTATACTCCCAGTGTTTCTCTGGTAACCTATTGATGTTTGGTGAACATAAGAACATACGAACGGAAAAATAATTTCCCGTCTGCGATGGAATTTGATCACTGTTCCACATTATCAAGTACACACATGAACTCTGTATTCACCCAACTGTACTAAACATTCAGTGAATTGCAAATCAGTACACATCTCACTGTCAACATCGCTTGCCATCTAATCTAGTCAATTTATACAACAGTGTACTGAAAATAAATATCGTGGCAAATCCTTTATAGGACCTCACCGTCTTCTTCTTCTTCTTCTTGTTATGCTACATTTCGACCACTGTAATTGTCAAGGGATTTTTAACGTGCTCAACTTAACACGGGACCTACGTTTTATCGTCAGTCTCCGACTATATTAGAAACTCTATCTCAATTATATTGAGATCAAGAATATCTGAATAAAATGTTCCGATTTCTAAACTTGGGGAACGAACCTTTGGAGAGAGAGGCGTGTTCCTTCCCTCCACAGTAAAAAAGCTACCCGAACCACAGGGCACTAGACGTTGGTTCTATACAACATACAACATAAACATAGTCCTATGTAAGATATCGTAGACACAATCCTATACAACATACAACATAAACATAGTCCTATGTTAGATATCGTAGACACAATCCTATACAACATACAACATAAACATAGTCCTATGTAAGATATCGTAGACACAATCATATATAACATACAACATAAACATAGTCCTATGTAAGATATCGTCGACACAATCCTATACAACATACAACATAAACATAGTCCTATGTAAGATATCGTCAACACAATCCTATACAACATAAACATAATCCTATGTAAGATATCGTCGACACAATCCTATACAACATACACCATAAACATAGTCCTATGTAAGATATCGTCGACACAATCATATACAACATACATCATAAACATAGTCATATGCAAGATATTGTAGACACAATCATATACAACATACACAATAGACACTAAATGATATAAGAAAACTGGTCACGATAGAAATGAAGTGTCTACGCAGAATTCAGGAAGTAACAAGAAGAGACAGGTTTAGCAATGAATACATTAGGAAACATTGGGTACATCATCAGAACTGAATTTCATCAAGAAACTACAAATAAAATGGTTTGGCCACATAAGCAGACCGTCAACAGGCAGTGCGCCTCAAAAAGAAATGTTACTCTGATGCACTGGATAAAAAGCAAAAAGCAGGCCACGCAAAAGATGGAGATCAGAGATAACAAAGGAGGTGAAAAACATTGTTATGAAGCGCAGACAAAAGCCCGTTCTAGAAATCTCTTCTTATTCCGACTGTGAGACAAAACAGGATTGGTGAAAAGAAAGAAAAGATCAGAGACATAGTCATATACAAGAGACAACATAGACAGTCATATACAAGAGACAACATAGACAGTCATATGCAACAGACAACATAGACACAGTCATATACAAGAGACAACATAGACACAGTCATATACAACAGACACCATATATACAGTCATATACAACAGACAACATAGACACAGTCATATACAACAAACAACATAGACACAGTGAGGCAAAACATTTCCAACTGCTTTAACTGTGAAATATGTGCCCACTATGTGTTTTTATATTTTCGCAGCTGGAGGAATGTATCATTTCAATGTACCCATGATTGCAGGATATCGATTCTACAACAGCAAATATTGAAGAGAGATGGTTATTAAAGAGAATAACATCAATGAAAAAAATTAATATTTCGAACACATCAAACGACATGAGTGCTTAAAGAAGGTAATTTTGGAGGGAATGGTGTCTGGAAGAAGAATGAGAGGAAGACCTAGAAGACGATGAGGGCAAATTTTCATTGACGATCTGAGAATGACTGTTCCTGACGTCGGTCAACTTGCACAGAACAGAGAGTTTTTTCAGGACTACTGTCATCGGAGCCAAGTTCCGGAAGCTACTTTCTTTCTTTCTTTCTCGAATCCTGTATGCCTCACAGCGTCAGGTCAGGAAGAGATTTCTAAAACGGGCCCTAGTATGCGCTTCGTAGATAGTCTCTTTCGTCACCTCTGTTATCTCTGAGGTCCATCTTTGCGTGGCCGGCCTTTTGCTTTGTACCCATTGTATCGGAGAAGCATTGCTCTTTGGGGTGCACTGTCTGATGGTAATCTGCTTACGTGGCCGAACCATTTAATTTGTTGTTTCTTGATGAAGTCTAGTACTGATGTTGTACCCACTATTAAAATGTCAGAAGTACACATCAAACTGTGTTTGACATTCATGAATGTAGGTTAACTAGGATTGTCGTCACTACCCATACATTAATTGATTCTCACAAAATGCGATTAGCAATCTTAAAGTTCTAAGGACGGGGGTTACACTTCGCTGCATTGGGTTTTTTCCATATGACTCAGCCCACCTCAGCAGAAAATAGCATGCAAACTTCTGAGAGTATTTCACAATGCATGAATAATATGAAAATCATGGCATATCCTTTACAGGACGTAGCCATCAACCACAGTAAGCGAGTCGTTGATTTTTCTAGGCACAACTTATATGTTCAGTAGTTTGACATTAACCCGTAGGGAAAGAGGTGTAGGGGAAGGTCTAGACAGACCTGGAGAAGAGAGCTGAAGGCTGATATTAAAAGGATAGATCAAAAATGGAAAGAATTGGAAGGGGTGGCAAGAGAGAGGAAGAGCTGGAGGAAGTTTGTTGAAGACATGTGCTCCGTTGGGAGTTGAAAGGTGAAGATTCGAAGAAGTTTGCCTTTGCTTTCTGAACGGTGATGACTATTTTTACCTTTTGTAAATATCCAACGGAAACGAATTTCCTTCCAAACTGCCTGCATGCAAAGTTTGAACCAGGTACGCTTGGGTTGTGATAGAGCTAACTACCGATTAAGCTACAGACGCCCACATGAACTTTATCCTTTATCAAGTAAAGAATACGATGTGTGGAAACCTAAAATCTAGTCTGGTCAGAGCGGATCAGGTCAGATCGGGAGAAACCAGGGAAACTGCGGTGATAGGTAATAAATTAGCTTTTCAGCACAAAGACACTTATGTATGGAATCACATAAGCAAACAAAAATGAATAGCAAAATGATAAAACTAACAAAAAAACAACGTTTCGGTCGTAGACCTTTATCACAGAAGTGAAGAATTTCAGTTCTTTCACAGTACACTACTTATAGATTGAAAATCGTGAATATCCTTTACAGGACGTAGCCATCTACCGTAGAGATTACATATTACAAAATAATCTAACATGTATAAGACTCTCTACTCTCATTCATAGTAGATATATAGATGGAGACTGAGGTAAAACTATGTAGAATGGCGAAACACGTAATAACAAAGTATTGTAGTTTTCCACATTACAAAAACAGTGACAATACACAGCAACGTTTCGATAAAAGTCTTTATCAAGCAAACGATTCAACAAAAGTGACGAATGTCACAGAACACCACAAATAGACTTTAACAAAGATATTACAACGGTTAAAAATGAATGAAAATATGTGACTAAAAACGAATAACGAAACAAATACAGAACAAGTAGAAGTGGAAAAAAGAGAAACAATAAAAAAATCTAGTAAATATATGACTCATATACATTTAACATAGAAACATATAAAATATAGAGCATGAGAAGAGAAAGTACTAACAAGCATAGGAATGTAGAGCGTTGAGTTCATGAGGTCGCAAGGTACCATATAAAGAAATAAAGCGATTCTCCAGAGCAAATCGACTACGATCATCAGAGGAACATGATCGGAAGGCAGTGACCTGAACGTCCCGAGCACTCAAATGGTCAGTTCCGTTGAAATGAGTGGCTACAATTATCACAGATCATTGGCGTACAACGCGTAAGAGTTGGCCGAAACGGTGACTAAGCATTTTCCTGTTTCGCCGATATCTCAGAGAATAGTCTCATTCAGAAGTGCGCGTTGCTATTTTGGTTGTTGTCATGTAGGTGACGCATGTTCAATATGCGTTCTAGAGAAGCTTTTTCAAAAAAATCTTCTCTAGGCGCTCCTGTCGCTTGATGTGTGCCAAATATATAATTGTCCTTTTTTATATTATTTAATAGTCAACTCTCTTTAGTATCAAGCTGTTGGAGAACAGAAGCATTTGTTCTTTCTCTGAAAGGGGTAATAACTTCCCGGAATAGACAAATAATAGTAAATACTCCAAAAACGTCGATTTTTCCGAAATTGTTGCCGGGCCCCACCAAGATAAAATGACCAGAAGCCGCCACTGGTTGGTAGTATGCATCATCCCTTTCACTACCTGTGTGATCACTAGCCCATTAGTTTCTTCAGGCCATTTTTATCCGTGCTTTTACTTCTTAATATATAATACTGGTGGAATGAAATGAAGCTAAAATCGTGGCATATCCTTCACAGGACGGCGACATCAACCAGAGTAAATGAGTTGTTGATTTTCTAGGCACCACTAAAATCGTGGCATATCCTTCACAGGACAGCGACATCAACCAGAGTAAACGAGTTGTTGATTTTCTAGGCACCACTTCTATGTTCATTAGTTTGCCATAGTTTTCTTAACGGTGAGGTCTATTTTTACCGTCCGTAATCCACGGGATCAAATGTGATTCCAAACCGACCGCCGCGGGATTTGAAACAGGTAAGCTTGGGTTGTGATCGAGTTCACTAACGCTTAATGATAAAAATGCCAATATTCCACCTACTATTTTTATCAAATCATTATCATCACGAGCAGTTTGAGTTCCCACTGTTTTTGTAGCTGTTTGTTTCTGTGAAGTTTGTGTTCCCACTGTTTCTGTAGCTGTTTGTTTCTGTGAAGTTTGTGTTCCCAGTTTATGTAGCTGTTTCTTTCTGTGAAGTTTGAGTTCCCCCAGTTTATGTAGCTGTTTATGTTTGTGAAGTTTGTATTCCCTCAGTTTCTGCAGCTGTTTATTTCTGTGCAGTTTGTATTCCCTCAGTTTCTGTAACTGTTTATTTCTGTGCAGTTTGTGTTTTTCTGTTTCTATAACTGTTTATTTGTGTTCCCTCTGTTTCTGTAGCTATTTGTTTGTGTTCCCTCTGTTTCTATAAATGTTTTTTTCTGTGCAGTTTGTGTTCCTCCAGTTTATGTAGTTGTTTGTTTCTGTGCAGTTTGTGTTCCTCCAGTTTATGTAGCTGTTTGTTTCTGTACAGTTTGTGTTCCCCCAGTTTATGTAGCTGTTTGTTTCTGTACAGTTTGTGTTCCTCCAGTTTATGTAGCTGTTTGTTTCTGTGCAGTTTGTGTTCCTCCAGTTTATGTAGCTGTTTGTTTCTGTACAGTTTGTGTTCCTCCAGTTTATGTAGTTGTTTGTTTCTGTACAGTTTGTGTTCCTCCAGTTTATGTAGTTGTTTGTTTCTGTGCAGTTTGTGTTCCTCCAGTTTATGTAGCTGTTTGTTTCTGTACAGTTTGTGTTCCCCCAGTTTATGTAGCTGTTTGTTTCTGTACAGTTTGTGTTCCTCCAGTTTATGTAGCTGTTTGTTTCTGTGCAGTTTGTGTTCCTCCAGTTTATGTAGTTGTTTGTTTCTGTGCAGTTTGTGTTCCTCCAGTTTATGTAGCTGTTTGTTTCTGTACAGTTTGTGTTCTTCCAGTTTATGTAGCTGTTTGTTTCTGTGCAGTTTGTGTTCCTCCAGTTTATGTAGCTGTTTGTTTCTGTACAGTTTGTGTTCCTCTGTTTCTATAAATGTTTTTTCTGTGCAGTTTGTGTTCCTCCAGTTTATGTAGTTGTTTGTTTCTGTACAGTTTGTGTTCCTCCAGTTTATGTAGCTGTTTGTTTCTGTACAGTTTGTGTTCTTCCAGTTTATGTAGCTGTTTGTTTCTGTGCAGTTTGTGTTCCTCCAGTTTATGTAGCTGTTTGTTTCTGTGCAGTTTGTGTTCCTCCAGTTTATGTAGCTGTTTGTTTCTGTGCAGTTTGTGTTCCTCCAGTTTATGTAGCTGTTTGTTTCTGTACAGTTTGTGTTCCTCCAGTTTATGTAGCTGTTTGTTTCTGTGCAGTTTGTGTTCCTCCAGTTTATGTAGCTGTTTGTTTCTGTGCAGTTTGTGTTCCTCCAGTTTATGTAGTTGTTTGTTTCTGTACAGTTTGTGTTCCTCCAGTTTATGTAGCTGTTTGTTTCTGTACAGTTTGTGTTCCCTCTGTTTCTGTAAATGTTTGCTTCCGTGCAGGTTTTGTCCTCACTGTTTCTGTAGCTGTTTGCTTTCTCATTGTGGTGTCAACGACCTCGAGTATAACCTATCTTAGTCCCATTTACAACATGTACGAAGAAACATTGGTTCTATGCTTCGCTATTCAGAAAAGCACTCAATGGTATTCATTATTCATATAGTTCCCACATTGTGTAGAATAAATGTTTATTTGTCTTTTGGAAATGAATATGCACACGCCCAAAAAACATGAACATAAATAGCAATATAAACGTAGAGAAAGGCATAGTAATGTTGACTGATTGATTGATAGTGCCATTATCATTGCACTTCGGTGACTAACCATGTGCGCTCCGATCTTTTCTTACACGGGAAGATCTCAGCTGCAGTACACGAACTACTCAGTAGCATCGGCGAGAGTCCCCTATGTAATTTTGAATTGGGCTGTGGCTTAATATCCTGAAATAATCTTTGCTAATGTTTATGTATTCACTAAGTAGTAAATAAAGTAGTTTTAACGTCGGTCTCTTGTGTAATACTTAGTTAAGTGGGCGTCTGTAGCTTAAGCGGTAGTGCACTCGATCACAACACAAGCGTACCTGCTTCGAACTCCGCGACCGGCAAGTTTAGAAGCAAATTTGTTTCCGTGAGATTTTTACGAAAGGTAAAATAGACTTTACCGTTCAGAAACAAACTACTGAACATATAAGTGGTGCCTAGAAAATCAACCACTCGTTTACTGTCGTTGATGACGAACTTGTAAAGGATATGCCAAGATTATTTTCAGTGAATATATAGACATTATTATAGCAATGATTATTTTCAGTAAATATATAGACATTATCATAGCAATGATTATTTTCAGTGAGTATATATAGACATTATTATAGCAAAGATTATTTTCAGTGAATATATAGACATTATTATAGCAAAGATTATTTTCGCATTTAATTAACAACCAAAAAACAATAATATTAAGGAATTCTTGCAAAAACAACGATAAGGTTATATTTTCTCTCCCATACTTTTCAGTATTTATATGGGACATTTTAATTGACGACCAAAACGTAATAGATGGATCAGGTAAAAACCGTGGACTCCAGTAACATATGCTTTTTATAGCCCGCCTGCCGAGCGTGTTCGGAGCGCGTTGGAATGCGGGTGACCAGCCCTCTGTGAGTGCGGGTTCAATTCCGCGGGCTGCCAGAAAAGCCACAGGTTTACCAGATTCACGGTGTTCGTGGAACCGAGCCGAAGGGTTACGATGTCCATGGTACCGAGCCGAAGAGTTGAAAGCTCAAGTGCTTCTGGATCGGAAAAATAAAAAAGATATTTATAACGATATATTGCCAGGGTACTCGGTAAAACAAACAATGAACGGATAGCAATAAACATAGGCGCTTTGTTCAAGTAGAGCACACCAATGAACATTTGACAGTTAACATAACGAGTAGGCTGTAAAGTGACCGCCTAAGAAAGTTCATTAAAAAAAGATTTTAATAAAATTATACACATTGTTTTTCGATTTCTTCAAAATGACATCCGGAACATTCACTGATGCAACGGAGTACGTGCACTGTCGCTGAGATATTCCGGTGTAAAAAAAAGATATCATGATTATTTACGAAGAGCATTAATGATGGTCCTATCAATAAATCAATAAATAAATAAATGGATGGATCAATGCGTAGAGCGTTCAATTTTGTAATCGGATACCAAAAGGGTTGTGGTTTTATTTCCCGTACTCGCCCGCGTGCCCAGCGTGTTCGTAGCGCGTTGGACTGTGGGTGACTAGCCCTCTGTGTGTACGGGTTCAATTCCGTGGGCAGGCAGAAAAAGCCACAGATTCCCCAGATTCACGGTGTTCGTGGCACCGAACCGAAGGTTACGATGTCCATGGAACCGAGCCGAAGAGCTGAAAAGCTCAAGTGCTTCTGGATCGGAAAAAAAAAATGTCCGTACTCTACATTACATAAGTGAGGGAAGGAATCAGTTCTCTTTTTTTTTTGCAAACTGGGATTGGAAATGAAACGTGACAGTTATTTCATATTCTACAAAAGTATAGTTATTGAGCATTTTTGATTCATACGTTATATTTTTAAGCAATAATAATAATATTTTAGTCAAAACATATAGAATATCTGGTAAACATGTTTAGGAGAACCTAGGAAGACACTGAAACGAACTTTGCTGAGAGATAGGCAAGAAATATCGGTCTCAGTTCAATGGAGGAGATTGAGCGAGTTGCCGAGGATAGATCGGTATGAAGAAATTGCTTGCATGCTCTATGAACCGTGTAACGGTACGAGAGAAACTATTATTATTATTATTATTATTATTATGTTTAGCAGAGAGAGAGAGACAGAGAGATTAAATGTGAACAATTAACGCTTCGATTCATAATACGAATAATAAAAATATTAAAAAGAATGATAGAAAGTAAAACGACAGTAAAGAAAAAGAAACGGTGCCAACATGAATAAGAAACTATCAAATAAATATGATATTAAAAATATATAAAACAATTGTGATAAATGATATCAAAGGAAATGGTAAACTTACACCCATGTTTACGAATTACTTCAAGCTGATGTTATTTTACCAGTTGCTTGTTTTCTTGAATATCCACAGTTATTCACTTGTTATGTTTCATAATTAATCTCAAATATCACTGTTTACACCACGTTTTACACAATAATCTGGATTACTGTAAACACTTCTGTTTGATAGAGTCAACTATATAATATGTAACGTGTATCTAATCCCAGACTTGTAACTCTCATGAAAACACCACAGTTATATGTGTACTGTTGTAGCGGCTGTCTGCGCTTCCAACATTGCACTGACGCATGGATAGTCTTTCCTTATTCCACGCTCTATTAACGATAAAAGCATATCATTCTTTCATATACGGATAGTGAACCGATTTGTACTATTAAAAATGAAGTGATACATCAAGAAGTTGCAGTGTGATATTATAATGACCATTCGCCCCTTGCGTTGGTTAATAATTTAATTCGCCGCTTCCCAAACTGGAGTCCGTGGAATCCCCGAGGGTCCACGAGGTACTCACAGAGAGTCCTCACGAGCTTGAAGAAATATTATAATCATTGAGATTTGAAACAGAAAATAAATTTAAAAACATGTATAAAAACAGTCGTAAACTAGCTTCGATACGAAATCAAATGACCCGAACCAGACCGTAGTCTAAATGTCTGAGAGGACAAAGTGAAAGATCATTTGAATTTACCCACGGACTAAGAAATTTGAGGCAGCTTGATTGTTGCTGTGGTGTAATAATAGCTCCATCGCTAGAAAATGTTCATATATAGAAACGTTTAAACGTCCGCGGGCAGTAAAATGTATTTCAAAGGGGGCCCGCGGTATTGCAAACTTTGAGAACCGCTGATTTAATGCATAATTACTTTGCAATATCGTTACAAATAAATTATTCATCTCAGAAACGCATGAATTGTTGATTTATTATATCAAGAATTAAAGTCCAATTACACCTAGGCATACATCATTCAACATAAGAATAAGTTTTTTTTTTTAGCTACATCAGACCCTGCACGCCAACAAACGTATAAGTTCTGCTTGTGAAGACTTCATTTAACGCCATATTCAATCTGTCTCTGTAGTGTAGAAGTTAGGTGTTCGTTTCTCGTACTAAAGGTACCAGGTTCGCTCCCTCATGGAGCCATCTGGATATTTCTCCAAGCATCACTGATCTCAGTGTAGATGATATCGAGTTCCTAGTCCTATAGGGGACAGACGATAAAACGTAGGTCCCATGTTCAATTTGAGCACGTGAAAGAACCCTTGGCAGCTCAAAATCGAGAAGGGCAGGCTAAAAAGCGCGATGCCGGGCAAAATTCATTAGGAAAGATTAAAAATTAAATTCCTTCACAAAATATCTTCACCATCTTCAAAATTACATCGGAGATCCTAGCCGGTGACGGAGATCGAGCACTGAAACTGAGATCTTCCTGTGTAAGAAAGAGAATCGAAGCACTCCCTGAAGTGCAATGATGATGATCCAATCAATAAATCAATCAATCAATAGCACTACATGCCAAGAGTTGTTTCAGTCTTGTGGGACTGCAAGAAAACCAGGTACTTACTTAAATATAGGAAAAAGGGTGGAAACCCCTCCTAAGCTTTTATAATTTTTTATAGATAGATGTTGGGAAAAGTTCATAAAACAAGGAAACGTTTTATAGAATCTATTTGACTGAAATCGAATGCACGTGTCCTAAACGGGTAAAAGTCTATGCGTTTAGGGGCATACCAAACCAATGTGCAACGTATACACGTTCTTGGCAAAGATCAAACCTATCACAAAGAGTGATTAAAATTGGTTGTAAAGAACGAACGGAAAGAAGAAGAAGATAGAATCTATAATTTGATTTTAATAATTCGTCTAGACTCAAACATACTGGATACACATACTGGATACACATACTGGATACACATACTGTATACACATACTGGATACACATACTGGATACACATACTGGATTGTTGTTGTTGTTGTCGACCCCCAGGAATTATGAGTTTTCCTATATGTGCGTTGAGGAGAGTACCAGTATAGTAGCTAGCCAGTCCCCTCCCCAGGTGGCAGCTTAGGAACCAGACAGTTAGCTTTAGTGTGTAGCTTGTATATATTTATATATTTTATTAGCAGACTTAGTGTTTGCACTCTCTAAGCAGAATGGCAACACTAAAACGAGACATTGACGTAGGAAACTAATCGATGTAGTGTTGGGTAGTGACGGGTAGTAAACAAGACTTGTTAGGAAAGAATTCATGATCTAATATTTACAAATAAACTTGTCTATGTAAACTTTACATGGTTGTCGAGTATGTCTTGATTACGGATGCATGGCTTAAGAGAGAAAGGAAGGGATAATAGCATAGAATAACACTTGTTGTAAATGAAAACCAAATAGAAACACACTGCTGTCTCATGTACGTACATCCTACTTAGTGTATGTGAGGAATCTAATGGATACTGGACTAAAAGTAAGGAAAGCGCAAAGAAGTGGAACTCGATGGCAGGAATAATAATACAGGAAACAGAATCACAGAGAGTAACGCACGAATGAGCCACCACTCGGACCTGACCACATATAACCTGAATGCGTTATGGACATCAGGATGTAACACATCTATTAAAGCATTTCACTACAAGGTGTTGTAGAATCACGTCAGGGCTTAACACCCCATATGCATCACGATTAGCGCAGCGTTTTACGCCCTATCTACGCCCCTTCCTATTACACCAGGCTTTCTTGCAGACCCAGAAACTTTCTACCTACTCAGGTAGGGTCTATTGGTCATCAATGCAGTATTCTCCAATTTCTAACGCAGTATAAGCTCTAAAACATCACTTAATGATCACAGTGAGCATGTGATTATAGTCCAGAGAGCTCTAGAACAACCCCACATTGGCCACTCTTTGCGACCTATGTGTGAATTTCGCCGGACAGAATACCAAGCGACAACATGAACGGGAAG
Source organism: Arion vulgaris (assembly GCA_020796225.1). NCBI lineage: Eukaryota > Metazoa > Mollusca > Gastropoda > Stylommatophora > Arionidae > Arion > Arion vulgaris. The sequence goes on along the minus strand of CM036754.1, from coordinate 74,892,486 downwards.
ACGTTTGCATTCACCCGAACAATCAATTTTCGGCACACACTAAAGGATAAATCATATCCAACACTGTCATGCATGAGACACAATCATAGTCACTAAAGGATAAATCATATCCAACACTGTCATGCATGAGACGCAATCACAGTATCATGGACAGCTCAGTAGGGCGTACGAAGGAAAGAAAAAGTAGAGCACAGTGCACAGTGTAAGTTAGCTGATGCAATATGCCAAAGTAAAATGTAAAAGGATAGACACAGCGTGAAGATTCTTGGACACGTCGACATTACCGCTCGGAAGAATATCAACAACAGAATTATGAAATGAATCGGGGGACGAATACATGTAGAGTGGGTAACGAAAGTGGTGTAGTTGTAAATGAAACAATACTGGGTAGCTTTACGGACTGCTTTACAAGGATACATAATCCAATCTCTTCTCTATTCTCGTTTTGTCTTTCAGTGTCAGGTCGAAATGGGAGACACCTGGAGCGAGCCTCTCTATGCGCTTTGTCTTTCTTACACTTCTACAATCCTGATTTGCCTCACAGCTTCAGGGTAAGAAGAGATTTCTAGAACGGGTTTTTATTTAAGCTTCATAAATTCTTTAGTGTTTTTCGTCGCCTCTGTTATCTATGAGGTTCACCTTTTGAGTGGCTGGCCTTTTTCTTTGTATCCACTGTATCAGATAGCAATGTTTTTTGTGGAACACTGTCTGTTGGTAATCTCCTTATGTGGCCGAACCATTTAATTTGTTGTTTCTTGATGAAGTTCAGTACTGATGTTGTATCCACTTTTTCCTGATGTCTTCATTTCTCAACTGATCTCTGCTTGTTACCCCCAGCATTCTCCGTAGACACTTCATCTATTTAGTGACTAGTATTCTTCTGTCATTTAATGTCAGCGTCCAGGTTAACACTGATATCATAATATTGGAACAAAGATTGTGTTGAGCAATGTCCTTATTGTGTTCATTGTGAAATGTTTGAATGTTAAAATTGGCGCTATTCCCAGTCTTTGATTTGCTTTGTTGCATATATGTTGGATTTCGTTAGTTATTCTTTCATGTGATAAAAATTGCTCCCTAGTTATGTAAAGGACATAGAATTGTAGTAGTAAATATGTTAACGTATATAGTATTGTATCGTATTTTCCAATCTATCAGGTCACTGAGGTTTCTCTCATGGTTTTCCAGACTTGCCGCACATATCAGAATGTATAACTAGCGCAACCGAGACAGAGGGTTAAAAACAATATGTTTACCAAACAAATTAAACGCCTCGTTCCATTTACAGATCTTAGATTATGATGTGTATGTCACTTAACATTCTCTATCTCATATTTACAAGAGTAGAGGGCTAATTCCTTTCATGTGTATAGCACTGTGTGCGGGATTGAGTCACAACACTTTTGTGTCCGATTTGATAAGAAAGCTTACGAATTACGCATCCGTCCCACGACCTAACACTTCGTTCTACAATAAACTTCTAGAAGTCTCTGTGCCATAGAGGTTAGATGCACATCTCTCGTGCCAAAGGTACAAGGTTCGTACCCTCGTGGAGCCGTCTGTATTTTATTCCAAAATAGATGAGACTGCAGTAAAATTATATTTAATTGGCAAAACACGTAATCACAAAGTACTGTAGTTTTACAAATTACAAAAACAATGACAAAATACAGCAACGTTTCGACCAACAAGGCCTTTATCAAGCAAACGAACAAAATTGGTAGTCCATTTGTTTTTTAAATTTGTCACTCCTGTTGTTCGTTTGCTTGATAAAGGCCTATATTATTCCAGAGTTTCCCTGATCGAGTTCATAGTCTTATCGAAGACGGTCGATAAACGTAGGTCTAGTGGTCAATTTGAGCACCTTAAAGAACCCAGTTCACAATCGAGAAGAGCAGGCTGGAAAGCCGCTGCCTGGCAAAATTCATTAGAAAAGATTAATAATTTAAGATAAAAGAATTCCTATCAAATATCTACACCTTCTTCAAAATTACCCCGGGGACCCACACCGGTGCTACGGAGTTTGTGCATTGCTGCTGAGATCTCCCTGTGTAAGAAAGAGATCGGAGCACGCATGGTTACTCACCAAAGTACAATGATAATGGTCCTGCCAATCAATCAATCAATCAACAAATCAATCAATCAATCAATACTTCATGGTATGAAAACGTTTTCTTTGCTTTCATTTTATTTTCCAATAGCTTTGTCTTGAGCAGAACTTTGGCGCAATAACAGTCCTTCGTAATTTATCTCTCTCATGGGCCAGAATTTCCGCCGCATCAACAGTGATGCTCAAATCATCTGAATCCATTTTCTACATGGTGTTCCTCGTCTCTTCTTTGCCGGAATGTTTCCTTCCGTAATGGTATTCTTCAACAGTTGATGTTTTTTTTTTATTATGCCAAAAGCCTTACATTTTCTTACTTTTATTTGTAACATTAGCAAATTTGATTTGATTTCCAATTTCTTCTGAATAAATATATTTACTCTTTGCTCTGTCGTTCTAAACGAGGGACGTTTTTAGTAACACATATATCCTAAAAAAGAAAAATACTTTGTAAAATGTTCACGTTTCACATCCATAAACTGACACTGGGAATATGCATGTTTTTAATTTTCTGAGTATTGTTTTTCTCCATTTCATTTCTAATTGTTCTTAGTTGTTTAAAAGATGATGAAAAAGTCAACGATAAACATTGGATTATTAAATATTAGTAAATAAAATATTGCTATCATTTAGCTAGACGTAAGCTACACCTGCAAAATTACTTGATAATGCTACGGTTTTTTCCCCGGTTTATTATTTGTGAATGATGGCAGATGTATAACAGAAATTAAAAAGAGAATAGGAATGGTCAAGGATAATTTCAATAGTATGAGGAAGTTACTGACATCCAAACAAATTACAAAAAGGTTAAAAATGAAAAACATCAAATGCTATAGTTATCCTATATTAATGTATGGCTCGGAAACATGGACAATGAACTAACAGTTAGAAGACAGAATTGATGCATTTGAGATGAAAATATGTAGAAAAATAGGCAGAGTTTCATGGACAGAAAAACAGACAAATAAACAAGTTCTAGGAAAACTAGGCATGAATAAACAATTATTAAGAGAAATAAAATTCAGACAAGTAAAGTATTTTGGGCACATAAAAGGCATGACACCATGATAAAACATTTACTAGAGGGGAAAGTTGAGGGGAAGAGCAAGAGGAAGACCGAGAGATAAGTGGGAGGAAACTTTAAGAAATGGACAGGTTACAGTCTGGCAGTGTGCAACACCAGAGCGAAAGACAGAGGATGCTGGAGATTCATTACAGCCAACCTTCGATGTGGAGACGGCACCTGATGATGATGATTATTTGTGACGTGGAGATATGAATTGTTTGGTTTAGGTCTGAGAATTTAAGGGAAACTACCATTATAAAACTAGTTACATTAACTAAACGAATAATGTCCCTTGTAACTTTAATTATTGATTTGTTTTTAAATATATATATTGCGGATATCAACTAGAATCATGTTGCGTAGGAAAGTTACTCTATGTGTACGTCTGTGATTAAATATGCAACATGTATAAGACTGCGAACTCCATGAGTATAAATTGCAAAGTCGAAAAAGGAATGGTGAGAGGAAACTGGGTAGAGGTACTGGTACAGACATGGATCAGAGAAATCATCTTCATTTTTGTCCCTAGCCACGGAGGAGTCAGGGATATGAACGAGCTGATAAATTGGTTTGCGTGTCTATGCTATCAAAGGGAGCTGCAATGGACAAAAATGACATTCTTAACGCACTGAGACAGTCTTTTCAAACAGAAGAGTTTCAGGGTTTCAATTCACACTTGCTGACCAGACAGAGAGAGATGGGTATCAATATTGGTACAGCCCGAAAATAAGAACACCAAATATATCTTCTTCTTCTTTGCGTTCGTTCTTTACGACCAATTTTAATCACTTTGTGATATGTTTGATCATTGAAAAGAACGTGTATACGTTGCACATTGGTTTGGTAGGCTCCTAAACGCATAGACTTGTACATGTTTAGGACATGTGCATTCGATTTCAGCCAAGCCTCCTTAGTCGCTTCTTACGACATGCGTGACAGGTAACAGTGGTTCTATTCTTGACACCCCAAATTTGGCCCCGGTAACCACTCGGGCGACTAAATACATAAAGAGATTAATTAATCAATATCGGACTGGCGTGTTGGGCCGCTGCTGAATTTGTTTAGGCGGAGATCGGAGCACCTATGATATGTCCAGAGTGCTTTGATGATAGTCCTCTGATAACTGATAGCTGATGAGACTGCGAGGGCAAATATCAGTGAAATAAAGTATAGAATCTAGAAAAGTCATCGTGCTGTGATCTTGTTATAGGGGGTCTTGTTCTTGTTGGTTGGTAGTGATAGTATACTTGCTGGAAGATATCATCCAACACGGATATTCACCCCCTATGTTTCGTGATGGTGACAACCGACTTTTAATAGGAGGTCCTTTAGTAATTGGTAATTTGTTTGATATTCATGATGTTACTTATCTTGGTAGGTTGTTGACGTTAATTGACAATAATACAACAGACAGATGTTGTCGGTTTCTTAATAAATGTTTATTCAATCAACATCCACAACAATACGTCCGTCCTCCTCTAGTGTTTTATGTCGTTCTTGTTTTTGTTGTCACTACGTCGCTAGGCAGTACTAACAAATCTACGTCACTTGTTTCATTACGTCAATGTCTCGTTCTAGTGTTTTCTAGCTGCTCGTAGTGGGCAGCTTTGGTGTGCAAACAGTAGTCTCTACTTATCTCATATCTACAAACTTATCTATCTAAACTACCTGTCTAGTCTGTTAGCTACTACCTGGTGTTGGGGAACGGTTGTACCTGGTCCTGGTACACTGCTACTACAATCTCCGGTATCAGGAACATTTATGTGTCCAAAATGCCAATGGCTTTTCTATTCAGAAATAATTCAAACAGAAATAATTAAACTGCAAAACAGTATTGAGATGAAAAATTGTTCCACTGCAAAACCGTATTGAAACCAAAATGTATTCCTCTGCAAAGTCGCAATGAAACACTCACAAAATGCACCGGAAAGTCAGATTTATGAGCCGAACAATTACAGTATTAAGTGAAACACACACAAATGCACGAAAGTCAGATTTATGAGCCGAACAATTACAGTATTAAGTGAAACACACACAAAATGTACCGGAAAGTCAGATTTATGAGCCGAACAATTACAGTATTAAGTGAAAGACACACAAAATGTACCGGAAAGTCAGATTTATGAGCCGAACAATTACAGTATTAAGAATGAAGACGTTGCTTTAAAATAGCTACTCTCGAAGATTGTGGTATCAAATATGGATGAGTCGTTCTATTCATTAGTGCATTTTCCCCCATAACTCATTAGGATTGTTGCGGGAGCTGCGAAGTTCGTGCTTTGTGCTATACTTTTGGCAGATAGCTAGACATTACTGCGTAGAGGGATAAGGCGAATGGGATAAAACTCAGTGAAAGAAGGTCAATTCTTCGTCTATAGACAATTCAATAACCTTCATGTTGTCCTCCTTCACCGACAAATCTAGGACATCGGTCTTTTCTAATCTACACGGAGATCAGTAATCGCTAGAACATGGCCTGATTGTTACGCAAGACTGGAACCGAGTGCTTTTTGAATTGCTAGGCGAGCACAGTATCTCAATGAGAAAGATACTCAGTGAATTCATGGACACATTTCAAATCGCAGCCGAGACTACTGTGTACATGCTTTATAGCTTATTTGGAACTTAAATGAATAGAGTATCCGTGAACACGTACTGAGTACTAAGTTTTCTTTTCGAGCCAGTTTCGAATTGCACCAGCTTCCTTATAAGAATCAGTATTGATTTAGGAAAACTAGGCATGAAGAAACAATTATTAAGAGAAATAAATTCAGACAAGTAAAGTATTTTGGGCACATAAAAAGGCATGACACCATGATCAAATATTTACTAGAGGGGAAAGTTGAGGGGGAAGAGCAAGAGGAAGACCGAGAGATAAGTGGAAGGGGAAACTTTAAGAAATGGACAGGTTACAGTCTGGCAGTGTGCAACACCAAGGCGAAAGACAGAGGATGCTGGAGATTCATTGCAGCCAACCTTCGATGTGGAGACGGCACCTGATGATGATGATGATTGATTTGAAAACGTTTTTCCCCTCTTACATTACCATTCCATTTCTTCACACAGTTTGTTTGCTTCAAATAACGTCTATATATGCAATGTTGTGTTTTGTTTAAATTTTACTGTCCTTTGTAATGACACAGAGGTCCGATTTTCTGGCCAACACTATGTTACCAGTGTTAACCACGGCCAATAACAGCATCTAATGAGCGGAAAATCATAACGACGGAGATGAGGTGCCTTAGAAGAGCTGCAGGTGTGACAATAACAGTTAAAATTAGAAATCAGAAAATCAGAAGAAGACTGGAGGTGAAACCAGTCCTGTAATTCATAACAGAACAACAGATTAAATGGTTTGGACACCTGTCAGAATGCCTTGGGATCGCCTACCACAGAGAGTCACACAGAAAAAGTAAAACGAGTACAGAGAAACAGGAAATCCAAACAAAAAAGATGGAGCGACATCATCAAGAAGAGCTTTAAGAAAATAAATAACTGCTTTCAAAGTGCCATAGAACAAGTGCACACGAGATCACTGCATTTCTTCCACCCCCAGCACATCTATTAAGAAGTAAATGGTGGAGGAGAAGAAGAAGTAATGGTAGGAGAAGAAGAAGTAAATGGTGGAGGAGAAGAAGAAGAAGATAGAGGTCCGTTGGTTTCAGCATATCATATTCAGGTACGGTTTATTTTCTCAGTAATATGCAAGTCTTCAAAATACCGCTCCTTAAATGTTTTTTTTCTTTAAAGTCTTTCGGTGAGCACTCGCTAACGATGCACCTGCACCAGAATCTGAAATCAAAGGGTACCGAAAGCGCTTAGACAGAGGCGTGCAAAAAATCATAAATCGTATAATTAAATATCGGAATAACATAGACCAATATAGAAAAGCGTTGCGTAAAGATCTTTAATTATTGAAGTTTAAATTGTATTTTGATTTCGCTGCATTTGCCGCCCCCTTACGTCCCGCCTTACGGTCCCGCCTGATGCTGCCGTCTCTCTTTATCATAGCATGGCACGGTCCTGATTATACTTAGGATAGTCTTTATGTATTTTGTCCACAGTTTTGCATGCCTGTCCACATGTACGCAAAACTAAAATACAAATCTTGAAATCTGTATAAGATTAACAATGACTTGATAAACGCCTACAAAATGTACCCGACACAAAAACTGCCTCGCATTGCAGATGGCATAATTTTTTTCATAGGACGCAGGTTAATTTGCTGGTAACAAAGGATGAAAAGAATGACATGTTGAGATCACCGTCTTAAGAAACCTTTACCGGTAGAACTGGTTTGCTTCAAGATTCGTCATATTCGTAGAGCTGTGCGAATAGTAATGACTCGTTGCTCAAATACCTATAAATTCATTGGTTCAAAAGTAACGAAACTAACAGAAAAATAAAGTGGTTACTGTACCTCTTCAAGGCAAGTATCAACTATTCGCTAAGTAGCTGGTATTCGTGAGTACATATATACCAATTATAAATATTAGTTACGATAGAGTCAACTTAATATATACGAATATAGAGTTCTCATTCAATAAATCAAGGCCCATGCCTGGTAGCGTAATCGATCACATCTCTCCACAACTCTCTCTCTATCACTGGTGCAGTTTATCAGTTCTGACACCGATTTGTTGTCAATCACGATGTTAGACCATCCGACATCTTTTCTCTCTACCTTCCTTGATCTCTTACAGAACACACAACCCCCACATGGCTAACTTTGATCATGTATGTCCCACCTGTGGTAGGGAATTGTGTTCTAGGACTAGAGTCTACAGTCACCACCGCATACACCAGCGAGGTGCGGCAGCACACGTCTGAGGCCGTTGTTATCATTTCTTGCTATTATTATTATTGTTGTTAATCCCTGTATTGTAAACCGTTGTTACATGTTCCATACATTTTGTTTTCGCAGCATGTGTTCGAAAAACATAGATCGTCTAATTCTTCAATATGGCTCTGTCTCAGGAGACAATATGTTTTCCGTCAGGAAGTTTGTTCTGTGCTGAATCACATCGTCTGTGTTGACTGTAAAGTACTTTTCTTGAGTGGCAATCCTTGCCACAGTTACTGCAGGAATAACTGGAGACTGGAGCTGATACAAAGGATGATCTCTCATCTATCTGCGCTCTCATTTGCCTACAAATGTAATGATGTTTTTATTCTTTTTTCTTTAGTCATCCCTCACTGCCGCTCGTCATGCTTGTCTGTCTTTTGTCTAATTCTTATTTGTTTGATAACGTTTTGATTTTCTTCAAACACCCTCTTTCTAAAATTGTATTCTTTATTTATGTCCGCTATGCATGGGATTTTATGCATTCTTCTCCAAAACCATATATATGTGACCTACAGCGATCTTTTGATTGTTTGCTCATTGTCCATGATTCGCTGAGTTCAATTTGTATGTTTATGTCTGCCCATTAAGTCATCTACGTCTACCTATATTTATTTGGTGTCCTCTTTGTGTTCTATTTCTGGTTTTTTTTCTTCTTCGCCTTTGCGTTCGTTCTTTAATGCGTCCAATTTAATCATTCAAATTGTGATATATAATTGATCTGTGACAAGAACGACTAACGCCAAAATCCGGGTCGTAGGCCACTACTTGTGTCTTCTTCTTCTTCTTTTGTCGTCACACTGCTACCGGGTTGTTGCCCAGTGTCGTGGTTTTCTGTTTTTGTCTTGCGCTGTTCTGGTGGCTTGTGTGATTGTTATCTTTGCTCTTTCACAGGATGCTGCCACGCCATCTAACCATCTTTTCCGTGGTCTTCCTCTTGCCTTCTTTCCCGATGTTCTGTTGTAGAAGACTCTGTATACTGTGGAGTTTGGATGCATTCTTATTAAGTGGCCAAACCACTTCATTCTTTGTTTATCTATATAATTCAAGCACGGTTTTGTGCCAACTTTCTTTCTTATGCTGATGTTGGTGATTCTGTCTTTTCTTGTGTTGTTGGTAACTTTTCTCAGGCAACGCATTTCACATGTAGTTATTTTTGTGACTGCGCTTTGCTCAATGTCCATGTTTGGCTCTGGTAACACAAAGTAGGTATAAAATGCTGTTGATCATTTGTTTCTTAGCTGCCTGTGAAATTTTGGGTGCCTTAACAATGGGGCTAGCTGGTAGGTTACAGCATTTGCTTTTGTACTCTAGCCTCTATCTCTCTATCTAGTTTTCCGTCTTCTGTGAATATGCTTCCTAAGTATTTGAAATCTTTCACTTGGTTTATTTTAGTGCCATTGACATGGATGTCTAGATTATTATGTTTTCTTCCCATATTCATTATTTCTGTTTTAGTGTTGTTGATTTTCATGTCATGTTTCATGAAAATCAACAACACTAAACGAAATAATATCCTCACTACTTGTGTATGGTACCATAAACGTGTAGGACAGGGCTGCCGTTTTTATCTTACTGGAAATGTTTTGAGTCTGTCCCGATGACAGTCAGTCCCCCACATTTTCCTTCGCGTGTACATTTCTCTTTAATGATCCGTTTAACGTCGTGTTTTATTTCAGTTTGTTTCACTTTTTAACAAGTATTTTTTTATGTTTTACATTGATGTATTATTTCCTCCTTATTGATTCTGTCATTTTCCTGATTTACTTTGTATTTTCCCAACCATTTCCCATCATATTCAGGAGGAGCCTCTGTAGCGCAGAGATCAGGTGCTCATCTCTCTTGCCAATTGTACCAGATTTTCTACCTCGTGGAACCATCGGCATATTTTTCCAGAGATCCCTGATTCCATTATAGAGGAAATCTAGTTCCTAGTCCTTTCGGAGACTGATGATAAAAAGTAGATCCCTTCTTCAATTTGAGCATGTTTTTTTTTTTTTTTTCCGATCCAGAAGCACTTGAGCTGACAGCTCTTCGGTTCGGTGCCACGAACACCGTAAATCTGGGGAATCTGTAGCTTTTCTGCCAGTCTGCGGAGTTGAACCCGCACTCACAGAGGACTTGTCACCCGTAGTCCAACGCGCTACGAACACGCTGGGCAGGCGGGCGAATTTGAGCATGTAAAAGAACCCTTGACAGCTCAAAATCGAGAGGGCGGGCTGGAAAGCCGCTGCCCGGGCAACATTCATTAGAAAAGATTAAAAATAAAATTCCTACAAAAATATCTTCACCGTCTTCAAAATTACATCGGGACCCTCGAAGGTATTACGGAGTTCGTGTACTGCAGCTGAGATCTTCCTGTATAAGAAAGAGATTGGAGCACAGATGGTTACTCACCGAAGTGCAATGATGATGGTCATATTAATGAATCAACCATTCAGAATATACTGCGTCCTCCACTGATTTTTTGGTCTTCTCCCATGCTACTAAAGCTAGTTTTTCTAGCATTTGTTATTGTTTGTCTATTGTATCATTGCGTGGTGTGTACTCGATACAGGTTGTATGGTCATTACATTTCAAGAAGTATTATGTAACTACTAATTGGTACTTTAACAATACTAGGTACATTATCTATTAGCTACGTAGCCATTGTTAGTTACTAACGCTGTAGTATTTAAAATAATAATGTTGATTTCACCCTAACGAGGTTCATACTCAGACTGCAGAAGCTGTTGATGACAGCATGCAGCACCCACTAAACAACGATTGCTAAGTAACGTGTAGTAAGTAACGACTATATGTTGAAAAAAACAGAATAGTACTAATATGTAGAAGTACTGAATTGATTTTATATATACTTTTGTAATCTTGAACCGAATATAAAATGAAAGTTCGGAATGTGAAACGTTTAATTTGTACAAAAACAATTTTTGAATACATAAATTATGCCAAGATTTAAACATCGTTCTTTGTCATGCTACTGTAAACGTTAGAAAAGAACAAACATAAAATAATGAGTGCAATCCCAAGAGATGATGTTGACATCATGTTAGTCACGAGAGATAATGAACTACGCTACGTACATGTTGGTCTATATTTCTGCTCTTTTCTGGCACGTTTATGTCAGCAAGTTGTCTTTGGCTTTATCAGTTTGTAGGTCAGTTTTTAAACGGTTTCTCCATCTGAATCTGTTCCTGGCAATCTTCACCCAGATCTTGTGTAGTAGCCCCGTCAGACGCCTGCGTTAAAAACCTATTTGACCCAATTTAGAGTTGGCTGTGTCCCGTGATGGATATTCGGCGATAAACGAATGTACTCACGATGTCTGGAAAGTGTTTTAACTGCCGGCATAACAGACTCGAACATTTCCAAAGAACGAAAACCGCAGATGCGCTTGTCCTACACTAGTAGGGGCTTAACGAGGGTGCAACGTTCTAACCTTGTCTCGGTAATGGCTGTTTATATATCACAATAAGAATGATCAAAATGGTAGAGAAGAACGAACGAAAAAAACAAAATAACAAAACAGAAACAAATTTGTGAAGATCAATGATTGCCTACAGACCTGGGAACAAAGTTTTCTAGAGAAACTGAAGAGTACTCGACTATCCTGGAAGACCATAAAGAAAACAGCCAGAGACCGTGTAGAGTGGCGAAAAACTGTTGAGACCCTATACTCCATGAGTCGCGGAGAGGAATAAGTAAGTAATGATCGCCAACGCCAGTCGGCACGTTACCTGATGATGATGATGACTTGATATTTGATTGTTGGATCATCGCTAGAGTATATAAACAACACTAAGTACATTATGTATGGTTTCACACCGCCTTCCTTTAAATCTACCTATCACAGGTAGACGATCAATCAATCAAGAGCCATGCCTACCGGCGTAAGCGATCATGTCTCTTCACAACTCTCTATGCTTAGTGCATGTAACCAGTTCTGACTTCGATTTTTGTCGAACCATGATGTCAGGCCATCCAACATTTTCTCCATCTGTCTTCCACGATCTCATCTTCCTGAATTTTACCTGTAGTCACGAATATGCTAAGACTTCTCTTCGCATTATATGTCCGACGGACCTTCATAGTCTCAATCTTATTCTGTTGATAAGGTTTCTTTGTGTGCAGACCTGATTTAAAACCACTTCATTTGTTTTCTTAGCTGTCCGTGGAATTTTCAGCATTTTCTGTAAAACCACATCTCTGTGGTTTAAAATGATCTTATGATTGTTTGTTTATGGTCCATGATTCGCTGCCATACATAAGTATTGGTTCAACACAGCATAGGAGTACTTGTTTTCGCAGGAAGACAGATAAACTATTTTTGTTGAATATATTATTGATATGTCTAGTGTTATATATGCGCAGTCTTACTGTAGATGTGTTCAGAGATAAGTGATGTTAGTCCCAGGTGACCGAGCCACAATCAACGAATGTTAGCGTATTGTCAGGTGTGTCGTTTGTTAACTGCATGTTGCATTTGTTTAATTAGTACATAGTAGTTTAAGTGTAATGGATTATGTGACCAGGTAAACATCAGATATACGTTTACTTTGTGACCAATTATTTTTAATTAATAACGAAAATACATATAAATAAATAACAAGTGATATATAATAAATAACAAGTGAAATATAAAAAGTAACAAAATATATTAATAAATAACAAATTATATTAAATTTAAAAAATATATATTTAATAAATAACACATTTTGCGGAATACATAACAAATTATATTGAATAAATATCAATTTATATTTAATAAATAATCAAAAAATATTGAATAAATATCAAATTATATTTAATAAAAAACAAATTATATTTAATACATTACACATTATATTTAGAACGTGGCTAGTGTTATGTATTATGTGCAATATTATATTTAGTATAGAATTCATTATATTTACCGTGTGATTATAGATATTTACTATATACATATATATATATATATATATATATATTCTCTCTTACTGTCATACGTTATATAGGGTCTGCAAGTAATTTCTCCATACAGCTCTGTTTTGTACAGCTTACACAATCTCTTCTATAGAGTTTAGTCAGATATTTCTATCCTCTCTCAGTAAAGTTAGTTTCAAAGATTATTTTCGGGCGTCTTTTCATTTTTGAAAATTGTGTTTCCCTTCTCAATCTCTGCTTTGTTATTCTTTGAACATTTCCTTTAGAATATGTCCACCATATCTACATCTTCTCATTACAGTTGTTACTAGTGGTTAAACCAGACATTTCTCTGATATCATCACTTCTCCTGAACTCGTTCCATTTTATGTTTATGATTTTTTCACAGATATATATTTTCAATAAGAGTGATAATAAGAGACAAAATTAAGAAATCAGAAGAAGACTGGATGTGAAACCAATCATGCAATTCATAAAAGAACAACAGATTAAATGGATACCTGACAAGAATGCACTGGTATCGCTTACCACAGAGAGCCACACAGAAACATTATAATGAGTACATAGCAAGATGAAGACTGCGCAAAAGATGAAGCTACGGCATCAAGAACAACTTTTCGAAAATGAATATCACATTACAAAGTGCCTTAAAACAAGCCCAGACAAGATCACTACACCCGCCCCAACACTTCTATAAAGAAGTAAATGGAAGAGAAAAGAAATATTTTCAAAATCAATTGATTGTCTATATCTTTAGAGATTTTCCAAGTCTCGCTCGCATATGTCAAGATTGATACAACGTTGGAATTAAAAATTCGTAATTTAATTTTTAAAATACAAAATTTGAATTTCAATATTTTATTGAGACTTTTAAAAACTGATATTGATTTGACAATTCGTAGCATAATTTCTTTTAAAATCTTTCCAGTGCAACAAAAATTTATATCCAAGTAGGTGTATTACTCTGTTCATTTTATTATTTTGAATTCCAGAGGATACTGCATTACTTGCCATAGATGTCTTCATTATATCTGTTTTTCCAAAACTTATATGTTGTCCATTTTTTTATACTATAATTGACATGTTGTTTCTTGTCAATTGCATAAGTTCGTTGTTTTTACTTGACAAGGTAAGGTGATACCATCTGCAAAATCCCAAAACCTCCTGACTATTATCTACTAAATCAAAGCCAGAACCGACAAGACATCTGCTGAGAGAATTGCCCAAATCACGAACTTCATAGCTCCGGTATCAATCCTATGGTTCCCTTGAAAAAATGCACTCGTGAACAGCTGTTGGGATGATTCATTGGACAAACCGCAACGTTAATCTATCAACTCTCACTTAGTGCAAAGACCATAATCCGGCTATGTACGGTAGCCTACAATCTGATGTAGTCAGACTAGATCAGATCAGATCTGTATAAAACTGTGGGGTGGGTGCAATAATGCTGAAAACACCAGAGAAATAGACAAGGTATCGGATGGTATTAGAAAAGCAAGAAAAATGATTATACAATTATTTGTAATTCTCCATGTTTAATTATTCATATTAAGAGATAACAGATGCTACGAAAGACAGTATTTATGAAGCGCAGACAAGGGCTCGTTCTAGAAATCTCTTCTTATACTGACGCTGTCAGGTAAAACAGGATTGGAGAAAATACAGAAAAAAAATTTAAAAATTTTTCTTGCGTTTTTATACTGCTATGTATCGGCCTTCGTCCATAAAAACGTTTACACCATTCTTTGTGTGATATGGGAACAAGCTGCTGCTGATATATCAAAGCATATTTGACAATCACAACACTTGCTAGATTGAAAAATGAAAATCGTTGCATGTCCTTTACAGGACGTAACCATCAACCACAGTAAACGAGTGGTTGATATTTTTAGACACCACTTATACGTTCAGTAGTTTGCCATTGTTTTCTGAACGGTGAGGTCTATTTTTACCTTTTGAAAAATCCCACAGAAACGAATTTGCTTCCAAACTTGCCCACCGTGGGGTTTGAACTAGGTATGAACCACTTGGGTTTGTGATCGAGCTGACTACCGCTTGAGCTACAGACGAACACTTGTTGGATTACAGTAAGCAAATGAACTATGGGATGGCTGCTGCAGCGGAGGACAGAGGGCGAATGGAAATGCCCAATGTGCCATGACATCCATCGCATAACATAACATATAATAACTTGTTAGGTTATCTTGACATTCACATACGTTACGGTGAACTATTGCATTTAAAACCAGTTTATTTGTTTCTAAAAATACAACCATTTTTTAAACCACCTATTCTTCCTTCATATTCTTTCTCTGAGCTAATGCATTCTCTTTATTTTCTAATGAATAGGGATACATAAAAATATTTGTTTTCCTATTCAATGATTTCTTTGTAGTCTCTCAAACATTACTTCAACACTCTCCCAATGCTTTCCTCCCTTTCTGACATGTTACTTCAGATCTGACAATTATCGTTAAGCAACACACGTATTCAGATACACACTAAACAAAATGTGTACTTTTATTTCAAATGTGTTTCGTTCAGTTTTACCTTTCCATTTTCGATGGACTTCAGGTTAGGAACATCTTCTTCAAATGCTCCATATCGACCACTTGTTCAACACCGTTTAGAAATCTCTTCTTGACCTGACGCTATGAGGCAAACAGGATTGGAGAAAAGAGTTGAACCCCTTTTTATGATGTGTATGTGATCTGAGCCTAAGAGCGATTGTACGTTGTGCCAGTTATGTGTCTACAAGTAGGCCAGCATATTCGATTTCTGCGAATCTTTTTAGCAGATTTCCTTGGATCTTACCATGGCCATTTCTTACGACATGCCTGTGCATGTCTCAGTGTTACTATTCTTTGTTCATCTTGCGGGCCTCGACAACATACAGGCGAGTTAGGAACTTCTCACTGATATATTTTTTATTTTTAAATACATCGTTTCGATTTGAACAATGTGTTTAAATTGTTTTTACGCTCGAGTGGTTACCGGGGCCCAAATTTGGGGTGTAAAGAATAGAACCACTGTTACCTGCCACGCATGTCGTAAGAGGTGACTAAGGAGGTTTGGCTGAAATCGGATGCATGTGTCCTAAGCGTGTAGAAGTTTATGCGTTGAGGGGCCTACCAAACCAATGTGCAACGTATACACGTTCTTGGCAAAGATCATACATCACAAAGAGTGATTAAAATTGGTCGTAAAGAACGAACGCAAAGAAGAAGAAGAATTGTTTTTAAGACCTCATCATAGTCAAGTAACATTTGATTTCGTTATGTGCTTTTGTTAGTGTTCGCTCTCTCTAGCTATCTTCACTCTCAATAATGCATACGTAGTAGCATGTTTATTATCAGATGTCTTCGGCGTAGTCTCAGACTGAGATGGTATGACAGAGCTCAGTGGCGGCTCGTGATAATTTTTGTTGGTGGGGCTAGACATTTTTTTCCGTATAAATTCTGGTTTTAGTTGCTATATTTTAATTTATAAAATAATAAATACACGTTATACATTATTTTTAGTGGGGCCAGGCCCCACTGGCCCTTAATGACGAGCCGCCACTGACAGAGCTGCAAACAAATACATGGGGATAAGATCAGAGCAGGAACCCATACTGACCTAGAAGAAAAATGGTCTGGCATACACCATTCAAAATAGTTAATGGTCTGACCACACGGTCAATTGCCACTAGACAAGCATTTGGGTGAAACTCAAAGACAATCTAAAGAAAAGAAAATCAAAACTCTTTATGTACTTTGACTCTAGAGATATAAAACTAGCAAAATAAAACAAATTTGGAAAATCGATATTTTAAAGAAAATATATCATTTCACGAGTTCTGAATTACCTTAACCCGGATTAGCACATATGTAAGAAAATAAGTAAAGGAACCCGTTCATACCTCGTGGTATATAGGGCAATACAGTGTTAGGCCTGTATTTTTCATTGACCGTGGGCACACGATGTGTGATGTGGTCAGCATCACGCTGGCCGCCTTTTCTTTCCCAGAGCATGTCATTGGGGTATATGTCGTCACACCAACTTATGCCAAGTCTTCCTATCTCTAGCTATCTTCTCCAGCTGTTCTTTATATTGTTGATCTCTGCCTCTAAATCCTGTCTCCATGTATTTTGATTGGTTTGCATTATTTATTTTTGTTAGATCTCTCTCGCGATCGTTCTTTTTGTGCCATTTTGATCATTCTTATTGTGATATATAAACAGCCGTTGTCAAGAACGTTTTTTACGTCACATCAGTCATCGCCATTTGGAGATCTGGTGCTTATCCTTCGACGACGTGTCCGGTTTCAGCCAGCGTTTATTGGGTTTGCTCTCCGTCAGCCTTTGGCTGTTCCCAGCCTACCTGCAAGGAAGCAGGTTGTTATTTTCTTTTAGGGTAGCGATCCTTAGGCAACCTAAGCTCCCGGGTTGTTGTGCATCATCTGCCCAGGTTGTCTTTTATTTTGACTACTTGGTTTGCCTACCGTTCAGCAAGTCTTTAATTGTCCCCAATCTATCTGCACAGCAGAAGTAGCAGTAATAGTATCAGATCTGATAGGTCTTAGTGAGCTGTTGGAAGTGTCTAATGATAATATGCTTTCAATAATAAATCACAATTGTTTTCTCCTACAGGTGTCCATATTAGCGGATGAATCTTAACAATCAGAGCATGGAAATGTGTGTCCCTGCAGTTAAATTTTATCATTCGCAGTCAGAAAGTGATTCTTCAACGACACACTTCTATCTTTAAAGACAAAAACAATGGACACATCAAATATCGCCCAAAAATATGTTTGAATCAATCTACGAATTTAAAAATCTGTTTGGTAAAAAATAATTATTAAAGAGTGGTGAAAACAAGATACAAGGGAAAGTGTGCGAGACAGACTAAAACACTTTACCTAGGACGACATTTTCGGATGCCCTGTCCTACGCATGTAGGGTCCTACAACATGAGGTGCAACGTATAGCCGTTCTTGGCAAAGACTAAGCATGTCACAGATAGTGATCAAACTGATTGTAAAGAACGAAGACAAACAAACAAAAAAGCAAACAACACAACTCAGTTATTGATATGAACTGCTATACTTCCATGTGTTTCATTTTATAACGAAATCCATTATGAACTTAACAAAGAAATTCACTGCCTGTAAAACTTAATTTCTAATGAACTGATTATGCAACTGTCAAATAGTGTTTTACTAAACAAAGTTAAGTCGTACTTAATTTGGTTATCTCCTTGTTGTAAAGCTGACACATCGTTTGCTTCATGTTCTGAATGTCGTGGTTCGAATCCAGACAGTGTCACATGGTTCATGTTTATGTTTTTCCAGGATATTCCTATGATTGTTGCTGGAGTTACGTGTTCGTATTATTTGTAATACTTTCAACAAATGAAGTGCCATTTCTGGGAAGTTGGAACAGACAATAAGGACAAATTATAGACAATAAAGTCAAAACTTTGCCTTTAAACCTCACATTTTGTTAATAGACCAACAAGTACAACACAAAAGTAGCAAACAATGGAGCCATATATTGTTCTTGCGCAGACAAATGTGCTATTTCATGGAATCTGGAAAGCCAATTTAAAAGTGAATGAATCTCTTATAAAATATATCGGCACTAATATTCTATCAACACCGTCTCGTGCATGCAAACTTATACTAACATCTACAGGCCTGAGTCTAATTTTGCTGCCCTCACGGGACAGAAAAACAGGACGAACTGATCAAGTGTCATTTGATTGTCTTAGAAACATAATCTGCAATCTTTATTACCCAAAATGTCTAATGATCATTTATGTAGATAGTAGTAATATGTTCAATATCATGGCTTGTTCATGCAAAGATGAGAAAGATGTTGACGGTGTATGTAAAGCTTACACAGATCGGAGAAATCTATTACAACACCAACGCACTAGATCCCATCCAATTGCATCTAAAAAATTATCCTTTCAAAGACAGCATCGATTTCAATCAGATGGTCATCATTCTTTCGTTAAAGACAGCAATCTTAAAACTAGTACTGGAAGCAGTCACTCACCGCATATGTTAACAAATGCTGCAATGCCGAACGGAGAGAGCTATGGATCTTCCCAAAGAAGTGATTCAAGTTACAACTCTATATGCTTCTCATCCAGTAGTGACAATGCTGACGATGTATTTACTAACTCACAAATTGTTGTTGTGTGGGAGCTGGAAGATTTGTTCAGAGAACCAGTCAATCATATCGGAGGACTGGAAGCCTTTAATGTCGGTACTCAGGTACAATAAATTGAAACCTTGTTTGAGGGATGACCTATAAAACATTCCCTGTCACTTGCCTTGATATCTCACTCTTCCACTCTGTAATGCTTATATCTCTTAATGTTTTCATTCTTCGTGTATCTTGGTCTTCCTTTTGCTCGTCGTTCCTCCACTTTTCCCTCTTTTATTCAGAAATTTATTGTCCGATTCTACATGTTCTGTTATATGTAAAAAGTGAATTTTTCACTTCTGTTATATCCTTTACTTGAACAAGACCTTTTGGTTGAAACGTTGCTGTGTATTGTCATTGTGTTTTGTGTTTTGTAAAACAACAGTAATTTGTTTTTACATGTTTCCACTTTTCTATCTAATAAGGTTTAGATCAATGTGCCATATCTATTTACGTGTTCTAAATATTTTCTTTGTTAGATTTCATTTTTTTGCTAGTAATTAGTTAGTTAGTCTTTCCTCTTGGGCCTGTGGACGGCGCATAGGGCAGAGGTCATAGCTCTCCATGTCTTGCGGTTCGTTGCTATTTGTTTTAAGTCTTTAATGTTTACTAGGCCCATCGTTGAGCCTTCTCTGGTGATGATTCTACGCAGAGTCTCTCTTGGTCTTCCTCGTTTTCTTTTTCCTCTGGTGTCCATATGAGGGATTGGTAAGGGAGTCTTCTCTCATCCATTCTTATTGTGCTATATAGAATTATTAGTAATTATTTCTTCATTATCATTCTTTCTCTAGAACCTCTTTTTAAGCAATATAGTATATACCTAATTTTTTAATATTTTTTTATAGTATTGTGTAATTATTTTAAAAATGCATATGTTGGAACCTTATAAATCTCAGGATATTCAGCTAACATGTGAAATATTTGGTGCTGTATGGTTTGAAAACGGGGCGAGTCACCAAGTTAAATGCAAATAAGATTTAGATCTTTGTCAACGGATATCTTCGGAGGATTCTCAGACTTAGATGGTATGATATAGTTGCAAACATAGACCTGTAGATAAAAGATAACAGAACCGGAATCCATGATGATCAGGGTTATGAGGATAAAAAGGGCATACATTACGGAAGACAATGTCGATTGTCACTAGGCAAGCACTTGAGTGGAGCACTCAAGGAAAACGGAAAAAAAGTTGTGGTAAACAGACCCGGCAACGAAGTCGTCTTAATGAACTGAATGGTGCTCGACTATCCTGGAAGATCACAATGAAAACAGCCAGAGACAGGGGAAAGTAGCGAATAACTGTTGATGCCCTATGCGCCACGAGGAACGGAGAGGAATAAGACATGTAAAAACAGTAATTTCTTTTTTCCCGATACATCGCCTGTTTAACATACATTCATTTCAGACATTACCTTATGAAGACGACGCAGAAACAAATTTGATGCAATCCTTGAAGGATGACATGGATGTCTTATCTGATGGGATGAATGTTATCAAGCTGGGAACACTGTAATAAGCTGTGAAGAGTATTATAGGCGGAGGGATAACCATGAAGACAGGTACAATGTAAATAATTTATCACACTGCTCGATGAACTTGTCTAATCATTAATTAAACTTACTTTCTTTTCCACCTTCGTCCTTTTTATCGTCTTCAATAACCCAGCAGCGCTTGAGCTCTTGTCGTTCACTAACTATTATGTATTTCTGAAAGAGTCCATATGTTGTATACAGAGTTTGAAGAACTTCGATTTTTGTGGATCTTCTATCGAGCCTGGGCATGAGCCAGAATTATATTGCTCTAGCAATAAGGAAGAAGAATAATATTGTGCTGTTCAATGATGCAGCAGTCAGTGTATGGTTCACTGTGCTCATTCACCGCCACAATATTGTCTGTTTGTCATGTCGGAGTTCTATTAAAATAATAAAATAAAATTTCCCATAGCCTTTTCAGACCTTGCGATTTTTTGTTTTTGATCTCGAAGCACTTGAGTTTTCAGCTCTTCTGCTCGGTACCATGGACATCGTAACCCAATGGTTCGGTGCAATGAACACCGTAAATCTGGGGAACTGTGGCTTTTCTGTCAGCCCGTGGAATTGAACCCCCACTCACAGGGAGCTTGTCTCCCGTCGTCCAACGCCCTACGAACACGTTGGACAGGCGGGCGACCTTAGGATATCTCTCTCTCACGATCCAGGCCTAGACTGATGAACCAAATTTTATCATGAATTTTACCGTGGTTTTAAGGGACTCCGTTCCTACGTACAGCTTCTCGCGATACTCTGTGTTCTGAGGCCAAATTACTTTTCTTATAGCTGCTGTTCATTGACAGTCTTGCAAAACGTGTTCTGCCGTCATGTCCGCCTTTTGCATGGGCAAGGATATAAATCTCCTCACTTCCAATTTCTATACTTTGGTGTACCGGGGAGTTAAGCGCCAATTCGTTTCCTCACGTGTGAAACATCGAGTATGGGATTGAACCGTCAACTCTAGTGTGTCTGAGTCTATAGGCTATCGCTCATGCATTACACTGATCCGTCCCACACTAAGTTCTACTATACTATAGATATATGTCAAATTGTCCAAATCAAGGGTATCATCATGTTCTAAGTTCCTGCTCCTGTAGATAGACTGGCACTAGACAGAAAACTGCATATACTAGCACTCTATCCACATATTTATTTAGCCACATTATATGACTTTTTTCAGTGAACATTAGGATTGTTACTGGAGCTACACAATTCGTGCGTTGTGCAAATTTCTCCGAAGGTGGTTTGCCATTTCTGCGGAGAGGGACAAAACAATATGGTAAAACCCGATCCAAATAAAGTCAATCTTTTGCCTTTAAGCCCTTTCACTTCACGCAAAAAGTTAAGATTTGCTACGACATGTGATGAGAAGGTTTAAAACACATTGTGATAACCAGTAAAATCATCGAAGAAAGACGAGACAGAGGAAGACACAGAGAGACAATTTTGGACAGCCTGACTACATAGCAGGGAAGATCGTCAACTTGTGAGGTCTGTGTCGGATCGTCTATAAGGGCCAGTGGGGCCGGGCCCACCAAAAAAAATGTATATCGTGTATTTATTATTTATTAAATTAACATATAGCAATCTAAAACCATGATTTATCCAAAACAAAATATCTGGCCCCACCAACAAAAATTATCACAAGCCGCCACTGTCTGAGATGATAGCAAATACCAGGGGCAGAGATGTGTGGTGATCCATGATATGTCTGTTTGTATTCTACCTATGTGACCTAACCATTTAATTTGTTGTTATTTGATGAAGTTCAGTACCTGTGTTATACCCACTTTTTTCCTGATGTCTTCATTTTTAAACCATGTTCTCTTTCTCTCTGATAATTCCAGCATTCTCGTAGATACTTCATCTCTGTCGGGACTAATTTTTTTTTCCATCGTTTGATTTCAGACACCAGACTTATGATGTTCATTTCTTTAACAAATAATACAATAATTACACGTACATTTTGTTCAGAAAAAAGGTTGCTTTCAAAAATTTGTCAAAATTCAAAGACAGCATCGAAACAAATGGAAATGAAGTCACGAAAGAAGACAACACCGATCAAACAAAGCTCCATGTTCAACACGTTGAAGGTAATGTATTAACTTAAATAGCTTAATATGTGAGCCAGGTCGTAAATATGTGGTTTTAATAGTATGTACACTAGTGAAATACTCACACAAACAGCCTGTTAGGTGGTGGATTAAGCCTCTATGTGGCCGAGGCACGCCCTTTCAACCTAAGCATTCTGACGCTGTAGTGCAGCTAAGAACTAGAGACAGAAGAAGACACGAAACGCAAAGTTGATTTCTATTATATAAAGAGGTATTATCGGAAGGTTTGACTTGATTGTATTAGGTTACACACCATATGGATCGGTCCCTCTCCGCAGAAATGTCATACTCCCTGGCGAGAGATTGACACAAAGCACGAACTCCGTAGCTCCGACTACAATCCAAGCGGACTTAGGAAAACAATACACTCGTAAGCAGAACGGTGCGGACCCACAATCTTCGGAACGCACGGAAAAGGCGTAATCGTTTGGTCACAGAGACCCCCTTAATACAGAGTGTTCAAGATAATTGCAGCCCCATTGACAATTCGAAAGTTGCCAGGTACACATTGAGTTGTGTTTATTTACTATTTAAACCGATTCTGACTAGCTCGTCCTACGTCACATTTGTTCATCGCCCCTTCCCGCACTACAATTACACACCATCACACAACCTTGACCTATACTACGTCATAACTGAACCTTCTCATTTCCATACATATATGCCAGATTAGCTCCATTCACGGGCTGCTTTTAAGTTGAACACCCTGTTTTTATGACTTATGTTAGAATTAATTGTTACACAACTAGGATACATGCATGATTCACTGTGTGGGTATCTTTCTAATACCGATTCTTTCCACTGCCGATTGTAAACAACTTGAACATAGGTGGAGTCGAGTGTTCAAAATACTAGGAACACCTGCCTCACCATTTAGTGCCAATTAAAGAACATAATACTTGTTTGAAAAATAAAATACTGTCTTAATACTGTCTCTTTTCAAGATCTGTAAAATGTGCGTAAATATCAAATGTATATATTTTATGTAAGGGTCTGTAACTTTAGTGGTAGTAGTGAGCTCAATCACAACCCAAGTGTTCCTGGTACAAACTTCGCGACAGGCAGTTTGGAAGCAAATTCGATTCCGTGGAATTTTTACGAAAGGCAACAATAGATCTCACCGTTCAGAAAGCAATGTCAAACTATTGAACGTTTAAGTGGTGCCTAGAAAATCGACTACTCGTTTACTGTGGTTGATAGCTACGACCTGTAAAAGATTTGCCATTATTTTCATTTCATTTATTGTATGTATAAATTTGATTATTTTTGTTATAGCTTATTTCCATTTCTAGTTGTTCCCATTTAGTTTGACTGGGTTGCGACCCCCCCCAGTGAGCGCTGACACCTTCCAAGGAGGCGATAGTGGGTTCAGAAGTATTTGGGGGAGTTTTTTTCATGATTTTGCGATTGAATAATCATAAAAATTTGAATTCTGCATTTTAATTCATCTAATGCCCCCATCTTACACAATCCACTTTTTCATCAATTTTCTATTTCAAGTATATAATCATTTGAAAATTGACCATGTATGACAGAAATATATATCAATCTTTTATGTCAAAGTGAAAAAGAGTATGTATATATATGGATTGGGGGCGTTGGCAAACTGTCATAATGGGGGCGTTACAAAGTTTATGTCATGCAAAGGAAGTGGTGGGCTGAAAAAGTTTGAAAATCGATGGTTTTGACGATAATGTTAACTGCTCAATGAATTGTCACATTATTTTGAAATGTTTATACTATAGTCTCTTGAAATTATATTTTTATATTCTTTTCTCCAAATAATTAGACGAACATAATGAAGATGTCAGCGACGAAGAAGATTGTGAGCACAGAAGTATAGGTGTACAAACTAGACCAAACGGTAAATCATGCAGACGATATGCCAAGAAACAGGTCAGTGCAACAACATCAAATGCATACAAAGAAAAACTGGCTGTAATCAGGAAAAGAAGTGCGAGTACTGGACGTCAAATTTCAACTTCAAGTAATGATAGCCCTACTGAAAATTCAAATTCTGTTTCGTTTCCAATTGTGGAGTCTTTTGCACTGCCAAATACTTTATCAGTTGTTAGTCAACAGCGTAATACAATTGGTAAGTAATGATTCCCATAAGAAAAAAAACTAATAATGAACTTGAAATTGATGTTACAAATCAAATGTTCAACCAAGGTTTCGATGAAGTAGTTGTTTTTTTTATTGCTGTTTTTAATTACTAGCGACATACCTAGAAATTTTGATTAAATTCTCCTTCATTTTTGTCCCTGGGCACGCAGGAGTCATTGGTAATGAACGCGCTGATAGATTGGCTTCTTCTTCTTCTCTTCCACCATTTACTTCTTTATGGAAGTGTTGGGGGTGAAATGTAGTGATCTTGTGTGTGCTTTTTAAGGTACTTTGTAAGCTGATATTCATGTTCGTAAGGCTGTTCTTGATGCCGTCGCTCCATCTTTGCGTGGTCTTCCTCTTGCCTTGTACTCATTATACGTTTTCTGTGTGGCTCTCTGTGGTAGGCGATACCAGGGCATTCTGGTCAGGTGTCCAAACCATTTAATCTGTTGTTCTTTTATGAATTGCATAAATGGTTTCACATCCAGTCTCCTTCTGATTTCTTCATTTCTAAATTTGTCTCTTATTGTCACAACTGCAGCTCTTCTAAGACACCTCATCTCTGTCGTTATGATTTTCCGCTCATTAGCTGCTGTTATTGACCATGTTTGACACTGGTAACATAGTGTTGGCCAGAAAATCGTTCTTATGAGATTTGCTTTAGTTGTTAGCGGTATCTCTTTGTGTGACAACAGTGGTGTTAACTGTCCCAGTACTTGGTAAGCTTTTGCAGAGGGATTTGAAATGGACCGAAATGACTTTCTTAATACATCGAGAGAGTTTTTCCGAACAGAGGAGTTTCAGGGTTATGAATCCCACTCGCTGACCAGATTGAGAGAGATAGGTGTCGATATAGGTGCATCTCGAAAAGAACGACATACCAAATATACAAAGAGATTGATAAATCATCATCGAACTGGTGTGTTGGGTCGCTGGACGCTGTTGGATCGGAGCATATATGGACCTGTCCGGAGTGATATGATGACAGTCCTCATATAACTGATAACTGATAACTGATAACTGAGTAATGTTTGGTCTCTTTAAAGCGAGCAGTAGGCGAGATCGTGGGCCCAGTCTTAACGGAAACGAACGATACAACTAGAGTCCGGTGTTTGTCTTTCTATTTGTCTGTCCATCTGTCTATCTATCTAATATATAATATATCTCTTTCTATCTGTCTACTTGTTTATCAAATCTATTCTAATATATTTGTATTAGATATCGAGATAGCTAGTTTATATGCTTTCACGTTTGCTTCTAAGCGTATTTGGGAGGAATAGTTTGTGATCCAGCGTCCGAGGGGTGGCACTGATTATTATCATTCCGTGTGGCTGTAATATGGCTCTAATGTCATAGATGGGGGAATCTTACTATTGTAGCAGAACTACTTTGGTATATCCTCCCGTGTGGTGCCGGGGCCCGCAAGGAAAGCAAAGAATAGTACCACTGTGACCTACGCGGCATGTCGCAAGAGACGACCGATGTATGACCTAGCGAAGTATTTCTACTAAATATAACGCATAGCAGAAATCGTATGTGATAGCCTACTTGTAGGCGGATAACTAGCGCAACGTACAATCGCTCTTAGGCCCAGATCACATACAAATCACAAAGAGTGGTTAACAAGTAGTCGATTTGGAGCATTTGAAGAAGAAGATCAGATTCTGATTTAGGACTCCATGTATAGAAAAATTAACTACTAATAAATGTTGAAACCATAGTTAGTTAGAAACAATCTACCCCATTTTCCAGACCAGCTCAAACAATAGAACTTAAAATAAATAAAGCGAAAACAAAGGTAATGAGAAATAATCATAAATTTGAGAGCTCAATTGTATTACAAAATGAAGTCATAGAGGAAGTCCAGGATTTTGTATACTTGGGAAGTACAGTATCGTAAGATGGAGATTCAGAAAAGGAAATCATCGAAACAAATCAAGAACGAGAGACAAACTTTTGCTATGCTCAACAAAATTTGGAAAACAAAAGGACTAAGTCTTAGAACAAAACTTAAAATATATAGAAGTAATATACTGAGAGTGTTATTATACAGTAGTGAAAGCTGGAAGAAGTAATATACTGGGAGTGCTATCATACAGTAGTGAAAGCTGGAAGAAGTAATATACTGGGAGTGCTATCATACAGTAGTGAATGCTGGAAGAAGTAATATACTGAGAGCGCTATCATACAGTAGTGAAAGCTGGAAGAAGTAATATACTGAGAGTGCTATCATACAGTAGTGAAAGCTGGAAGAAGTAATGTACTGAGAGTGTTATTATACAGTAGTGAATGCTGGAAGAAGACCCAACACATAATACATAAGTTGGTGACATTTCAGAATAAATGTTTAAGAAGAATCCTGCAAATTTTCTGGCCAAATACCATAACAAATGAGGAGCTTTTGTAACGAACAGACTGTGCATCCTTGGAGACCATCATTAAGAGACGAAGATGGAGGTGATTTGGACCTGTATGTCGTATGCCAGTGGAGACATTGGCTAGGACAGCTCTCAGATGGACAGCGGATTGGAAGAGAAGACCTGGACGTCCAAAGGAAACATGGAGAAGAACGGTAGAGAGAGAGTTGAAGGAGTGTAGTATGACTTGGGAGACGGTTGGTAGAAAGGAAACATAACGGCAACAGTGGAAGTCTCTTGTACAGGGTGCTGAAGATAAAAGCGACCTATCTATGGAGCTAATATGGCATATATTTATGAAAATGAGAAGGTTAAGTTATGACGTAGTATAGGTCAAGGTTGTGTGTTGGTGTGTAATTATAGTGCGGAAAGGGGCGATGAACAAATGTGACGTAGGACGAGCTAGTCAGAACCGGTTTAAATAGTAAATAGACACATTGTAATAGGTAACTGGCAACTTTTGATTGTCAATGGGGCTACTTTTATCATGAACACCCTGTAGAAGCTGTATGTGTCAATGGGGACACGAAGAGAATATAGATAAATAGATAGAAACAGTTAATCACATATTTCCAACTAAAATATGAAATGCAATTTCCAATAGTCATCATTATCAACATCTGATGCCGTGCCGGCTGGCGTAGGCGACCATGGATATCCACTAATCTCTGTCTCTAGTATTTATTATCATCTCAGATGTTGACACTCTTCCGTGCCATGAATTCAGACTATCCAACATTTTTTCTCTCTCTTTCTTCTTTTTTTTTGATCCAGAAGCACTTGAGCTAAAAGCTCTTCGGCTCGGTGTCATGGACTTCTTAACCCTTCGCTCAAGTGCCACGAACACCGTAAATCTGGGGAAACTGTAGCTTTTCTGCCAGTCCGCGGAGTTGAACCCGCACTTACAGAGGACTTGTCACCCGTAGTCCAAAGCGCTACGAACACGCTGGGCACGCGGGCCTCTTTCTTCTTCTGTCTCGTCTTCCCTCGATGTTACCGGTTGTTTTACAATGTGCTTTAAACTTTCCTTTCTCATCATATACCATAACAATAATGACTAATAATAAGAACATTAATTAACCATTTTCATAAAATAAAAACAATTTTCCAGGGACTTGCACTTATCCCCATGCCTTAACATATAGACGACCATGCTTCTGGAAAAGCTTATGCAACGAAGTAAGTAAGCATTCCTGATCGAATTATGAATCTTAATTTCTAATAACACATCTCTTTAAAAATTATATTTCAGGTTCACATTCCAACACATCTCGACCAAACACAAGTAACCAGGTCACATTTGGTACCACTCTGGTTAAACCAATCGAATACGTTTACAAAGGAAGAGTAGCTCCAGGTGCACACACAAGCAGAGATCAACGAGTGGTTATGTATACAATATCTAAACATCATCACAAGTGACCACTTTAGCTGGTCTACTTTTCTGTACCAGATCTCGTCACTGATATTATGTAAATTTCTTTAATTAGACTAATCTCAAGATTTATATGTTTTTTATGATGATCCCAAAAAAGAATTAGAAAATCGAAAAGTATCCAAACAGGATTTGAGAATTAAGCAAACAATTAGCAGGATGTTATCAATCCCATTTTGGATTTCTCTGTTAATAGAGATATTAAAATAGAATCATTTACACAAGCTCTAGCACACTAACACTTCCATACACGTTATATCATATATGACATACACACCTTGGTATATATGACACATATATTTATCATCAGGTGGTACAATAAGGTAACCAACTCTGAAGTACTGCAACGTACAATCCTGCCTTCCATCATGGGCATGCTCATCAGTAGACGACTAAGATGGTTGGGGCATGTGAGAAGAATGGAAACTTGTCGCATATCAAAACAAATGTTGTTCTGTGAACTTTCGGAGGAGAAGAAACACCAGGGCAGACCACTGCTAAAAGATATAAATATTTCTGCAAAGTCTAAAAAAAAACACTTTTATATAGGTCCCTGCACATGAGAAAAACTAGCTAATGACAGAGTTGTGTGGAAAGCGATAGTTGTGTGAAGGGCGAGTCTTTTGAGAAGAGACATGTATGAGCTGAAAGACAAGAGAGAAAAGCGAAAACTCGCGAAAAAGAAGGCACAAACGGGGAAGCAGAAATCATAGGAATTATATCCTACAGAACTGCCCCCAGTATACAGATTTAAGAAGAAAGAGGTGGCCCATTTACACTAGCGTCCAAGAGAAACTTTATGGCGTGGCTGATAATTTGAGGCAGACGGCTGCCTTATTAGAGAATCCGAAATCCCAATCTAGTGAGAACGCAGAAGAGGTAGATAGATATACATATGCCATATATTATGTGTACATGTGTATATATATATATTGCGAGCGGATGTTCGAATGGATATACACGTCCGTCTTAGACAGTATAGTTTAGTATAGTTTAGTTTAGTTTAGTTTAGTCATCGTACATCCTCACTGTATATCGAACCAATTAGTCTATAAGTGTTCCGTGCTCCTCCTCAGTATGTCTTTCATTTTTCATTGTTCATTTAAGGATCATCTTAATCGAACATCGGACACGTCCATAATTACCCCAATCTCCTCCCAAGCACGTATCGCACTGTGTTTAATCTAATAACTCCCGTTCTGTGTTGATTGATGTACAGGGTGTTCAACTTAAAAGCAGCCCCAGTGATAAATATAAATTTGCCAGATACGCATTGCATCTCGTCTATTTACTATTTAAACCCGTTCTGACTAGCTTATGCTACGTCACATTTATTCACCGCCCCTTCCATCACTACAATTACACACCATCACACAACCTTGACATATACTACGTCATAACTGAACCTTTCCATTTCCATACATATATTCCAGATTAGCTCCATTCACAGGCTGCTTTTAAGTTGAACACCCTGTATCTACTGGGTTTTCTTTCGTGGTTTTCCCGCCAACAAGTTCTATGTTGATGTACTATTCTTCCTTGGTTAGCAGCAGCAAAGTGTTCTTGTCTAGCTACACCACATTTGGCTTGGTATTCTTGCAGTCTGGGTTAGGGTTTAAGTAAAGAACCTCCCTTTCATAACATGAGGTATACTGTAGAAGATGGGGTCATGACCGTATTTTTCATTTTTTGCACACGATGGGGGATGTGGTCATCATCACGCCGGCCACCTTTACTTCCCAGTGCCTGGCTGGTACCCAATTGCGACTGGAACGATCAGAGAACCATACACATCTGGCGCTACGTCATGGGAAGAAAAGGTGAAAACTTGCAGCTCCTTGGGGTTCGAATGAATAAACAAATTGTATATTTTGGCATTCTTGCACGAGTGTATCCGAAGAAGAGTGCTTATCCATATAGCTAGTGAACTCCCGCTGCCCAGCGTGTTTGTAGCGCGTTGGACGACGGTGTGACAAGCCCCCTGTGAGTCCGGGTTAAACTCCGCGAGCTGACAGAAAAAGCCACAGGTTCTCCAGATTTACGGTGTCCATAGCACCGAGCCGAAGATATGAAAGCTTAAAAGCTTCTGTTTTGGGAAAAAATAGCTAGTGAACGTGTGCTGAAGAAATTATGGTGTGTGAGACCAGGTTTGCCACATATTCTAGATACGGACATGGTGGACATTTGGACTAACAAGCTCCTGATCCTTTAATTCTCAAATATCTTGTCTTGAGTAGAACTTTGCCACTCTAACACGAAGTTATCCCTTTCATAGATTAGACTTACCGTCGCCTCTGCCGCCGTTTTACTCAATTCATCAGTAACATCCAAAATCCATCTTTCCTCGTTTTCCATTTCTCCTTTTTGTCAGAATTACACCTACCATACTGGTCTTCTCCAATTCTTCGTTTCTTTTTTTTGTTGCCCAAAATACTTCAATATTCTACTTTATATTTGTAGCATCAGTCAATTTTCTTTAATTTTGAGTTCTTAATTAATAGATCTATTTGCTCTCTTCTGTGTCCATTGTTTACGGATGACATTTTTGTAACAGATATATTACAAATCATATATATGCTTCCCAACTTCATTTTTATCTCTGTATTTGATGATATAAATTGCAAGTATCTCTGAAGCCAGTCTAAGACTCGCATGAATATCGAGGGACACTGGTGACATAAAACGCAGTCTTCACGCAAAAATCAATCAAACGAGCTATATCAGCGATGACCATGCCTGACTTCATTGAGTGCAAACGAAACAAATAATAAAGTGTCTGATGTGCCGATTTTACAAACTAAAACAAACATGAAACTCCAGATCTCAAACAAACACACCTTGCTTTGAAAACAATTCCCTTTATTTATTTTCAAGGTATTATTATGAACGCAACAACTAAACCATCTGTCATTATATTTGTTGTTCTCATTATTCGTTGCATTTAATACCTGATTGATTTTATGCCTTCTTGTTCATGACTTCTGTTTCTTCTGATGATTCTGTAGTTGAATGAACAGTCGCACTTGTACCACTGGGAGCTTTATTTTGTTTTAATTGCTTTTCTAACTGATCCGTTGAGCTGCCTTCATTGTCCGTTGTTTGTTCAGTATCCTTAGAAAAAAACAAAAAACTTTCAACAGATGAAAATAGAAACTTAACTGTATCCTAGCAAATTAGTATACAGATATTCAGTTTGTCGCTAGCTAAACATTGTAATTAAACAGAGAAATCACCCTGACAGCTAAGCAACAGATGATCAACCGCATTCTCATAACTACTTTGTGTTACCAGAGCCAAACATGGACAATGAGCAAATTGCAGTCACAAAAAATAACTACATGTGAAATGTGGTGCCTGCTAAATGTTATCAACAACACCAAAAAAGCAGAGTCACCAACATCAGCATAAGAAAGAAAGTTGGCACAGAATCGTGCGTGAATTACATTGAGAAACAAAGAATGAAGTGGTTTTGCCAATTAGTAACAATGTATCTAAACTCACAGTATACAGAGTCTTCTACAACATAACATCAGGAAAGAAGGCGAGAGGAAAACCACGAAAAGATGGCTAGATGGCATAGCAGAATCCTGTCAAAGAGCAAAAATAACAATCACACAGCCACCAGAACAGCGCAAGACAAATAAATAAAACCACGACACTGTGCAACAACCCGGTAATAGTGTGAGGACAAAAGAAGAAGAAGAAGAATACTTTGAATAATATGTCTGCGAATTAATGTAGTTAAATAAGTAACTTATAGAAAGAATAAGATAGGTTCATGTGAACCTTGAGATGAAGAAGAGATGCTAGCGCTGGATAGAACACACTGAGAAAACCGGAAAGAGATTTAACAAGAAAGACTATTCTCGGGAGAGCCCGTAGTTGTTAGTGAACTCGCTTCTCAAGGCTGGTGGTCCGGGTTCAACTCCCACAGTGTTCGTGGAATATTTCCCGACCACGACGGCTGTCAGGTCGACCCAACCTCAACTGGGTACCAGACATGCTCTGGGAAAGTAAAGGCGGCCGGCGTGAAAGCAATGGCAACTCTGAACATCACCACGTGTGCCGACGGTCAATGAAAATCAGGCAACACTGTATGTGCCTACATACCACGAAATATGAAATTGTTCCCTACCTTTTCTTTCTACTATTCCCATATCTTGCTGGAAAAACATTAGCGACGGAAGCCTAGAAATACACGGCGAAAGATTCGGTAGCAGAGTTTGAGGTTGTACGGAAAAGCTGAAGCTTGCTTCACGAGATAAATAGTTCTGTGATAGTGTTATTATATGACTGTGCATGAAATGGTAGAGAGCCTATGCCTCAACCACGATTGAAAGGGACACAGAAAAAGAGAAAGATGAAGATAATTCTGACGTACTCCAAAACATATAACCATCATCATCAACAGGCTTGGTTATGCCCAAGATACATACGGCAGAGAAAACAAAGTTCCACTCAGTTTTATTTTATCTTGATTGTATGCCTATTTTTATACTTTACCACAAACCTAGGTCCTACCATTTCTATTCATCCATGTGCTCTATGTATTTCATTTTACTGTCGGTATGCATGCAAAGCAGAGTCATCAAGCTGTGATCTTGCACATGTTGCACCTCGTTTTTTCATCATTAATACTGGGACATAAGTGCAACCTCTGTGATATTGACCACATCCTCCATCCAGTGTCGAAGTTCAATGAAAAATGTGACTCTAACACGGTATTACCTGCAATATACCTGGAGGTATGAACAAGGGTTTCTTTACTTTTACTTTTACGTTTATTTCATCATTAACAGTTATTACGTTCCTTTCTGTTATGATATATTGATCTTGAGAAGTAGTTTGGTTTTTTTGTTTCTTTTTTGCAATGTAGGATAGCAGCCCGCCATCGTTTCCTCTCATCGCCTTTTACGACATGCGTTGACGTGAGACGCTGATTTTATTGTTATTTATCTAAAACACCACATGGGAGAAGACAGACAATAGTTAGTAAAACCATATTTTTGTTAAGAAAAGAGAGTACACAAATCACATTTCCGATAATTAGATGAGATCCGTCTGGTCGATTGAATTAGTTGCTGGTTCATCTGCCTTTCGATATGCCTTGTTTATTCTACAGGGTTTCCCTTTGCTCTCCTCCAGATATAAATTAGAGGTTGTCAGTTTAGTCGCCTGTCTGTGGTTTGAATTGACAAATTTTAACATTTTGTTTTGGAGGCCCTTAATATTTATTCACTGTCTATTTATTGATCATATTCTTTGGCTCTGATGCTTTACCTGGGTTTTTAAAAAACTATTTGTTCTCTTGTGACAGCTGGAGTATGCAAAGATATCACTGGTAGCCTGCCTATACATTGATTGTTTGTGTTATTGAATCTAAATTTCTTTAAATCAGATTCCTTTCAGATTCCTTTCAGATTACAACACTGACCTATGGAGTCCATTTCTCTTTGGTTAATCAAGATACCGTTAAACAATTAAGGGCGTATTTTAAAAACTTGCATCATGCTGAGAAAATATACCGCACGGTCCTGGGAGGGAGGTTGGTTTTGTGACCTGCAGGTCCTCGGCAGTCTACTAATTTTCACCTTTCGCCTTTCCTAATAGACTAGCCTATCCCAGCATTGCTGGTCGAAGAGTCAAGCCAAGTGCAAACTTTGTAGATGTCTACATGCTTTCAATTTAAACAATAAATATAAGTATAGTACATGCTCACAGGAACTGTACGTCCAAGGAGAACTTTTATCAAGTGGTCACCCATGTTTATGAGAAAGCAGAAGTATCACCAACACTGGAAAAATAAGGGAAGAAAAAAATTAATTAGAACATTGTTTGGTATCAAATACATTTAAAAACAGAAAGTAAGTAACGAACACGCTTTCATGCCATACAGTTTATTTGGGAGTATAGTGTCACGTGTAGCGTAGTTGTTAGTGAACTCGCTTCTCAAGGCTGGTGGTCTGGTTCAACTCCGCAGTGCGGTGAATTTTCCTCGAACGCGACGGTCTCAGGTCGACCCAGCCTCAACTGGGTACTCAGACATGCTCTGGGAAAGTTAGGCGCCGGCGTGATGCTGACCATCATCACCCATCGTGTGCCGACGGTCAATGAAAATACAGGCTAACACTGTATTGACCTATATACCACGAGGTATGAAAATTACTTTTTGTATAGTGTCATGTGTGGAGCGTTTGGTTGAATGAATTACAGCGCAACCCACATTGCAGCATGCCCAGGTTCAATCCACGTTAAGGCTAGAGAGTTCTGGTTCTCTATGAGGCATAATAAAAAATCCTACACTGAACAGTTTAACTTCTATTGCACTAGCCATGCGGCCATTAGATTCTACAAGCACATATCCTTCCTGTCCGTAACGCTAAAAAAGCTGTATTACAGTCAGTAAAGACAGTCATTCTTTGTGTTCATAGTGTTAGGTCCGTTATTTTGCTTTTATCAAAAGCTCACTATTGGTGATGTACTCACCATCATGCCGGCAATGTTTACTCCCAAAGTGTTTCTCTAGTACCCAATTGCGACTTTGTTAACCTGAGAGCCATTTCTATTGAAAAATAATAACACTTTAACAGTAGAACTTGTTTCTTGGATCTTGCGTCTATGAAACACATACACTAGCATCCACTCTATCGCCGCTCCCATGAGTATTTATTTATTTTTATTTTGTTTCCCGATCCAGAAGCACTTAAGCTTTTCAGCTCTTCGACTTGGTGCCATGGACATCGTAACCCTTCGACTTGGTGCCATGGACATCGTAACCCTTCGACTTGGTGCCATGGACATCGTAACCCTTCGACTTGTGCCATGACATCGTAACCCTTCGACTCGGCCATGGACATCGTAACCCTTCGACTTGGTGCCATGGACATCGTAACCCTTCGACTCGGTGCCATGGACATCGTAACCTTTCGACTCGGTGCCAT
Source organism: Arion vulgaris (assembly GCA_020796225.1). NCBI lineage: Eukaryota > Metazoa > Mollusca > Gastropoda > Stylommatophora > Arionidae > Arion > Arion vulgaris. The sequence continues at coordinate 74,856,805 of CM036754.1, read as the reverse complement.
GGACATCGTAACCCTTCGACTCGGTGCCATGGACATCGTAACCCTTCGACTTGATGCCATGGACATCGTAACCCTTCGACTTGGTGCCATGGACATCGTAACCCTTCGACTTGGTGCCATGAACACCGTATATCTGGAAAACTGTGGCAAATGCGAAACATGTAACAACGAAGTGATATAGTTTTACAGTGAGCGTATGTAGCTCAAGCAGTAGTGAGCTCGATCACCGACCCAAGTGTACCTGGTTCAAACCCACGGTGGGCAAGTTTGAAAGCAAATTCGTTTCCGTGGGATTTTTACAAATGGTAAAAATATACCTCACCGTTCAGAAAGAAATGGCAAACTACTGAACGTATAAGTGGTGCCTAGAAAATCAACGACTCGTTTACTGTGGTTGATGGCTACGTCCTTTGATTTTCATTCATAGTTTTACAAAGTAGAGAAACAAAATACAGTAACATTTTGACTAAGGTTGCAGAACAAACAACGAAGCGGAGAGTAATCTTAGACATTAGACATCACAGACATAGTTAGACGATCAATCCTTAAACAATTATTACCAATAGAATTAATAAGAAGCTCTTCTACTGTTGAGATCTTTCTCTGCAAGAAAGAGATTATAGCACTCAAGGTTATTCATGAAAGTGTAGGGATGAAATAATTATTTCAACCAATCAAATAATCAAACCATTGTTCGGGATTGTGTTTGAACTGTTGTTTTCCCAGGCCTTGTTTTTCAAGCCTGACATCTCAAAGTGTTAGAACACATTGCCTAGGAATAAAGATCTTGGAAAAATAAACTCTTCACAATTTGATTTGTTCATGTGTTTTTTGTTTCCGACCCAGAAGCACTTGAGCTTTCAGCTCTTCGGCCCGGTGCCATGGGCGTCGTAACCCTTCGGTTCGGTGCCACGAACACCGCAAATCTGGAAAACCTGTGGTTTTTCTGCCAGCCCGCGGAATTGAACCGCACTCACAGGAGCTTGTCACCCGTCGTCCAACGCGCTACGAACACGCTGGGCAGGCGAGCATTCATGTCTTTATGTGCATACATCATTATGATTACGAAATTGTGTCAGAGTACTTTTGACGAAAGTCTACTATCTGTATACGACATAATAAGCGATGTGATCGTCCCACAATGATCACAAGAGATCGGACCGTTTTAATTGACAAGGTGAAGAGGAGTTAGCATGCTGGAAATTAGAATTTATTCTCTCTCTCTCTCCCGATCACCGCTTAGACTGGTGTACCAGATTTCCCCATAGATCTCATTCATATGGAAATCTGATTCATGCAGCCTTAGCATTGGTGCTGATCGTCACATCTTCAGCACCATTTGGAGCTCTGGTGCTTATCCTTCGACGATGTGTCCGGTCTTACCAGCGTTTACTAGGTTCGCTCTCCGTCAGCCTTTGGCTGTCCCAGTCGACCTGCAAGGCAGCAGGTGAATTTATTATAATAGCTCATCATTGTTTACCACTAGCTACTCCAGAAGATATCCGAGTCTATGCCTCAGGCAAGGCACTTTATTGACTGATTAATGCTCTAAGAAAGCATACGTTCTGAAGATTTCAACGAAAAAGATAAAGGGTATTCTCTATCTCGGTTACGCAAGTTGTGCATACCGATAGGTGCGGAAAGACGGGAAAACCATAAGAGAAAACTCCAGTAGATACATCAATCAACACAGAACGGAAGTTGTTAGCCTACACACACTGAGATACATGCTTGGGAGGAGATCGGAACAGTTATGGACATGTCCGATGTGCGATGAAGATGATCCTTAAATGAACAATGAACAATTAACAAAGATCAAAAGTTGATCAGCTAAACAACTGATGATCAACATCATTTTCTTGCCTACTCTGTATTGCCATAGCCAAACATGAGCAATGAACAAAGCACAGTCGCGAAACATAATTATTTGTGAAATACAACGCCTACGAAAACTGACCAGCAACACCAGAAATGACAGTTACCAACATCCGAATAAGAAAGAAAGCTGGGACATTATCTTGCTTGAATTACATTGAAAAACAAAGAATAAAGTGGTTTGGCCACTTACTATGAATGCAACTAAACTCCCATGTGTAATACAAAGTCTTCTATAACAGAACATGAGGAAAGAAGTCGAGAAAAGGACCACGAAAAGATGGTTAGATAGCATAGCATAGTGAAAAAGCAAAAATAACTATCACATAAGTTACTAGAGCAGCTCAAGACAAAATCAGCAAACCATGACAATTGACAACAACACGGTGATAGTGTAACGATATAATAAAGAAAGAAAAAAAGCTGATCAACACTGATTCTGAAATTATCAAAAATGGCTGTACATTTAGGTGGAAAGTGCCGCGCTTCGGCTTAAAGAGGATTTAATTCCACTACATAAGACACAAAGTAAATAATGGATTACAGATTGACATATTACTTCCTACCTGATGTGGGATGCGTGGTTAAAGTGACAGTCTTGGTAAAATGTTGTAATAGTTTGAAGAAAAAGTCACGAAAACGTTGACACACTTTATGTGACAAAAGGGATGACGTATTTCACATAATATGTATCTTAAAATGTGCATGTAATGATTGTCAGATATGTACGAAACAATTATGTTCATTCTTTGCAAAAATGTATAATGTCAATGAGAATTGATTATTATTGCACTTCAGTGGGTGCATCGATCTCTTTCCTTTCTTACAAATGAAGTTCTCAGAAGCAGTGAACGAACTCCGTAGCACCAGCCAAGGTGCTGGATGTGATTTAGAAGATCTCAGAAACAGTGCACGAACTCCGTAGCACCGGCGAGGGTGATGGATGTGATTTAGAAGATGGTGAAAACATTTGGTAAGAATTTTATTTTTTAAATTTTCTAATGAGGGTTACCAGAACAGCGTCTTTTCAGGGACGCTCTTGTCGATGTTAAATTGTCAAGGGTTCTTTACATGCTCAACTTGAGGGGGCCTGCGTTTTACCGTCCGTCTTCGATAGGACTAGGAACACGATATCAATTTGCACTGAGACAGGGAGTCTTTGGAAAAATATCCTGATGGCTCTCAAACATTAAAGATTTATGATGAACGGAAGTCATAAAAATAACGTTCATTTAAATTAAGGCGGGAAACTCACCCAGAACAAGGATTGTTTTTTATTTAAATTAACATAACGGAAAACTAACAAACATATTGACATACAATTTAGCCATGTTGCCAAAAGATATTGTTTTTGATGATAAGCAACGTTTAGTGTATGCATTGTAATTGTTTCTTATCTTATCTTATCTTATCTTAACCACATTTGCCGTGAAGCGACGTGGGAGAGTTAGTTTCTTATCTTGTGCCAGGTGTGTTGAGCTTGACGTTGTCAGTCCATGCTTTCGCAGGGACTCTGAGATGTTATCTATCCATCTTGTTCTTGGCCTGCCTCGTGCTCTGCGCCCTGAGTGTCGATTATTATAGGCACGTGATGGTAGTAAATGTGGTTCCATTCTCATTAAATGGCCGAACCACTTGAATCTTTGCTTCTCGATGTACTGTATGCATGGTATAGTACCAACGATGCTTCTGATATTCTCGTTTCTCACTCTATCTCGCCTTGTAACGTTGACAGCTTTTCGTAGACATCTCATTTCACATGTTGTAATCTTTCTTTCTTGTGTCTTAGTCAGGGCCATGTTTGGCACTGATAGCAGAGAGTTGGAATAAATATGCAGTTTATCAGTTGTCGTTTGACTGCCATGTTAATGCTTGGATGTTTTAATAGTGGTGACAGTTGGTATGTCACTGCATTTGCCTTCTGGCATCTAGTCTCGATTTCTCTGTCCATCTTTCCATCTGCTGTGAATATACTCCGAGATATTTGAATTCTGGAGTCTGTTGTATTTTGACATTATTCACGTGTATATTTAGTTGACCTGTTGACCTGCTTATTGTCATGACTTCTGTTTTGGAGGTGTTAATTTTCATGTCATATTTTTCGCATGTCGCTTGCAGGGCATTTATGTGTTGTTGAAGTTTGTGTTCGTTGTTGTAAATTATACTCTGATCATCTGCAAAGAGTAGTTCGTTTATTAAATTGTAGTTGTTATCGAGGTTGTTATCTGTCTTGGTTTCTTGCGTTATCCTGTCTATGTAAATATTGAAAAGTATAGGCGAAAGCACACATCCCTGCCTTACTCAATTCAAATTCGTCTGTCAGGCCGTCGCTTGTTCGTACTACGCTTGAGCATTTTTGGTATAGCGCTCTAATATTGTCTAATAGTTGGCCCTGAATTCCATATTCACTTAGTATGGTCCATAGTTTGTTTCTGTTTATTCTATCAAAGGCTTTTTCTTGGTCTATGAATGCTAAGTTGATATGCTGTTTGTCATATTCTATGGTGTTTTCGCTGAGTTGCCTTAGTGTGAACAGGGCATCAGTGCAACTCTTTCCTTTTCTGAACCCAAATTGAGCGGTGTTCAGCTGTGGCTCTATTATAGGTTTGATTCTAGATTCCAAAATTTTAGCATATAGTTTCCCAACATGACTTAATAATGATATGCCTCTGTATGTATTGCATTCTCTTTTTTGCCCTTTTTTTCCATATTGGTATTATGATGGCTTTCTGCCAATCTTTGGGGACTTCTCTTTCTGTCCAGGCTGACTTGAAGATTCTATAAATCCATTGTATTCCTGTTTCTCCGCATGCCTTGATTGCTTCATTGGTTATACCGTCTATGCCTGCTGTCTTGTGACGTGGACTCTTCTTCACAACTTCTTCTATTTCTTGGATGAGTATATTTGGTTCTTCTATACTTGTGTTATTTTTAAATCTATTCGCAGTTGGTGTTGGTGGTTGGTTAAGTAGTTCTTGGAAGTATTCTTTCCATCTGTTCTTCCTTCCGTTTGTATTAAATATCGGTGTACCGTTTTTATCATTAATAATGTCAGTGGGGTTGAAACTTTCGTCTCTTATCCTCATGGAATTGACACTTTTGAAAACATTTCGTGGCTGTTCTTTGCATAGTAATGACAGTTGTTCTCCGTATTTTTCCCACGATTCTGTCTTTGATTTTTGATTACTTGTTTACTTTGTCTTCTCGCTGTTCTGTATGCTGTGTAATCCTCTTGGCTTTTGGATTTTATCCATGTTTTGAAACATTTCTTCTTGGCTTTTATTGATTCCTTGACCTCGTTGTTCCACCATGCAGTTTTTTGTTTGAATTTCTGTCTTAACTGTTTTTGCCACATAGTGTGTTTAATGTTTTCATCATTGCTGTTTTAAATGTTTTCCATTCTTGATGTACATTGCTTATACTTGATGGTAGCGCTGTAAAAATATTTGTCATCATGTTGTTCATATCGTTTTGTATGTCCTCTTCCTCTAATTTGTTCAAGTTGGTGACGAAAATTGGATTCTCTTCTCTGTTTAGTTTCTTTGCCTTGAATTATGTTAGTATGACTGGTCTGTGATCTGTGTCTATATCTAATTCTAATATCTATATCTATATTTAATAATATATGTAATTGTTTATTTAAGAAATATTTACTTTTCTTGAAAATATATCGTTTTTAAAACCCCTTTCATCGGGCAGGAAATTTCACTAACATTAGAAGTGCAAAGAAAGAGATAATATTGTAAATGATGTGCATATCACCCGTAATTTTAGCGTGAACCTTCAAAAATGACTAACCCAGTTGGTTTTGTAGATATGTTTTTTGCAATATAACTAATCCAAATAATAACAATAATTTCAAAATAAGGACAACAGTATCTCTGCTTATATACAGTTTAGACAAAGTGTGGAGTTTCATGCTAAAATTCTGGATGATATGTACGTCATATGCTAGTTTGGCTTTTTTTGCACTTCTTATAATAGTGAAATTCACTGCACGATAAAGGAGGGGGGAGGGTTTACAATATATTTTCAAGAAAATTGAAAATATATTCAATAAATAATTTCAATGCATATACTAAACGTTGTTTATCATCAATAGCAATGTCTTTTGCAACATGTGGCCAAATTGTATGACAATATATTTTATCGTTCTTTTTCTGTGAATTAAAAAAAAAGACATCGCTTGTTCTGGGTGAGTCTCCCGCCTAAGGATGTTGGGATCTCACGAGGACATAAGACAATAAAGAAGTGGACGATTATGTGTTAGATAATATTAACGTGTTACACTGCAAGTAGAGGATGTTTCTATGTTAGACGGTGTGGACATCTTACATTTCAAGGTTTCAATCTCAGTTCAACGGTGCTTAAGTTGGTTCTCATTGTCAACTTCATCAGGTACCGTGACGGCTGGCGTTGGCGATAATAATAATAATAATTCCTCTCGTACCGTTAAACGTTACATAGGGCCTGCAAGTAATTTCTCCATACCGCTCTATCCTGGGCAACTCGCTCAATCTCCTCCATGGAACTGAGACCGATATTTCCTGCCTCTCTCAGCAAAGTTCGCTTCAGGGTCTCTTAGGTCGACCTCTCTTTCTTGAACCCTTTGCATCCCACTTCAATGCCTGCTTTGATATTCGTTGATCATTTCTCCTCAAGGTGTGCCCAACATATCTCCATCTTCTCTCTCTTATAACAGTTGTCACTAGTGGTTGACCAGACATGTCTCTGATTTCATCACTTCTCCAGAATTCGTTCCATTTTATATTCATTATTTTTCGCAGACATCTATTTTCAAATGTATTCAACTTGCTTTCTATTTCTTTAGTCATTTTCCAACTCTCGCTGGCATATGTTAGGATTGATACAACATTTGGCGATAATGAATCTTCACAAATCTCTGTCTCTGGTGTTTGATATCACCTCAGATTTTAACGCTATACCGTGACATGAAGTAATGCTATCCAAAATTGTATCTCTGTGTCTTCCTCTGTCTTGTCTACCCTATATTTTACCAGTTGACACACTGTGTTCTAAACCTCCCTTCCTCATCACTTTATTATATTGATAGTAAACTGTAAATGTGTCTTCACCTCATTCAATCCTCACCATTAGTCATTTTAGCAGTTCATTGAATCCTCATCATTCTTCTGTAAAACCACACATATGTGGTCCTCAGAGATTTTTCAATCTGTTTGTTTATTGTCCATGACTCGCATACGTACTTTTCAGTATTGGATCTATGTAGCATTGAATAACTATCATTCTGATCTCAATTGACAATGACTTGTTGCATATAATGCTTCTCATTGGAACGAGTTCGAGAATTAGGCGTTAAGTTTGGGTATGCCAGACAGTATCGTCTTCGTGGTAGAGAGAGAAGATATAGTAATCAACTTCTCATGGGTACTGTTAGCGAATGGACTTTGGGATGGCTGCTGCAGTGGAGGAAAGAGCATAAATGGGAATGCCCAATGTGCCATGACCATTGCATAACATAACATATGTTTCTCATTTTCTGGAATGATGCTTTCGTCTGCACTATTCTGTCAACCCACTGCTTTGTGGAGAGGGGATCAGGAGAGCTAAAGGCTTGCTGAGTAAACCCTAATCGAAAATCCCCACTGCCTTATGGGTCAGCACGGTAATGCAGAGGGCTAGAGGAGTAAACCTTGACCAAAAATCCGGAGGGAGGGACCCTAACGCAGTATCTTCTGGCATCTCCTGCAAACCCTGCTTGATTCCAAACATATAGACTTTGTCTTTCCTTTGGATGAAACACTAGGGTAGAGAGGGGGTTTGTGCATAATGGGCAAGGCACATTCTCCATTACAGCTGCCCAGGCTTGGCACAAAGAGATGATCTGAACAAGAAAGAACAGCGAAAACTCAGAAGTTGTCACAGTAAAACACTTGCCAATTGACCGTCTGTAAAGACGAAAAAGGCTATATATATATATATACATTCTGCTCGCTATTTTTGATCATTTCAATTACACACAGCAAAAAAAGTTGACAAAACACTTTTTGGGATGTTCAATTTTATTAAAATGTACAAAAACGTGTATTTTCTTCTTCTTCTTTGTTTGAGTAAATAGTGTTTCTCTTTGTCTTAATCTCATCCAATAGTATATTATCTATTTAATTTTTGGATGATTTTGATAACTGTGACCATTTCGTTGGGGGTCTTTGTGGCTAAGTGGTTACTACGTTGCCTTGAGTTTCAAAAGCTGTGAGTCCAAATTTTGGATGTTTGCGAGGGCATATTTTCTAGATACTACTTAGATTGTTGTTGGAGCCATGAAGTTAATGCTTTTGTAACACTCTCGGCAGGTGGCGTCTGAATTCTGCAGAGAATGCCGAACCAAAAGGGGAACCAGGAATAGTGAACTAAATCCTTTGTCATCACACTTTTTTTTCAAATAATTAATAATGAATTTTATTATTTATGATGTTCATCTTCTTCACCTTTCGGAGTACAGGTCTTCAACAAACTTCTCTCAGCTCTTCCTCTCTCCTACCATAACTTCCAATTATTTCCATCTTTTACCTATTCTTTTAATATCAGCCTCCAACTCTTCTTCTTCGTTTGTCGTCACAATGCTACCGGGCTGATTCCCAGTGTTGTGGTTTTCTGTTTTTGTCTTGCGCTGTTCTGGTGGTTTGGTTAATTGTTGATTTTGCTTTTTGACAGGATTCTGCTATGCCATTTATCCATCTTTTTGTGGTCTTCCTCTCGCCTTCTTTACTGATGTTCTGTTGTAGAAGACTGTGCATACTGTGGAGTTTAGATGCATTCTTATTAAGTGGCCAAACTACTTTATTCTTTGTCTCTCAATGTAATTCAAGCAAGGTTCTGTGCCAACTTTCTTTCTTATGCTGATATTGATTAAAGCTTCCAACTCTCTTCTCCAGAGACATGAGTTGGCAATACATATTTAATAAATACATATATTTGAATATATTAATGACATTAAAGTTATCACTGTTACATCCTCATTTTTATGTCTAGCCTGGGCAGCTGCTATAGAGAATGTACCTTGCCCATTTTGCACAAACTCTACCTTACTGTTTAATCCAAAGGAAAGACAAAGTCTATACATTTGGAATCAAGCAGCGTTTGCAGGAAATGCCAAAAGATGGCAAGGAATACACACAACCATCAACTGCCTTAGGGCCCCTCCCTTCGAACACTTGCTCAAGGTTTATTCCTCTAGCCCTCTGTATACATCCTCCATATTAATATATATATATATATATATATATATATATGTTGTGTGTGGAACATTGCAAAATAAAACAGTACATAATTGTACATCATAAGGAAGAAAACGTTGCAAGTGAATCAATGTTAGTGAAGATAAATGTGACATTGAGACCTCCCGTTATATAAAATAGGCGATTGTGGACAACATAGACGATTTGACGGTTTTCAATTTATGTTGCTCCTAGTTGTTTTGTTCACAGTATAGATTTATAGATGTGAGCGTCTGTAGCTCAAGCGGTAGTGAGCTCGATTACAAACCCAAGTGTACCTGGTTCAAACATCAAGGTGGGCAAGTTTGGAAGCAATATCTTTTTCCCTTTTGAATTTTTACAAAATGTTAAAAATAGACCTCATCGTTCAGAAAGCAATGGCAAACTACTGAACTTATAAGAGGTGCATAGAAAATCAACGACCCATTTACTGTGGTTGATGGCTACGTCCTGTAAAGGATATGCGGCGATTTTCATTTTCATATATTTACTATTAGCCTGATGTCCTTTTCCTCCAAGTTTATTTCTTGTAGACATGTGAGAAGCTTTTCACGTTGGACTGTGTTGCAAACTTTGATATATTCATTGAAACAAATGTATAAACGTTTCTGGACATATATATATCAATTAGTTTTGTGATGTTAACTATTGCATTTCTGCCACCTTGGTGTTTTTCTAAAATAAACTATTCTTTTCCTACTTCATGGTCTATTTTGTTCTTTATTTGTTCATATATAACCTTAAGTAGTATATTAGTTATGCTGTTCATCAAGCTGGATGTTCTATATATAATATGTAAGCTCTAGTTAATTGCACTTCTTCAATATGGTATGACTAATGATGTCTTCATGTCTACTGATATGCATCGTGTATTGTATATGGTACTGCAACATACTTATTAGCTTCAATGCCAAAGTTATCTGATTCCTTTCAATATCTTCTTCTTCTTTCTTTCTTTCATTGAATCCTGTTTGCCTCACAGCGTCAGGTCAAGAAGAGATTTCTAAAACGGACCCTTATGTGCGCTTCGTAGATAGTGTCTTTCGTCGTCTCTGTTATCTCTGAGGTCCATCTTTTGCGTGGCCGGCTTTTGCTTTGTACCCATTGTATCGGAGCAGCATTGCTCTTTTCAATATGTTTACTATAATGTCATCTAATTCTGCTGCCTTTCCATATTTCTTCCTTTAAATTCTTTTATCAGCTTCTCATTTTGGTTGTGTTGTGTATTCTATGTTTAGAGATAAATAAGGAAGCATCGACGAATATTACATACTAATATGTAACAGTATGATTGATATTATTGTTATTATTATAAGAAAGATTACATCACAAATAACAGAAATATTATCATCTTCTTCTTCGGACGCTCCATTTCCCTGAAAACCCCTCTTTGTCATTTATATGTGATCTGAGCCTAAAAGCGATTGTACGTTGTGCCAGTTACGAACCTACAAGTAGGTCAGCAAATCCGATTTCTGCGACGCTTTTTTTTTACTATTGCAGCTTCCTTAGGCCCTACCTGAGGTACCGCTTACAACATGCCGTGTAGGTTGTAGTGTTACTATTCGTTGCTTTTCTTTCAAGTCCCGACAACACACGGGTAATGTGATAATCTTATTAGTGATACATTTGAACAGAAATGTACATCATGATATTATATCAATTAAGCGTATTGTTTTATAAATACAAATAGGCTAATGAGAAAATTATAGGATTTTGACTGGAAATAATGACATTAAATATCAAAGATTAGAATAAATGGAGCAACAAATAGGGAATATCACTAATAAAGAAAGTTATCAAGTAAGAACAATGAATGTGCAAATCGAAAGGCATATGCAAAGGCAGACAACTAAGAAAAGGCACAGAACTCTGAAAAGGTAGTCAACAAAAAAGACAGAAAACATTAAAACGGGAAACGACAATGAAATGGGAGACAACTAAGTTAAACATCTATGAAAATAGATAATAGACGGCAGATAAATATGAAGAGAACAACTATGAACAGGAAACAGCTATGCAAATTACTATGAAAGGAAACAACTATGAACAGGAACAGCTATAGAGAAATACTAAGAGAAACAACTATGAACAGGAAACAACTATGAACAGGAAACAGCTATGAGCAGGAAATTACTATGTAAAGGGAACAACGAACAGAACATATGAGCAGAAATTATATGTAAGGAAAACAACTAGAGCAAGCAGAAGGGAAACAACTAAGACAAGGAAACAACAATCAGAAGGAAACACGAAGACAAGGAAAACAACTATGAGAAGGAAACAACTATGAACAACTATGAGAGAAATAACTATGAAATGAGAAACAACTATGAACAGGACACAACTATGAAAAAGGAAAACAACTATGAGAAGGGAAACACTTATGACAAGGGAAACAACTATGACAAGGGAAACAACTATGACAACGGAAACAACTATGAGAAGGGAAACAACTATGAGAAGGGAAGCAACTATGAGAAGGAAACACTATGACAAGGGAAACAACTATGACAAGGGAAACAACTATGACAACGGAAACAACTATGAGAAGGGAAACAACTATGAGAAGGGAAACAAATATGAGAAGGGAAACGACTATGAGAAGGGAAACAACTATGAACAGGAAACAACTATGAACAGGGAAACAACTATGAAAAGGGAAGCAATTATGGAAAAGAACAGATCTGTTTCGTTAAGAAAACAGAATGACAGCAATAAGACATAATAACTGTACAAAGCTATCTTATAACAAAGCCAAGCTATACCGTATTCCCTTCGTACCGTTATATGTTACATATGAACTGTAAGCAATTTCTCATACCACTCTATCCTGGCCAACTTGTTTAATCGAATCTATGACATGGAGTCCGATATTTCTTGACTTTCTCAGTAACGTTCGTGATTGTGTACTTCTAAGGTGTCATATCTTTCTTTCTTAAACACTTAACTCACACTTGAACTCTTGTGTGATTATTTGATCATTTTTTTCTTAGAATGTGCCCACTATATCTTCACATTTTCTTTCTTATAACAGCTGTTATTAGTGGTTGACTCGACGTTTCTCTGATTTCATCAACTTTCCTAAATGTGTCCCATTGTATACTCATTATTGTTTGTAAACATATATTTTCAAACGCATTCAACACACTTTCTATATCCTTAATTATTTTCCGACTATTACTAGCAAATGTTAGCATTAGGACAACATTGAAATTGAAAATGTGTAAATTAATTATACATTTATATATTTAGTTAACGTATATACATGTAACATAATTTCCCCAAAACCTCATAGTTATTAACAAGAATGACAATAATATACAATGTATCCACTTATTATCGTTTATTTCTTACTATTGTTGTTGACTTTGAAGTTTAATTATAATTTGCCCCCATTCGTATATATGATAGGTTGACATTTATATTTCAATTCTGGAGTAATTTCACATAATTGCTGGTTCTTAAAAGTCATATTCTTTAACTGTTTTAAACATTTGAAGTATGGCGTACTTAGTTGTTTGGGATGCTTAAAAGCCCACAATGCATTAACTGCTGAAGGTAATTTATCGAAACACATAATAACAAATTTGAATGTCTCCGTATGTAGTCGTCCATATGTTAGTATTTCTTTTTTAATTCGTCACTCATGTTGTTCGTTTGCTTGATAAAGGCCTTGTTGGTCGAAACGTTGCTGTATATTGTCATTGTTTTTGTATTTTGTAAAACTTCAGTACTTTGTTATTATGTGTTTCGCTAATCAGATAGTTTGACTGCAGTCTCATCTATATTGTGAAGGTAATTTACAAAAACACGATGTGGATGAGTTAATTTTTTTCCCAATGTTTCCCAGCGCAGGTGTATTTCCAGGTGTATGGCTGTAGTTTTCTTATTTTAAATGAAATTTAATAAATGAAATGTACGTTTGTAGATACAAGCATGTACTATATCACAAGTGAACAAAATGTTAAATAATTAATTACGTACCTGTAAAGATCATAATGCGATAGCGTAAATTCAGAGTTCATTTGAAAAATGATATAAATCATTGCCTAGTTTGCGGCTAATGATCAAGCGGATAGAAAACTGGCCTATATTACGGCATTTGGTAATTAATGTGTTAAATGTTATTATTAATTAAAAGTAATCTCAGAATGTATAGACTGATATAGATATCTCTAGACGTTGTATGTAGACTTCAAAGTTGAGTATATCTTAGCTTCCTCGACTACTCTCTCTGGCAAACTGAGAGTGATTCCTCCTTCGGTTCCTGACACAATGATACCGTCCATGGTTCTCTCGGCAGATGCCCTTGATAGCTCACTAACCATCTGACTTTGTCCTTGAGAAACTTGGTTTACTGTGAAGTTCATGTCCACATTGTCTGTAACCAGAGATACTTCAGGCTTCCTGCGAAATGATTCTCTCAAAGCGGCGACCTCGACATCATCCTGAGTAATGCATAACGTAAAAAACACATTTAGTAAACTAATTTTATAATATCAAATTATCAATATGTCTAAAAAAAACGGGTGTTATTATGTCGAAAGATTCACTTTAACGTCCTAGGCTTTCAACAAATGGCTTGATCAATCAATCAAGCGCCATGTCTACCGGCGTAGGTGATCATGCCTCTCCACAACTCTCTCTGGTTGGTGCATATAATCAGTTCTAATGTCTGCTTGGTGCATGCAATCAGTCTTGACGGCGATCTTTTGTCACACTATGATGTCAGGCTATCCAACATCTTCTCCCTATCTCTTCCATGATCTCTTCATTCCGGAATTTTACCTGTTGTTACCAAATGTTCTAAACCTTCTATTCACATTATATGCCCGAAGAAATTTGATTGTCGGATTCTTATTATTTTGATAAGGTTTCTTTTTGTTCAGGCCTGCTTTAAAACCTTCTCATTTGTTTTATGCGCTATCCATGGAATTTTCAGCATTCTTCTGTAAAACCACATCTCTGTGGCTACCAATGATCTTATTAATTGTTTGTTCCCCTAGGAATTGCTTGATACACTTTTTAAAAATGGAATGCGACCGGCCGAGAGTATTACACACAGCATGAACTCTGTAGCCCGGACAACATTACTAGGAATCTCCTGAAAACAATTACTCGCAAACGGAACTGCGTGGTTCGGATTCGAAGGCATGATCTTCGAAACTCGACAGTCAAGTACAGTCAGGTTTTTTTTATAATCACTGTGAAGCGGACTGAACGTTACGCTCAGATTACTTCAGTGGAACTGGTACAGTCAGAGCGGAGTAGTAAAAGTTGTACCACTCAGAGGGGTGTGTTAATAAATGTACCATCAGAGCGGGGCATTCAGAGGTCTGCAATCTAGGAGGTGCAGTACGCCTTGTATAATAAGAGCCGTGCAGTAAGAGTTGCACTGACAGAGGCGTTTCTGCTAATAGGGACAGAGACATTTGGGGTAAAACCCGGTTAACTCAACCTTTCGTTGTTAGATCCTGTAGGTGTGCAGTCAGGTAGTGCAGTTAGTTTTGCACAAAGTTGCCTAGTCCCAGTCACACATTTAACGTCGAGCAGTTAAAGTGACACATTCAGATTAATACAACACTATGGTGTAGGAAGAATGATACGCTAAAAGGATCATAGACAAAATGAGCTATTTAGATATTTAATTTATAATAAGCGAAACACATACCAGGATGTTCATCTGGGCTTGCAGTGTCATGTAGTCCCTAGCGCTCATTGACATAGTGCTGTTAGCTGCTGCAAAGCCCCTCTCCTCTGCAATTCAAAACAAGAACTAGTCAACTTTGAAATACTGACTGTTTTATTACTTATTCATCTATCACACACTCAGGTCTTTGTGACGTAGAGGTTAGGTTTTCGCTTCTAGTGCCAAACGTAATCGGTTTGCTTCCTAGTGGAGCAATATAGATATTTTCCCAGAGATCCCTGATCTCTGTGTAGATGCGATCGAGTATCTAGTCCTATCGGAGACGGACGATAAAACGTAGGTTCCGTGTTCTGAGCCCGTAAAAGAACCCTTGGCAGTTCAAAATCGAGAAGAGCAGACTGGAAAGCCGCTGCCCGGTCAAAATTTATTAGAAAAAGGAAAAATAAAATTTCTACAAAATATCTATACCAACTTCTAAAATACATTAGGACTCTCTCCAGTGCTACGGAGTTCAAACACTGCTGCCGAAATCTTAGTGTGTAAGAAAGAGATTGAAGCTCACATGATTACTTACAGAAGTGCAATGATGGTGCTCCTATCAATCAATCAATAAAACTGCCACACCCATCAAGGCAGGAGACGACCACGAAAACAGTTGCAACAGGACATAGCAAATATCCTTTAACCCAAAGGAGCACATAAATCAGAAATTGCTAAGAAATATATTTTTGTTTCGTACTTTCGTTTTTAAGTGGTTAATTAGTTTAAACGTTTGCCTTGTGTTCTACCGGGTGTGGGTTCGAATCCGAATCACGTCATTCAGTTCACTAAGGTTTTTTTCTTCATGTGAAGCGTAGGAATATTGACGAAGCTATGGAGTTCGTGCTTTGTGCAGCAATCTACATGTGATTTGCTATTTCTGCAGAGAGGAACATGCTATGTGGGAATACATTGCGGGTAATGAGGTCAATTATTTCGTCTTTAGACTTGATGTTTATGAAGTTTTAAGAAGTGAAAAAAAAAAAAGAAAGTAAGGAAACATTATTCATACCTTGAGGCATATGGAGTTAGAGCGGATGTTAGATGCGTATTTTTGTGGACAGTCGGCACACGATGGGTGATGTGGTCAAAATTCTTCTTCTTCTTCTTTGCGTTCGTTCTTTACGATCAATTTTAATCACTCTTTGTGATATGTTTGATCTTTGCCAAGAACGTGTATACGTTGCACATTGGTTTTTCAAGCCCTTAAACGCATAGACTTCTACACGTTTAGGATACATGCATCCGATTTCAGTCAAACCTCCTTAGACGCCTCTTACGACATGCGTGGCAGGTAACAGTGGTTCTATACTTCAAACCCCAAATCTGGGACCAGGTAACCACTCGGGCGTACGGTCAACATTATTAAGGCTGCCTTTACTTTCAAGTTCTTTTCCACGTACCCAATTGAGGCTGAGGCGATTAGAGAGCCGTTACGGTCGAAAAAATGTTCACTCCCATTGTGAAAATGAACCCGAACCATTAGCATAAGAAGAAAATTCACTAACAACTACGCCACAGAGTAAGAACATTTTCTTTGAACTCTGCATATCGACCACTTGTTAACCACTCTTTGTGATTTGTATGTGATCTGATACTATAGTCTGTCCATTAATTCGTGAGCACGTTTGAAATTGATTTTCTCGAAAACTACCTGTTGGATCTCAGTGATTTTTGCATGCAGCCTTAGAATATCCATGACGCTAAAATAAAGCTAACCAGTAGTCCATAGATGCTACGGATTTTGCACATCGGCGAATTCTTTTGATCTTTAATGACAATTGCAAATACGGGGCTCAAATTTTAGATTTTACAGTAATCCCTAGAATTTGTCCATGTCAATTCTATTCATAGGTGTATCTCCATATTAACTTGATAGGTCAAGTAATTAAGTGTGTTGCCTTTATGTGCAATCGTGAACTTGGATACAATATGCAACAGTTAGTCCTCCTCCTCGGTCACCATTAGACCCCAGGGTGTCTTAACTTCACCACAAATTGTATGATGGTAGACGCATTTGGATATGGAAATGTATACGTTGCTATTTCTCAGTCTGTAATCAAAATATGATTTGTATCATCCCGAATCTGACGATTCCATGAGGTTGATAATTGTTACTGGCTGGACAAATTGTAATCCATCTCGGTGCCAGTACTCGTCTTCCTCTCGGAGCACATGTTCAACACACTTTCTCCAGAACTGCATGTCTATCATTGAGAGGGACTCACGTGTCAGAACTTCAACATCACACATTTTAAACGTCCTGTTCTGTTCGGCAACTTGCCCTTTACTTTAGCCCAGACAAGCTCTATCGATCGGATTGAGGTGAGCATGATATGGAGGTAGTCGCAAAGACGTGTGGCCGTATTCCGCAATGATTTTGTCAATATGAAACACCTTTGTCTTATTTGTCATCCTCACCAGGTGCAACAACTCGGGTTTCAAATATGTATCATCGAAGCTGACATTTTCCTTAGCAAGCCAAGTCCTAATTTGATCTTTTGTATTTGATGCAGTTGGTACTTTGTCTTCCGCTGATACTGCGTTGTGATAGGATGCATTATCCATTACCAAGCATGATGGTCTGTTTAGAATTGGAAGTAGATCTTTCTCCATCCAGTGCCTGAAAATATGTCCATTCATTTCTGTGTGGTAGTCCCTACCGTCGGTACTTTTGATTGGAAAATAAGTCCAGCGTCATGGACAAGACCTTCTTCACTGCTTCCTGCATGTGTTAGTATACTGTTCACCGTCTACTGATTGCCATTCTTTAGCATTGGTGTGGTGAGCATTGACCCAGGATTCGTCCAAATATACAATATCATAGCCTTGCCTCCGCCGCTCACGGATCTGCCTCAGGTATTTACTTCGGTCAGCAATTAAATGTGGTTTTCACAAATAATATTCCTGCCGCCTATAGTTTTTCTGAAGGTGAAGCCGGCGGCTCTTACAATTTTCCATAGAGTACTTTTAGAAATGTCTATGCTGCAATCTGATTGCAGTTTTAATTTCAGTTTCCTGAGAGTAACAAGTTGATTTGTCGCAAACATTTTCAAGAGCTCCCGTCTTATGACATCTATCTCAAAGTCGTCAATTGTTCCTTTCCGTCCTTGCTTGACATTAGTGCACTTTGTGTCCTGTTTAATCCATCGGGAAAAGGATTCTCTATTCAGACCAAGCGCCAGTTGCGCTCGTTTCTCAGGGTTATGAATATCGCAATATAGATGACCTCTCTTAGATTCCCCTACGGAAGTGTTGGTATAGTAAAACTGTAACCTTCTGCATTGTTATAAATGTGCACTTCAGACTCATTATGAATGTGATATCAATGTCAGTTTTGATAAGCCAACAAATATGATACAATAGCTTCATACAAATAGCGAGATACGCCTATAACTATACAACGGTATCCCAATTATAACGTCATATGCTTTCCGCTTTCAAAGTCGACTGGGTTAGGTGCACGGGATTTCGTGAAATTGTTGTATACTCACGATATTTCTATGTTACCATAATGTATTTTTAGAACAACGCGTCTGTGTACCGTAGATCTGTTACTATTGTGTACAATCCGGTGAGGTTGATTTTAATATAACCTGAAGAAGAAATATTTCAAACTACATCAAATTTTCTTGGAAAAAATATTTCTCTAGTTCATGGATATTCTAAGGCTGCTTGCAAAAATCACTGAGATCCAACAGGTAGTTTTCGAGAAAATCAATTTCAAACGTGCTCACGAATTAATGGACAGACTATAACAGCGATTGTACTTTTTGCCAGTTATTCGCATACAGGGTAGGCCAACATATTCGATTTCCGCGACGCTTTTTATTTACTATTGTAGCTTCCATAGTGTTACAGAAAAATCCTAGGTATATCTTGGACAGAGAAGAGAACAAATAGATCTATCCAGAAAGAACTCAAAATAAAAAAAAATTGAATAATGCTACAAATAAGAAAGAGAAAATTGAAGTATTTTGGACATATAAAAAGACATGAAGGGCTGGAGAAGACCATCATTGAAGGAGGCATACCGGCACAGAGAAAAAGAGGAAGACCACGGAGAAGATGGATTCAGGATGTAACTAATGGTTTGAACATGACGGCTGCAGAGGCAGAACATCTGACCTATGAGAGAGATAAATTCCGGAAGTCTGTTGGGGTGGCAAAGTTCTGCTCAGGACAAGCTATTTGATGATGAACTTCCATAGACAATACCTCAGTCGCCTGTTACGATATGTCTTGTATATCGCAGTGGTACTATTCTATGCTCCTCTTATGGACCCCGGCAACATACGGGTGGAGATCACATCAAATACTGACAATCATCACACTAAATTTAACTACTGATAATGAAGAATATCACCTACCGGCTGAAGTGTTTCCACTGCTTACATAGTTATTACTCGCAGCCATACGTCTGTCCATGCTTTCTAAGTTCCTTTGGTCCATAGACTTGCTAGCAAACATTCCGCTCTGTTCTGCATAAGATGATGACATTGCAAAGCCGGAGGACATTGCGTTGTGATATTCACCTTTGACAAGTCCTACCTAGAAATAGATAGTAAACAAGAACAGTATCTATAACGTAGTGGCGTACATGTTAGATGCTCGTATCTCGTGCAAAAGGTATCAGGTTCGTTTCCTCCTGGATTCATCTGGATATTTTTCTAGAGATCCCCGATCTCAGTGTAGGTGAGACCAAGTTCCTACTCCTATCGGAGACGGATGATAAAACGTAGGTCCCGTGTTTAATTTGAGCCCGTGAAAGTTCCCTTGGCAGTTCAAAAATGAGAAGTACAGACTGGAAAGTCTCTGCCCGGGCAACATTTATTGGAAAAGATTTTTTTAAATAAAAAGGTCCTTCAAAAATATCTTTACCATCTTCAAAATTATATCTGGGTCCCTCGCCGATGCTACTGAGTTCGTGCACTGCCGCTGAGATCTTCCTGATAAGAAAGAGATCAGAGCACACGTTTCTCACCAGAAGTGCAACGATGATGGTCCTATCAATCAATCAATCACTATGAACTTAACTAAAAAAACTACAATTATTATAAATAATCATCATCATCAGGTGCCGTGCCGGCTGGCGTAGGCGATCATGGATCTCCACAAATCTATGTCGTTGGTGTTTGCTATCAACTCAGATGTAGACGCTCTACTGTGCTATGAAGTCAGGCTATCCAAAATTCTCTCTCTGTGTCTTCCTTCTGTCTCGTCTACCCTCGAATTTACCGGTTGCCACAATGTGTTATTATAAATAATACTGTGTTGAAATTAAGTTGAAAGTTTACCTGAGATCCATGTTCAGACACTGAACTCATCCCACCATGACCTGCATAGTAAATACAACAACATATAATGAAATAACTGTACTGTTATAAGTAATTCTTTCAATCATTCATCAAAAGGAAGCTAGGACAAGAAATGCATTACATTCAAGACGTGATTCTATCTATATCCTCTTCGTGTCCCGGTTGACACATAAGGCTTCTACAAGAGAACTCCACTGTTGCCGTTCTGCTGCGTTTCTACCAACCGTCTCCCACATCAGGCCGCACTCCTTCAACTTTCCACCGTTCTTCTCCGTGTTTCCTTTGGTCGTCCAGGCATTCTCTTACCATCCGCTGTCCATCTGAGAGCTGTCCTAGCCAATGCTCCTACTGGTATACAACATACATGTCCAATTCACCTCCATCTTCGTCTTTTAAGTGGACCAAGCACCACTCTAAGTGGCGTTTGAAGTGGACGTGTTTTTACATTCCGCCACGCTAAGTGGCGTTTGGTTATCAAAACGTGAAAGTGCTTGTAAAAACGTGACTTTTGCCCTGGTCCACTAAGAGTTAATTATCGTCTCCAAAGATGCAAAGTCCGTTCGTTATAAAAGGCCCTCATTTGTTGCTGTATTTGGCCAGAAAATTTGCAGGATTCTTCTTAAACATTTATTCTGAAATGTCTCCAACTTGTGTATTATGTGTTGGGTCATTTTCCAGCATTCACTACTGTATAATAGCACTACCATTATATTACTATAAATATATATATATAGAAGACGTGATTAGAACAGCAATATAGTATCCTAGTAGTCGTGAAAGACATCAGATTGATTGATTGATTGATTGATTGTTTATTAACTATCATCACTGATTTTCAGTGAATAACAATGTTTGTTTCAATCTTTTTCACAGATATGAAGATCTCAGCGGTAGTACACGAACTCCGTAGCACAATACGTTTTCCCGTTCAGCGTAAAGTCCATTGTGAAGTAGTTAGAAGTTATCATCATATAATAGTTTGTTCTTTACAGAACTTTACCATCCTAGCAATTATTTGGAATTTCTCTCTCTCAAAGGCTATATTTAATCTCTGCAACTGCCATACTCAAATCATCAGTGACCTCGTGAATGCAGCTTCTCCGTAGTCTTCCTCTTCTCCTCTTTACCGTGAGGTTTCCTTTCATAATGGTCTTCTCGAACCCTTTGTGACTTTTTATATGCCCAAAATACTACAGTTGACGCAGTTTATTTTTAGCATCACCCATTTTTCTTTGATTTTGCGTTCTTTCTTTAACGACAGAAAGATATATTAGTTTTCGTCTAAGTTCATGTACAAGGAGGAATCTAACGTTTATGAAATACATCAGAACATTCTTTGGACATGTTGTGAGAAGAAAAAATCGTTAATACATTGTCGCTCGTGTGGTGTCGGAGCTTACATAGGGAGCAAAGAATATTAACATTGCGAATTACAAGCCATGTCGTAAATGACTGAGATAGTGGCCCAGGAAAGCTACCCAAGTGAATAAAAAGAGTCGCAGAAATCGGATGTGTGGGTCGCTCAGTATTCTGGTAAAATTGACACATAGTTCATAAAAGTGGTCAGAGCACCCGCGAAGTGGCTCTCTGGACTATAATCACATGCCCATCGTGATCATTAAGTGGTGTTTCTAGAGCTCCAACCGCGCTATAAAGCAATAGGGGAATACTGCAGTGATGACCAATGACCCCTACCTGAGTTGGATCTTCGCAACACTAAACATAGCAATAAACGCCTAGAGCTGTTGGAGATTTCTGGGTTTTAAAAAAAGCCGGGTACTTCCCCTATTGCACTATAGAAAATAGAGTGAGAATTGATAATTCCTGGTTTCGAAGAAGGAGAAGACTTGTAGGCGCATAACTGGCACACCGTACTGTCGCTCTTAGGCTCAGATCACATACAAATCACAACGAGTGGTTAACAAGTGACCGATATGCAGTGTTGGAAGAAGTAGAAGAAGAAAATATATATGACAACAACCAAGAGACAAGAGACAAGAGACAACACCAGAAACGAGACAAGAGACAGAGACAGAGCAGAGACAGGCCAGAAGACAGAGAAGAGACAGAAACAAGACCAGAAACAGAAACAGAAACAGAAACAGAAACAGAAACAAGAAACAGGTAGAAGAGCAGAGGGTCCGCGAACAATAGTAGAAATCTTAACATCATGACAGGCAAAACAGTAACGAAATCGTTCAGAAACCAGGGTTACCGGGCACAATGGTGTAAAGAATAGAACACTGTTCACGCATGTCGTAAAGCAGACTAAGGAGGTTTGGCTGAAATTGGATGCACATTCTTGACAAAGCTCCTTTATTTACTAGGGTAGCCTCCATAAGCCTTTACCTCAGTCACCTTTTACGACATGCCTTGTAGGTCCCGTGTTACTATTTTTTCTCCTTGCAGGGCCCTGGCAACATACAGACGCGTATACACTTGGCGAAATTAATATTAGCCTCATAGTTTACTACTTGTGACTTACCTTCGTACTCAGCAAATGGGACATTCGCGAAGTATGGAATGAATGCTAAACGCTCCCTGACTCCTCTCCACCTTCCAGACATCCAGGTGCTGTTGTATTTAAAAGTTCAAAAATAGAATATATTTAACATACACATACGACTGGTATATATGAAACTGCAAGTTATATATAGTATTAAAACTAAATTACGAATTTTCAATTCAAATGTTGTATCAATTCTAACATATGCTAGCGAGAGTTGGAAAATGACTAAAGATATAGAAAGTAAGTTGAATGCATTTGAAAATAGATGTCTGCGAAAAAATAATGAACGTAAAAATGCAACGAATCCAGGGTAAGTCAAGAAATCATAGAAATGTATGGTCAACCACTAGTGACAACTGTTATAAGAAAGAGAAGATGGAGATATGTTGGGCACAACTTGAGAAAAAATGATAAACGAATATCAAAACAGACATTGACGTATAATGCAAAGGGTTCAAGAAAGAGAGGACGACCTAAGGAGACCCTGAAACGAACTTTGCTGAGAGAGGAAAAAATATCGGTCTCAGTTCCATAAAGGAAATTGAGCAAGTTGCCCAGGATAAAGTGGTATGGAGAAGTTGCTTGCATGCTCTATGTAACGTATAACGGTACCACAGGAATTATTATTATTAATATTAGGACTAGTCACTTAGCTTATATCTTATCATTACACATATACTATTATATTGGTCTCGTACCATTATACGTTACATAGAGTATGCAAGTAATTTCTCAATAGCACTCTATCCAGAATAACTCGTTTAAACTGTTCTAAAGAATTTAGTCATATTTTTATTATTTTGTTTTGTGTCTGTTGTTTTTTGTCACAGGTGGATGATGGAATTTGTTATCCACTCCTGTCGTTTAGGGAAGGTGTGGGAGCTTTAATTTGTGTCCGTAATTTGTGTTTTTAAGTTATATCCGTGTTTATTTAGTGTAGTCTTGATATTGTCTATCCATATTTTCTTAGTCTTCCCTTAGCTAATAGTAGCTGATCTCTTTTTATTGTATGCTATTATTGGTGGTTGGTTGTATTCCATTCTCATTAAATGTCCGAACCATTGTATTTGTTGTCTTTCAATGTATTCGGGGCATGAAGTTATGCCCACTCTGCTTCTGATGTCCTCATTTCGTAGTTTATCTTTCCTGGTGACCCCACTGCCTTCCTCAAGCATTTCATTTCACACGTGGTGAGTTTTCTGTGGTGTGTTGCAGTTATTGACCAAGTTTGACACTGGTAACAAAGTGTTGGTGGAAAAATACTTTTATCATCTGTCTTTTCACTTCCATATTTCTCTCCTCTCTCAATAAAGTTCGTTTCAAGTTTTGTCTAGGGTGTCCTTTCTGTCATGAACCATATATCCTCCACTTAAGTTCCTGTTTTGTTTTTCTTTGAACATTTCATCTCAGAGTATAACCTACATAATATCTATATTTTCTCTTTCTCATAACAGTTGTTACTATTGATTGATCAGCACTTGCACATAAATGCTAAACAATTAAGGTGATTTGCTCGATATAAAATATTAGTTTTGGTCAAAAACAAGGAATTTTCAAAGTGTTTAGTTCTATAAAGTAAACCATTCGTACTATCAATTACACACCAAATGATGTGTTTCTTTGCCTATTAGAATTAGAACAATTATTAGAAGCTGCCAACACCAAAATTGTTTCTTCCACATTCCAAGCTTAAAATGAAACTCAAAAGCAGTTTTTGCCATTTGGCATGTGTCGGGAATCCCTGAGTTTTTAACTAATACTAAATGTAGATACAAAGAATTAGAGGTGAATATCCCATATATAATTTGTAGCTGCTGATGCATTATAAATTATTTGTTTTCAAATATTTGCTTTAAAAAAAACATTTCCAAATGAAATGATGACAAATTTTGTGTACATTGGATCAAGCATACGTTTAAAAATTAAAATAAAATATATTTCTTGAGATTTTACGAAAAGTAAATGTATCAGAAGCTCTTGATATGCGTACAGTTTATGAATCATCCCTTTATTTATCAATATATATGTTTGTTTTGTAAACTTTAGGATTTTAAAAACATGTATTTTTTCAAAGATGGCCGCTGTTGTCATCGTAACCATGCAATGTTTTTTTTTTAATGTAATAAAATAGATCTACATACATAGCTTAACATGCATATTATAAAATAATTGCTCACATTTAATTAATAAAGAAGAATATTATTTATTCGGAGCCAAAGCCTTTCTTCTTCTTCTTCTTCTTCTATTAACCAGGACTGCGAGTTGTCACTCTTGGGCAGCCAATTTCAAATTGAAGAATCTGCATGTGTTCTATAATTGTGGAAGACTAATGTAAAGGGTACTATGATCAGATGGGTGTGGTGGGAGGAGTTCTGGTCTAATTTTATGTAGTTCCAGGGAATCAAGCAAGATATGCAGACAAAGCCCTTGAGAAGACAAAATTAATCTTAATTAACAATGATCATGCTCTGTGAAATGTATCAATGTTAATAAAGTGTTGCTGTCATATCGGCAGAAATGTCACGGCATCTACTGAGAGTGTTGCAAAAAGCACGACAAAAAGACCCAGCCATCTTTCTCCAATATTTTATCGATATAAGGAAAGGCTGCAGTAAAACTATGTAGCAATGGCGAAACACGTAAAACCAAAGTACTGTAATTTTTACAAAGTACAAAAACAAGAACAATATACAACAACGTTTCGACCAAAATGCATTTATCAAGCAAAGGATATAACCTATGTGAAGAAATTAACTTTTTATATGACTTGATAAAGGCATTTTGATCGAAACGTTGCTGTGTTTTGTTATTATTTTTGTACTTTCTAAAACTACAGTACTTTTTTTTTACGTGTTTCTCCAATGTTTCAACAACCCTAAGGAGCAAGATATTTAACTGGCATTTTTTTAGATATAATTAAAAACATAATACGAATTTCAAACATACCTTCGGGAACAACAGGCACACGCCAAACATATGCAGGTGAGAAGGATTATCCCGGCTAAAATAGCAGCAATAATACCAGCGATTGGGAAGCCTTCTGTTGAAATTGTAAGTAGTAAATACATTTAATATGTAGTCTTTATTCTGTACAATTTAATTTATTTTCCGCCCGAGTGGTTACCGGGGCCCAAATTTGGGGTGTAAAGAATAGAACCACTGTTACCTGCCACGCATGTCGAAATAGGCGACTAAGGAGGTTAGGCTAAATTCAGATGCACATGTCCTAATCGTGTAGAAGTCTATGCGTTTAGGGGCCTACCAAACCAATGTGCAACGTATACACGTTCTTGGCAAAGATCAAACATATCACAAAGAGTGATTAAAATTGGTTGTAAAGAACGAACGCAAAGAAGAAGAAGAATTTATTTTCTTCTTCTTCTTCTACGAACACTCGACATGTTAAACCACTCTTTGTGAAGTGTATGTGATCGGCAAATCAGAGCGTTTGTACATTGTGCCAGTTATGTGTCTACAAGTAGGCCAGCACATCCGATTTCTTGCCACGCTTTTTATTTACTAGGGTAGTTTTCCTAGGCCCATATCTCAATCGCCTCTTACGACATGCCTTATAGGCTGCAGTGTTGCTATTCCTTGCTTCCCTTGAGGATCTCGGCAACAGACGGGCAAATTGTATAAAAATAGTTTATGTAAACAAAAAACGTAGTTTATATTTATAAATAATCATTTATGACTTTTCCTTCCTTCTTTTGTCGTTACACTGTTGCAAGGTTTTTGCCAGTGTCGATGTTTTCTTTTATTGTCTCGTCCTGCTCTAGTGGCTTGTGTGACAGTTATTTTACTTTATTAAGAGGATTCTGCTATGATATATAATCATATTTTTCGTGGTCTTCCTCTCGCCTTCATTCCTGCTGTAATGTTTATAGCTCAACACAGGGGCGGCTCGTCACTAAGGACCAGTGGGGTCCGGCCCCACCAAGAATCAAAAGGGAGAATAGTTTCCTGGAATAGACAAATAATAGTAAATACCCCAAAAACCTATGATTTTTCCGAAAATTTGTGTCTGGCCCCACAAAAAACTGACCACGAGCCGCCACTGGCTCAACATAACATAATGAAATGTATCTCTAATTTATTTTAATATGTTTAGTCATAATTTCAAAACATGTTGCTTTCTGGAATAACAAATGATTGTATATGCTGTGTCCATTAACCAGGAGTGGTCTCTGTGGAATAGTTTAGTTTAGTTTAGTCGTCGGATCACCATCACTGCACGTCGAACAAATTAGTCCATAAGTGCTCCGATCTCTCCCTCAGTATGTCTCTCAGTTTAGTTTAGTCGTCGGATCACCATCACTGCACGTCGAACAAATTAGTTCATAAGTGCTCCGATCTCTCCCTCAGTATGTCCATCAGCGTGTGGAGACTAACAACACCGGTTCTTTGTTGGTTTACAATTCTTTGTCTGCCAGCATAGCGTTCTTGTCGAGCTACACCACACCTCTGTGGAATAGAGGTTAGTTGCTCGCCTCTAGTGCAAAAGGTACCAGGTTCGCTTCTTCGTGGAGTCTTCGGTATATTAATTAGAGATGACTGGCATCTCATGACTTCGTTCGTTTTTATACTCAGTGACTTCATGAGTATGATTCGCAAAGTTGAAACAGAAATGGTGAGACGGAACTGGCTGGAAGTACTGGTACAGACTGGGATAAAAAAAATAACCTTCATATTTGTCCCTGGACACGCAGGAGTCGGGGGTAATGAACGAGCTGACAGATTGGCTGGTATGGCCACAGTATCCGAAGGGACGCAATGTACCGAAATGACATTCTTAACACACTGAGAGTCTTTTCAAACAGAAGAGTTTCAGGGTTGCGAGTCCTACTCGCTGACCAGATTGAGAGAGATGGATATCAAGATTGGCGCAGCCGTAAAGAACGGCATACCAAATATGCAAAGAGATTGATAAATTAACATCGGACTGGCGTGTTGGGCTGCTGGATTTGCTGAGGCGGAGATCGGAGCACATATGGACATGTCCGGAGTGCTATGATGGTAGTCCTCTGATAACTGAATTGATAACTGGCAGTTGAAAATCGAAAAGTGCAGACTGGAAAGCCGCTACAATAGCAAAATTCATTCGAAAAAGTATAAAATAAAATGTCAATGAATAATTTTCACGATCTTATAAATTACATATAAACCCTCACCGGTGCTACGGAGTTCGTGCAGTGTGGCTGAGATCTTCTTGTGTAAGAAAGAGATCGGAGCACACACGGTTACTGATCCAAGTGCACAATGATGATGGTTTCATCAAACAATCATTTTAATTTTGCTTCTTTGAAACTTACCTGAACCTCCCACACCAGTGTATCTTTGAGGAAGTGAAATGTTACTAACGATGGTTGTGTTAGTTGGATCAACAGGAACAACCCATGGACATATCACATCCTTTGCTAATTCTTCTTTCGTGAAGTCGGTCGTATCTTATGTGCAGATAAAAGAAAACATACATTGCAATATATGATTATTAGAGCATGTATGTTGATGCTTATATGCAACAAGTCATTGTTAATTTATTCCTACTCTTTGCTATCAGTGCCAAACATGACCCCTGACTAAGACACACACAAGAAAGAAAGATTAAAACTTGTGAAATGAGATTACAACTGGTCTACGAAAAGCTGTCAACGTTACATGGAGAGATAGAGTGAGAAACGAGATTATCAGAAGCATCGTTGGTACTATACCATGCATACAGTACATCGAGAAGCAAAGAATCAAGTGATTCGGCCATCTAATATGTAACCACATTTACTACCATCACGTGCCTACAATAATCGACACTCAGGGCGCAGAGAACGAGGCAGGCCAAGAACACGATGGATAGATAACATCTCAGAGTCCCTGCGAAAGCATGGACTGGCAACGTCACGCGAAACACACCTGGCATAAGATAGAAAACTAAATCTCCAAGCGAGGCTTTACGGCAAATGTGGTTAAGATAAAACATTGTCAATTGAGATACGAACGAGAGTTAACTGTTTGGCTCACATGAGCAGCTGGGAGTGCCACTGTGTTAAACTGTGATTCCACTTAGATCAGTTTTAAATAAAATTCATTTACCTACAAAATGGTATATTATTCATAAATATCGGTTAATAATTAAGAAAACTGCAGCTGAATTTATACATACACCTGCAAATGAGAAAATATGACATAAATACAATTTAGCCACAACCCGTTTTTTGTTTTATTCGGTAACCAATCACAGTACTACTTATAAGCAATACTGACATACAGATGTGAATCATTTACAATAAACAAACAGAAAAATCTATGAAAGACACAATATTTACCTATCCTTTTAAAATCAGCCTCTAGCTCCCTTCTACAGGTATGTCTAGACCTTCCCCTACTATCTTTCCCTGCGGGTTCCAAAACAGTGTCTGTCTGGCAATGCTTCTAGTCGGTCTTCTCAATGTATGTCCCATCCATGTCTCTTCTTTATCCACTGGTATCTGCATAGTTCTTTCTCTTAGTCCCTCGTTCGTAAGCTTTCTTACAATCTTAGTCCCCCTATTCTACGTGAACATCCATTTACGAAGGTCTGCAGTTTTTTGGTAGTTTCTTCTGTTGTCTTCCATTTTCCCGAGAC
This sequence comes from Arion vulgaris, assembly GCA_020796225.1. Classification (NCBI taxonomy): domain Eukaryota; kingdom Metazoa; phylum Mollusca; class Gastropoda; order Stylommatophora; family Arionidae; genus Arion; species Arion vulgaris. Next base: position 74,827,533 of record CM036754.1, on the reverse strand, counting down.
ATAGCATAACACTGACTTCACATTTGATTGAAACATTCTCAGCTTTGTGTTTGTTTCAAGAAAAGATTCAACAAAAACAAAACAATGAACCGTCAACGTAAATGGACAATGTTGAAACATGTTAATTTGTTAAAAATAAAATAAATAAAAAACACCAACTGTTTTGGAAATGATGTGGAGGTGAGGGCGTGGGGGTTTAGTTCCAAAAATGTGTAACTCACACGGTCACAACAAGCAACATCAATTGATGACGGAAAATGATGGCAAACTAGAGATAAAACTATTGACAGCATAACTTCCTGGCAATGAAAAATGTCAACACTCAAAATATTAGTAAGCAGTTAGGACAGACGTTTGTGCAGATGCATGATCGTCTTTGCCTGTCTGAAAGACACATGATAAAGATGTTGGCATTAATGAGACCTGATGAAGATGTTGGCATTAATGGCGCATGATGAAGATGTTGGCATTTTTGATAATAATTATCTGAAACACTATATCAGAGTTAATTATGATGTCGATAATGATATATTATCAAAATATAGAAACATTAATTATCATCATGATCAAATAGTTATTCCTGATCAGAACTTTGCCACCCCAACAGTCCTCCGAAATGTCTCTCTCACATAGACCAGATGTTCCACCTCAGCAGCTGTCATGTGCAAACCATCAGTTACATCCTGAATCCATCTTCTCCATGGTTTTCCTCTTCTTCTCTTTGCCTGTATGCCTCCTTCCATGATGGTCTTCTTCATCTTTTCGTGTCATTTTCTATGTCCAAAATATCTCAATTTTCGCATAATTTTCGCATGATTATTTGTAGCATCAGCCAGATTTCTTTGAGTTTGTGTTCTTTCTGGATAGATCTATTTGTTCTCTTCTCTGTCCATGATATACGAAGGACTCTTCTGTAACACTATATTCAAAAGTACGTATATGTTTTTCACTGTCTTATTAAATGTCCATACTTCACACCCATACGTTGCTACTGGGATTATCCATGATATTGATTATCATGTTGCTATTATATATGGCCTTTTTCGTCTTTACAGGGGGTCAATTGGCAAGTGTTTTACTGTGACAACTTCTGAGTTTTCGTTTTCTCTCTTGTCGTTCAGCTCATAATTAAGTCTCTTCTCAAAAGACTCTGCGCCCTTTCGCAATTTGGTTTTCCACACAACTCTGTCATCAGCTAGTTTTTACCATGCGATGATACCTATAGAATAGTTTTTCAATGATGCTTTGCAGACATCTTTATAACCGAGCAGTAGTCTGCACTGGTGCCTCTTCCGATGCTATTATTAACGACAATAACGATATTAGTAAGATAAAGTGAATAGACTTACTGAATTGACAAAGGAATGCCTTTTCTTGATTGCACTCAGCATCACTCCAGGACCAAGAACTCCTAGAAACAGAATCTGTTGTCTCCCGAAACATGTGCCCACACCTTACTCGGACAGTGTCATTGAATGCCAGGTTCCCTAACTTGGTCATAGCTGAAATAGTTATTAAAACGTAAGATATTTCATGTACATAATACTATCTATTGTCTATTGTCTATTCCCAGGTGGAAGATGTAGTTGGCTGTCCACTCTTGCCGTTAAGCGTAGGGATAGAAGCTTTAATTTGCGTTCTAGGGCTAGATGAGTCGTTCTTGTTGTGTTGTATCCGTGTTTGTGTAGTGTGGTCTTGATATTGTCTATCCATCTTTTCTTGGTCTTCCCTTAGCTCTAGTACCCGATCTCGTTTTTATTGTATGCTGTTATTGGAGGTTGGTTGTGTACATATTAATACTACAACGACATGAGGACATCAGAATCAGAGTGGGAATAACTTTATGCACCGAATACATTAAACGACAAAAAAAATTCAGTGGTGTGGACATTTACTGAGAATGGAATACAACCAACCTCCAATAACATCATAACATATAAAGTGATCAGAACCAAGGAAAGACTAATAAATAGATGGATAGACAATATCAAAACCACACTAAATAAACACGGATATAACACAACAAAGGCGACTAATCTGGCCCTGGAGCGCACATTAAACTCCCACCCCACTTAACGGCAAGAGTGGGCAAACAATTCCATCATCCTCCTGGGGACAGACAATAGACATGAGAATTATACGTTTCTTAAATGAAAAAAATAGCTAATTATTTCAAACCTATGTCAAAATGTATTCACATTTTACCATCCTTAAGTGTCCGAAAAGTTTTAGAAGGGACGCATTTATTTCCTGCACTAAGTTTAATAAGGCGAGGTCCGTCTCCCCAGAAATGACGTGACACCCAACATAAACTATATAGCCCATCTATTCTATTATTGTAAAATTATATTCCCATCTAAACTCAGCGGTGGAAAATGAGCAACTTAGTAGACACAATTCTATTCCCATCTAAGCTCTTTCTTTCTTTTCTCGAATCCTGCATCTAAACGCAATGATGGAAAATGGGCATCTTAGTAGACACAATTCTATTCCCATCTAAACTCAGCGGTGGAAAATGACCAAGTAGGCTAAATTATATTCCCATCTCTCTCTCTCTCTCTCTCTCTCTCTCTCTCTAGCGATGATTCTTCACGACCAATTTTATCTTTTTTTTGGGTGATATATAATTGGTCCTTTGACAAGAACACTTGATCTACGTTGAACGATTATGGCCCATGGTGACTAGTCCGCCACCCGGTTTCAGCCAACTTTTGATTTACTAGGGTGAGCTTTCTCTAGGGTACGATCCTTTCTGCCGACTATTTCGGCCCGGATCTCCGCCTTTTCGATCAGCTTTCCCGTATATTTGGGTTCTGTGATCTACGACAAACAGTGAGCTACTACTGTTACTATTGCCATCTAAACTCTTTCTTTCTTTTCTCAAATCCTGCATCTAAACGCAATGATGGAAAATGAGCAACTAAGTAGCTAAAATTCTATTTCCATCTAATTTCAATAGTGGAAAATATGCAATTAAAGTTAAACAAAAGTTATATGACCAACATAATATTAGTGACTCACTTCCATTAAATGTCCATCCATAGTTCGTGGCACCGATCCAGTATTGTGAATTATCCTCAAGATGTTGATTGACTTGAGTCATCTCGTCGAACTCATGCATATTCCATAGATCACCTCCCTCGTTCACACAGTATGCTCGTGCTGCATACCAACTGTAGTTGATTGCGACTCGAAGCATACATTTGTCCTTCATGAGAAAACGACATACTGGGCCAAAACAGTTGGTGTTGACACAGCGGGCAGCTTCCCCTGTGAAACATAGAAAACAATACTGAGATTTGTAAGAAGAGAACGCTTTTTGTAGCTGCATATTTTCTACACATGTGATGATGAGATGAGATTTAGAACACATTGTGACAACCGGTAAAATCGAGGATAGACGAGACAAAGGAAAACAGAGAGAGAACATGTTGGAATGCCTGACTACATAGCACGGTAGAGCGTCAACATCTGAGTTGATAGAAAACACCAAAGACAGAGATTTGTGGAGATCAATGATCGACTCACGTCGATGAAGAGCACCTGATGATGATGATTCTATTTTACAATTGCTTTCCCGTATTTGTAAAATGGGTCATATTTGAATATCCACAGGTAGAAGTTACCCTCTACTGTTGGTTAGAGAAGAAACACACTTTCCTGATAACCACAAATGGTTGTCCAAGATGGAATATGCTCCTCGTTGAAATTGGAAGGCAGGGAAACCACACATTATTTTCCCAAAAAAAAATGAATGGATCAATCACAAATCGAAATCAAGAAATTTTAGGTCTATAAAGGATATTGGAATAATGAGGAGAAATGCAATAAATAACAGAGAAAAGCTAAGAGAAAATTTCAGAATACGCTTCAAGCACGGTAAGTGTTAACATCCGAGATGATAGCAAACACCAAAGGTCAGAAATCTGTGAGATGCATTATCGCAAGCCAGCAGCACGGCATCTGATGATGATGATATTTCAAGTAAAGTACCAGTGAGCAAATCTAATTTCTCTATCTCACCTCTATTCTCAGTAATCAGCAATATCGTAGGTTTAACATTACATATACAGAGACAATCACAAACGTTTCGACCAACAAGGCCTTTATCAAGCTAACTGAACAACAGGAGTGACTTATTTAAAATAAACAATAACATATGGACGACAACATTCGAGAACATTCAAACGTTTCTAATGAAAATCTGGGAATAAAAACGAATAACAAAAATAAATGTAACCACAAAAACATAATAAAACTAGAAATAGAAGAAGAAAGATCAATAAAAATCAAGTAAATTATAGCTTTCCTCAATCAAATAGTTTTACTGCAGTCTCATCTATATTGTAACTCTTCCTCATGCCTTTTAACCTAAATTTAAAACAGACCTGAAAAGGTTTGGAAAAAACCACTATTTATGAATCTCCACAAGAGTTTAATATATATGTCTTCTTATCCTACATTGTCATGTAAAACAGAATAGAAATAAAATACAGAGAAATAAATGTTTTGAAAATATAGAGATGATCAGAGCATATTATTCCTCAAAGGTTTGAAAATATGAAGAGATGATCAGGAGAATTATTTCCCTCAAAGGTTTGAAAATATGAAGAGATGATCAGAGCAATATGTCCCCTCAAAGGTTTGAAAATATGAAGAGATGATCAGAGCAATTATTTCCTAAAGGTTTGAAATATGAAGAGATGATCAGAGCAATATGATCCTCAAAGGTTTGAAAATGTCACAAATAAGTCAAAGTCAAAGCTGGTAAGTAAAACAATAGATATAAATAGATTATTGCCAGGTTGTCTTCTGTGCAATGCTCTCTGTATATGGCATGCCACCTCTGCCGATAGAGATGGAGCAATATGGGGAACATGGTGCCATGACGTCAATTCTTCGCCCTTGGACCCTTTGTACTTTTCTTCTTCTTCTTTGCGTTCGTTCTTTACGATCAATTTTAATCATTCTTTGTGATATGTTTGATCTTTGCCAAGAACGTGTATACGTTGCACATTGGTTTGGTAGGCCCTAAAGCGTAGACTTCTACACGTTTAGGACACGTGCATTTGATTTCAGCCAAACCTCCTTAGTTGCCTCTTTCAACATGCATGGCAGGTAACAGTGGCTCTAGTCTTTACACCCCAAATTTGGGTGCCGGTAACCACTCCGGCGGAACCCTTTGTTCTAATAAACATATAACGTATACAATGTCTGCTAATACACTTACCTAAACAACAGATAAACTGGTTCTTGGTGAAACATGTACCACTTTGCATTTGTCTCTCTTTCAAAGTCTTACTATTAACAGTTGCACAGAGAATCAGAGTTCTGGTAAAAGCATCTGTATCACGTATTTTTATTAGAGAATCTGAAACGAAGAGTTTAAAGTTATAAACCTGGTCAAAGTAGTAAGACTTTCACTAACGTGTTAATTTAAATAAACAAAATATCACTTTATGAAAGTGTTCATTTATACATAGTTCTACATGGTGTTTACGGTAATGAGAGAGCGAACAGGCTTGCATCAACAGTATCGATTGTTGGGGAGTTGAAGATGGATAAGGGGATATTCTTCGGTCTCTTCGTGACTGTCTGTTAGATGACACTGAAATCGATGTTGAATTGATCAAGCGATTTAGGCAGCTTGGAGTTACCAGTTGTTCAAGTCGAACTGGATGCCTGAGAGGCAGAATGAGAGGTGTTTAATCAGCAAGCCACAGGAACCATCAGAATGCATACTCTTCGATATTTGTTGGGGGAGACTGAGCACCTATAGGTCTGTCCGGAGTGCAATGACGTCAGTTTAGTAACCAATAACCAATAACCAATCTACAGAATGTATATAAAATATATTTATATTGTAAACATATAAGCAATAAAAGTTTGCAATACAAACTTTCTATAAAAAATTGTTGAGTCCCTTTCAGGAAGTCTGTAGCTTGACTAGTCTGCACATTTTAGTTTACTGCAATAATTCTGTCTATATTTCTTGTTTTTCTATAACTTAATTATTTTTCTTTTTTTTCTTTCAATAAAATACAATATATTCTTCTGTATCTCCACATCTCAATAGTAGAAATTATGTTTTCCAAATTCATGTTCACTGTTTATTTTCTGAATCATACAAACGTACAGAGTAAATATCCTCTTCTTCTTCATTTTCTCACCTCCGAGGAGGTATAGGTCCACAACCAAGGCCTTCCAAGCTCTTATACATTTGGCTGTTTATAGATAAGTGTATTTTACAGTATGGGGTAGCTAATCCCACACCAAACCTTCACTTTCGCTGCAAACAGCGTGTGTAGGTAACAGTGGTTCTATTTTTACCCTTAATTTGGGCCCCAGCAGCCACAGGGGTGTCACTTTCACTTGACTGTATCGGGCAGAAGAGACGTGTAGGCACATTCACTGAGATTCTCATCGTCTATTTTGTGAACAGATCTCATGTCAGACATAAATGCACCTACGTTCTACCATTCCAAGTAGCTCACATTCGATCCCTACCCACTCATCCATATATTAGTCTGTTACCAGGGCCACCCCGAGGAGGTGGGGTAGGGTCTTGGTCAGTGCCAGCTCAATGATCCTGGCGCCACTTGTATATCCTTGGATATTGCGCATGCGGCCCCACAGAGTAAATATATTTTATCGATCATTAAGCACTTGAGCTTTTCAGCTCTTCGGTTCGGTGCCATGGACATCGTAACCCTTCAATTCGGTGCCACGAACACCGTAAATCTGGGGAATCTGTGGCTTTTTCTGCCATCCCGTGGAATTTAACCCGCGCACACAGAGTGATAGTCACCGTAGTCCAACGCGTAGTCCTACGAACACGCTGGGCAGACGGGCATATGTGTCAAATATTGCATGTATAGTTTGAGAAAACACTAAACATTATAGTTGTCTAACGCGGCGTCGGTGTGGTACATCTCTGGAGCAGCGCCGCCCGTCGTCCAACGCACTACGAACACGCAGGGCAGGCGGGCACAGAGTAAATATAACACTTGCTAACCCTCATCTTCAGCTTACATCATCTTCAATAGTACTTGTATTTGTGTACAACTAATAAACATATAAAAAATTTATGGAATAGAACTTTTAAGAAAATAAAGATCAGAATAATAAGAAATGCGTATGTACATGCGTCACAATGGCAACGTATGGGCGTGAAGTATGTGGATTTGAAACAAGACAGCGGAATATATATATATATATATATATATATATATATATTATTATTAAGATTTTAATTTAAGTGTTACAGAAGAGACCACCT